>OZ024740.1:179746797-179856797 GCA_964016885.1 Eledone cirrhosa
GCACTTCAAAATGTAATAATCAACAGCGGCATGGGACTGAATATATCTAACCACAATTCGAACTTTGGCTACCCGGTGCTTTCGCCTGGCCCTTTGCTACTCCCCTCACAGAATATCCGAACTTCGACGAAACTCCACGGACTGGACCATAACATGCATTGTACTGCACTGAATTAACTAAATGGCTACCCTATACTTCTGGGCATGTATAACTCACACTGAACTCCCAGACTCGAACACGCACTGTTTCCACATCTATATGCATTATCTGACTGCAACTTGAACTATATTGTATTTCTCCTGCGTCTTGAACTCTCCATTTAATAGACAACGACTCTTGTTTGTTTATTTATATCTTTACATCTCTATTTGCTGTATTAATGCTCCTCCACGTATTCTACCTCTATACATCCATGTACTTTCTACTTCCCTTATTCGGACTTTTACTCGCGTGTACCCTCAGCACACGTCACTGGAATATTTCCCCCTGGGAACATAAATACCGCAACCTGAACTATATTGTATTTCTCCTGTCTCTTGAACTCTACATTTACTAGACAACGACTATTGTTTGTTTATCTATATCTTCACATCTTTGTTTGCTGTATTAATGTCCTGATTTCTCCATCTTACTCCAACACCACTCTTGTTGGTTTATTTACATGTTTATACCTATATATTGATATGTTTATATATTTATACCTCTGCTGTACCAATGTGCTCTTCCACGTATTCCACTTCTATGTATCCATGTATTTCTACTCCTCACATTGGGACCTGTACCCATTAGCACACGACACTAGAATGTCTCCTCCTGAGAACAAAAATTAAACATTACACGACTATATCCCGTACTCTACATCCCACTAGGATAAATTACAGATCTACATAATACAATTAACGTTTCTTCATAAAAGACTATTTAATTAAACCCCGCAACCCAAAACCTCATAGAAGTTATTTGAATGTCTAATCTTCAATTTTCTGTTTGTTCAATTCTCAATCCTCTTACTCCTTAGTTTTATAATGTTATTATGAATTCTTTCAACTTCATCCGATAGAGTTAAGCAAAATTCTAAAGTTCCAACTTTCTGTCGGACCGTTGGGTGGGTTTTAGCGGCGGCGCGACCAGCTCCCTGGCGAACGGGCTCACCTGGAGTGCTTGGAAAAATAAATTTCCCCTTCTTTCGGTAAATGAAAATACTCGGCGTGGCTTAATTAGCCATGGGGCCCGGGGCGCGGCCGGTGTTATAACCGCCAAATAGTACCTTTAAATTACAGAACAATTCGGAAATATTAGATATATCAACCTGAAACTGTTGAGCTTTAAATTTTCTAACCTCTTTAATATGGAATATTGATTATTAATTTATTAATTTTTTAACTTCATCCTATAAGTCTAAACATTGTAACACACTGACCCCCAATATATTCACCTCTGCTAAGATGCGAGTCCCTGTGAAAATTTTGTCGCGCCACTCCTGGCCCGACTGTGGTGTGACATTAATATCGACCTTCCTTCCTCTCTCTTTCTATCTTCCTTCTTGTAGCTATCAACCATTACTCTTTTACTTCTCTAAGCAAAATTTTAAAGTTCCAACTTTCTGTCGGACTATTGGGTAGGTTTTAATGGCGGCGCGACCAGCTCCCTGGCGAACGGGCTCACCTGGAGTGCTTGGAAAAATAAATTTCCCCTTCTTTCGGTAAATGAAAATACTCGGCGTGGCTTAATTAGCCATGGGGCCCGGGGCGCGGCCGGTGTTGTAACCGCCAAATAGTACCTTTAAATTACAGAACAATTCGGAAATATTAGATATATCAACCTGAAACTGTTGAGCTTTAAATTTTCTAACCTCTTTAATATGGAATATTGATTATTAATTTTTTTAACTTCATCCTAGAAGTCTAAACACTGTAAAACACTGACTCCCAATATATTCACCTCCGCTAAGATGCGGGTCCCTGTGAAAATTTTCTCACGCCACTCCTGGCTTGACCGTGGTCTGACATTAATATCGACCTTTCTTCCTCTTTCTTTCTATCTTCCTTCTTGTAGCCATCAACCCTTACTTTTCTACTTCTCTCTTCCCTTCCTTCTCTCCTCCCCTCCTCCTGTCTTCCTCCCGCAGACTTATCTTCCTTCCCCCTCTTGCTTGCCTATATCTGACCAGTAGTAGTTGCCTTCCTCTTTTAGCTGACATTAACCCTGACTTCTCTTCTTCTTTCTTCCCCCTTCTTCTCCTTCCTTTCTTTCTTTCTTTCTTTCTTTTACCTTGTGTCATGGGATCGACGTTAACCTATGCTCCCATCCCTTTCTGTTTTCGTTCATCTGACCGGTAGTAGCATACTATAAAATTTAGCCACGTCACTCCAGGGCGACCGGCTGAGGTTGAAGGAACAGAATAGCGGTCGCTCTCGGGTCTCGATTTTCAGCCCCATGGATTTTACCTATTACATTCACGTATTATATTTCGAATACCTGATGATATCACCGGATTCATACGGAACCCGGTCATTGAAATGATCATAGTATAATAAACCTTTCAAGGATTTACACAAATCCAGCCTCCTGTCATTTCATTATAATATTTAACTCCGTAATAGCACCACCAACTACAAAAACAAAGACGGTTGAACTGCTTTACGTTGAGTACTCTCTATATTATTGCATTACGATTGACCATACGGAATAGACCAGCTCTATACAGTGGTGAACCTCAAACCTGAATACATATATATGTATATATATATATGCACATACCTATATTAATATATACAAACCATTGGAACTAGTTCAGGGACAGATAAAAATAAAGATAGCACAAATTAAAAAAGTATGAGAAAATAAAAATAAAAATAAAAATAAAAATAAAAATAAAAATAAAAATAAAAATAAAAATAAAAATAAAAATAAAAATAAAAATAAAAATAAAAATAAAAATAAAAATAAAAATAAAAATAAAAATAAAAATGAAAATAAAAATAAAAATAAAAATAAAAATAAAAATAAAAATAAACCCATAAAGGGACGTGTTAAAAGCGAAAGGTGCGTTCACACGTAAACATAAGTACATAACACACGTACATGCGCACTCACGCGAGCGCGCACACCCGCAATAATAAATCAATACACGCATACATATATACATAAGTCCATACACACACACACACACACACACACACACACACACACACACATTTATATATATATATATATATATACATATATACAGACACACACACATGCATACATACATACACGTGACGTGTGTGTGTGTGTATAAACATAGAGGCAGACAAACTATATAAACACACACACTCGCAGGTAGGAGTATACAAAAGGGGGTACCAAAAAGTGAAAAGATATACTCACAGTTCCACGCGCAAAAAAATGTTATACTATTAGATAAACAAATAATTGTTTCTACCTTTGGCACAAGGCCAGCAATTAAACAGTGTATTACTGGTACTATATTTCATCGACCCCATAAGGATGAAAGGCAAAGTTAACCTCGGCGGGATTTGAACTCAGAATGGCAAGGGCCGTAATTCTATGCGTCAAAGCTTGGCGTCCGACCCTCTACCAATACTGCCAAACCACTGCCGTAATAATCAAATGTAATAATAGAGAAAAATGAGGGAGAAAAAATGTATATATGTGTAGAAAGTAAGTGCTTATATGAAAACTGGATAAGAAGTATGTTCATAAGATGATGATATTGGTAGTGAGTGGAAGGCGTAATAGGTAAAGAGGAAGCTCAGGGTGGTTGAGTAATCATTGGTGTGTTAATGCAGCTAAAAAGTAGATGCGATTTCAGGTACGGACAACATCTCAAGATCTCAGTCTTAGAGTTGACGCAAGTGGGAGGGGTTTTCAGGTCTTGGAGATTTCTAAATTTTTCCGTATAATAAAAAGAACATTTCTTTGAGCCCATTTGGTATTCTCTTGAGTGGTCTAAAATAGACCAATCAATAGAGTATGGAGTGTTTTTGTCTTTAAACTCCCACACTTTATTTGCCAGGGCCGTTGCTGTAAATACTTCATTTATATATATATATATATATATATATATATATATATATATATATATATATATATATATATATATATATAAAATCAAGTTCTAGCGAATAGAGAAAAAGTTTTAAAATAAATCAAAAAAAAATCGCTGTAATTACCATATATGCCTTTACCGCAGTTTCATGCTCCAGATTAAACGGGAAATCCGAGCGGATTTCTATTGAGAAGAGAGCAATATTCAGAAGGCTCTTCTCCCTCGGAGAATATAAAATTCCCGAGTTCAAATCACAAACTGACGCCATACAAAATCATTCCCAAATGAGAGCGGATGATTATGCAAAGACAAAAGGCAGGGTGGACAGGTCATTAGCAGCAATCGAAATGGCCAAAATGTTATCTTTACCTTAGGGGGAGATCAATGATAATAAAGTATGAATTCCTACGTGTAAAAAATACTTATAGGGAAACAACTATTATCCAACCGTATGCCAATGTGGTTCTATGGCGGGTTAATAAATTAACAACCCAGAACATATAAAATCAAGGTCTAGCAAATAGAAAAAAAGTTTTAAAATAATTTAAAAAAAATTATATATATGGGTTTAAGAGAAATACGATATGGTGTGCAGTAGGAACGAATGAGTTGATACGGACATGTAATAAGCATGAATGATGATTGATCAATGAAGAAATGCTAGTGGATGGAAGCCGCTGGAGAGGTAGCCGTGAAAGAACTAGGCAGAGATAGTGAGAGCTGAACTGAAATCACTGAAATTCATAGAGGAGATGATGAAGGAACATGAGTGAGTAGATGCTGTAAGAAAAGGACCCGTTCAACCCATACGTACGTAGAAAGAGGGACGTAAAAGCGATGATGATGATGATGATGATGAAGATGATGAAGATGATACTATTTAATTGTATGTGATTTTCTATCTGAAATAGTACTTCTTTGTGTATGATATTTGTTCTATAGTGTATTATAAACCCCTTGTTGTGATTCTTGCCGTCAGAAATGCATTGAACGATTACGAATGATTCTTCTAAAATTTGTAACCTTTGGCTCCAGATTTTGGTAATTGTAATATAAAATAGATAAATATATCAGAAGATATCAATGCCTACACGCAGAAATAAGATTGCGTAGCGGATAAAATCATATAGATGTTCGTTTCTATTCGGCTAAAGGTATTTCCTTAAGCATTAAGCAGATATATTTAATTATCACTGTGACACCTTCACCTAGTTATCAGGAAGAGTTACTTGATAATTGGTGAACATAATCAGTGAATAATAGGCGTCTTTCCAAAATAAGGCTTGTATCTCCTCAGCAAAATACTATAACACTTAAGGCAAATATTAGCCCTAAACGCTAACTGGCATCGAACCAATAACATTAATATAGACTGCTGAACAGGCAACTCTACACACTATACTTGTCATAAATACCTACCAACTTTAGATAAACATAAAATTCTACTCTCTAAAAACATGGTGAATTCACTGGATAGTATAGTCTTAATATATCTGAATATTATATTGGATGGTCACACGTAGAGTGTTGTTGATCATAATTCTGCTTGATCAGATGCAGAAGCACCTACGAAGGGACAATGCAAACTAAACTTTTGAACTGTAACGCAGCATACTTTATTTCTAATATTTGTTAATCACAAAATTAATCAACAATCGGAGATCTAATAAAAGTAATTTCTCATTAAGTCGCATCAAAGTGTATAACAATTAATTAATTAATCTCAGCAACTATTTACATAGTTACCATTTTACCTATTTTAGTTTATTCTTCTGTGCGAATCAATCCCTATTTTCTATACACATCAATTTAAATCGTCTGGATCGAAACAAGTATTTCTTAATATGAATTGTTTTCTATTCCTTTCATGATCTACTATCTCACTTCAGGAGTTTCTCTCATATAATCGTCGAGTAGGTTTTCAAATTCTCAATATTATATAACATTATTTCATTGTCACTTTGGTTAACTTTGACTTTTATCCTTACGGGGTCGATAAAATAAAGTACCTGTAATGTACTGGGTAATTGCAGGCCTTGTGCCAATAGTAGAAACAATGATTTCATTGTCACTGGGCTACACATTTGAATAAATTGACACATAATATTGTGTACTGTTTATTTTAAAGAATCCAGGTAGATGAAAGGCTAATCCAAACAGCTGAAAAGATGTATTCGTGTAACAAGATAGTAGAAATAATAAACGCAATATACACATTGTCATACTAACATCAACTTGCAAGGGAGAAAAAATAAAATATTTTAGAACTAAGATAACGGATTCTCTGCGGGTATCAAGTATGACTATTCAACAATTCAACTAATTGTGAAATCAAGCAACAGAGTATAAAGAAGTACATATTTAACTTAATTCATTGGCGGAATCAGAGTGATAAATTTCAGAGCAAGCATTGAACATATGAATGAAAGTTAAAATCAAGACGAAAAGGAAATTACTGAAATTAGCGACTATGGACAGGTAATGGCACAAATTGACCATACGTTACATACGATTTTACATATATTTATACCCACTCCAGGTCACCCCATTCATCAGTGGTCTCCTTCGTCCCAGCACCACAGATTCCCTCCTCTCTCTCTCTGTATATATATATATATATACAAGTCTAAATTCTGTCTTAAGCCAGAAGGCTCATTTGGCCGGTGCTTATCCCGGTTGTTTCATGGCGTGAAGCGACTGAGATTACAAGACTCCACCCTGGACAGGATGCCAGTCCATTGCAGGTTTAAGTCCCCAGCTATTGCTGGTCCTCACTTTCTGCTGAATATACCGGAGCAACGTGATATGAAGTGTTTTGCTCAAGAACACAACACGCAACCCAGAAATCGAACCCACGACATTTTGATCGTAAGTCCAACACCCTTACCACTAGGCCATGTGCCTACACAAATATATATTGCACTGCCGTAAGGGGTGTCAGTACGAAAACAGCAAATTAGACAAATCCACTAGGAAGTTTTTCAATATATATAAACATAACATATATATACGCATATATATGAAACTAAATGCATGCACTAAATGCATGAACACACATATTATATGTGTATAGATATATATATATATGGGATACATGTGTGTGTATGCATTTATTTTTATGTCTGTGCGTATATGTATATATATGTATATGTATTTGCTTTTATATGTTTATATATATTGAAAAACTTCTTAGTGGGTTTATCTAGTTTGCTATTTTCGTACTGACACTCCTTACAGCAGCACCCCTTTCTTATTTTGGGAGTCCTTTGTAGAGTTATATGTGTTCAACAATTTTAAATTACGTCTATAAGGTACTAGTCTTATTTATGTAACACATATAGGTAAGCTGTTTGACTGGTATATTATGGTCTTTGCACTCCACCCTGTATCCTAAAAATACAGGTAAATTTGTAAATGTCCCTGTAATTTAGGTATAGGTTTATCGATTAAAAATCAATGAAAACACGAATTGTTTACAAATTATGATTTAAGCTGGGAAAACAAACGTGTTCAGTAGTATTTGCTCAAACGGGTTATACTTTCTATTGTTGACACATTACCTTTTACAGCTGCACACGAGCTACGATAAATACACATTTTAGATGCCATTTCTAATATTCCCACAACTTTCATTATTGTGAATGTAAATATATCATCATAATTACCATCATCAATGGTAAGTGTGATAGGAGACCTATATTTAGTAGAAAAAATCATATTAAGTGAGTGTAATCTACCTCTCGTCATATGTGTTCGTATTAATCTAAATTAACTTTGTCTCATGTTAATGAGTAATTTATTGACGTAGTTGAATTTTACTTCAAGCTTCACTGAGCAAGGTTTGTGTTTCACCTTCCTGACAAAAAGTAGTGGAAACATACCGACGCAATGCTCTTTTCCTGTTAGAGTGTAGTGTGATTAATGGAAAGAAATCAATAGTATTGCCATGTGTGTTTATGTAAATAGTTCTATGTTCGTATCTGCTTACCAACAATTGCATTTAACTAACTTTACATTTAGAATGAAAGAGGAGAGAGAAAAAAAAGCTTAATTTCAGCAATAGAACAATCTCATCATTATTAACTACACACACATAATTTACTTATTTTGAATACTTGTATTTAACCTTTACAGGACATATCACGCATAATTAATTCTCTAAACAAACATTGTGAACATTTGACTTTATACAGCTATTAATAACTTCGAAACACAGATGGTGTAGTGGAATAATTATCTACGACAATTTTAATTAATCAATTAATTTTGTCTTTTGATGTTATATCATTGCTTATAGAACATATTTTTTAACATGATTTATGTACAGGTTTGTCATTATTTTGAAATAATCAACCAGATTTACGGCGATTTTCTTTTTTCGCTGATTATTCACACAGTGATTTCAAAATCTGTTAATTGGGGTCAATAGTATGACTAATCTAATTAAATATTGCAATGGCTTAAATACCGGGTTAAAATAGTTTTCTAAGTAATATATTGATTCATACTTTCATCACAACTGAAATACTTCTTCGCCTACTTATTCCTGGGAGAGTCATGGGGAGTAAAGTCCTGAAACATGTCATGTCAGGAGCAACCGTCTCCAGTTAATACAACTTGACCTCACAGCGAGACCAGCCGAGCTCATATGGGTTATTCAACTAACTTGCTCGGGATCAACATCTTCTTCTTCTTCTTCTTCTTCTTCTTCTTCTTCTTCTTGAATTCCATCATCATCATTATCATCATTATCTTCTTCGCTTATTTATTCCTGAGCGGATCGTGGGGCCAGATTCCTCAAACACTCTTTCTAGCGGGTCCTGTCAGAAGTAACTCTCTTCAACTGATGCGGCTGGGTTCATAAGCGAGACCATCTTATGGATAATATCCACCTTCTTCATCAAAGACTAGTCTGTTGGATGGTCTTATCTATACAATCTGTCCAGCAATTCTTTCCTGAGAGATTCTAACCACGCGTCCGCAATATGGGAGCTGTGATTTCCCAATTTAAGGATATAGTGACTCTCTCGTCCTCGAGATACGCTCACTATCGTGTAACGTTACTCCAAATATTATTCAGAGGAAGCCCATTTCGGCCACTTGTCGTCACAATCGTCTGTTTCGGTCATTACACAAGATGTATGCCCATAGGTAAATATTGCACGACTACCAAATTGAAGATAGTGAGTGTGGATGTTACTCCTACCACCATTCAAATGACCAAATGTTGAAGCTGGCACATTACTGAACCATCTCTCGCCATTCTTGCACTTAATTCAACCTGCTGCATACTATTAAGCATAAACACAACCTCGAGATACTTGAATTCTTCCATTTGCTTCAGTAGAACTCCATTCACCTGTATCGTACACTGCACAGGACTCCGTGAAAGGAGTAGTGTCTCAGTCTTCACAGTATTGATTCCCTTCCTGTCGTGGAGCCCTTGTCAGCATATTTTCTGGGCTTTGTTGGAGTTATGTAGTTTCATATTACAAGTAGCTAAATGTTTATCAGTTGACGGCTCAGCTCTTATCTTAACACGAACATCGAGCAGAAAATCTAAGAGTTAAGAGATAATAAAAGAACGCAACCATTGATCTCTGTGTCCTAACCCCCATCATACCACGTATATTTATATATACTTCTCTGCTGGAAGGAGTTTATAATAGGTAGCCCATAACAAGATCAGAAATCTTATAAGGATTTTCCAATCCTATTTTGATCGGGATCACCGTTCCTCCCAGTCACTTATTGCCATGTCACATGCTTAGCATCAATATATTCATTGAATTCTCCCATTAGGATATATGACTCAGCCTTTAGAAAACTAGGTTTGAGAGACTTCTTGGGAGCCAAAGGTGTCAGCCATCACACCGTCTCCCCGAGTACTTTACCGCTGTTGATTCGGTGTTTCTTATTCGTCCTGCAGGAACCCACTCTTATCGAAAATAACCATTATATCCGGTGCCTGCACCACTATCCGCCACCTGCGACCAGTTTTCTAGCAGAACAACTCTGCCAAAGAGAAAAAATGTTGGATAGTTAATTACACTTACAATCAAATAAAACACTCTAATAAAATACCCACAGCTCAAACTCAAGAAAACATATATGAAATAGAATAAAAATAGATAAAAATTGAACCAATCCGTTTAGTAAAAACAAACTATAACTAAACATTCCCAGCCAAATGCTCTCGATATATTTAAATAAAATAGAGATTAATGCATTGTTCAAATAAGTAAACATATACAGACACTTTTATTCAAATAGACATTTTTGTAGATTATCTTACCTCGCGTGAAAAATGAGTAAAGTATAACATTAGACAAAAAAAGGAAATAGAAGAAAAAACAGGCAGAGTGATATTCTTAGAATTAATTGCTGGGAAAAGCAATGGAATTGAAATTTTATTGACGAAGAAGTCACAGACAAAGATAAAATCAGTTCAATTGTTTTACTTTACATTTTTCTTCGGGACAGCACCGATGTTATAGTGGTTTTGTACATACAGGTATATATAATTTATCAGACCACGTGTATATGTCATGTAGTTTAATTGGGAGACAAATCTGATGTTTTGGGAGATGAGGTGTATGACCGGCGAATTTTCATAAATGTTTGGGCGTTACATCAATTGATTTGTGCTGTTTAATTCTGCTCCAAGAATTCTGAGTTCAAATCCCGCTTGGAATTATTTTGGAGGTAGACTAAACTACGAACAAAATCTAACTCCTCCAATTGTTTTTGCGGGATTTTCACTGAATCAAATATGTTGTGATTATTCTGATCAGATCTCCTGTCTGTGAATATCTTTCTCCTTCCACTCCATTAATATCGGAGGTCTTGAATGAACGAAAAATATTCATTGTATGCTGATCGTCTCTGCATGATAGGGGGAGAGAAGCCGCATACAGTATTGAGGCAGTTTCTAGATTGTATAGTCACTGTGATAGCAGTGGGGATATTACTTCGTCTGTTGAGGATGTTCAGCATAATTGTTAGAATAAAATTGCTTTTCAATTTCCTACATAATGTAAATATAACTCTCTAGTTAATTGGTGAATATCTCGTAGTTTATAAGAGTTATATTTGTTGCTGATGATATTGGTGTTGTCCCAACTGTATGGCCCCGTGATAGTGTTGCTGATGCTAGCACATACAATGGCTATGTAATCTCAGTAAAAGTAACATTCAAACAATTGAGTTTCTTTACTCTCTTCATTATTGGTTGACACCAACGCATTCTCCATTATTTGTATAAACGTTTACAAATAACTGTAATATTACAAGAAATGTCCAGTAAATTGAAATCTTAAATAGTGGTAAAGAAACTACAATGTCCATCTACTCACGTTCGTAATAAACTAAACAACGATATTTCAGTGTCATGAAAATATAATTCACTCATAAAACAATAACACCATCAAAATAAATTGCTGTAGCGATTACAAAAAACAATGATAATGATTTCTAATTTAAGTACAAGGCGAGCAATCTAGAGTAGGGGAATGTCAATGAAGTCAATCCTTAATCTTAACTGATACTTTATTTCATCTAACTGGGTTGGATGAAATGAAATATTGACATCGTCGGTATTTGGACTTAAGTTGGCCAATCACCGTAACTAAATACCGCAAAACATTTTGTTCGAGATTGTAAGGATTCTGCAAATTCTCTGTCCCTATATGACTCTAGTATTAATGATAACAATTGTTCTTCGTTAGAAGCAAATGATGCTATATGAAAGATTCAGCGTTAAAACATAGGGGGAATGACATATTACTCGGGAATAGGCGAGATAAATGTATTTAACAACGGGGGAATGGCAAAAAATGTATACGATTTACGTATTAAAAATTCAAAGAAATACAATAAACATAATTTTTTAAAAAGACCCAATAACCAAAACAAAAGCTTTTTGTCATTCAAAAATCGTTTTCTTAAAAGCTAAAACGATGAGATAGTCACATTAGCTTAAGCTCCTTCCATGCTCCAACATTCTTTTAATAATCTACACCATATGTTTACTTTGTAAAGACATAGTATAGCATGTCCATATTAAAATATTTAAGGAGTATGGATAGAAACAAAAAATTCATGGAGTGCAACTTCAACATCGACAAAAACAACGCAACAAAAAACAACGGCCCCATTAATGGAATGTTTTTTTTTACTTCACGGAACGTGTTACAAATATCACCGAAATATCTGACGATAACAAAACTTCTTTTTAGTGATTTTATCTTAAAGATGAGGAAAATATTAGTATACATAGACTATAAGATTGAAAGAAAGAAGGGAGGGATTTATTATCGGAGTGTAGACTTCAAACTGCAAATTCCAGCACAGCAAAGTCAACTCCTCAAAATATAACCAAGGAGGAGATAGTTATGTTAAATAAAGTGACATATTAACTTTACTACATGAGAACTGTAAAATATCCAAGAATCTTAATGAAAAAAGAACGTCAATAATTAATTGTTTCTACTTTAGGCACAAGGCCAGCAATTACCCAGTGCATTACGGGTACTTTATTTTATCGGCCCCGTAAGGATGAAAGGAAAAGTCAACCTCGGCGGGATTTGAACTCAGATCGTAAAGGGACGTAACTATGCTGGAAAGCATGGCGTCCGACCCTCTACTGATACTGCCAATCCACTGCATAATTAATATTAGTCAATATTGATTGATCCACTACAAATTTCAAGTGTGCCTTATACTCCAACAACACAAGAATAAAAGTAATACTAGCTACAACCAATTCTAGAAGATTGACAAAGATAGGATACACTTAATTAAAAGAATAGTGTGAAACGAATATCCTTTTGATTAGAAATTAATTAAAATGAAATTATTTTAATTAACTTTGATGAATTTCAATAATTAGTATTGTAATTTATTAGATTGATCCAGCTAAAATAATACATCTAAATAGAAACAAATAACTGAATTCTTAATAATAAAAGTGAATCAGTAAGTGCCAATATATTTTGAGATGAGAAATTGGTGAACACTTCATACATAGCTCCCTTTCCAGAAAATTCAGACTTTCCACTATGATGAGAAAGCGTTTGCTGAATTAATACTTTCATGTATCCAACCACTCAGAAACATAACGGACATATATCATTGAAAGTTCTTATTGGTGTCAAGCCAAATTTATAATACCACAGCTATGATATATTAATCTCTACATATGTGTTATTCATGTAGAAAGCGTCATTCATATCATGTCATGATTATCAATTGAAATTCTAAATTCTTTCGGTATTAAACTTCGTTACATTGTAATGTAGGTGTCCAGATGGTTCACTGAAGAAGTCTACTATAACTGGATCATTTAAGAGTATGCCACAAGAGACGTGCCCTACAATATCTAAAAACTAATATTTAGGGGTTTTGATGATCTCTGTCTTTTTTTTCCATAGCAAAGATTCCCACGAACACTATAATTCTTCCTCTGTTTAAAGTATAATTTTAAAATTTCATTTTAAATAAATTAGCGAAATTTTCTGTCTCAGTAAATGAAATATTTTAAACGTACATATACAAGAAATGCACTTAATCCATCCTGCTATACAATAGAACATGTATTCTGATTTTGCGCTGGCTCGATTGAAATATTCAGAACGTTGGATAAAATATTCGATGATAATCATGTGATATGAAAAACGATTCATGAAATGAAGAAAGTGAAGGAATACGAGTGATTCTAACTCATTTGAGGTATACAGAGATGTCATTGAGTATAAAAAAAAATACATTCATACCATTTAAAGATAGAGCTATCAGCCATGAATTAATTATGAATTATCAGTGCAATGAATTATATTTCTTGGGTCTCTTTAGTTTAATATTGCATTGCGTGTAATCTGATTTATTTTTAATTTGGAAAATAGCGATAGGATTTTAATTCCATCTAATTATTACTAATGTATGTTGATGTTTATCTCCAGAAAGACAGTTATACGACGAAAGAACGCTATGGAATTATATTTCGTCTATGAGGAAATCCATCGAAATTCCCTATATAGGTCTAGCGATTGAGGTAATGTTAGTTCACATCTCGCTTGAAATCGGCCCTGATATTTCTCTGAGAGCCAAATTTAACCATTTATATTTGTAGTATATATATTTAAATATACGTATAAGTAATGAATATTATTAATAGCTACTGCAGTATTAGATAAAAATTGTATGAGATATCTGGGTTAAAAATATTAACAACGAGCAAACTATTTGTTGCAGGCCTGCGTTAAATAGTTTGCCTGTTTCTATACAGGCAATTAATTAGCTAAGTCAAATATTTATAACAGTTTCCGAGATTTATTCATATGTAAGGAGCTGACATATATGCATTTACCTTTCTGAGATTTAAATGAAAAATCTTTAATTTGGATGCTACATTCCAATCTTGCCATGAACGCGTAATGAAAAAATACTAAATTAGTAGAGAGCTTTCAAAAGCAATCGTATTATTCACGATTAGTTTTGAGTTTATTTGTTGCGTCTTCAATTATCATTACGCTTCTCTTCATAGCAGCGTTTTCATTTTTATATATTTTAAATTCCTAATCATAGCCCAAGTGATTATGATTTATTTTTCTATATTGTTATTAGCACAGTTACGTTTGACACTGCTTGGCAGTTGGAAGGCTGACTGCATCCCCCTTCATATAATCTAACAATATATACATTGTAGATTGTACGTTACTTTTCACCCATTCGTAGATATAGCCGCCCTAAAATGAAATTACATCTCACCGGATGTCGGGGTCCAATTTTTACGGGATCAGGAGACGTGATCAGAAGTTAGAACACACATACCTTTATAAGATGCGATAAAAAACATCAAACTCCTACGATCTTCTAACTATTCCAGCACACAGATATCTGGGAACTGGGGTTATAATTTACGATATCAAACTGAAATAATATTCATCGTACATAATGAATATGATTGAATATTTTCAAAGCAGAAAATAATTTGTATTTTTTTTAAAATTTATATGCTAACTCTAATTAAAACAATTCTACTGTATTTAGATGTAATGGATTATTCATCTAACTAATTCTTTAAACAAGGATATACCTGAATAGAGTACGTATATTATGTAAATTAGTTAGCACACACATTATATGTTTAAAATTAGGCTGATCCTGGGCTAAACAATCTCATCAGAAACGATCTTATGATTTAAAAATATATTAATCACTATTAGATCACCTGAGGGCGGTGGATTGGCAGTATCGGTAGAGAATCGGACACCATGCTTTGCAGCCTAGAGTTACGGCCCTTTATGGTATGAGTTCAAGTCCCGCCGAGATTAACTTTGCCTTTCATCCTTACGGGGTCGATAAAATAAAGCACCATTAATGTACTGGGGTCGATTTAATCGATTCCCCCCAAAAAATTAATGGCCTTGTGCCTATACTAGAAATCAGGTGGATTTGCAGTATCGGTAGAGGGTCGGACGCCATGCTTTCCAGCATAGTTACGTCCCTTTGCGGTCTGAGTTCAAATCCCGCCGAGGTTAACTTTGCCTTTCATCCTTACGGGGTCGATAAAATAAAGTACCAGTAATGTACTGGATAATATATGGCCTTGTGCCAAAAGTAGAAACTATTATTAGATCACGTCTAACTTAACACACAAACAATAACCGGAATTCTACTTCCCACTTACCTTTGGATCTGAAGCAGCGGCATTTGTTTGGCTCGGAAATCCGACGACGGAGCTTCAAGGAAATACTGGTGTGCAAACAGACTCTGTCCATTTGAGTGCCAGCTGAGGGTGAGGGTACGGCGTTAAGTCAAGCAGCGCAGTCGGATTAAGTGACCGAGAAACATCAGATGCTGCTGAGCTAGTCGGCGCTGACCAAGGAAATGAAGCACTAGATGGTGTCCCATTTTGTGTGCGGTACTGAATGTCTAAATGATGAGAGAATGAAGGATATCCAGATAAATATATAAATGCTTCGGTCCAGTTACTAGCAAATTGTTGATGTTGGAGATTCCTTATATACTGAAACATTTCGCACGATAAAACCACGTATTTCCATTATGCGTGGAAATTCGATGAAATAAAATAAAATAATATTAAATTGAAGTAAAATTAATTAAATTATCGATTAAGAAATATATTTACTGATTAATATCTTAGTAATATAATAATAGATTAATTTGAAAATCCATGATTACACAAACCTGGCCATTGTCTTTTGCTAAGTATGGGGCTCCAACTGAATTAAATAGAATTTAATTACATCAGAACATATTAATTATTAGAGTAAGAAGTAAATTAATACAATAATATATGATTGATGAAGCATTTAATATCCTCTGAATTCCACCTGAATATGTTGGCCGCATATCCTCTGTTATGCAGCCAAAATCTCCATACAATTTCCATACACAGAATTTCGATGGAATAAATTAACAATAATTAACCACTAATTAAGTAATAATTACTGTTAACTTAATACATTCGCCACTTCAGATAGAAAGTTCAACTTGCATATATTGAAGCGATATTCCGGTATAATTATGTAAAAGGATCTTGTTAGATTTTGCCCATTTACTTAACTGAAGAAAAATTATATTATAATACATAATTTTAGAATGTGTTCTCTAACCATATAATAATCGAAATTAGATTGATAAATCTAAATTAAAACCGTTATTAGAAAATAATCCTTTAGGATGACGAAACTAAAAAGAATTAATATGAAAGATAAGAAGAGAAACGTGTGGGGGAGAAACAATAAATTATGAAAACAATTGATATAGAAGGAAGTGGGAGAGCTTTAAATGAATGGCTGGGGTGTAAATGACTAAACATTGCTGTGAAGAACACCAGAAAGATCGCCACCCCTCATTGCAAAACCTTCAACATCACAACTTACAATTAAGGACAACATGAAAACACACACACCCACAGAACAAACAACCAACCAGTAACATGTTGATAAACAAATAAATAAACAAATATAAACCCACACAGACACCCGGATGTAACACATGCGCAAACAAAGCACACAACACGCACAAAAACAAGATGGCGTAGGACAGAACAAAGGAGAGGCACAAACAACAAAGAAAATAATCCCAGTCACTGAAGAGGTCACATAATGTGTGACGAAAGAACTTTGACAATATATATGAACAATCGTCTGGTTGTGGAACAAACCAACCAATCGGAAATTTATAAATTCCTAAATTTATAAATTTAATTTATAATAAATTGAAGTGAAAGCAACTGGTGCGTGTGTTTCCTATTGGTAACATGACCCTCCCAAAGTATAACAATATCGGTTTCAACACACGGTTTCAGATAAAGAATCTTGCTAAACAAATTCAGAAACGAAATATATATATATATATATATATATATATATATATATATATATATATATATATATACATATATATATATATATATATATGTATGTATATATATTAGAAAGTGAGATTATTTTTACAAAATGAAAAATAACCGAGGTGTCCTACCCGAATGAAAGTATAAGGAAAAAAGATGATATCGAAAATGCAACTGGTTCTTTTTAAAAAAATATATATACATTTATTTGGTTCCTTTACCGGTTTAGCAGTTCTTCTACTTTTCAAAAGTAGAGTTGAGATGGAGGGTCAGTGGTTTTTCTCACATCTGTATGTATATATATATATATATATATACATACACAGACACATAAATATATACATACATACATATACACACACACAAACACCACACATAGATATACACACACATACACACACATAGATATGTGTATATATATATATATATATATATATATACACAGCGCCGCTAAACTGATACGTGCATATATGTATGTGTACCTGTATGCATATGTATATATATATATGTATATATATATGTATATATATATATATATGTGCATGCTACTGTACGTCTGTATACATATATGTATGTACGTATACATGCATACTTACATTTAAGTAAGTGCCATACTAAGAGTGAGAAATGAAATTTCGTTTTCATTTTGTTTCAATTTATCGTTTTCGGTATGCCTGACCGATTTAACTCACTCAATATGCAAATTAGGCTGCTCAGCCGTTAATTTTCATAAGGAAAGTATATACTTTCGAACGTTCAACTATCTGGCAGATGGGTAAACGGTGCTGATGATAGCTAACAAGCTTGAAACTAGTACATCGTTCCTGTGTCAGTGTAGAACAAAAAGGTGACGTGGTTGCCTTAACACCGTATGGCATAAATTCAGGCTGTTCAGTTTGTTTACAAACGAACAAAGCGACGTTAGCGCCGCTAAACTGATACGTGCATATATGTATGTGTACCTGTATGCATATGTATATATATATGTATATATATATATATATATGTGCATGCTACTGTACGTCTGTATACATATATGTATGTACGTATACATGCATACTTACATTTAAGTAAGTGCCATACTAAGAGTGAGAAATGAAATTTCGTTTTCATTTTGTTTCAATTTATCGTTTTCGGTATGCCTGACCGATTTAACTCACTCAATATGCAAATTAGGCTGCTCAGCCGTTAATTTTCATAAGGAAAGTATATACTTTCGAACGTTCAACTATCTGGCAGATGGGTAAACGGTGCTGATGATAGCTAACAAGCTTGAAACTAGTACATCGTTCCTGTGTCAGTGTTGAACAAAAAGGTGACGTGGTTGCCTTAACACCGTATGGCATAAATTCAGGCTGTTCAGTTTGTTTACAAACGAACAAAGCGACGTTAGCGCCGCTAAACTGATACGTGCATATATGTATGTGTACCTGTATGCATATGTATATATATATGTATATATATATATATATATATGTGCATGCTACTGTACGTCTGTATACATATATGTATGTACGTATACATGCATACTTACATTTAAGTAAGTGCCATACTAAGAGTGAGAAATGAAATTTCGTTTTCATTTTGTTTCAATTTATATATATATATATATATATATATATATATAGTACGTACAATCTGGACACTCACACACACCTTGGTATTATGCCAATACTATATATCATTTCACACCTATTATTATTAAGGTTTTTGATGTTCTATTGAGAGAATCGTTTTTACTGAAAATATCGAATAATGTACACCATTATACCAGTATCACAAACATACTGGTCCATCCACACGCACACACACACACATTCTCACACACACACACATATATATACACACACACATATATACACACACACATACACACGCGTACATTAACATACAAAGAGACATATACACACACACACATCTCCGTATAAGACAAGAGCTGAAAAATATCTTTTAACATGTTAAAATATCCCCCACACACTTACAGACACATTCCTACTGACCATCCCTCTACCACGAATTACTCTGCTACACACACACACACACACACACACACACACACACACACACACACACACACACACACACACTTGTCTTAATAGGCATTTGAACTGTCAACAGGCTGCGGTTCGCACACACATCCCTGCTGACCATTCTCACAACAACGAACCTCTTTACTACTACTACTACTACACTCACACACACATATTTGTTTTGAAAGACTTATTTTTCAGTGACTTCTCAATCAGCCGACACAAACCTACATTTGGCGCAAAATCAATTTTTAACATTCACATGATCAATACCGACCAATCAAAATTGTTTTGACCACAAGAATTTTTGCAACCCGAATTGGCGCGAAACTTATTTTAATACATCTGGAGCAACTTTTTAAACATAAAAACAGGTAGAATTTCCAAAACTAATCAGATTAGAGCAAACATCACGGGCGCTCTATCTCAAAATTATTTTTGAAAAGCATTAGAAATGTGCAACCGGTAAAACTTAAAACCAAAACAGTATACTAACCAATACTATTACTAATTTTCACTTATTCTTAATTAAACTATTTTTCACTGTGAACAATTTGTCAGCATTTTCTTTTCCGTTTACCAATATATATATATATATGTAGATCCCAGGTTAAATCGGGGAAAACCACAGTAAGTAAGGTACTCAAAACATAGCGGAGTAAAAGTAATTTAATATAGAAATGGCTTCTACAGGACTAGAACTGTTTCATTCGGAGGAAATCATCAGAAAGCCCTAATGTTTTCCTCCGAATGAAACAGTTCTAGTCCTGTAGAAGCCATTTCTATTTTAAATATATATATATATATATATATATATATATATATATATATATATATATATACATATCTGTGTGTGTATATGTGTGTATATCTATGTGTGGGTGTATGTGTGTGTGTGTAGCTTTGAATGTATATATATATATATATCAGGAAAAATAGTATTTCTGTAACAATGATATATTCTCGTTTCAGTTGTAGGCTTAATCATTTAGGGAATACAAAAAAAAAGACTGGAATCGTTTCCTTCGTTTCACATCCACCCACAGTGATCTAACATTTCGAACGTGTCCTGACTTTGCAACAAATGTCAACTTCCCAGTTATATTCGGCTAGTACGAAACCAGATTAGTATCAACATATCGATTCAGATGAGAGATTAGCTGTCAAACTGTCAAAGAAAAAAAACAAATAAATAATATATATATATATATATATATATGCATGCCAGATCAGAAATCTATAATCTACGATTTGTTTTGGCCTTAAATTGCTAATTTTTTCTTCTTCTTCTTCTGCTTCTTCTTCTTCTTCTTCTTCTTCTTCTTCTTCTTCTTCTTCTTCTTCTTCTTCTTCTTCTTCTTCTTCTTCTTCTTCTTCTTCTTCTTCTTCTCCCCCCCCCCCTTCTCCTCCTCCTCCTCCTCCTCCCTCTTCTTCTTCTTCTTCTTCTTCTTCTTCTTCTTCTTCTTCTTCTTCTTCTTCTTCTCAACAGTAGTGGTATCAAGTGTATTAGCTATTAAATGTGCTAATGTTTTAGACGGGATATTATAGACAGGATGCACAGTACTCCGCGTGACAAATATATTATTTATTTATTTATTTATATATTCATTTAGCAACAATAGATCTCGTGATAATTATATAAACAAACTATTAGCCTACGATAGGCAGAAATCTTTTTTTCCCTCCGGAATATATGCATACCTATAATTAGTAAAACTTTACATTGAGTTATTTATTAATGATCCAATATGGAGTCCTAAAAAATAATGAATACTCAATAACCCCCAAAATATAGGTAGTAACAGTTAATATGTGTTCAAATATAGTGAATATACATACATATATTAACAAACACAGACTTAATTTAGTAATGAAATGAACCACTCCACTGAAAATAAAAATATCCTTTCCTAAAAACATTAGACAGTGAAGTCCAGTCAAAAAAGAAAATCCCTGAACATGTTATATAATAAACAGAAATGTATGGAAAAAATATCGAGGATGATTTTGATAGGCTTGGCTTTTCATATGCCCATAGACATGGAGAGGTATAGGGATCTATGGCTCCTGTGTGTTCTATTGATCTCACCTATCTGTAATGTATGTATGGTGATATGTTTAAATTGGTCTTCGTTTCCTCTGTGGTGTCATACATGTCAGCTTGTGAATTCTCTTCAGGGGAAATATATTATTTCCAATCAATATATCATTGAAAAAACACCATCTTTAAGGAACTTTCTATTTTACTACTTACACGCAAACACTATGTATTCAAAATAACCTTCTCTCTTCTTTTTTTCGCATACGAATCACTCATTACCTTCATTGCTTCTCTTTTTTCTCTGTTGAAGATTGACGGAAGTTCTCGAAAAAGTCTTCTTCATCTGTTTGGGCCATATTATTTGTGAGTGCATTGGCTAGATCTTCAGGCACTCTATCTTCATTGAAAATAGATGTCATCATTTCCATTTTTGTGGATTTCTCATTTAATCATTCTTTTTAGTGAATTATATTAGGCAATGTTTCCCTGAAATCGCAGTGTCCATTTTTATGAGCAGAAGCTAATTTTATTATATGACTTTGGTTCCAACAACATGTGAAGGAGAGATTTCTAACATTTGACGTAACCATTCATCTACACAAACATGGGGGATGCCCTTATCAGTAATAGCAGCATAATGCTTTTCAAACTCTATGGATTTGGGAGGCAGGGTGGTTTAGGTGATATGGAGGGGCATAATTTGATATTATTGAATTTTAAGATATTGTTGACTCACCAAATTGTAAAACTTCCGTAGTACAGATCCAATATCTAACGTTTATGGAAGCCCTAATTCTGGCATCAATAGCCTCATGTACTTATAATTGCAATGCACTATATAGGGAGACCATCTGAAAACGTCGAGTGTTTTCTGTTTCTAGAAAACGACTGACCGGTCTGACTAGAATCTGCGTGTATTACCGTCTCATGTGTGAATGCGTTATTCGTATTTATAACCACATTTGTTATGGAATGTCTGTCATAATATGTTTGAGCTAATATCGTCATTGGAGGTATGAAACTGCTCGAATTTACATGCAAAACATTCCTCTATTCTATTTGATGCAAACCTCTACGACTGCCTATTCAATGAATTTTATATACTGTTATTCGTAAAGTACAACAGTAAACTGGAGCCGTGATAAACAAGATACTTGATAAAATAGAAATACTTACGTATATTTATATGGAAACACGCTTACAGAATTGGCATAGAATCTGTTTTATGAGAAATGCGTATATATAAATAGTTCAAATGTCTCTGAAAATATACTCGAAGTATGTAAAATTGAAGAAAAAGAAGAAAAATCAATTTAATGGCTTCGTGCAATCGATACAAGAGCATTGGTTTCTATCGTTTGAATATATGAGAGCTTGTCAGCTGATATTGACTTGATACTGGCTTTTGTATATTGTATTTATTCAAGTTTTTTTCTATTGCCCTTTAGGGCATATAATGTGTGTAAAACCAATTATAAGTAATATTATACATAACTATATATTAACTCATCATAAGAGGAGAAAGAGAAATAATATAACAATATAAGGTTTACCAAAAAATCGCGAATGAACGAGTATGTATCAGTATTTTATTGAGAAACAGGAAATCTAAAAATGGCACATGGTTGCAGATTTACATGTTCCTTTTCTTTTTGGTTTGTATGAGACAATCGTTACTTAAATTTAAGGCCTGCTTCTAATTTTGGACTATCATCTTTTTGTACAATAACATTATCTTTACAAATGTTTAACATACAGTATAAATTTTAATAATTATATAAAATTTTATATGTCAAATTCCAATTTTACACTTGTGATCTATGTTAATACACGAAGTATATATTCGAATACATGTTTTGTTTATGGTTTTAGTTATCAGCAGTGATTTATAAGAAACGAACCGACACAATGTTCTACACGAACTGGTGAAATCACGTCCAATATTAACCATAGCTCAAGCCCAGACAATAATTTCTCGTGAACGACCAGGAGACGCCAATACATATTCCTCTCTCCATGTGAACGGTGTTCTAAAAGGAAAAGCGAAAGGCCTATACAATTTGAAACTATTGATATGGCAATTCATTTCTAGAGCTAGGTGAAATGGATCAACGTGAATTATGAATTAAAGGGTCTTGCTCAAAGACACAACTTATCACCTGGTCAGGGAATCAAAGTCGCAATTCTTTAAGCATTCACTCTTCTTCCCATATCATACTCGTACACACCTATATACACACACACACACACACACATATATATATATATATATATATATACATATGGAAAAGAATGAAACCAAATTTTATTTCTCACTCTTAGTACGGCTGATACTTAAATGTAAGTATGTATGTATACGCACATACATATATGTATACAGACGTACAGTAGTATGTATATATATACATACATGCACATATATATATATATATATGTACGTATGGGCTTACCGAACATGTATTATAATGTTCTCTCTGTTTGTAAACAAACAGCCCAATTTACGCCGTACAGTGTTCGGCAACCATCGTTCAACACTGACACAGGAACGATGTACTAGTTTTAAGCTTATTAGCTATCGTCAGCATCGTATACTTTCCTGTCAGATGATTGAACGTTTGAAAGTATATACTTTCCTTCTGCATATTAACGGCTGAGCAGCCTAATTTGCATATCGAGTGAGTTAATCGGCCGGGCGTACCTAAAATGATAAATGGAAAAGAATGAAACGAAATTTCATTTCTCACTCTTAGTACGGCTCATACTTAAATGTAAGTATGCATGTATACGTACATACATATATGTATACATACGTACAGTATATATATATATATATGTATATATATATATATGTATATATATATATATGTATATATATATAAATAAAATTTCGCTCTGCATGGTTGAATACAATAAATGTAATCTGAGTTTTTCTAATATTAATAATAACATTCGAGTCGTTTGCAATTATGCAAACAAGCCTCAATGTTATAGCCATGTCAGTGGAATGAACACTTCATTCTTGTTCTTATGTTGGCATGCGAACAGTACTGCATACATTAATGTTTCTGGGTATCACCCTTCATCAGTACAGTCCACTGTTCACCTGCCAAACTGTCAGAGCTAGTGAAAATATATGCTATTTTCAAAAATACACAGTGACTAATCGGCCTGATCTGCATATTAGCAGACTGGCTGATCAGCCAGATCTGAGTATTAGCAGATCCACTGATTAGTGTCTGCAATTCTGTTCGCATGACAACATAAGGGCAAGAATGAAGTGTTCATTCCACTGACATGGCTATACAATTGAGGCTTGTTTGCATAATTGCAAACGAATCGATTGTTATTATTAATATTCGAAAAGTAATGCACTGGGTATTTTCTGGCCTTGTGCCTAAAGTAGAAACAATTATTAATATTCGAAAAACTCCGATTACATAATATATATATATATATATATATATATATATATATATATATATATATATATATATATATATATATATATATATATATATATATATTAATATATAGATATATACAAATGTAGATATGCACAAATATTCATATACGCATATATTTATATAAATGTGTGTGTTTGTGGATGTGCGTATATTGCTGTTAATCTGAGTCATATGTCTACTTGGTTATGAAGGCGCAAATTTCTTTCCACCACGCTTGATCTGCTGTGTTTCATTCAGCAGTAGTTGAACTAAACCATGTATGGCTCACATTCTACTCATTTGTTTAGTGCCGGGTGCTATTCTGTATGCACACCCAGTGGTTTCGCTTTTCTGTTCACCATGGCATTGCATTCATTGCCTCCTGGGTTGCAGGCAACAACAAAATAACGTCCAGCCTAGCGAAACCAACACCGCATCATATGATTTGCATTGCAGATTAATTTCTCCTGATATATATATATATATATATATATATATATATATATATATATATTTATATATATATAGATAAATCTACCAAAAGTTTACGGTAGTGTCCAATCCGTATGAAGAACTCAATGTAATCCGGATATCATGAAAAGAAAAGATGCATTCAAAAACTATTTTCGGTGAAAAATAAACGAAAAACAGAGTTAAGATAAATTAATAAAACAATGAATAAACAAAGAAACAGTTCCTTATATTAAAACAAATTCATCATTTTACGATCGTTTTTAGGATATATATGTGTTAGAGTTGGTATGCATATTCTATAGATCTATGTACAAGATTTATACAAACTATCAGAGGGAATATACATACCTACACATATATATACTGTCTTCAGAAATAATGATATTTGTTTCTTATATATATATATATATAGAGAGAGAGAGAGAGAGAGGGGGGGGGGAAATACATAGGAGAGTATGTTTTTCATTACAGGAATTTCGAAACACCAGCGTGAGAAGAATATAAGCTACTAGAGGTATTGGTAAAACATTAAAAGTAAAAGTATAAATTGAAATGAAAAACCATCCTCACCTAAATCACACATGTACACACTCACCAGGAGTATGTTTCGCCATTTTAGTGGGTTCCAATACGACCTGGTGGGTCATCAGCATGTGGGAGGCCAATATTGTCCGCACTACTACAGAGAGAACTAAAATAAACACACTCTCCTGTGTCTTTCCCCTCTATATATTGTATTTTAAAGTGCCCAGGATAACAATTTCCTTTGAGTTCATTTAATTACAGGATTATACGCGAGTCCCTTGCTCCGTTATATTTACTTGATATTAGCTCCTTGCGCTCCCTCTCTGCTGTTGTGCACCTTAAATTGAATAGTATAGGCTGCCGTTTCTAGTAGCTTGTTCTGTTCATGCCACCGGTTACTGCCCCGAGCACGTGTCTTATGTCTACACGTGCGAAGGGTGGTTTATTTTAGTTCTCTCTGTAGTAGTGCGGACAATATTGGCCTTCCATATGCTGATGACCCACCGGGCCGTATTGGAACCCACTAAAATGGCGAAACATGCTCCCGGTGAGTGTGTACATGTGTGATTTAGGTGAGGATGGTTTATCATTTACATTTATACTTTTAATTTTAATGTTTTACCAATGCCTCTAGTAGCTTATATTCTTCTCATGCTGGTGGTTCGAAATTCCTGTAATGAAAAACACACTCTCCTGTGTCTTTCCCCTCTCTCTATATATTGTATTTTAAAGTGCCCAGGATAACAATTTCCTTTGAGCTCATTTAATTGCAGGATTATACGCGAGTCCCTTGCTCCGTTATTTTTACTTGATATATATATATATATATATAAAGCAAACGAAGAAGAGGGAAATATCGATAGAGATAGAGAAATCAAAAGAGCGAGAGCGGAGAAAATGACCGAAATGAAGTGGAAGATATACAGAGACAAGGGATTATTTGTCAATACACTTAATATATTATTAAAATATTTCACCAAAACCTAACCAATTTCTTGGAATGTTTAGTGTAAATATTTTAGTCATTCAATTATTGGACTCTGATTTTATTTTATTTTGTTTTATTCGTCATTGTTCTAGATACCGTTTAGTTATGTAATCGAAATGTAATCCGCACATCATTCTAATGTTAAATAGCTATTTGTTTCAGCAATGCAGAATAAGATGAATTATTTACATAATTATAAAAGAACGTATGCTATTTCCCACATTTATTCCAGACTGAGGATAATAGAATAAATAGAACAGAAATCGCTTTCGTGTGGAAAACACATAATGTGGAAAGAGAACATAAATTTCTGAATAGGAATGAATATAATAATATGAGAGGCTGACAAAAAATATTAAATGATAAAACAAGGCGATAAACAAAAGTATATATAAAAAATAGAATAGAAAAGCAGCAAATTTGAATCGTAATCGGCAATAAAAACAGAATATAAGAAATACGATATAAGAAATGAAGGATTAATGTATATGCAAAAAGAAACTGAAAAGAATAAGAGATACAGAGAGTTTAAGTAAGATGCCGATAAGAACAATGTATGATGAATTGTGTTTGGAATTTAAAACGAAAGGAATTGGAAATTAAAGACGAAGCGATAATAGAGTTAAATTATATTATACCCTGGACACGTTCGTTGACTCCTGCCGTAGCGCAGTAAATCGCTTCGACTTCCGCCACCGTTCCAAACGGAATAACATCTCACGGGGCGAACTCCTCGCTCTCCGCTCCCTCCGTAGCCGGGATAACATCGTCATCGAACAGGCGGACAAGGGAGGCGCCGTGGTGGTATGGCGCGCTGACCTCTACACAGCTGAAGCCCTCAGGCAGCTCCGTAACCGCCTCTTCTATCGCCCTCTACCTTCTGACTCCACACCCCTCTACCAACAACAAGTTTCCTCCACCATCAAACACCTTGTCTCCTCCTCTCTCCTACCCCAGCATTTCCCACCTCATCGATAACTACTATCTACTTCCTCCCCAAACTTCACAAACCTGACAACCCCGGCCGCCCCATCGTCTCTGCTTGCAACTGCCCCACTGAGCTCATCATCGCCTTTCTTGACACCATCCTCGCCCCCCTCGTCACCACCCTCCCCTCTCACATCTCCGAAACCAACCACGACCTTCGCCTGTTCGACTTCTTCACTTTCCCACGCGGCCCACATCCACTCCTATTCACCCTATATATCTAGTCCCTCTATACTGTAAGATCCCACGCCGACGGCCTTCGTGCCCTCCGGCACTACTTCGACCTTCACCCGCCCCCAGCACCTCCACCCTACCCTCCTTCGCTTCGCCCAGCTTGTCCTCACCCTTAACTGCTTCTCCTTCTCGGGTGAGTTTTACCAACAGGTCACGGGGGTAGCAATGGGCACAAGAATAGGCCCAAACTATGCTAACTTTTAGTTGGCCATGTTGAGGCCCAACGC
Source organism: Eledone cirrhosa (assembly GCA_964016885.1). Classification (NCBI taxonomy): domain Eukaryota; kingdom Metazoa; phylum Mollusca; class Cephalopoda; order Octopoda; family Eledonidae; genus Eledone; species Eledone cirrhosa. The sequence continues at coordinate 179,775,183 of OZ024740.1, forward strand.
TTTGCCAATTACACTGGCCCTAACGCCCGAACTATACGGTCGTTACATTGACGAATGTATCGGAGGCACGACCCTCACCCGAGAAAAGCTCGACTCCTTTCCTTCCTTCTTCTTCTCCTTCCACCCTCCCTCCACTTTACCGGCTCTATCTCCACCACCCACGTCCACTTCTTAGACATCTCCATCAGCATCGATCCCTCCCACCGCTCCCTCGTCACCTCCGCCTTCTTCAAACCCACCGACTCCCACTCCTACCTCGACTTCACCTCCTCCCACTCACCACACACACACTAAACACTCTATCCCATACTCCTAACTCCTCCGGATCCGCTGCCTCTGTAGCTGAGATGCTGACTTTGAGTGCCAAGCCCTTTTCTTAGTCAGTCATTTCATCCGGCGAGGTTACAGTCCCTTGTCCACACCGTCCTCACTCGCCCCCGTGCTGTCCACCACTCCATCGCCCTCACCCCATGCCACCGCACACCCACCCATCGTCTCCTCTTCCCCATCACCTACAACCCTTCCATCTTACCCCTCCACCGCACCATCCGACGCATCTTCTGACGCCTCCAGTCCGACCCCTCCACTTCCCCCATATTCGCCTCCCCTCTCTCTCCTCCTTCAAACGCGCACGCAATCTCCGCACCTTCCTCGTCCACAGCTCCCTACCCCAACCCACAATCTTCTCCCCCCCCCGGTTCACTTCCCTGCTCCGGGTCCCGTTGCCACACGTGCACCCACATCACCAACACCACCACCTTCCATGGTCCCAACGGCCACTCTCTCTCTGTCCGACATGCCTTCCGTTGCACCTCCTCCAACCTAGTCTATGGACAGCGCAACCTACGTCGGACAGACTGGACGTCGCCTGGCGGACCGTTTCACGGAACACCTCCGGGATATTCGCCTCGGTGGGAGTTCCCCGATCGCCCGCCACTTTCGCTACCCTGGACATTCCGCCCACCACCTCACAGTCTGTGGCCTTCTCCAATGCCATGGAACACCCGCCACCCGCCTAACGGTTGAACAATGCACCATCTTCACCCTCCAGACCCACATACCTACCGGCCTGAACTCCCCACCCCTATTCCTTAGCCTTCGATCGCCCACCCATCCCCCACCCTTTCCCCACAAACACACCTAACACACTTCCCTGTTCAGCCCCCTTCCTTGGCCCATCCCACAACTAACTATACTAACATCCCCACCCCTCCCTCTAACTCGCACACATCCACCTGAACATATATACACGCACTCACACTATCCACACACCCTACTACCACTACTAACCCTCACCCACACATCCACTCCGCCCACCCCACAACTAACATCACTAACCTCCCCCCGACCCCACGCACACGAAGACACACCATCACACACACCCACACCTATGTACACCACTCACTCCACACCCAACCACCACTAACCCCCACTTACACAACCGCTTTCCACCCTTTCCCCACCACATGTAATACTAACACACACTAACACCCCCTTTACCACACACACACTCATCCAAACACGCACGCACACACCAGTACACTCCCTCCTCTTCTCTCCCCTCTCTCTTTCTCCCTCTCCCCGCTCCACCTACACCCCTTCACGCACACACATCCCACTAACACATCTACTAATATACACCCCATCTACCCACTTCACCACCTTCTCCCTCCACCCTTCACACCTACCGAACCCCTACCCTGTCCACCGCACCTTCGCACACACAGATACACACACAGTCCTCACCTCACTCCACCTGTCATCCCACTCTATTGCTATCTCTACACCCTGTCTTGACCCTCTGACCACATCCTGTTACGCGCGTACCCCACTTCCCTCGACTTCCTACCACCACCAACATTGGATTCTACACCTTCGGTCATCTCTCCAACCATCCAATCCATATCTTGAAACACATCCAGCACCTCTCCACAAATCTGACGGAACTACCTCAGGACCTTACCCACGAACATACGCTCACACCTTTTTATGCGCACCACGCCACCCACATCCACACCCACATATAAACACAAACACACACGTGCGTACCCCGTCATATACACAACCTCCGGAATCCACACGCCACCTCACCCACCCCTGATCCCTCTCCTTCCACACGCACACACACACCGACTTACACCCCACCCCACGCACACACCTTTTCCTGAACATGGAACCTCGTTCTTCCTCAAACTTTCACATGCACACGCACACACACTCACGTACACCTACACACATACACAAACACCACCTTCAGCCTTCTTCGCTTCGACCCCCAGCCTCCCTCTCCCGACTCCACCCGCCACCACCCTTACAAGCCTCACACCCTTCCACCACTTGTCCATCTTAGTGTTTATTCTTATGTTTATTTTTATGTTTACGTTTATTATTATTTTTATTTGTTCTCCTTCCCCCTTTGTTCTAAATATATTTCCACACACCCTCTGAACTCTCTTCCTAACCTATTTACTCCTGAAGAAGGGCTTATGCCCAAAACGTCGTTCCCCACTCCCACCCTCCACTCTCAAAAGCGTGAACCTAATAAACCTTTATTTGTTTGCCTCTCTGTTTTGTTCCCGTATAAATTTGCACTATATATATATATTTACCCTAAAGTAAATCAACCAAAACTAAAAGCTCTTCCATACATCTCCACACACAAACCCCTCAACAGTGAGGCCTTTGACACCATCCTCCAGAACATCCCTGTATTGAAAAAGGACCATAGAATGAACCAAATTCTACGAACACACGATATCATAAAGAGCAAAAGACAATCCAAGTCAATGAAAAACATCTTAACACATGCCAAAGTACTGCCAACCACAACAACGAAACCCACAGTAAAAAAAGGCGATAGACCCAACTGTGGCATTTGCATCAACCTAATTGAGGGTTCGGAATTCTATTTCAAAGATGGACAACGTTTTATAGTAAAACACAATTTCACATGTGCATCGGATAATCTAATATATGTATTAACTTGTTCAGGTTGTCGAGAACAATACATAGGCCAGACCAAAAACAGCCTCCGCCAACGCATGACTGTCCATAGATCCCAAATTAAGATACGGGAATACAGGAAAATACCACTGAGTGAACACATTGATACCTGTGCCGCCCAAAATCATCCCAACTTCAGAATCTTTCCCCTCTACAAATTTAAAGATAATACCACCCACACTCAGCGCATCAGCAAGGAATCTTACTTCATTAACAAATACGGACCCCGTCTAAACACTTCTCCCTAAGACGAACCCACAACATACACACGTCAACATACATACCTACATCAGCACACATCTCTACCCACATATAAACACACTGACACACGTAAACACACATGCTCTATGGTGCAATACAAAAAAATATATGTGCATATATATGTATGTATATATGTATATATATATATATATATATGTAGTGAATGTATGTGTGTGTGTGTATATATATAGTGAATATCATTTCACACCTTTTATTGTTAAGATTTTTGATGTTCTATTAAGAGAACCGATTTTACTGAAAAAATCGAATAATGTACACCATTTTACCAGGGGGAAAAAATACTGGTCCCCCCCCCACACACACACGCACATATATACACAAACACATACACACGCGTACATCAACATACAAAGAGACTTATACACACACACGCACATCTCCGTATAAGACAAAAGCTGAAAAATATCTTTTGACCTTCGAATGACTCTGCTATATACACACACACACACACACACACACACACACACACACACACACACACACACACACACACACACACACACACACACACACACACACACACACACACTTATCTTAATAGCCATTTGACACACATCGCTGCTGGCCATTGTCGCAGCATCCAACACCTTACTACTACTACTACTACTACACACACACACACACACACACACACACACACACACACACACACACACACACACACACACATATTTGTTGTGAAAGAGTCATTTCTCAATCTTGGCGCAAAACCAATTTTTTATCCACATGACCTCTACCGACCAATCAAAATTGTTTTGACCAATAATTTTTGCTGGAGCCACTTTTCTAACATTTTAACATAAAAACAGTCTTGGCGCAAAATCAACTTTTTACATTCACATGACCTCTACCGACCAATCAAAATTGTTTTGACCACAAGCATTTTTGCAACACAAAAATAACGCTGGAGCCACTTTTTTAATATAAAAACAGGTAGAATTCCCAAAACTAATCAGATCAGAGCAAACAGCACGGACACTCTATCTCAACATTATTTTTGAAAAGCATTTAGAAATGCGCAACCGGAAAAAACTTAAAAACTTAAAACCACAACTGAATACTAACCCATACAATCTTTTATTCCTAATTAAACCATTTTTCAACTGTGAACAATTTGTCAGCATTTTCTATTCCGTTTACCAATATATATATATATATATATATATATATATATATGAAAAATATGGGGAGAAGAATACTGCATGGTTGCACATGGATAGCATGTTATAAAATAAGTCCCTCATCAGTGATTTGCCAACGGTCATTGGTATTTCATTACATTAAAAATCATATACCTCACGTTGGTGCAATAATAACTAAAATAAGTTATTAGGACAATTAAAACGCGTAAAGCGAGTGTGACAAGTAAACAACACAGGGGAAAGCTAACCGATGGGATATCGTTAGAGGTAATCCAGTTAGAGTATTCCGCGTCGTGGATAGTTTTAACGTACATCTTTCTTTCACTCAAGAAGATGTTTTCATAGTTATGCAGCGAGTTCGCGCTAATTTCTATGCAGGTTATACTTGGAATAATAATGGTTGAAGAAATAAGAGTAACATGGTTGACTGTACAATAAGGGCTTTATTTAAATTACTGACAATTGTTTCTTGATCAGGTGTGTCTAAAGTTCGCTAAATGCTTGAGGTTGCGTCAATCGATCTCCAATACATTGTTTGCAACTGGTCAACACATCAGAGCACGTAGATATCAACGTGACCAGTTGTAAGCAATGTATTGGAGATCGATTGACGCAACCTCAAGGGATTAGCGAACTCTAGACACACCTGATCAACGAAACAATTGTCAGTACTTTAAATAAAGCCCTTATTGTACAGCCAACCAGGTTACTCTTCTTTCTTTAACTATATATATATATATATAAATACGTATTTAAGAAAGCCACAACAATGCAAAGGGAAATCTCGAGGTAGGAAGTGAAATATAGATAGGAAAAATAGGTGAAAGTGAAAATTGAGAGAGACAAAGATGAAAACAAAACAAAGGTAGAAGGGTTACCGTAGTAGAGATTTAATCCCAATATTTCGGGCTCACGCCCATCAACGGGGGAAGAGTTCCAAAAGGGGGGAAAGAGGCCAAGCGGAGAAAGTTGTGATGTCGTTAAGACAGGAATGCCGTTATTAAATCTCTACTACGGTAACCCTTCTACCTTTGTTTTGTTTTCATCTTTGTCTCTCTCAATTTTCACTTTCACCTATTTTTCCTATATATATTTCACTTCCTACCTCGAGATTTCCCTTTGCATTGTTGTGGATATATATATATATATATATATATATATATATATATATATATATATATATATATATATGATTCCAGTTCCTCAGAAGAGGTCACGGCCAATGATGGCTGTCACCGAAATATATATAGCAGTATATTTATAATTTATAATAAACGAAGCCAAATTTTACATATTTGACTTAATTATTTTACATTACTCCGGAGTAAACAAACCAACCTGCGTACTTCGTCGAGTACTCCAATCTGCATACTGAGAAGTCGGTAAACAATCAACATATACTGAATATATATATATATATATATATATAGTATTAGTTATACTATTTATGGTTATGTAAATACAAAACCTTATGCAGTTATAAGTATTTTACACACACCCTAAATAGTGGTAGGCAGTAATGTATTACTACCTTATTACCAGTAAGTTAAGTAGCTCAATGTAAAAACATCAGATGATTTACAGAGCAGTTATATGAAATATAAGAATCAAAGAACTGTTCAAAACATTATTGTGCTTACAGCTGTTTCCTCCAAACCGAGGTTTGGATGCTTCGGAGCAATTTATTAATGCTTCGGAGCAATTTATTAATGCATGGACAGTTATATGACCTCCTTTTCAGCCGAGAGACATACCGATACATATTCAAACATTGATACATATTCAAACATTGTGGGTCAACATTCATTACAGAATTTAGAGTGGCAGTACACACTTCGAGATTACATTTATATTAAGAGGTACAATCAAAAATCAAAAATACAGGTTAAAATACAACATGAAGATAAGCGGTTATATAGTGCAAATGTTATATGTGTGGTGCGCATGTGCGTCTTGTTTATATAGTGTGGCAGAGAGATATGTGTGGTAGAGGCACTTAGGTAGGTAAACAAGAGTGTTAGGTTGGTAGATCTGGTGGCAAATTCTTTATATGATTGATATAGTCTGTGTGTGGAGAAGTGTTATAAGCATTAAAAATAGTGCAAGCATTAAAAGTGTTAAAAGTATTGGAGATGCACAGCGAAGGGATGTCAAGTATTTCATGTACTTCGGCATTTTCATGGTCAGGGGAGTGTATTTTTCGATTATATGCCCTTCACATAATCCACGACAATCCGATATTGAGCGTTTGACAATCCAGTTAGAGATCGTAGTCTGGTGTTCTTTAGTTCAATACAGGAGGCTGTTACGTTTCGAGAAACGCCATTGAATACCACCCGGAAGTGTGTGTGTGGCTAAGGGGAGTTAATGCATGCGGGGAGGTAACTCTGGGGTTTCTATACCTAGCTATTAAAATGTGTCACAATATAGACCCTAATTTCTATGGCGATGCGCATCCTCCAAGAAAATTTTTAAAGCATAAAGTGTATTAACTATAGAGTAGTTTAATTAAGTTATACTGAAGGTGATCATACTATTATGGTGGATTAACCCATCGTAAGGTGCCACAAATGGAAATTATAGATGATGAGCGAGGATTCTAAATTAATGATCTCTGTGGTTGTAGTCTACTCATAGGACCAGGCGCGGTGATTGCAGGATAGCTTCAGGACGCAATGATCTCTGGTAAGTTCTGGGTCATCGCTTGCTACATTGGATGTCGAAAGATAATCATCCTCAGGCCGGCCAGAGGTCAATCCGCAGTCCTCGCGACCCCTCTCTGACCGTCAGATCATCCATATATGTACAACCCGCACGGTAGTTGCAATGCATTCACTCACTGCGCTCAGCAGCCTGGTCCTACTGCTCAACAGCGTTACTAGATTAAATCACTTTTCATCTGTCTAAGGAAGGTGTTTCCTCTGGACAACACTATCCAACCGATCAATTCATGCTCAAATTACCCTTAGAGCGGTGTAGTGCCGTTCAAGTGGGTGGATGTTGTCACACCTGACGTAGAGGTATAAATGGGTATTCTCCCTGCGAAGGATTCCAGAGGGATGTCGTTGTTTGTGTTATAATAGATCAGTTAGTGTTGGGTATGTAGTATAAGGTGTGTCTCTGGTGTTTGATGCTAGATGTGATGTTAGGTTCCAGTCCGACATTGCTATATATTGGGCTTAAAGTTTTGGAAGGAATGTCTGAAGCGGTGCTGGCAAGTTGCAAACACCTCAGATTTTTTGTCCACAGACACACACACACACACACACACACACACACACACACACACACACACATATATATATATATATATATATATATATATATATATATATATATATATATATATATATATATATATATATGTGTGTCTGTGTCTGTGTGTGTGTCTGTGTAAGTGTGTGTGAAATATTCAGTCACAAAATATATTAATGTTTTGCTTGATTGACATCTAAGCCTAACATTGCGTTGGTTACTTGTAACAATGTATGTATGAAATGTATAATTAAACCAATCATGTATCAGTTTACAAAGTAATGTGAATGACAACAAAAATCTGATTATTTTTTGTTTGACTTTACTGTTTGTTACAGATATACAAATGGCGTTGTGTTACATGCAGCGAATTATTTCCATGTAATTCATGCTGGTTTAACCGCATGATTTAAATAGTTGCATAATACTTTAGTATATTTTTAAAGCTAAATAATTTACTATGTTATAAATAATTCGTTCCAAATATTTATGTTGCTACAATGGATTGGTAGCTGTATATTTTCCCCTAAATATATATTTGTGGTACGTGTAGAGACAACCAAATGGAACTGGGTTTGATTGCATTTAGACAAGCGCAAAATAAGTCAGTTGTTTTGATATAGTCTGCTATTTGATTGTGTACATAAATATCGAATGATAACCTTCACAAAAGTTTGTGAATAATACAATGCTGTAAACAACTTCTGGCGAGTGATATACCCTGCGAAGCACATGAGTAAAGAGGCAATCGCTATTATGTATTTTCTTCTTAGTTCCTCAATATGGTTGTCAAAATGTATTTATTAACCAACACATTTAAAATATTTTCCAACACATATCGGAAATATATCGATACGTAATATGTATAATTGAGATGGCATGTTTTGGAGTATGTCTAATTTAAATGTGTGTGGATTAAATAAACAACTATACTTTCAAAATACCAAGATAACATTGTGTCCCTTAAAACTGAATTCAATTAAGAGACTCATTCCAACATATGTTCATCATCGATGTTAATTTTGATTTTTTATTCACATACTTGTAAACGATTTTCAAGATCCTTCTCGTCCAACAAATTTTAGCCTTTTTTCGTGGTTTTAAATGGTTAGGACAGGATCACGAAGACGTATTTGCATTTTGCGGTTATATCGTTCTTTAATTTGGCTTAATTGAATAGCAACTGGATCATATTGTCCTTTGAACTCGGAATATTGATATTTAAAGTCATTGACTAAAACATGTTTAGCACAATATATATGAGTGATGAAATGTTTCCCAGTTAATTTACATTTTAATATTACTTTATTGTGTCAAATATTTTGATTTTTGTATCACCCCCAATGATTGCTTTATAGATTCACTGTCCATTTAAGCTTTTATTTATTGTTATTGCGCACTTTTTACACCCAACTAAAATATGTCCAGTCATGCTTTAATATAATTCCCTGCATCTATAAAGAAAATTACATGTTCGACAACCGTGCTTATTCCCAGCTCCTCAATACCTGTTCCATACTGCGTTATCACGACGTAGACATTTTTGTGCAGATATACACATGACAGGTACTATCAGCAGGCTGAATTGTCAACTACCTTAAGAACAAACTTCAAAGAACCACATTGCTGATATTGAAACGATTTCAGCTTTATTAAAATTTGTATAGAGAAATATTAAATAATTTCCTGCATTGATTAATACAACATCAAATATTTTCGCTTCGTAGCAAAATTGCGGCTGTGATGCTCGTATGGGTTTATGATCTATAACATTATTCGGGGTGGGCCAGTATTCATTGTATAGAGGAAAATGCGTGCTTAGTAATTTTCAGTGTAGTCAGATCAAAACGCGCCAAAAACTAGGCCTAAATGTTTGCTAAACTGTAGTTTGAAATTATATTATTTGAGAAAATAGAGTCCATTGTATGGATAGCTTAGGGTGTAAAATATTCGGGGCCGATGCTAACTATATCGCTATTTATTAAAGGGATATCGATTACTCTAGAATTTTACCGTTAATTTTCTTTCATGTAGATTATAATTATGTTCGTTTAACTTTAATGAATTACACATCGCTATACTACGCATGTATGGAAGTGTGAGTATGTACATCTTCCTGAAAGCACTTAAACACGGTGGAAAATATATACACATGTACTCGCAAATAGACACATCTATATATATACAGCCATGTACACACACGCACACATATACGCAAACGTATGTATATAATTCATATGCATAGATAATTCTGCTCCCCGAACAACGAACAACCAAAAATATATCTCAAACTACCGTTGGCATTTTAAAATGAACGCTTGAAGCAAATGTCATTTGAAGTATGCCTGTATTAAAATCAATAAAACCTATTTATTTCACAGTGCTCCCATTCAGAAATATTTCGGCATTCCAATAGAAAAGAAACTCTAAACTACATTACATACTACCTCCCACTATCATCTACTGACATTTATAATATCCTCTTGTCATTTTCTATTGAAAATAACTTGAATAATCACCGTTCTATTAAACTGCAAGGTATAGCCAGTGATGTCAAAGAAGTTTTCACAGAAACTGTTATTTAAAGCAATTTCCTTCAGATATGACATAACCTGCAAAATATTGATAATCATTCCCCGAGGACTGAAGATGTGTAATCTAAAAACGAATATGATGGTGGATCTAATCAATTCTTTTTGATCTAGAAATATCTGAAATATCTGGATGGCCTGAGAATGAAATATATAATACATATAATATATCTGCTATCTTGAAAATGTTGCATATATCGAGGATATGGAAATACTCGCTAGCTAATGTCATTGAAACACATAATCCGATCCAAGATTCCTTTATCATCATCACCAGCACCTTCCACCCATTCTCATCTCCTCAACATTATCAACATCACCATCATCATCACCACCACCATGATGATTATCATAATTATCAGCACCAACACCATCATCATCGCCACCATTACCCCCATAATCATCATCATCACCATCATTATCATATTCATCACAATTTTGTTCTTTCTTTATATATAATTCAGAATTGGTAATTCCGTTTAATTGTATCGACATTTAATGGTACAATTGGGATATAATTCGTAAAATATTCATAGAACTTTCATTTTGTTACATTTTATAGAAGAATTGGCAACGACATTTCTATTTGAATATCTATATCGCTTGTGGCTATTTCATGGGTTGTTAATCCTGTAGTATTGGCAACAATTTCCCGCCTCAATATAGAGATTGATAGATGCTCAGAGTAGGCATCTGCAATACTAAATCATATCATGTTTGAGATAATTTCTGTGCTTGTACATAGAGTCTGCAAAATTTACGCAATATTGAAGTCGTCAATTCAGTAGAATGTTTCGGGCATTAACTGTGTTGCGACTCTGTGCCATCTAAGTTAAACATCTCGCCAACATCCACTTTGCCTTTTATCCTTTCGTAGTCGATAAACAAATCACTAGCCCACTGCTATTACAGCTCTCCAAACTGTCTCAATCCGGTACATTCATACAATCATGTGAGGTGGGCGATGGCATTATAAATGAAAACCAGGAACAAAAATGAGAAAAGAACCAATGAAAGATTCGGAGCATTGTTGCACCACATAATTCGACTCCGTATTACTTCTGTTCGCAACTTCATGGGAATATAATTCCTTTTCTGAAAGCAGAATACGTGCTGCTATCTCATACTCAGTTGCGTGTGGAATCCATAGTAAATATAATTTAAAATGGAAACACGATACCCCCAACTGAATATTTAGCGCGGCCGTAGCAATCCAATTAATGTCTTGGGAAATTCATAATAACGGAGATACGTGTGTATTAGTTTCGGTTTCCACTATAAAGCATATATCTAGAATGTCTTCATAAAGAGCACGTTATACAATATCTGCTCTACAGTATGTTTCCCCATGTGACACAAATCGTGCCTCACCTCTTTTTTCCTTCTCTTTCTCTCTTTCCGTCATCATCTCTCTCCTTCCCTCTATCTTTTTATTTCTCACTTCCTCGCACCTTATGCTTTCTGTTTAACCGTTGCTGTGTAGAGTAGACTGAATACGTATACTCTTAGCATATCCTAATATGAAAAAAAAAAAAAAATACTTACACCCACAACAGTATATACATAATTTTATTAAACTCTAGAAACCACGTTTTGATAACAATGGGTATTTAAATAATAAACACAGGAATGCAGGATAACATTATTTCCCATAAAATTACATTCCACCATTATATATATATATATCTTTAAGTTCACATATCGAAGCCAATACTTTCTCAAAACGTAAGTGTGCTATTACTAAAAGTAAATCGAATATTAGAGATACACTTTTACAAGCAAGCCGTAATCCATTTCTGAAAAAGAGACACCTATGTGCAACTTTAATTACAATTTATCTTCAATAACTAAGAGTAATAAATATTGAATATCACCGAGACGTGTCAAGAAATGTTAATGACCGAACATTTGATTTAATTTTCAGACAAGAAGATAGAGGTATACTTGAGTTGAGAGTCCCTCTGGTCTAGCACAGTTAATGTTATTATTAGTTGTCCATCGCTACCTTAATAAAGTGGTATACACACTTCACTTCCTCTTTTCATTCTATATTCTGATGAAGGACCCGTGTTGAATCCTTAAGACGTTTTTCCTTCATCTCTTCATTGTACTGTTTCGTTTGCTTTGTTACTTCTCTTTCCCTTTTCATTATATATATATATATATATATATATACTTAGAGAGAGAGGGAGAGAGCGAGAAATATATATATATATATATATATATATATGTATGTATATATATAGAGAGAGATAATGAGAGAGAGATCTAAAACATATCGTGCTGAGGTTAACATTGAAAACACTAACGTAATAATCTTTTGGAGATATATTCGTGGTAGGCAGATTGTATGAGTGGATCAGCTGATAAACTTCAGCATTATGTGTTTGTACGAAATGATATAACGACAAATGAAAACGGAACTCACAGCTGTGGTATTCAGAATCTAAAATTCCTAATCAATTTTCATTCGTGCTTTTAGCAACACCTGCAATGTACGTCAGTGTATTTACGCATGCGTTTTGCAGTTATATTATGCGCATATAATTAAATATGTGCGCAACTGTCTTATCTAACCTATTTCATGAAATAGCAATTTATTGCAATGAGCTGATTTGCACTGAAATCATTAAATAATCATTTCATTAATACAACATTTAACAAAATACGTGAGAAGTATACAAATCAAGCAACATAGCAAAGTTTTCACAGAACATTCTCAGATGTAAATTGTTAAGTCCAACTTGATTGAAGTTTTATTCTTGTCTTTGATTTGCTAAAATGTTGAAACGTAACATCTATCTCCGTACTTATTAAATCCTGAAATTTAATACTGCTGGTTATTACATTATTAATACCGCCTCAATAAATTCTGCCTCTTGTACAATAACATTTACTGTCACTGATATTTTGTTGTTGAAGCAAATATATCTTTTATTGTTGAACGACTTTGATTAGTCCAGACGCTTTACTCATCACATCCAAATACATGTGAGAGAATTTAGTTTTATATCTACCCACTATGTAAAGATTGGCCAATGGTGACATTTGAAGAAGCCAGTTTTATTCTTAATTACGACCTCAAATTTGTACACTCTATAGGCCAACTTCAGTTTGTTTCGTCTTTCATTTATTTTAACTTCGTAGATAAATATCAACGTTTATTTGCCGCATAATTAAATTGTAGCATCCTTCAGGAAATGAAACATTTAAAGTTGACATCCTACTTTCATGCTACATTTACAAATCGAATGAGCAATAAATAAACTAAATTTGTTACAATAAGACGGAATGGACGATTTTAGTTTTATTAGTCGGCTTAAAAGTAGGGATCAACTATTCAAATGATTGTCAGAGACAAAACAAAGAATTGCCAGAGACAAAAAAGAAGAAAGTAAATTGTTGAATCCGTGACTGAAGATAATGTTGACCGAATACAATGGTCAAACTTTGAAATATATTAAGATTATTTCAGTCTAACAATTGAATCTAATATATATTCTGTCAGAGAAGATTGAGTGATTTGGTATTGATTTTTAGGAATAATACAGTTATACTAACCAGACAAAATTTAGTTTGATTTTACAGGACATGTACAAGGAAGAAAACAACCCAAAACAATGTACAATGTTAATTTATCACATACAAGGAGGGAAATTCTTATACGGATTCCATTTAGACGGTGAGCATTCCTGCCAGTAAAAATATGGGTGGTGTTTATCTAGGTCTCTGTCAATATTATATCGAAAGGTATTTTTAAGATAATCACATGTTCAAATATATAGCATTTAGAATACAGCATAGTTACGATTTTCGTACTAAAGTCAACAGAACCGTATGATAAAAATATTTGTAATGAATGAAGAATGTTATATCTGAAATAATATGCATAATATATTACCCATATCTAAGTGATTGACTCTATTAAGGTGTGCGTTAAACATATCCAAGGAGGATTGATATCCAAAATGTAGAATGTCGAACCAAATAACTATAATGAACATCATCAAATGCCACCAACATTGTTAAACTCTTTAGAATCCTCCTGTAGTTATAGAACGTCTTTATTAGCTATTCGTGTAAAGGAATTACAATGTTAATACCCATCTGGTCTGCACCAATCAACCCACATGGAAATGAAATTTATATTTGGCGTTAAGTGAACAAATGGGATTATGGTATCCGTAAATACTATCATAATACTTCAATCCAATCCAAGGTATTCTTAATCATGTTGGGGGAAACCCTCCTCAGTTAACATCCACTACTTTCTGTTTGGGTTTGCTCATATCGGGGATGTAGCCTTCACAATACAATACCTATATATCATAGAAATTAAGCCAAGCAGATTCAGTGTTATAGATTATTCCGAAGAATTCATTACATTTAATGATATTGAGACCAGTCTAGTAATATTACGATCGAGAGATATTCACTCCCGTGAAATTATTTACATTCACCACATCTCGATGAACAGGCAGGGCTCATTTCAAGAATACGTCACGTCTCTAATGTTTTAAATTAACATCTATTTCGATATACAATGATTGCATAATATGATATATTTTTTAAACTTGACATCATTCTAGCTTTCCAGCTCTGTTATATCAAAGATCCAGACGCACTTCAAATTAGGGCACTTCTGTCACTTACTGATTGGTGGTTTTACAATACAGAATTGAAAGGTAAATCATCTAGCTGATGATGAATGGTTATATTGTCACTCCAAATGCTCAGTGACCTACAGAATGTATTCATGTCTGGCGATTTTCTATTGGAAATTTCCACATTTGAAATACAACATAAGAAGTATCATAGATTCAACCGGTTTCCAGTCATAATTGAAGCCTGGCAACAGCGAACGTGGTGATGATATGCACCCAGAAGGGATGATCACCTTTCTGCTAGAAGGATGTAAACATCTAATCCGGGACGCAAATTAATGCTATATGCCCTCAGCCTTCTGCCTTGTTTCGCTCAGAAATCCGAGGTCCAGCGTCCGTAATACGTAGGCGAGGAAGATAGTTATATAGCGGGAGATGGTGAACCACTTCAATTTCGTGCAGGTAGGCATCGAGACCTCGAGTGTTCTTGTTATTCGAATTGCCGATTTTCTCTGCAAAATCAGGAGTAGACATCCCGTCTGAAGAAGGAGCCCTGTGAGGAAGATTGACTGATACTGCTGGTGCCATCGACTGTTATCCACAGTAATGCCTTTTCCATTTCGTCTATGGGACGAAGCTGAGTCTTACTATCTAAGCCGGGCCTTAGAGAGTGTTGTTCCCTTACCATTTCACGTGCTTTCGTTACAGAAATAGAGTTTCTGATTTTTTTCATGGTTTTTCTGTATTTTAGATGAATAATTCTACATATATTTCTTTTATTTTTAATAAACATTTTTGAAACTCAGTGTCACAATCTCAAACTGAAGACGGTAGAAAGGCTCAAGTATCTCGGTAATGTTTTCTATGGCGATGGAATGTAAAATGTTCATTTAAATGGCAGAATTTCTAGAGCTGGTGCAATAATGGGTACGCTTACTCATTCGGACATCGGAAGAATGCAAACTTTAAATACGATATTTTCAATTCTGTGTTCGAACCTACCCTTACAGTGGACATGGACGTTGGCTAATAATCGAAAGGATACGTTCACGAATACAAGTGACCAGTATAGGATTCTTTGGAAGGGTCGTTGGAGTAACGTTACTCGATAGTTTGCGTCCCACATAGATAAAGGAATCGCTCCAAGTAAAACATTTCCCCATAATCAAGTGATCACAACTCCAGTGATACTGGAAAGAACCCCTTGACAGATTTTAAGGGCAAAGACAATCGGCTGAAGATCCAGAGGTGAACCATGAGATCATTTGGTCTTGCTTGAGAATATCTGGTTGGAATATTTGCAGATGTTTCTTTCTGATAGGAACCTCCGGAAGACATGTTTGAGAACTTTGTGACATACCAGGAATAGTGAATTGAAGAAGGGGAATGAAGAGGAGAAGGAAGAAGAAGAAGAAGAAGAAGAAGAAGAAGAAGAAGAAGAAGAAGAAGAAGAAGAAGAAGAAGAAGAAGAAGAAGAAGAAGAAGAAGAAGAAGAAGATGAAGAAGAAGAAGAAGATGAAGAAGAAGAAGAAGAAGACGGTGATGATGATGATGATGATGGTTATAAGGATTCTATCTAAATCAATCGATAAAGAATTATAATCATAATATACCAAAAGGAAATCAAGACATACAAAAGTAAAAAGAAATGAAACGTAACATGATGCCTGCTCTTATGGGTCATTTGAACTCCAATGGCCGGTTTGCAGTCTTTATATATCTATAAGAGAAGTTTATATTCAAGCGGCCTCGCATTGCATGAGAGAAGTTTATGTATAGATGTCAGCTCAATATCTAAGTTTATATATGTATCAGTCACAGTGGTATATGCAATTCATAATCCTCGGTTTAAAGTGTTCTAGAAAGTATGTGTGTCATTTAAGGATATAGAAAAGGACAGAGAATCCTCGTTATGATTACTTTACTAGTACCTGGCCATGTGTCGTTCATCTTGTTATAGTAAATTTCATCTATGTTTATATATGCTGGTGGTGCTTTTATTATTGGTCATTTATATAATGTATCTGGTTTATATAATGATCCGACTAAACGAAACCAATAAATCATTTTCAATCAGTAGTGTCCACAATCCTAAAGATGCTGCAATAGCTGCCAAATACACGTTAAATCAAACATTCGCGTCCTATAAAAGAAGAACTTATTTACAACTGTTCGTCATACGTCTGTTGGGTAGAATTCCCCACAAGACAATCTCAATAATGTTTATGATTTTAAGCAGTACTAGCATATAGAGCATCAATAGCAACATTTCTGGTCAAATAGAGGAGGGCTCTAATGTAAGATTAAAATCGCATTGCTCCATGATGGTAACGGAATCCTAACACCTCAGCATATAAAAACAATACAATTCTCCGAATGAAATCTATCCTATTCACGTTAGAATAAAAATGTTATTTTAAATAAAAGACACCAAAGCAAACACAGTCAGATGTTTATAGCAGACATTGGATATGGTGACTTGAAGTTTGAGAACACATCGTACAGAAGTCTAATATCTGTGTACATCGAATTGTGATGCCAGCACCAGGACGATGTAAATTCTCCATAAAAGAGGAAAACTAGTACAGTGAAGTATTTGGTGGTTTGCACTTACATATCTACGACATTATTCCTTGCTAACTCTTAAATATTTTAATTCTGAAACATAACTAATATTACAATATAAAGTTCTAATTAAGGAAATATTTACATCTACATGCATACTTGTAAAAAAAAATAAATTATTCTCTTCAATTTCTTTTTCTCTCGAAAACCGATTTGTATCTTTGAATATTAATTTGATATTTTCGTTAGGGGACATCATCAAACACAATTTCTCATTGGCATTAGGACATACATCTATAATATTATAAAGCTGAGTGTCGTGTGTATTGTGTATGTATTTATCCTACACACCTACCTCTAGTTTCTTAGATTTACTCTCTCTCCGTCACTCTTCTCTCTCTATATAATAGATAATTCCCCCTCTCTATAATTTAACTGATTTACTCTCTCTGTTGCTCTTCACTCTCAAATATTATAAAGCTGAGCGTCGTCTCTCTCTTTCTCCCTTTCCCTCATTCACCCTTTCTATAATTTAACTGCTTTACTCTCTGTCTCTCTTCACTCTATATGACAACACTTTTACTTTCCGTAGAGATGCGCGTCGTATGTAAATTCGGTCAACACGTATGTATCCTACACACCTCCCTATAGTTTCTTAGCTTTACTCTCGCCGTCGCTCCTACCTCTCTCTATAATAGATCATCCCCCCTCTCTATAATTTAACTGCTTTATTCTCTCTGTCGCTCTTCACTCTCTAATATTATGAAGCTGAGCTTCGTCTCTATCACTCTCTCTCCCTCTTTCACCCTCTCTATAATTTAACTGCTTTACTCTCAGTCTCTCTTAACTCTCTATATGACAACACTCTTTTACTTTCCGTATCTACCTTCAATATATAAATATATACCCAGGTTCTGCTCCACGTCGGGCTGAGGGGCCCAAACTCCTCAAATACCGGTCGCTCTCCGACAGGTTTGCGGTCGTACCCCTGGCAGTGGAGATTTTTGGTGTTTCGGCCCCAGGACTACCTCCTTACTCACCACCATAGGCGCTGAGCTGGCCAGCCGCAGGTGTGAGCCCCGCGAGTTGGAGTGGCTTTTCCAGCGCGTCTCCCTTGCCGTCCTTCGGGGAAACGCCTTCTCCATTCTGTCCGCCGGAGCTGTGGGTGGGCCCTATCGCGTACCGTTGTAGTTGTTGTATACAGATATTAACTCATCAATCCCATTATTTATATCATATATCAACATAGAGATGAGCGTCGTATGTATGTTTATTTCATAAGGATAACCGCCTTCAAATTCGGTCAACACACAAGCAGGTAATACATACATCAAAAAGCAACCCTCTTAGAGAGACAGAGAGTGAAAGAGACAGATTAGGAAAACTACACACACACACACATCTAAAGAGAGAGAGAGAGAGAGAGAGAGAGAGAGAGAGAGAGAGAGAGAGAGAGAGAGAGAGAGAGAGAGAGAGAGAGAGAGAAAGAGAGAGAGAGAGAGAGAGAAAGAGAGACGGCCAAGTAGGTAATACATACGTTTAAAATCATTTGGATACAAATATCATAATATAATGGTTGCAGAACGAAAATACAGACAAATATAATAATTGTTTCTACATTTGGCACAAGGCCAGCAATTACCCAGTGCATTACTGGTACTTTATTTTATCGACCCCATAAGGATGAAAGGCAAAGTTAACCTCGGCGGGATTTGAACTCAGAATAGCAAGGGCCGTAACTCTATGCGTCAAAGCATGGCGTCCGACCCTCTACCGATACTGCCAATCTACCGCCCTTTATAATTGTTTCTACTTTAGGCACAAGGCCAGCAATTACCCAGTGCATTACTGGTACTTTATTTTATCGACCCCATAAGGATGAAAGGCAAAGTTAACCTCGGCGGGATTTGAACTCAGAATAGCAAGGGCCGTAACTCTATGCGTCAAAGCATGGTGTCCGACCCTCTACCGATACTGCCAATATACTGCCCTTTATAATTGTTTCTACTTTAGGCACAAGGCCAGCAATTACCCAGTGCATTACTGGTACTTTATTTTATCGACCCCGTAAGGATCAAAGGCAAAGTCAACCTTGGCTGGATTTGAACTCAGATCGTAAAGGGGCGTAACTATGCTGGAAATCATGGCGTCCGACCCTCTACCGGTACTGCCAATCCACCGCCCTGACAAATATAATAATGTATGTATCCCACACACTTTTTCTGTCGTCGGTCGCATAAGTAACACACACACACACACACGCACACATACACACGCACACATACACATATATACACACTCACACACGTATCTATACTTTATATGTATATATGTATCTGTATATGCATATATGTATGTAAGATAATTCCCCCTCTCTATAATTTAACTGGTTTACTCTCTATATGACAACACTGTTTTAGTTTCCGTATCTCCATTCAATATATACACATATAGAGAGATAGAGGGAGAGAGAGAGAGAGAGAGAGAGAGAGAGAGAGAGAGAGAGAGAGAGAGAGAGAGAGAGAGAGAGAGAGAGAGAAAGAGAGAGAGATATGTATATATAGAGAGAGAGATTAGGAAAACTAGACACACACATCTACAGAGAGAGCCAGAAAAACAGAGGGAGGGGAAAAGAGCGAGATAGGCCATTAGACGGAGGAGATTCAATTAAGGTGTTAGTTATACAGAGAGAGAGAGATAGTCGGAAGGACAATGTGACACGAGAGGGTGTGAGGTATCTTTGCAGTGGAGTGGTGGGGGAAGGTATACCTAGCCGGGCTCCAGCCGTACGGGCCAGCTAGTTTACTATAAAATATAAAGTAAAAGAAATGTCCGTTAATAATTCAAATATGTCTAAAATAAATTTCTGACATTTGCTGAAGATATCTTCTAAGAAATATGATACAGAAATTTACGCTGGAATTAATTTAATTTTATCTGATAAATTATGTCTTGTCCTCTAGGCTCTTTCATGATTATATGTTTTGGCTTTTTTCCGAATCATATTGATAAATCTACTGCATAATTAATTAAGGTTCACTGAAATCATAAGGATAGGATAAGTACTGGCATTATACATGCTTTCAAGGTCAAATAAAAATCTTAATAATAGATTAAAGTGATAGATGATTCTTATAGAGAGCCTAAATTAGGAACATTGGCGCGAAAATATCGGTAAAGATCTGAAGATATAAAAATATGAATACATTTCAATATTTCAATTTTATATAAGGGAAATTGATTGATGCATCCGAATTATATATTAATAACAAAAAAATTATAAGAACTCTACGTAAACCTCCTATTTTAATTTCTTTAAATATCTTTTATACAATAACACATATTGCCGACTGATTATATTATTGCAAAGACATTGTTGTATTAATTTTCATATGCAACTAAAATAGAGAAAACAAATATGAATAACTTTTAAGGACTTCAACGAACTTACAATCATAAGGTCGTTGACGGCAATTGAAAAAAAATGAAGGAAGAATCTTGGACTAAAAAGAAGGATAATGCCGTGAAGCTGATACGTCGTCGAAAAATATCACAGTAGTATAAATACTGAAGCAATTAAACAGACGGTGTGTGCTTTGCAAAACTAGATAATGTTAATATTAATATCTGACATGGGCACAATACTACATATTTGGGAGCTATTAGTAGATTAAATTATGCCAGTATTTTACGGGTACTCTATTCTAGCGACAATTAAAAGGCTGAAAGCAGAATTTAATATAAAGTGTCTAAGACAAGCAACCATAGAATTTGCTCTCGAGATGAAATCTAAAGCGGGAAATAGAAAGTTTGCTTATGGTTAACCAAGACGAAGCTCCTGCCACAAACTCAGTACGATATACTATTAACAATTTGGTAAATTAATGGAAGTCTAGTATGTGGAAAGATTTAAAACGGACACTGCACAATGCTCACGCAAAAGTATTTCAAAAGGCGTTATGATAAAGTGTGCAGCATTCTTCACTATTCCTTAACTGAAATTGTAACTGTTCAAAAATTGTAATAGACCACAAAAATGTGACTGAAAATAAATGTCAAAACCTTGTGGGACTTTATGGTTCAAACAAATAGTGATATTCAGCAAAACATGCCTACAACATTGTAGTAAATATGAATGGGAACAAGCTATTTGATGCAGCAGTACAAGGAGATCGTGTTATCAGAATTAAGGAAAACAATAAAGTAACTATTCTAATTTAAGAGTGTGGGAAAAAAAACAGGAAAGGTGTTATTTGATACAAATTGGCATTTCACCGAAAATAACTATTCGTCTAAAATGTTATTTCATGGATACTGCGATCATTCTGTGTAAAATTATTTTGACTTGATAGGGAGAGTGAATATTATAAGAAGCCTGGGGCAACTTTGGAATATTAATAATAATGATAATAATAGTAATAAAATCAACAAACATCAAAAGAAAAAAAAAATGGTTTCTTTATTGGCCACAAGGGCTAACATGAAGAAAAATATTACAGACGGCACATAACGGTACAGGACGATATAAAGTGTGTTTGGGCCGTATAAAAAGGTTATAACAAGAAAATAGAAACGTGTAAAAACAAATTAAAAAATTCAAACCAAAATTCCCTCTCTAGAAGACAGCACTTGCCTCTCCACACTGATTTTCCGCTTCAAGTGAAATTTTAAAAAGTTAATAATAATAATAATAATATTAGTAATAATAATAATAATAATAATTATTATTATTATTATTCTTATTATGAATTCTTTATTGGCCACAAGGGCCCACATGTAGTTGACAATACAAAGAGAAAACGTCAGTGAGGTTTAGAAACAAATCGAGTAAAAGCATGAAAACAATATATAAGAAAAATACAAACAACAGAGTTCCCCAATAGGGGGGATAACAACCTAATGTCGACTCAGTTACCCCACCAATCCTGAACCACCCTACGTTTCAAGAGTACTCTGGAAAGGCACCCCCTCTCCTCCTCAATATAGCCAGTCTACTTGCACATACTCAGAGTAGGCCCATTCACAGGGGCCATTCTGGCCACATTCACCCACCTTTAAGCAAATATACTAAGGGAGGGGGAAGCACTTCTCTCTCCACACTCCAAGTGGAACGTGAAAAAGTTGATGAGGGATTAGCCGAAGAGAAAAGTATCTGTCTTCATTCTTATAGCCTGGTCCACCACACAACCTACTTGGTTATCGCCACAAGATAGAGGAAAATTGCCTTCCTTTTCCGACCAAAGGATAACAGCGGCTCAATCTTCACTATCAACTCGGCCGATAGCCGGTTCCGTTCTAGATGCGACAAAAGCTGTTCGACATAACTCCACAAGTCAGCAATTCATGGACACTGGCCGAGTGCGTGCCCATAGATTTATCGCGAACCGGCAGTGCTCGCCCCGGTAGCAATGCCGAGAAAGGAATTTTCGGAAGTTATTCATCATCCTCGGCTCGAAAGTCTTCCGCAGCAGGCTAGTCAGTTCGATTTGGTCAACGCCCAGAGCCTATCCGAGTGCATTGTCGCAGTTTGCCACCACTAGTCTTCTATAGAACTCGAGAGTGGAAATTCCACTGAGCACTCTGGCCGCCTACTAGAAGGCAGTGAATGTTGGCAATATTTCAGATGCCAGCCACATAGTCTCGGTCCCTTCTTGACCCAGAACTGCAACTCAGTCAAAGGGACGAGCTGCGGAATGGCCTGTCTCACAAACGCCAACCACACCTGATCACCATTTACGCAGACTATCTGGAGACGCCGCAGCCTCGGAGGGATCTGGCAGCAGATGGACCACCTCCACAAGGTTGAAGAGTAGCAGCTCCAGGTTGGCGAGGCGTGAACGGGGGCAAGGCATGATGGATTGGCGGTAGTAGATAGCGGACGCGATGTAAGCATTCGCCACCTCCACCTGACATTTCAGTGATAGCTTCCTTTCTGGCCGTTTCTGGGTGAGAGTGGCAACCCTAATCGTAACATTCTTTACGATTTCTTTTCCATTTGGAGATCTGGTGCGAACCAAATCCCAAACAACCTTACCGGTCCGACCGTCCAGCACCCGATGACGCTGTTGGACGGCATGGACTTGCCTTTCGTAGAGCCGAGTTACAATCTCACCGACTTTTCGGGTTAACTTTCGCTCCCGTCAACCTTTCATATTATTCCAAGAGCGTGCCGCCAACTTCCACTTCCAAGATGTTCGACACGCTCAGGGTGATGTCGTCCGCACAAACTGACACAGCCTTTCCACATCCCGCTTCGAGCGGGATCCCTGCAACTGTCCAGCTTCCGCAGTAAACGCTTGAGAATCAATATATACAGAAGAAAAGAGAAATTGCACCCTTGGTGGACCGATCAGGAGATCTCAAATAGTTCCGAAAGGTGGCCATTAACTCTGATCACCGAGCAGATACCTCAATGCATTGCAGCAATTTAGCCTTTGAAGATGGGACCGAAGCCAACTGCCTTGAGGACAGGCTCCTGGTATGGACAGTCAGCCCCATCGAAAGGTTTAGATTGATCGATATTGATTAGAGACACACCGACGCCAGAGTTACACCCTATCTTCTCTATAATGTATCATATGAGGTGGAGATTGTTTTGTATGCACTTAGTCGGAATTGCGCAAATTTACACCTACCTACCAAACCCTCGACGACAAGTGCCATTCACTTTTGTAACACCTTGGCCAAAAATGTTAAACGTATACACACACACACACATTTTCCAATATATATATACATACATATATACGCAGAAGTAAATATTTCGAAAAATGTTGCAACCGAAGGAAAACAGGAAGACGATAATTTGGTTCGTGAAGACGTTCCCTGGCTATGAATGGAAAAAAAAGCCTGCGCCACTGAAGCGCTGGAAATATTCTAGGTAAATGATTACATCTTAAACAAAAAAATCTGCGGCCATTTCGGCTTGTAAACACAAATTGCATAATACTTTCCTGTATTACAGCCCAACATTATACCCTGACGGATAGTAAAAACAATACGCGGATAATTTACGTCTTGATGTGGTAGCTAAGTATATTTTATATGTATACCATTATTTATTTGTATAGGTAAGTATACCTTACCCGTATGTTTGTGGATGTACGAATACTTTCTCGTACGTATATTTGCTTGTATATGTTATATGTGTATATATTACATATACTTGTATGTGTGTATATGTATGTATTTGTGTATATTTACGTATATTTATGTGTATATATATATATTTGTATGTGTGTATGTATATATGTATATATATATGTATATATTTGTATATATGTATATATATATATATATATATATATATATATATATATATATATATATATATTTAGAAACACACAGATACATGCGGACACACACATATACATGAATGCATCCGCACCCAACCATGAGTTAAGGGTGCCAACTTCACCGATGTTGCTCAATGAATGACTGGGACAGACCAATCCGGTTGAACCAGACTGAACCAGTATCAGAGTTAAAAATACATTATGAAGAGAGAAGAAACATTTAGATATAATTAGTAATAAAATGTATCATACCTAAACTGCTCCTAGATTCCTCGACTACGTAGTTTCGTGGCATAAACAAAAACAATATATCATAAAGATATAGAGTCCTTGCGAGGTCTGCCGACTTATCAAGAGGATACCTCATTTTACTAGTCTCAAGAACGCGTCTCCACAACGTGAGAAAGAATCCCAAAAGGCGGAGGGGGAGATAGTCACGCGATATAACGGTCGAGAAACAGAGCTAAGCCTCTTATAACCCCGAAGAAAATACCACGGAGGCGGAGGGGGTATTTATATCGAAGCCGTAGAAGAGGTGGTGAAGGAGGCGAGAAGTATGAGTAATGAAAGCTTTCCAGCAGTCCCCACACTTCAAAGATTGCTCGACCAGAGGGAGTTATTAACAATATATTTAGAAACACACAGATACATGCGGACACACACATATACATGAATGCATCCGCACCCAACCATGAGTTAAGGGTGCCAACTTCACCGATGTTGCTCAATGAATGACTGGGACAGACCAATCCGGTTGAACCAGACTGAACCAGTATCAGAGTTAAAAATACATTATGAAGAGAGAAGAAACATTTAGATATAATTAGTAATAAAATGTATCATACCTAAACTGCTCCTAGATTCCTCGACTACGTAGTTTCGTGGCATAAACAAAAACAATATATCATAAAGATATAGAGTCCTTGCGAGGTCTGCCGACTTATCAAGAGGATACCTCATTTTACTAGTCTCAAGAACGCGTCTCCACAACGTGAGAAAGAATCCCAAAAGGCGGAGGGGGAGATAGTCACGCGATATAACGGTCGAGAAACAGAGCTAAGCCTCTTATAACCCCGAAGAAAATACCACGGAGGCGGAGGGGGTATTTATATCGAAGCCGTAGAAGAGGTGGTGAAGGAGGCGAGAAGTATGAGTAATGAAAGCTTTCCAGCAGTCCCCACACTTCAAAGATTGCTCGACCAGAGGGAGTTATTAACAATATATTTAGAAACACACAGATACATGCGGACACACACATATACATGAATGCATCCGCACCCAACCATGAGTTAAGGGTGCCAACTTCACCGATGTTGCTCAATGAATGACTGGGACAGACCAATCCGGTTGAACCAGACTGAACCAGTATCAGAGTTAAAAATACATTATGAAGAGAGAAGAAACATTTAGATATAATTAGTAATAAAATGTATCATACCTAAACTGCTCCTAGATTCCTCGACTACGTAGTTTCGTGGCATAAACAAAAACAATATATCATAAAGATATAGAGTCCTTGCGAGGTCTGCCGACTTATCAAGAGGATACCTCATTTTACTAGTCTCAAGAACGCGTCTCCACAACGTGAGAAAGAATCCCAAAAGGCGGAGGGGGAGATAGTCACGCGATATAACGGTCGAGAAACAGAGCTAAGCCTCTTATAACCCCGAAGAAAATACCACGGAGGCGGAGGGGGTATTTATATCGAAGCCCATGGTTGGGTGCGGATGCATTCATGTATATGTGTGTGTCCGCATGTATCTGTGTGTTTCTAAATATATTGTTAATAACTCCCTCTGGTCGAGCAATCTTTGAAGTGTGGGGACTGCTGGAAAGCTTTCATTACTCATACTTCTCGCCTCCTTCACCACCTCTTCTACGGCTTCGATATAAATACCCCCTCCGCCTCCGTGGTATTTTCTTCGGGGTTATAAGAGGCTTAGCTCTGTTTCTCGACCGTTATATCGCGTGACTATCTCCCCCTCCGCCTTTTGGGATTCTTTCTCACGTTGTGGAGACGCGTTCTTGAGACTAGTAAAATGAGGTATCCTCTTGATAAGTCGGCAGACCTCGCAAGGACTCTATATCTTTATGATATATTGTTTTTGTTTATGCCACGAAACTACGTAGTCGAGGAATCTAGGAGCAGTTTAGGTATGATACATTTTATTACTAATTATATCTAAATGTTTCTTCTCTCTTCATAATGTATATATATATATATATATATATATATATGTGCGTGTGTGCGTATGTGAGTGTGTGTGCATGTATAGAGATGTATGTATGTGTATGTATAAGCTGACACAGCGTTTCCGCGTCCGTGTATTGTTTATATATGCGTGTGTGGATTTATATAGATATTTATATATATGTGGGTGTTTATGTATATGTATATATATATATATATATATATATATATATATATATATATATATATATATATATATATATATATATATATATATATACATAGAATTCACAACAATCAAAGCTATGTTCAAAGCATTTATTCACTTACAATTGTTTCATCCAAACCTAGGCTTGGATCTTTGGAGCATTTTTCAATGTTTGCACATATAATTGACCTCCTTTCCGACGCAAGAGACATACAGATACATATATATATATATATTGATGTACGGTGGAGTGACATATATTACACTATACTATTTTTGTACAGCAATTCAAATTCAAGAACAAAATCAAAATCAAAATTAAAATCAAAATCAAAATTAAAATACATTCGGCAGATAACACAAATAATGCAGGAGGATAGTTTGATAGTCAGATCTAGTAGGTGGTGCATGCGTTAGTTACACATGGAGCATGCAAGTGTGTCTCATTTTTATACGATTATTGTGTGGCAAGGTGTTACATGCAATGCAAGCACTTTAAGCGGGTAAGCAAGAGTATTATGGTGGTTGTAGTGGTAGGGTATTTTTAGTATAGATCAAAAAAGTATGTGTGCAGAAAAAAGAAAAAGAAGAAGCATAAGAATTATATATGCAAGTATAACTTGATGGATAGATTAATGACATTGTAAATGAGGGATGTATTTGTCTGCCCTATAGATGTATTTTGTTTTGTCATGCAAACAGCCATACGCTGCTCCATAACTTACCAGGGGTTATGTAGACAAAGTTCTAATAGGTCCTCTGATGTGTTTTGAGAGTAGGCTGTATTTACAGTGAACTTTGATATAAAGATATGGCACTTTGTATGGGAAATTCAATTGTAGCACTAGATAATAAGGAGTAATCAACTTACTATAGATACCTTTAGTACATTATGATAGAGTAGACTGTATTTAAAATTGAAAACTCGATATAAATATATAACCGTTTATATAAGGGACTCAATTGAGGCACCGTATAACGTATGTTAGAACAATGAATTTATTTATGAGAATCAGCTAGTTACCCCTCCCCCTCCTTACACATTGACTCCTCTTAATTACACACATACTTCCGGGTATAAGCTACTGTAAATTCTCGCAGCAGAAAGAACCTATTCTATAAATATGGATTAAATAACACTGAGCCTCAATACACTACAATAATTTAATGCAGCAAACATTCACTACGGAATCATCGTTATTTATGTGATGGATGTAAAAACTATAATTACTTTTTCTGAATGTGAAAATGGTGGTGTATACGAAAACTATAACTTTATTTTGCTTCTTCTTTTTCTTTTTCTTTTTCTTTTTCTGCACACATACTTTTTGATCTATACTAACAATACCCTACAACTACAACCACCATAATACTCTTGCTTACCCGCTTAAAGTGCTTGTATTACATGTAACACCTTGGCACACAATAATCGTATAAAAATGAGACACGCTTGCATGCTCCATGTGTAACTAACGCATGCACCACCTACTAGATCTGACTATCAAACTATCCTCCTGCATTATCTGTGTTATCTGCCGAATGGATTTTAATCTTTATTTTTATTTTTATTTTTATTTTGTTCTTGAACTTGAATTGCTGTACAAAAATAGTATAGTGTAATATATGTCACTCCACTGTCCATCAATATATATATATATGTATCTGTATGTCTCTTGCGTCAGAAAGGAGGTCAATTATATGTGCAAACATTGAAAAATGCTCCGAAGGTACCAAGCCTAGGTTTGGATGAAAGAATTTTAAGTGAATAAATGCTTTGAACATAGCTTTGATTCTTGTGAATTCTATATAACTGCTCTGTAGAACAACTGATGTTATTACATTGAGCTATTTATCTTACTGGTAATAAGGAAGTATTAAATTACTGACCTTCACTGTTTAAGGTTTAAAATATACTATAAAAAGTTTAATATATACATAACCATAAATAGTATCCTTAATATTATTAACTGCTCCATGCTGTTGAGCTAACATACATTAAATTACCAGTATGCTGATCAAAGACCAACTTCCTATGTCAACCGAGAACATACCAATACCATCAAAAAGATACATACGAGAAATTATTGATCAATAGTGTCAACTCCTTTATGAATAGAGTGAGATGGAGGACATTCCATTATGATAAAAACAAATCTAACAAAATTGATGATACTAACAAATTCGACTCTTTCGGCTTTAACACTTTTAGAAGACCCCCCCCCCCAACACACTACTAAACTCCTTTGAAAATGACCTAATAAAACTAGTTAAGAACATTAAATACAAAAAGCATCGTAATAGAAACAACACCTTCTTTAACAAATTTAACTCCTCTATTAATGGATTCAAAACAAGTAGTAAAATTATTGTGCATGCGCACAAAACTAATAACATATACATCCTAGATTATGATACATATAGAAAGTTTATATATAATGAACTACACAAGAGCTAAAGAAAACTACTATGAAAAACCTAGAAGATATTAATTTAGAAGGCCGTAATATAGTGTCCAACCCCAAACTCCCCTAGATTCTCTCTGAAGGACCATAAGGAGGATTTCATTAGTAACCCTTCGATTAGACTAATCCGCCAAGCCTGACATTGACATTATCAGTAAGACAATTTTAGATAAAATCATTCCACAGATTAAACACAAAATATACCTTAAACAGTGGGGAAATACGGGTGAAGTTATTGAATGGTATAAGGATATCAAGGAAAACAAAAATTTAAAATGTATTCAAATTGATATCAAATCATACTACACCTCTATTTCCCCTATCCTATTAAATAAGGCACTAATTATGGCCATGAACAATAGTGACCTGACTAGACCCCAGATTGACGTCATACTTGCGGCCCGCAAAACCGTAATAACTTTTGAAGACCACTTATGGACCCGCAAGGATACGCATAACAACTTTGACAAAACCATGGGATCAAGGGACTCAGCGCAGGTCACTGATTTGGTGGGCCTATACCTACTAAACGAAATCCATAATGACCTTCCATACCTCAACGGTGGTTTGTACCGTGACGATGTGCTACTCCTTATAGAATATAAAAAATTTAATATAGAGAGAACTAGAAAACTATTGCTCAAGACTTTCAAAAACTATAACCTAAGTATCACCGTAGACAAAAACACTAAAAACGTTAACTTCCTAGATGCCACCCTTTACCTAGACTCTAAGATATATACACAATTCCATAAACCTAATGAAAAACTGATTTACGTAGATACCAAGTCTAACCACCCTAGATCAATATTAAACTCTATCTCTAAAGGAATATCCAATAGAATCTCTAATCTATCTTATGACGAAACCATATTTAGCAAAAACTCACAATACTATAATCAGGCATTAGCTAGATCAGGACATAATAATGAGATCGTGTTCCTACCTATAAAAACACATAGTTACAACATTATTTCGCACAATATGTCCATGAAGAAAAATAGTAATAAGAATAATAACCACACACACACTAGTACGAAGGTTGGCAACAAACGAAACTCACACCAGAGAGGACACCAAAATACCATAACGAAAACACCTCACCAGACATAAAAAGCAAAAATAGAAGAAGAACTAATACATTTTTCAAACCCCCTTTCAAACTAAACGTCTCTAACAACCTACCTAAGGCTTTCTTCTCACTCCTGGATAATAACTTCACATCTGGCCACATGTACCATAGTCTTATAAATAAAAACACCATTAAAATATCCTACTCTACCACGCCTAACATAGCATACCACATAGCTAGTAGCAATAAAAGGAAGATTAATACTTACTTTCAACAAACTAAAACACAGCAGGGGGTAAACTTTCAAAACAACGTAATATCTGCAAACCCTGATATCAATAGTAATAATAGTAATAACACTAGTGAAATCAATAACCCTGGGAGCGACAGCCCCCATAGCCGTAATGCAATAACTAGCAACCATACTTCTACACAACATAATAACCGGCAGGTTAACATCCAAAAATATTGTAACTGTAGATATAATAGAACCTGCCCTTTAGATAAAAACTGCTTAATCAAAGACATCATATATTCATGCACCGTCAGAACTAGCAACTCTTCTGAAACCTATATAGGCTCTACTTCGAACTGCTTCAAAACCAGATACAATTCACACCTCCATTCTTTAAGAAAACATAGTCTAGCCAACTCCACTTCACTATCTAGCTACATACACTATCTAACAACTAGAAATAGATCTTATACACTTCAATGGGAAGTGATAGGTAAGGAGGCATCCTACAGACCACCTAATAAATTCTGTAACCTCTATCTACTAGAGACCCATACTATAATCTTCTCGAACCTTAAGCTCCTTAATAAACAAAATCGGAGGTGTTTGCGTCGTGCCAGCACCGCTTCCGGCACTCCTTCCAAAACTTTAAACCCAATATATAACAATGTCAGACTTGAACCCATCACCGCTTCTAACATCACACCTCAAGGGCACGCCTTAAACCAAAACACCACACTCTCTGATCCACCCTATCTCGACATAAATCATTCCATCTATCTATAACTTTATACCCTATAAATATCCCCATAAACACCTACTTTTAATATAATTACTTTCATTCAATTATAAGTATGTAGTGATATAATACAGTCTATATACACTTTAAATACTAGATACGGCAGTGAATGCAATTGTAATTAAATGTATAGAGTAATAACATTGGATATTTATAGGATTAATTTATTAACATATGGGATCTCTCTAACTTATATATAGGGTGCTGCAATGAATTATATGTGAATTATATAAGAATTATATATGCAAGTATAACTTGATGGATAGATTAATGACATTGTAAATATAGATGTATTTGGTTTTGTCATGCAAACAACCATACGCTGCTCCATAACTTACCAGGGGTTATGTAGACAACATTCTAATAGGTCCTCTGATGTGTTTTGAGAGTAGGCTGTATTTACAGTGAACTTTGATATAAAGATATGGCACTTTGTATGGGAAATTCAATGTTAGCACTATATAATAAGGAGTAATCAACTTACTATAGATGCCTTTAGTACATTATGATAGAGTAGACTGTATTTAAAATTGAAAACTAGATATAAATATATAACCGTTTATATAAGGGACTCAATTGAGGCACCATATAATGTATGTTAGAACAATGAATTTAGTAATGATAATCAGCTAGTTACCTCCTCTTACGCATTAACTCCCCTTAATTACACACATACCTCCGGGTAATAAAGAACTGTAAATTCTCGCAGCAGAAAGAACCTATTCTATAAATGTGAAAATGGTGGTG
The DNA here is from genome assembly GCA_964016885.1 of Eledone cirrhosa. NCBI lineage: Eukaryota > Metazoa > Mollusca > Cephalopoda > Octopoda > Eledonidae > Eledone > Eledone cirrhosa. The sequence continues at coordinate 179,807,634 of OZ024740.1, forward strand.
GATACACAAACTATCACTTTATTTTGCTTCTTCTTTTTCTTTTTCCTTTTCTTTTTCCGCACACATACTTTTTTGATCTATACTAAAAATACCCTACCACTACAACCACCATAATATTCTTGGTTACCCGCTTAAAGTGCTTGCATTCCATCTAACACCTTGCCACACAATAATCGTATAAAAATGAGACACACTTGCATGCTCCATGTGTAACTAACGCATGCACCACCTACTAGATCTGACTATCAAACTATCCTCCTGCATTATCTGTGTTATCTGCCGAATGTATTTTAATTTTGATTTTGATTTTAATTTTGATTTTGATTTTGTTCTTGAATTTGAATTGCTGTACAAAAATAGTATAGTGTAATATATGTCACTCCACAATCCATCAATATATATATATATATGTATCTGTATGTCTCTTGCGTCGGAAAGGAGGTCAATTATATGTGCAAACATTGAAAAATGCTCCGAAGACATCAAGCCTAGGTTTGGATGAAACAATTGTAAGTGAATAAATGCTTTGAACATAGCTTTGATTCTTGTGAATTCTATATAACTGCTCTGTAGAACAACTGATGTTATTACATTGTGCTATTTATCTTACTGGTAATGAGGTAGTAATAAATTACTGACCTTCACTGTTTAAGGTTTAAAATATTCATACCTATAACAAGTTTAATATATATATAACCATAAATAGTATCCTTAATATTATATACATATATATATATATATAATTGGTCTGGGATGCTTAAAGCATCCGTAAGCGGTAGGCCGTTTGAGCACTCGATGCTCTTACAGAGCAGAGTTTAATATCATATAAGAAACGGAGTGGGGCGACGAATAATATTTATTAGACATATTACAATAGTTTCTCTGGCGAACAGCTCAAGGCACGATCGATGCAATGATCAAACCTGACACTGAAATGGCAAGATCCTCAGGTATGTCTCGATCCTACGAAGCAGAGTTTCCAAATGTAGAGCTACACTCGCGGCCTTCACTCGGCAGCTTAGATCCTGTTGTTTTCATTCTATGAGTGGTCAAGAATTGCACACGTCATTGGTATTTTTGGACACTCGCGACCGTCGTATATTTGGTTCCTTTCAATTGCCACCTGTCAATCAAAGTTGTTTCTTATATCGGAATTACTACTGTAGGAGGTAAGGGGTTGCCTTCTTGAACCGGTCGCGTCTTGTCGCAGCCCTGCTGGCCTGTAGGCTCACACACCCATTTTCATGTATCACCCAGGCGTGTTAGGTATCGGCTTATACCCCCACACCAATCAAATACACACCCGCAACTTTATAATATCCGACAATCACAGTATATATTAAAAGTGTAGCGAATAATTAGAAAGGAAAACACATTTTAAAAATACATTTAAAAGCGCATTTAAAAAATGTTTAAAAAGATGTTTCAGAAAACACACCCTTAAAATACCTTAAAAAACCCAAATTTCAAAAGAAAACCCTATAAAAAGAACGTATTTAAAAGAATGTTTGGAACAGCCCTTCAAGAAAGTTATTTCAAGGTTAATTTTGCCGTTATTCGCATATCCACAAACACGCATTGTACTCAGTGAATCAGAAATACTTAAGACATATATAGATGAAAAAATTGAGAATCTACACGTAGATATGCATACACCTACACAGACATGTTCATACAATTAGATACACCCGGACATGGATACACATGCTTGTATGCATGTATGTGTGCACACACATGCATACATATACCCGCGCATGGGCATGCACATGGGCATGCCTATACGTCTAAAACAAATTGCACATACTTGATGAATACCTACACGTCCACACACGCACACGCAACTGTGCATACAGTATTATATGAGATAACGTTCTTGAGGCTTTGACTCAACCCATATTAGGCTGAAAGTGCACACACAATATGCATAAATGCAGTATCTACGTATTAGCCATATACTAGTCACATATAACGTGGGTGGGGGGCACATATATAAAAATGCGTGTACTTACATAAAATAAAATTAAAATAAAATAATATAAAATAAAATAAGATACTGGAAAAAGGGATGTAATTATGAAAAATATGCAAAGGGGGTATCTGTTCACGCCATCCGGACATTATTGTGATTTGCATAAAGTTGCATAAAATACATGAAGATTGCGATGCATAGGGTTATATAAGATGCAGGTTATATATATGTATACAGGACTATATATTTGTGTATTTGTATGTATATGTGGTTGAGTGTTCATGTATATATATATATATATATGATATGTTGGTATTTTTTTATATACACATATATGTATGTATATGTGTATATATTGGTATGTATGTGTCTATATGTGTGTGTGAACGTATGTATGTTGTATATATGTGTACATAGGGTTTGAGTATTTGTTTGTTTGTGAGAACATATGTGTTTTTTCGTGTAGGTATGCGTGTGTGTGTGTGCGTTACACAAATGCGTATATATCTATATATGTTTATATGTAAATATGCATATAAACACACACACACACACATATATATATATATGTGTATGTGTGTGTATTTGGTGTATACGTTCGTATGTGTGAGGGTATATGGGTCTGCTGGGTTTATCTACGTGTGCTCGTGTTTATGTGTATGTGCATGTAAATGTATGTATGGCGTGTGTTTTCGGGTATGCAAGTGCATGTACGTATATAAATGTCTGTATGTATAGTATATATTCAATTATTTTTACTTTTATGATTTTAATAACCTTTGTCATTTTCGTTCAACAAATTCGGTTTCCTAAATAGAATATTAGTCAAATGATTCCATTTATACCATACACGTGGTTTCGTCTTTGCGTGTAATTGTCCACATAACGATTTATTATCTTCGCTTTTTCCTGTTCATTGCCAGGGAACGTTACCACGAACCAAAGTATCGTCTTCCTGTTCTCCTTCGGCTGCAACTTTTTTCTAAATATTTACTTCTGCATTCACAGATTGATTTGTTTAGTTTCAGAAGATACCATTAAGGGTGAAAGCAGCGATTATTTTCTTTAACTTTAATCTGTTATTTTAATAAACACGCACACACACACACACACACACACACACACATATATATATATATATATATATATATATATATATATATATATATATCGTTACGTATTTGATAGGGGGCTTCTTGTTTTATTCATTGATTTCAAAGTATTATGAACAGCCCCATTGTGGATGGAAGATGTCCTCTAGAAATGACGTCTATTATATGATAGACCTTTTAAGCTTCCGTTAGACAACAAATATTGTAATGCAAAATAACATATTTTAGAAAGCAGAAAAGAAAGAAACAAAATAGAATGTAAATTTAGTAGAAAATTGAAATCGAAATATAATTAAATTTGGGAGATAAAAGTCATGGCATATTTATTGAATATTTCAACTTTAATAAACTTCTAAATCAAATAAAATTTTTGCCTAATATTAAAGTTTGTCAATTTTCATTTATAGCTTAGTTAAACTGAAATATCAAATAAATGTGTGCTGATATAGCCAAATATATTTTTAGAATTAAAATAAATAATAATGTATAGCAATTCAAAATGCTAAACACTTTTAATATACGATGACGCTCAATAAACACATTTAAATGATTTACTCCCTATGTACAGAGCAGTGTTTTCAGCTTGTGCATATACATGGATGAACAGAGACGTATAAAAATAATGATTTCTTTATTTCTTTATTTATAAAAATAATGTCAACTCCATTGTAGATGGTCTTACATAAGTATATACATATAATAAATATGTCGCAGGAAAAATGATTTGATATTTAGATATGGCGTTCGGAGTATGATAGGAAGCGACTCTGGCCTTTTCTGACATTCTCTAATACTGCAAACATCCCACTTTTCACCGGGTGTCCATTCAACTTCTATATACCGAGTAGAAAACGTACGATTGTGTCAGATATTTTATGTTCAGCATGACGTATGTCGTGACTATAGAATTTGACATATGTGTGTTTATCTCCACAGGAGAAAACTAGACACAAGTGTGAAGACATTCATACATATTATTGCGTTCCCTTTTATTAATCTTATTAAAATATGGAGGCGCCTGGACTAGAAGTAAGGGTGTTGGAATTACGATCATAATATCGTGGGTTTGATGCCTAGGCTACTTTGTGTGTTGTGTTCTTAAGCAAAACATTTCACGAAGGAAGGAAAAGAATATAGGATGGAGGATTAAGATTGTATGAATGCGACATGGTCTCAAACATTAAAATATGCTCTTCAGATCTCAAACTCCTGCAGGTTCAACGAATTAATTTGTCCTATGTTCTCTTCCTTCCTTCGAGTTAACTCACATCGAGCCGCAGGTATTTGTCCTTGGAGATAGTATTTTACCCGACGCCGCTTCGACGGTGTTTTGCTGTTCTAACAGTTTTCCCGTTTCCCTTTAAAAAAAATGATATACATATATATCAACTAAAAATCGTTTGACATATATATATATATATAAATATATATATATATATATATATAAATATAAGTATGTATACGTACATACTTATATGTATACAGACGTACAGTAGTATGTATATATATATACATACATGCACACATATATATATGTACGTATGGATTCACCGAACATTTATTACAATGCTCGGTGTGTTTGTAAACAAACATCCCGAATTAAGCCTTACAGTGTCTAGCAACCATTGTTGCTCATTTGTTCAACACTGACAAAGGAACGCTGTACTAGTTTCAAGCCTATTAGCTATTGTCAGCAACGTATACCTTCCTGCCAGATGATGGAACGTCTGAAAGTATATACTTTTCTTATGCATATTAATGGCTGAGCAGCCTAATTTGCATATCGAGTGAGTTAATGTACGTATACATACTTATATTTAAGTAACAGCCGTACTAAGAGTGAGAAATGAAATTTCGTTTCATTTTTTCCCTCTATACAATCACACACAGACACACACACACACACATATATATATATATATATATATATATATATATATATATATATATATATATATATATATATATATAAATGAAAGTTATAGAAAATATTGTAGCAAAAAACCAACAGCATTCCATAATATATAAGTGACTATAGCGCAAAATGGGAAAAATAGTTAACGTAAGATGTGGGAAAAATAATTCAAACTCAACTATATATATATATATATATATTATTCTTTTAAAGGGAAATGGGAAAACTGTTAGTACAGCACAACACTGTCGAAGCGGCGTTGGGTAAAATATTATCTATAAGGACATGTATATATATATATATAAAATAAACATATGAAACAATCAGATGGGATAATTTGTAAAGAGTGTAAGCACACACAGCTAGGTAGGTAACTAATTAAAGTTTAACGAGAACTTCAAATATAGATACCTTTTAAAAATGATTAATCTCCTTTGTATATGTTTCATTAAATAAAGAATTACATTTCGCCATCAATCGGTAAGTCACAGTAGTTAAATCCTGGATCAGCAAAGGAGAAGATTTAACTATCTGAGCAAATGCAAATCTGTGAATGACTACAAGTACGTATTGCATTTAAAAAAATAATACACACATCATACCAGCGTCATCCCAGTGGTGTGAATAGGATTATCGACAGCTAGAAATAGCAGCCAGGTCCTTTCAACTGAGATAGCTCTACAATTAAGGAACCGTATATATAACCAAAATTAAATTAGGGATGTTATATCTGAGAAACATGCGCCATAACCTCTGTATAATATGCTCAAAGATTCCAATGAATAGATCCGATCATCTATATCAACTAGATGGTTATACATACGAATCCTTAATTGTAGAGTTAACTCAGTTGAGAGGACTTGGTTGCTATTTCTAACTGTCGATAATCCTTTTCATGCCACTGGCATGACGCTGGTACGATGTGTGTATTTTCTGTTATAATGCAACATGTGCTTCTAGTCTTTCACATATTTACATTTGCTGTGTAAGCACAGATAGTTAATTCTTCTACTTTGCTGACGATCGATCTACTGTTAGATTACTACTGTGGTTTACCGATTGATGATGAAATGTATTTCTTTATTTAATGAAATATATACAAAGGAGATTAATCATTTTAACAGGTATTTATATTTGAAGTTCTCGTTAGACTTTGAATATATATATATTCACAGAAATAGATGGGACGCGACATCATATATTTATATAACAATTCATTATTAATACTTGCAGGTGATAAGACGTTGTACATTATACCTTCAACCAAATCAGTCAGTCACTCAGTAATAAATTTCCGGTCGGATATAATATTTCATTTTAGTCGCAGGACAATTTACGTGTCACGTACTAACTTCGAACATAACAATGATTAAATTCCATCGCAATTTTGTATTATTTGTCTTGTTTATTATATATTTTACCTCTAGGAAATGTTGACTCAGCAAAGCAAATTAACATTAACATAGCTGAGTATTGTATATTTATATATTAGTAGCCTCTGTAATTGAGAGAAGCTTCTACAGGAGACACTACATAAACGCTTTAACGGAGAGCTGATAGTACTATGGTAAATCTAGGTGTATCTCACTTGATATAAGCTATTATGTCAAATTTCTGCAAAAACAAGCATGTACACTAATTAAACCAAGGGTGGAAATGTGCTCTAATTGATAAAATATATTGCGAAATTACCCATTCCCAACAACGATTTAAAGGTGTGTTTCAAATATGTCTATTCAAAGCTAACACGGAGATTCAAAAGAGCATCAACAGGAGAAATTTTGACTTCACAGTAACTAATGAACTTACTAACGTAAATTATTTCCCATTTAATATTAGTGTCATATTCATTATCAACCTAACCGCAGTTAGTTTGCTTTGTTTTGTTTAGTTATTCTCTTATTAGATTATCTGGATTAGATATATGTACGAGATTCGATTCTTTATATATTCAACGTCCGCCATTAGTGCTTACGCATGAACAAAAGGCAACACTTAAATATGTTACCGCAAATATTCCAAATATAAATATATATATATATATATATATATATATTTATACTTGTAATATGTTTCTTGTGATATATTTATATCTAGACTTGTAATATGTTTCTTTCAGTACTTAGATCCCTAATTCCTGAAGGTGTTTCTACCAGTTCCTGCATGTTAGACTTTGAATATATATATTTACATAAATAGATGGGACACGAGTTGATATATTTATATATCAATTCATTATTAATACTTGCAGGTGATAAGACTTTGTACATTATACCGTCAACCAAATCAGTCAGTCACTCAGTAATTAATTTCCGGTCGGATATAATATATCATTTTAGTCGCATTACAATTTACGTGTCACGTACAAACTCCAAACATAACAATGATTAAATTCCATCGCAATTTTGTAATATTTGTCTTGTTTATTACATATTTTACCTCTAGGAAATGTTGACTCAGCAAAGCAAATTAACATTAACATAGCTGACTATTGTATATTTATATATTAGTAGACTCTGTAATTGAGAGAAGTTTCTACAGGAGACACTACATAAACGCCTTAACGAGTAGCTGATAGTACTGTGGTAAATTTAGGTGTATCTCACTTGATAAAAGCTATTATGTCAAATTTTTGCAAAAACAAGCTTGTACACTAATTAAACCAAGGGTGGAAATGTGCTCTAATTGATAAAATATATTGCGAAATCATTTATGCCCAACAACGATTTAAAGGTGTGTCTCAAATATGTAACGAATTACAATTTGTATATGAAGGTTAGATTACTTATTACAATCAGTCTTGAAGGACTATGAAAGAGCGCATTAAGATAGCTAATTAAGATTCTCCTTTAGCAGCTGAGGCACCACATGTAGTATATATAATCTACTTACTCGGTCAGAGCAATCAAACAATGGTATATAACCAGCATTTAGTTGATTCCTCTTGAGAATATGTTTCGATTGTTTGGAGCTCTCTTTATACATTCCGGCTATTGTTACATAGTGTTAAATTAGAAAGGAATTTAACGAAAACTGGTAGCTACATCTTATCATTTTATCCACACGCATCAAATAAATACACAGATGTATGTAAGCATTTTGAGTACATGCGTCAATAGAGATGAGAGGTAGCATTTATTTAAATAAAAGTGAACAAAGATAAAGCTAACGCAGGAAACCATCTTCATACATGAAAAACTAAATTTACTGCCTGATGCTGGGCTTTAGCTAGCAGGACTTCTGTTACGTACATATTTAAGAGAAACCAGTAATGACTGAGCAAAAATTACAGAACTGCCGAACAAATATGGAGCTTCGACTCAGTATTATCTTTGTCCACTTTTACATACATTAATATGCTGGGCTATGTCTCGCATTAATAGTTACCTCAAAATACGATTTCCACACCCACGGAGTGCTAGTAAAAATTAAGTAACTCCATTTTATGGTCTATGTCTATACAGAAAATAAATGTTATTATGAATAAAGTAAAACGAAATCTATGTTTGATTTCTTTGCGCAAGATAATTATATATACACGTTAAGATATTAACATAAAACACACTGAATTGCTATACAAAATTAATTTTGGTTTCAGATGAGAAGAATAACAGAGCCGTCGCAAAGATACAAGATATGATTTATATACCAATAAATTTTATTTTCCTAACGGAAGAAAAAATGGAAAACGTAGCGACTGACAGCTGATTATTACTTAAGATAAACACCAAAGGAAATACAGAATTAAGGAATAAAATGTTTAATAAATTATAACTATATCACTATTCTTGGCACGCGCATATACGTCCGTATATATAGAGTTGCATAGTTATATATATATATAACTATACATCGCTGTATATACGGACATGTATACGCGGGCTAAGAACACCGAAGGATTCAATAACACACACTTTGTCCGTTCCCTTGTCGAGTCAATATGGATTGCTTCGGGAACGTAACCTTATTATGTAAGACTCTCCCTGATGATGTCATGGAACTGGATACACAGAATCGTGTGGCCACTGTGGTCATTGATATATGTTTTACAGCATTATCTATAAAGGACTTTAATATCTGAAACTACTTCACCTTTTCTCTCTCTCTCTCTCTCTCTCTCTCTCTCTCTCTCTCTCTCTCTCTCTCTCTCTCTCTATCTATCTATCTATCTATCCATCTATCTATCTATCTATCTATATAAATATATATATATATATATATATAATTAAAAAATATGGAGAGGAAGGTAGATAAATAAATGTCATTGTTAAATAATACGCAAAGTAAAACATTTCGTTTTAATCATTTTCTAACCCAGAAAAAAGACAGAGAGAAACAAAAATGGAAAACAAAAAGTTTTTCTTCCTAATAATCATCTCTTTCTCCCTGTTTTCGTATATATATATATACATATATATATATATATATAAAATACAAGCGGTGGCGGACTGGATCTAAAAATATTAGTTGCCAGGAGATTAAGGGGGCCCACCTACAAATATAATGTTATCATTTAATTTTTATAAAGAATAAATAACATTTTCGAAAAATGCATAAGTGGGAATAAAACAGTGCAATCAAATTTTTGCAAAAATATATCCTACTTCCTCCAATAAAAAAATATTATGTATTATGAGGCTTGCAATAATTGTTTCTACTTTTTGGCACAAGGCCAGCAAATACCCATTGCATTACTGGTACTTTATTTTATCGACCCCGTAAGGATGAAAGGGAAAGTTAACCTCGGCGGGATTTGAAATCAGAATGGCAATGGCCGCAACTGTATGCGTCAAAGCATGGCGTCCGACCCTCTACCGATACTGCCAAGACCAGAAGTCGACCCTAAATATTACTAATAGCTCTAGGAAAGCCATGAATGACACAATCTTTGTAACTTTGATTTTGAAAGTAGGTTTATAATAATCAATTTTCATTACACTTTCGTATCTGTTTCAGTGGCTTAGTTGGCGGAATCACAGATGCTGGTGATTCTAGTCTGAAGTTCGATCCTGGTGAGGAGTAGGTTTCCCTTTTTATTTTTTTTTCTATTGGTTGCAAAATAAAAACTGATAAAGTATACACATACCTCTAGACCATGATTGAACCCAAGGCAAGGATCTCCACCGTATCTAGTACCTACCGCTAGGCCCCAGTGACAACTACGAAAGTACTATGAACATTCATACTAATAAACCTACTATCAACATTTTCAAACCAAAGTATTGTGATGTCGTTCATGTCTTGTTTACTGTCACTGGTCCTACTTAGGGTCGAATTCTAAATCATTTGGATGTTCCATAAACTCCATCCACGTTTTTGTTCACATCTATCTATACAATATTTTAACCTGTAATCCATGTTTCATTTCTGTTGCACCTCATTCTTATCTCTCTCCTCTCTCTCTTTCTCTCTCTGAAATTTAAATCTACTAGTATCTGGGCTTACCTTCTTCCTATGTATATGTTTTTATATGTCAGTTAGATTCAAACTTACAATGATTGGCACTATATATATATATATATATATATATATATATATATATATATATATATATATATATAATAATGAGAGGTACACGCTTCTGTAGCCTCTGTATCATATTAATATCCCATCTGACTTCTGTGATATTTTTCACTGCTACAAGGGATTCAATGCCATTTCTTAAACACTGTATCACGTGATACGGACTCCCTCCGCCTCTTCGAGATTCTCTCGCGCGATGCAGACTTGTTTTCAAATTTTACCCTGTGGTGTTCCCTTGAAAAGTCGGCCTATCTCACAAAAATATTACATCTCTATGATATAGGATATCTGCATAGTGGCCACGAAACAGTACAGTCGGGAATTTGATGAAAAAATGGATATTTATTTATGTCTATTATTTCTTCTTACTTTATAATATATATATATATATATATATATAATAATGAAAAGCGAAGTAGTTCAGATGTTGAAGTCTTTTAATAATAATTGTTTCTACTTTAGGCACAAGGCCAGCAATTACCCAGTGCATTACTAGTACTTTATTTTATCGACCTCGTAAGGATGAAAAGCAAAGTCAACCTCGGCGGGATTTGAACTCAGATCGTAAAGGGACGTAACTATGCTGGAAAGCATGGCGCCCGACCCTCTACCGATACTGCCAATCCACCACCTTTTAATAATAATGCTGTGATATATATTTCAATGGCAACAGTGGCCACACTGCTCCGTGCACCAGTGCCGCGACATCGTCAGATAGCTTGCTACATAATAAGTTTATGTTTCCGAGGCAATCCAAATTGAATCGACATGGGAACGGACGCAGTATGTGCTCTTGGGTTCTTCATCCGTTTCCTTGTGAGTACCAATTCACCCCACCGGTCTGCGCAGGCGCAGGCCCGAAGGAAGTTGACCATTAGCTACCGCAGATTTCAACGAAATTCGCTTAGTTAGTTCCCCCTCCCAACCAAAATATTCAGGTTTTTTATATATAACTTACTGTTACCTATCCCGTTTTATATATAGCATACTGCTACCTATCCTACCTGTATTAGACGCATAACTCTGGATTAACACTATAGACGAGAGAGCCCAAATTCTCCACTCACACTATGCTTAACCCATGGCCTCCAAATACCTGATACTCAAAAACTCAGCAATGTCCAGTAGTGCGAAGTTTAATATTCTGATCGCAGATTTTGTACGAGTGATGAAGAATGTGTCCCGCATGTGCGACCCAACAAAAATGGAAAGACACATCCAACACTTCATCAACCGCATGCAGTTCTCTGGCTACAACCAAAGAGCCAGAGTCAGAGTATATGAAGGAGCCATGGAGAAGTATAAGACCCTCATAGAACTGGACATGAAAGGAATTTGCCCATTATACAGGAGCAAATCATGGAATAGCTTAGATAGGGCTAGACATAAGATAGGGAAAGCCACCTCATGGTACAACAACCAGAGATACCAGAGTGTCATGTTTGTAGACTATACCCCTGGAGGGAAATTAGCTAACCAGTGTAGAAAGGCCCTGAGAAAGACACACTTAAAAATTAAGGTGGTAGAAAAGCCAGGAACCACCATAAAATCCCTGATTAGCAAAACCTACCCTTTTAAGAAAACCCACTGTACCAATAGGAAATGTATCACATGTAAGGTAAACCCCCGGATAAACTGTAAAACTAGAAACGTAGTGTATAGCATAAGATGTACAGAGGGTACTTGCAGAAACATGACAACAACATACATAGGTGAGACAGCTCGTAGCATAGGTGAAAGGATAGACCAACACTGGGGGGAACTAAAAGGACGAAAAAACGGGTCAGTATTATACGAACATGCTAGACAACAACATGACGGTAACATAGACAACGCAGAAACTAGAATAATATCTAAACATTGAAATGACCCAGCAGATAGGCAAATCAGAGAGGCCAGTGAAATAGAAATTATAAGACCAAGACTAAACAGAAAGAATGAATGGAATAACAACAGCCAAACAAACAACAATGACCTAAGAGAACTATAAATAAGTAAATAAAATAAAATAAATAAATAAATAAATAAATACATACACAAGCACAATAACAACAAGCACATAAACACACACTAGTCACCCATCACACAGCAAACAAAACATAATACACACACGCAAACGCATGCGCAAAGAAGACAAAATAAAATAAACAAACAAGCAAATAAATAAATAAATAAATATATAGACAGACTGAATAAAAATGCCGTAGACATACAATACAACAGGAGGAAAAGATAGCACCACTGACGATGTTGCAGATGTGCAACGAAAGATTTATGATAAACTATATATATGTGTTTGTGTCTATATTGTATCTGTATTATTTTTGACCGTCGGTCAGTCAATGGCAAGATTGAGGTCCGAGTAAGTTAGATTACCGATATAAAAGACACAGAAGCGAGAAGCGAAAACCAAACAAACAGTGAGTGTGTTCTGTTATTAATTCTGGCAATATTACACAAATATGACCCTCCCCAAGTATAACAATATATATATATATATATATATATATATATATATATATATATATATATATATATATATATATAATAATGAAATGACAGGAGGCTGGATTTGTGTAAATCCTTGAAAGGTTTATTATACTATGATCATTTCAATGACCGTGTTCCGTATGAATCCGGTGATATCATCAGGTATTCGAAATATAATACGTGAATGTAATAGGTAAAATCCATGGGGCTGAAAATCGAGACCCGAGGGCGACCGCTATTCTGTTCCTTCAACCTCAGCCGGTCGCCCTGGAGTGACGTGGCTAAATTTTATAGTATGCTACTACCGGTCAGATGAACGAAAACAGAAAGAGATGGGAGAATAGGTTAACGTCGATCCCATGACACAAGGTAAAAGAAAGAAAGAAAGGAAGGAGAAGAAGGGGGAAGAAAGAAGAAGAGAAGTCAGGGTTAATGTCAGCTAAAAGAGGAAGGTAACTACTACTGGTCAGATATAGGCAAGCAAGAGGGGGAAGGAAGATAAGTCTGCAGGGAGGGGGAGAGGAGAGAAGGAAGGGAAGAGAGAAGTAGAAAAGTAAGGGTTGATGGCTACAAGAAGGAAGATAAAAAGGAAGAGGAAGAAAGGTCGATATTAATGTCAGACCACAGTTAAGCCAGGAGTGGCGCGAGAAAATTTTCACAGAGACCCGCATCTTAGCGGAGATGGATATATTGGGAGTCAGTGTTTTACAGTGTTTAGACTTACAGTGTTTAGACTTCTAGGAAGAAGTATTGATACATGAAGTATGGATACATGTGTTCACAAATATATATATATATATAAATAAATATATGTATATATATATATATATATATATATATATATATATATATATATATATATATATATATATATATATATATATACATATATTTATTTATATATATATATATATTTGTGAACACATGTATCCATACAGACACATATATCTCCGCACCCCCTATGTATCTCTCTCTCTCTCTCTCTCTCTATATATATATATATATATATATATATATATATACATATATATATATATATATATATATATATATATATATATATATATATATATATATATATATATATATATATATTCTATTCTAAGGCGGGTAAAATTCCCGAGATCCATGGACGAGTTCTCTCCAGCGGTCTCTGTCCCTCATTATCGCTCCCATGTCTTGCGTCTCCAATACATATATACACACACCTACATCCATGCGCACTCATACTGACACATGCATCTGTCTCATAGTGAATTAGCAGTATCGCTAGAGGGTTGGACGTGATGCTTTCTAGCATAGTTACGTCCCTTTATTGTCTGAGTTCAAATCCCGTCGAGGTTAACTTTACCTTTCATCCTTACGGGGTCGATAAAATAAAGTACCAGTAATGTACCGGGTACTTGCTGGCCTTGTGCCTAAAGTAGAAACAATTATTATTATTATGGTGGTGGATTGGCAGTATCGGTAGAGGATCGGACGCCATTCTTTGGCGCATAGAGTTACGGCCCTTGCTATTCTAAGTTCAAATCCCGCCGAGGTTAACTTTACCTTTCATCCTTACTAGGTCGATAAAATAAAGTACCAGTAATACGCTGGGATAATTGCTGGCCTTGTGCCAAAAGTGGAACAAATTATTATTACTATTATATATATATATTAATAATAATAAATTTGATATATAAATATAGATATATATTTATTAAAATAACAAATTAAAGTTTAAGCAAAGAATCGCCGGCTTTCACCTTTAACGGGATCTTCTGAAATTAACAAAGTCAATCTGTGAACGCAGAAGTGAATATTTCAAAAAACTTTGCAACCGGAGAAAGACAGGAAGACGATACTTTGGTTCGTGGATACGTTCCCTGGCAAAGAACGGGAAAAAACGAATATAATACATCATTATTTGGAGCGGTGAAAAACAATTACACGCAAAGACAGAACCACGTTTATGGTATAAAAGAAGTCGTAGGTTAATATTCTATTAGGTGGTTCATAGAGACGTTTTCTGGCATTGAACGGAAAAAACGATGATAATATGTCATATGTGGACCATGGAGAACAATTGCACGAAAAGACAAAACCACTTAAATGGTATAACTGAAGTTGTAGACTAAAATTCTAACTAGGAAACCGAATAATTCTCGGCTTCAGAGTTAAGAATAAAGTAAATAAAATACAGACGTAATCGAAATTAAATAAATACATACACGCATCCATATACGTACATACACAAGCATACGCGAAAACACACGCCATAGGTATACAAATACACGCACATGTATGTCTGTGTTTGCGTGTATACAAATAATTAAATAAACGTATATAAATAAATACGTATATAACAAGCACACAAACATACCTACACGTAAATACACAGATGTTCGGAGAAAAACGTCAACCAAAACACGAAGTACACATATACACACACCCTACATACGTACGAACCCGCATACTCACACAGACGCAAAACTCACGTATTCACATAACCAAAAGCATATGTACCAGAATATATAAAATATACGCCATAACATATACAATCAAATATACGTACGAGAAAGTATACGTACCTTCACAAAACAAACAGGTAATATATACTTACCTATACACATAAGTAATGGTATAAACATAACATATAATTAGCTACCACATCAAGACGTAAAATATCCGCGTATATATCGTACTATCCGTTAGGGTATAATGTGGGTCTGTAGTGGCTGACGAGGTCTAAACATTTTGGTGGTCGGATGAAAGGACTTTAGCTACATATAGAATGCTTTCATTTAATTTTTACAATGAATAAATAAAATTAAAAAAACACGTAAGTGGAACCAAAACAGTGCAATCAAATATTTACAGAAAAATAACTTACCTTCTCCAATAAAAAAATATTAATTAATTTGCTATATCCAGAAACTTTCAATAATGACATTTGATATTACACATCCACTCAATATATATATATATATATATATGTGTGTGTGTGTGTGTGTGTGTGTGTGTGTGTGCTTACATTCTTTACAAATTATTCCCTGTGATTGTTTTATGTATTTATTCTATATATATATATCAATCTATTTCTAGTTGATATGTAATGCCGGATCTAATCGTTGAGCTTATTCTACGGTGGATATGGCGCATGTCTATGAGATATGACAACCCTTAATTTTAATTTTGGATATATATATACGGCTCCTTTATCTTTTAGCTAATTCAGTTGGATAGGCTCGGCTGCTAGTTCTGGCTGTCGATGGTCCTATTCACGCCACTGGGATAACGTTGTTAAACGAATGCATATTTTTTAAAATGCAACACGTGGTTCGCATCATTCACAGATTTGCATTTGCTGTGTAAACACAAATGGTTATTTTCTTCTCCTTTGGCGAACATCCAAGAATTTAACTGCTGTGATTTACGGATTAATAGGTGAAATATATTTCTTACTTAAAGAAATATATACAAAGGAGATTAATCATTTTTAAAGGTATCTATATTTGAAGTTCTAGTCAAACTTTAATTAGTTACCTACCTACCTATGTGTGCTTACATTCTTTACAAATTATTCCCTGTGATTGTTTCATGTATTTATTTTATATATATATACATGTAAATCTATTTCTAGTTCATATGTAATGCTCGGATCTAATCTTTGAGCCTATACTACGGTGGATATGGCGCATGTCTCTCAGACATGACAACCCTTAATTTTAATTTTGGATATATATATATGTATATACGTATATATATAATTGGTGTGGGATGCTTAAAGCGTCCGTATGCGGTAGGCCGTTTGGAAACTCTGGTTCGAAGTATCGAGACGTATCTGAGGACCTTGTGATTCCAGAGACAGGTTCGATCATTTCTTCGTTCGTGCCTCTAGCTGGTCGCCAGAGAAACGATGGTAATATGTCTAATAAATTTTATTCGTCGCACCACTGATTCTCCGTTTCTTATGTGATATATATACCCACACCACCTTCACCACTAATTGATTTACAGATGCCTTTAACCCATTGATACGAAGTATTATTGGTCAGTAGTTCGTTTGTAAGTACATATACATACATACACACACACACACACACATATATATATATATATATATATATATATATATATATATATATATATATTTAACAATATATAACAATATATATATATATATATATATATATAACAACTAGAAATTGATTAACATATAAATAAACATATGAAACAATCACAATGGATAATTTGTAAAAGTGTGTAAGCACACACAGCTAGGTAGGTAACTAATTGTAGTGCTAACTCTGTTAGCACTACAATTAGTTACCTACCTAGGAAGATTAATCATTTTATAAGGTATCTATTTTTGAAGTTCTAGTTAAACTTTATTTAGTTACCTACCTAGCTATGTGTGCTTACACACTTTTACAAAAATATCCCCTGTGGTTGTTTCATATGTTTATTTATATGTTAATCAATTTCTAGTTGTTATAAAATGCCCGGACCTATTCATTACAATCTTGGAGCTTATTTTACGGGTGATATGGCGCATGTCTTTCTGGCATGACACCCATAATTTTATTTAGATTAAATGTATTTTGATTTATCTTAATTTTGTATATATATATATATATATATATATATATATATATAGATGAAATAACAGGAAGCTGGACTGGTGTAAATCCTTGAAAGGTTTATTAAACTATGATCATTTCAATGACCGGGTTCCATATAAATCCGGTGATATCATCAGGTATTGGAATATAACAAAGGAATATGTAAAAAGCCATGGGTCCGAAAAATCAAAGACAAAGAGGATGGCTGACCAACTAGCTTCTTAGCCAGCCGCCCTCAAAGTGTTGGCAACTGAAAACTACTAATGAATATCTGGTGAAGGGGCGAAGGCTTATAATGCGCTACCACCACTCAGTCAAAGAAGAAGGGAAGAAAGAAAGAAAGGGAGACAGAAGTGAAGTGTAATGGTCAAACTACATTCATGTTACAAAATGCCGCGAAAAAAATGCTACCCAAAGAATCTATAATGGGTGTCTGTATGGTCTAATATGTGAACCGAAGATTGGAAAGTTAAACTTATGTTGCGAGTTATAGGATGAAATTAAATTAAATTAAAAATATTAAATTGCAAAATGGTAAATTGAAAAATAGAGGTAGCGAGATTTATTTATTTAAAGAACTTACGAAGAGAGTCTTATATGAACACATTTTTTAACTCGATAAGATATTAGGATGGGATATAGAGTAAAGATTTCGATTGCGAGTCCCAGCCAGCACACCCACCACAATGAGTGGTATCGTCCAGCGAAAGTAATGGAAATTAATTTTTCCGAGTACTCTAGGAACGTAACTAACTTTGGTCCCGGGATCGCTAGTGGGAACTCAACAATTTCGACAGGCCATCGTCTATACCACGAATACTATTAAATCACACATTAGGGGTTTATTTACGTGTCAGTAGAGGCATGATACAGCTAAAAGTTATGCCCAAACCCGAAGTTTGTAGGTACAAGTATAATGTGGTGGCCAAAACAGGCGGCGCGGTTTGACCGAGGCAAAGCTCCGCTCCGAGTAATTTCATTTACCGAAAGAGGAGAAATTTATTTTTCCGAGCCCTCAAGGAAGGCTGAACTTTCCGAGTGCCCAGCGCTCAACCGGGAAAAGCCACCACACAAGTCGAAGGTAACAGCCCAATGAAAAGTGTAAATAGACCAAAATTATGTTAAAGACCCAGTTAGTCCGGGTTATAGGTAGTGTTGTTCTTAGGTGAGTAGGGGGCTATGAAAGGTGCATAATGATCTGAGTAAGGAAAAGTTACAAAAAAATACGAAAAAATATGGAAAAATAATGAAAGCAGCATACAAAGATAAAATACCAATATAAAGATAGAATACATTGATAAAAACACATTAATATAATAATAAAAAATAATAAAATATACATTAATGAGATAGTAAAAATATTAATAAAGGTAAATAAGAATCAATATAGATCAAGTTGTAGTAAGATAATACAAGTTGTACATATAGATATAGATGTAGAGGATGGAGGAGATGGAATGGTAACATGTTGTACGCAGTGTAAAGTACAGTGCGAATCACAAAAAGTCCTGAGGTATAGAGTAGAGAATTCAGTTAATACAATACATGTTTTAGTATAATACGTAGAGTTTTGTCGGAATCGCAATCATCCCGACAAGGAAGTAGTATCAGGTGGCGGTAGATAAGGCGCAGAGCAGCCAAAATCCGAATGGTAAGTAGATCAGTTAATCCCATGCTGGTCATAGCTGTACACTGATGTCAGTGCCGCTGTTGAATATTACATTTTGAAGTGCTCAACATTATAGGAGCATTATTTCTTTAGGTTTGTTGGTTCACCACTGGATAGAACTGGTCATTCCGTATGGTCAATCCTGGTGTAATATTGTGAAGAGTTCTCAACGCAGTGCAGTTCACCCATCTTCGTTTGTGTAGTTGGTGGTGCGAATACGGAGTTAATTATAAATGAAATAACAGGAGGCTGGACTGGTGTAAATCCTAGAGAGGTTTATTATACTATGATCATTTCAATGACCGGGTTCCATATGAATCCGGTGATATCATCAAGTATTGGAATATAACAAATGAATATGTAAAAAGCCATGGGTCCGAAAAATCATAGACAAAGAGGACGGCTGACCAACTAGCTTCTCAGCCAGCCGCCCTCAAAGTGTTGGCAACTGAAAACTACTAATGAATATCAGGTGAAGGGGCGAAGGCTTATAATGCGCTACCACCACTCCGTCAAAGAAGAAGGGGAAGAAAGAAAGGGAGAAAGAAGTGAAGTGTAATGGTCAAACTACATTCATGTTAGAAAATGCCGTGAAAAAAATGCTACCCAAAGAATCTGTAATAGGTGTCTGTATGGTCTAATGTGTGAACCGAAGATTGGAAAGTTAAATTTATGTTGCGAATTATAGGATGAAATTAAATTAAATTAAATATATTAAATTGCAAAATGATAAATTGAAAAATAGAGGTAGCAAGATTTATCTATTTAATGAACTTACGAAGGGAAAAAAATGTTTAACTCGATAAGATATTAGGATGGGATATAGAGTAAATATTTCGATTGGGACTCCCAGCCAGCACACCCACCACCACGAGTGAGCCAGTCTCGAGTGGTATCGTCCAGCGAACGAAATGGAAATTAATTTTTCTGAGTACTCTAGGAACGTAACTAACTTTGGTCCCGGGATCGCTAGTGGGAACTCCACAATTTCGACAGGCCATCGTCTATACCACGAATACTATTAAATCACACATTAGGGGTTTATTTACGTGCCAGTAGAGGCATGATACAGCTAATAGTTATGCCCAAACCTGGAGTTTGTAGGTACATGTATAATGTGGCGGCCAAAACAGGCGGCGCGGTGGGACCGGAGCAAAGCAACCCGCTCCGAGTAATTTCATTTACCGAAAGGGGAGAAATTTATTTTTCCGAGCACTCAAGGAAGGCTGAACTTTCCGAGTATAAATTTCATTTATAATTAACTCCGTATTCGCACCACCAACTACACAGAAGAAGATGGGTAAACTGCACTGCGTTGAGTACTCTTCACAATATTACACCAGGATTAACCATACGGAATGACCAGTTCTATCCAGTGGTGAACCAACAAACCTAAAGGAATATATATATATATATATATATATATATATATATATATATATATATATATATATATATATATATATATATATATATATGATTGTCTGTCTGGGTCTATATATATATGTTTGCATGCAGGAATGAATACACTAAGCTTTAGATTTAGTAGAATGAATGTACAACCATTGATTCCAGCTATTTGCACTAACGTATATTTTGTTTTCTAGTAATTTTCTGGGAATTTGTTGACCAAATGCTTTGCTTAATTGTTTTATTTATTTTAAAAAAAATGTTATTCTTTCTCTTAGACTTCAGGTATTTTTGAAAGGTAAGCATTGCCCCTAAAATATAACAGTGGGCCTTGCAATGCTACTGTGGGCACTTGTAATGCTACCGTGGGGCCCCTGGGTCCCACTCACTATTGGGCAACCTGGCAACATGGCCAGTCCGCCACTGTATATAAGATGGGTCCAATTTCTGTTTATTGCATTTAATTTGTAACATGGTACCCCCTAACTAACTTTTCATATGTAGAGAGAAATGATCAATGTACTGTATGGTTATAATCACAGCATAATCGATAATCATTCTAAAATGAAACTACGGCAATCAGCTGCACTTTTCTGAAAACTAAAATTATAATTTTACAAATGGAGTTATTCGAATGAAGTACTGGGAGAGTCTGAAAATTTCCTAAGACTTGTCTGTATTTGTTTAACCTTCTAGGTACCGGCAAAATGTATTCTAAGAACACGGAATTAGAGACCCGCAGCTATTGGCATAGAAGGTAACTTTCACGCCCAGCATCGAAGAGATACAGGTATCAACGTTTCCCTTCACCACGTGTATTTAACACAACTTTCTCAACAAATATTAACATTTACACTGGTCTATCTGAACCACAACTACTTCATTTTAAATTCCAAACTTGTTAAATGGTTATGTTAACGTTTGTTTCGGCGTCCACCTATAGTCTTAATACCTTCTAAAAATGAAAGACCAACTTTAGCGAACATTATAATTCTCTGATGAAGATGACATAAATTTAAAGCCATATATGTCCATCCATTGAAATTTCATCAGACTAATGGTGATGTTTATCTAAACACAACCCTCAATATCTTAGTGTCCACAGTACTTGTCGGAAATATATCTTCTGTGTAGCTAAACATACATTTGTAGTGACAGCAGTAAAGCCTGTGACCAAGTGGAAAAGGACAGAATCGCATGGCTGGTGAATAATGGTGAAACTACAGCCGATTGATATCTATGTCGAACACATCAGTGAACATATTGTTCACTAAATATGAAGCCTGTCAATACATATAGATCAATACTAACATCTAGGGAAACAAGGTCAGCATTCAGCAGTGAATAAAGAGATTCGAATTCTTAGTATATTCGAAGAATCAGATAGAGAAATAGAGAGATGTAAAAACGCGACCGCCGTGGTGAACGGTTTCAGCTGGTGTGTTCAGTGAGCCTTACCTCGGTTGTAGTATGTACAGGTCTTTCTACTAACATTACATCTCCCGATACATCGAGTACTCCCATGATTAGTGGTCTCCAGATCCCAGCAACGCATACTCCCCCTTCTCTTTCTCTGCATATATATATATAATGTCAGGTCACTCTTGAGTGCTACTGGTAACATGTAAACCAGTACAACCTGTCACATCGTCGGGACGTTGGCGACTGAACTGGTAACCCCACCAAGTTTACTTGGTGAGGTGGGTGATTTTGGACACCCTGCAGGACAAAAAACGAAACGTGACAAAGGGCGGAATAACACATAAGAGTCAACGGCCATCCAACAATGTGTAAATATGTATATACACATGTACATATGTATGTGTATGTATATACGTGTGCATATGGCTGGGGTGTCAGGGAGGGACATGTACCTCTGTAGGGAGGGCTAGTCATGCCCTTTTCAGGACAGCTCGTCCTGCATTGGGTCCCACTTGACACTCAGCTCTCACCTGTGGCCCAAAGAAGCTGTAGCATGCGACAGCGGCCACGCCTTGGTAAATCGCCTTGGCTCGTGAGCCGAACCAGGTTGAGGGTAGCCGGACGGGTCTGAAACACCCCGGTGAGTTAGATAGGGGATGCCTGCCCCTGCATACGAAGACTGGACCCGGCGGAGTGAGTAGATGAGGACAAAATCGTCTCAATGGTCACAAAGGCGGCGACAGTAAGCGGTGTGGAGTGCTAGGGCACAGCAAGGGACTACAGACATCGTGGCCATGCACAGCAGCCAAGGAAGTGCCTGGTTGTGACGGTCCTCCGTACCACCGGATTCTGGCTTCTGCGGCCGAGTGAGTGGGACCGTCACTGTGCACTGGCCCTCCACTATAAACCTGTGCGGCAAAGGTTTATAGTGGAGGGCCAGTGCACAGTGACGGTCCCACTCACTCGGCCGCAGAAAATTGGAAACGCTACTTGGATGATTGCCTCATTCTTTGGTCCCACACACTCGACCAACTGAAGGATTTCAAAAACTTAATAAAAGGCATCAATAACCACATCCAATTCACAATGGAATACAGCCAAGATCAACTCCCATTTCTGGACATCTTAATCTTAAAAAAAGACATAAATATCGAAACTGACATACACGACAAACCAACAGATTCCAAACAATATCTGCTATTCACCTCCAACCATCCAAAGCACAACGAATACGAACATTCCTTTTAACCTAGCAAGAAGAATTTGCACAATTGTCTCCAATTATGAAACATGAAATAAATGACTTCAAGAATTAAAGGAAATTCTACTCGAGAGAGAGTACCCACTATTACTAATAAATAATGGAATGGAAAGGGCTAAAGCAATAGGCATTGATGAATTACGGAAACAGAAACAAATTCAAGGTACGTCCAATATTCTATCATATATCTCAACACACAACCCAAGAAATGCGGAAGCTTACAACACTATTCACAAGAACATCCCACTACTAAAACAAAACCCAAGAATGAAAAAAGCCCTTGAAACACACAAAATAATCAAAAGCAAAAGACAACCAAAATCACTGAAAACATTACTCATCAATGCCAAATTACCTACCACAAACCCACAACCAAGTATAAAAAAATGTGGTCGCTCTAATTGTGGAACCTCCACTCACCTCATTGAAGGCAACACGTATATATTTAAATCAGGACAAAATTTTACTGTAAAAAATCACTTCACTTGCTCATCAAAAAATCTGATTTATGCCATTAAATGTAAAGGATGCAATGAAGATTAAATAGGACAAACTAAACTCACACTCAGAAACAGAATGACAGTTCATCGCCAACAATTACGAGATCCAACCACGAGACAGATACCACTAAGTGCACATCTAGACATTTGCGGAAGTAATAAGACACTCAAATTCCAAGTCTTCCCATTTTACCTTTGCACTAACAAGACAACAGAACAAATACGAATAAATAAGGAAAATATGTTTATTCAAAAATATAGACCAGCATTAAATATGGTTTAATATACATTATGTCAACACCATAATATAACATACACACACACACATAACACCTTCTACTTTAGAAAATAAAAACCCGAACTAAATAAATCTTAACATACGTTTGCACTGACAATACAACAGAACATATACGAATAATTCAGGAAAATATGTTCATTCAAAAATATTCCTACTAAAGGAATCATTTTCCTACACACACACACACACACACACACAATATATATATATTCTCTTCATCTTAACATGCTAACCACACTCCCACACACATAACACCCATACACACACATAACAACCCCCACACCCACAACTCCCTCCCCCATTTCTACTAATAGAACCACTTTCCTACACACATATATACACACACACAAAATATATATTCTCTCCATCTTAACATACTCGCACACACATACATAACACCCATATACACACACACACAACTCCCTCCCCCATTTCTACTAATAGAATCATCTTCCAATACACACATACACACACACATACACATACACACACACACACACACACACACACACACACACACACACACACACACACACACACACACACACACACACACACACAAGCACACAAATAAACATACATATCTTTACTTCAATAGAAAATCTGAACTCTGACACCCCAGCGAACTAACCATATTCACTGAACCAGAACAATTCTCCCAATCCCATTTCTCTTGACCACTATCTTTGCCTTGTCATAACATTCTCTATAAAGGCTACAGAATAGATTTCCAAATAAGGGCGCAAAAATGTAATGAAAACTTGTTCACCTGACAGCCAAATTTCATTTATAACCAATCAAATCACGTTTATTAAAAAAAAGCCTTCGTGAGCTACCTTTTTTTAAAGTAAAGAAATTCAAACACACACACACACAACACACACACACACGCACACACACACAAGCACACAAATAAACATACATATCTTTACTTTCTTTATTCAATAGAAAATCTGAATTCTGACACCCCAGCGAACTAACCCTATTCACTGAACCAGAACAATTCTCCCATCCCTTTCTCTTGACCATTATCTTTCACTTATCATAAAATTCTCTAAAAAGGCTACAGAATGGAGTTCCAAATAAAGGCACGAAAATTTAATGAAAACTTGTTCACGTGACAGCCATAATTTCATTTATAACCACCCCCAAAAAAGCCTTCGTGAGCCCCTTTTTTCAAGTAAAAAGAAATTCAAACATTCATATATGAAAAAACAACCTGTGACAACCCCCCCCTCTTATTTGAAGAACTATTGTAACGCGAACTGGCGCGAAATTTATTATAATTATTGACAAACCAATCAAATTACTTCCCGAAAAACCTGGCATTTCGAGCCACTTTTTCCATATAAAACAAGTAACATTCAGAGACCAACCAGATGTGAGAAAAACCACAGACCCTCCATCTCAACTCACCTTTTGAAAAGCAGAAGAACTGCGAAACCGGTAAAGGAACCAAATAAATATATATATTTAACAAAAAAATAAGGCTCCAGTTGCATTTTCAATTTCATCTCTTTTTCTTTATACTTTCAGTCGTGTAGGACACCTCGGTTATTTTTAAATTTGTAAAAAATACCTCACTTTCTAATATATATATATATATATGTATTTATATATATATATATATATATATATATATATATATATATATATCTTGGAAATTGAAATATTACAAACAGAACTGACTATTACAATCATCAGTTAGTGATTTTATTTCACTCTATCCTATCATTGATGGTTTTATATATATATATATATGTTTATATATATATATATATATATATATATATATATATATATATATATATATATATATATATATATATATATATATATATATATATATATATATATATATATATAGAGAGAGAGAGAGAGAGAGAGAGATAATTTAATATATCTACTAACATAAGCGCACAGATGTACGCTAATGTCAGCAAATACACAGGTTATGTCATAGTACCTAGGTGGTTCAATGCAGGAGAATGCAGAACAATAATATATAAGACGTAAAATAAGAACATTTCTTAAAAAAATAAAAAAAAATAAAAATTAACTTACTTACTTAAATTTTCACTCCAACTAATTAGTTTCTGCAATGGGATAAAGACAGTTACGTAATGAACTGTTGAGAATTTCATTGCGTCATCAGGGAGGTCATTCTCAGCCGAGTCTCCAGGCGATGCGCGGACACTGGGGACTCATATAAAAATAATAATAATTCGGCAACTGGAACAGCTATCGAGGACTGGATTCCAGCCACTGAAAATTCTCACTGCCACTGATTCTAAAGAATCAATCACGTGACACAGAGGCTAGTCAATAGGAATGGGATATATATATAAAACTGCACTATACACAAGTGTTT
The DNA here is from genome assembly GCA_964016885.1 of Eledone cirrhosa. Taxonomy (NCBI): domain Eukaryota; kingdom Metazoa; phylum Mollusca; class Cephalopoda; order Octopoda; family Eledonidae; genus Eledone; species Eledone cirrhosa. Next base: position 179,834,181 of record OZ024740.1, read on the forward strand.
TTTAACCTTCATATCATGTCTTCCTGTTTTATCTGATGAAAACACAAATATTATTGCATGATGATATTTGTTTTTGAAATGGAACTCTTTTAACCATCTTTTGTTGTTATATATTATATATATATATATATATATATATATAAATATATATATATATATATATATATATATATAAATATATATATATATATATATATATATATATATATATATATATATATATATATATATATATATATATATATATATATATATATATATATTATATATATATATATATAAAACCATCAATGATAGGATAGAGTGAAATAAAATCACTAGCTGATGATTGTAATAGTCAGTTCCGTTTGTAATATTTCAATTTCCAAGATCAAACGTTGGAGATTCAGGCCTCTAATACTTAATTAATTAGATGTAGCCCCTAAATGATCACAATTATTTGTTAATATACTAAATATATTTTCATCTTAATTGTTCATGTAGCCTTAGTTTTCTTTGATATCGAGTATGGTCGTGTCTCATCTTTTATATATATGACTTAATGCAATAAATATATTGAAACATGTAAGTGATCCGATTGTCATTTAAACCTTAATTATATATCAAAAGACATGTTGCTTAATTTGTGCATAGAAATATCTTATCATTACCCAGGTTAATATTGTTATGCGTTTCTGTTGCGCAAGAGAAAGGATGTTTACATATTTCACGATATAAATATTTCAATGTTGATTATTCTGGCAGGGATTCAGAGCATATGCCTAAACAAATAAATGCAGTGAATCTCTTTATTTAACAGCAACTAAAATTATATTTGTTGATTTGATAATAAACTAGAACCTCATTACGATGGTCATATATATATATAATATATATATATATATATATATATATATATATATATATATATATATATATATATATATATATATATATATATATACATACACACACACACACCACACACATATATATATATATATATATATATATATATATATATATATATATATATATATTTATACTTGTAATATGTTTCTTGTGATATATTTATATCTAGACCTGTAATATGTTTCTTTCAGTACTTAGATCCCTAATTCCTGAAGGTGACTCTACCAGTTCCTGCATGTTAGACTTTGAATATATATATTCACAGAAATAGATGGGACCCGAGTTCATATATTTATATATCAATTCATTATTAATGCTTGCAGGTGATAAAACTTTGTACATTTTACCATCAACCAAATCAGTCACTCATTAATTAATTTCCGGTCGGATATAATATTTCATTTTAGTCGCATGACAATTTACGTGTCACGTACAAACTCCAAACATAACAATGATTAAATTCCATCGCAATTTTGTATTATTTGTCTTGTTTATTACATATTTTACCTCTAGGAAATGTTGACTCATCAAAGCAAATTAATATTAACATAGCTGAGTATTGTATATTTATATATTAGTAGCCTCTGTAATTGAGAGAAGCTTCTATAGGAGACACTACATAAACGCCTTAACGGAGAGCTGATAGTACTATGGTAAATTTAGGTGTATCTCACTTGATAAAAGCTATTATGTCAAATTTCTGCAAAAACAAGCATGTACACTAAATAAATCAAGGGTGGAAATGTGCTCTAATTGATAAAATATATTGCGAAATTACCCATTCCCAACAACGATTTGAAGGTGTGTTTCAAATATGTCTATTCAAAGCTAACACGGAGATTCAAAAGAGCATCAACAGGAGAAATTTTGACTTCACAGTAACTAATGAACTTACTAACGTAAATTATTTCCCATTTAATATTAGTGTCATATTCATTATCAACCTAACCGCAGTTAGTTTGCTTTGTTTTGTTTAGTTATTCTCTTATTAGATTATCTGGATTAGATATATGTACTAGATTCGATTCTTTATATATTCAACGTCCACCATTAGTGCTCACGCATGAACAAAAGGCAACACTTAAATATGTTACCGCAAATATTCCTTTTCTACTCACAACTGTGTTGAAATAAATACATTGTTTATCTTGGAGATGAGTAGAGATATTTGAATATTCAATACAATTCTCGTGACTTCAAATACACAATTCGCTGCTTTCATTCTGGAATTGAAATTCATTAGGCAAATAAAATTGTAACAAAATGCAATTTGTATACGAAGGTTAGATTATTTATTACAATCAGTCTTGAAGGACCATGAAAGAGCGCATTAAGATAGCGAATTAAGATTCTCCTTTAGCAGCTAAGGCACCACATGTAGTATATATAATCTACTTACTCGGTCAGAGCAATCAAACAGTGGTATATAACCAGCATTTAGTTGATTCCTCATGAGAATATGTTTCGATTGTTTGGAGCTCTCTTTATACATTCCGGCTTTTGTTACATAGTTTTAAATTAGAAAGGAATTTAACGAAAACTGGTAGCTACATCTTATCATTTTATCCACACTCATAAACGCCTGAAATACATATACAGATGTATGAAAGCATTTTGAGTACATTTGTCAATAGAGATGATACGTAGCATTTATTTAAATAAAAGTGAACAAAGATAAAGCTAACATAGGAAACATTCTTCATACATGAAAAACTAAATTTCCTGCCTGTACAGTATTATGGTTATTGCCTTGAATGCAATATGTAAAATACCAACATCATTATACTTATCACATATGTCGTTAATATTGTGTGTAGTTTGCATTAGAAGTCTAAAATGTATTGCACCATTTCACGTCATTATTGAGCTCAAACGTATGGACATAGGTTATGTACGATATTGTGTGTAGGATTTCTGATGTATACTTTACTGATGGTACTCTGCCTAATGTGTATACTACATTGTGATACCATTTCTTCTAAACTGTGCATATTTGTAAGCTCTCTATTTTCATTAAGTATTTCTCTGACTTTTAATTGTTGCGAAGGCATCTATTATTACATAGATCGTTTCTCATAGATCGTTTCTCATTTCAATTATTTCATTCTAATTAATCTAGACATTTATATTTATAGATGAATACAACATTTTAGAAACACAGTGTCGTCTGTTTGGATTTGCAGACACAACTATCCTGATGGCTATGTCTTAATATTATCTTGACACTCGTTGATTGTAAACCCTAGGACTATTTCGTGAGAGGCTGCATAATTACTTTGTTAGTTTTAGAAACCGGAGAGAAACATTCTTATTACATCCAACCACCCATAGAATACTCCATTTCTGAATTATGGGACTTATTGACGTAGTTCTGTCTAATATTCATGAAAATTAAAGACAGAGGAAAGGTGTAACGAATTGGGAAGGTATTTTGAAACCGGATATCAGAGTAGAAAACTAGCAATGTACCGGTCCTATATGAATATATATATATATGTGTGTGTGCGGGTGTGTGTGTGTGTGTGTGCGTATGTGTATGTGTGTGTGTGCGTGTGCGTGGGTGTGTGGGTGTGTGTATGTGTGTGTTTGCTTAGTTTCTCTTATGGGTTTCAATCAGTAGACAATCATCGTGCTGTAATAAAATAAGTACTATATGAAATGTATTCTGTTGATCATTCGGATTCTCCTCGGTCCTATTTTCAAGTTTGATCATCACTCTCTCGATATTGTTTCAACAAACTGCTAAGATATAAGGGACAAACATACAGACATAGGCACAACTATAAACACATACATAGACCCCCCCCCCCCTGCACACACACAGACATACACACACGCGATAATTTAGGCAGGGTTCATTCACTAAATTTCCCTGGCGTTGCATTGGACAGTCCGTGGCTATAGTAGAAGACACTTGCCTAAAAAGCTACAAAGTACGACTAAACTAGAAATCAACCGAGGTGGTGTTTCAGCTGCCTTGTTTCTGTGCAAATTGTCGGAGAGTACAGGTGATGTGAGATATGGCATTTTTTGAAAACGTGGTATTCGACTTTTTGTATAGATCTTGAATTGTTTTGAGCCAGCAGACCTATGGTCAAGTCGCTATTTGAAGATGGAATGCATGTAGACCTACTTTAATGTATGTGTCCCTTCTTTTTTTAAGCTATTGGCTTAAATTACTCTAACTGTCTCATCCCTTTGCTTGGTCCTGCGAGTACATTGTTTTCATTTTCGGGTAGGCTTGATGGTGGCATAGAGGTTATATGTCACTTAAATAATTATTTATTTCAATAAATTTGTTACTCCAAGCCAGAAAGTAAAGGAAATTGTAACAGTAAATAATTACGAATTCAGAGATTGCAAAACAATATTTATTCATCTGTATATAGCGTAATTAAAGTCTATGGCAACAATTTGATACATCTGAAATAAATGATACTTTTGTGTTACTTAGAATTAAGTATGTATTTATTTTTATTTTATATTTTATTCCCTTTATTTTCCCCAAGAGTTAAGCTATCTTGGAATCAAACTCTTCCAAACATTTGGTTCTGTTCTTCTTTTTTTCTCGGAGCAGATTGATGGAAACGAGAAAATGAGGATACCAAGCATTTAAGAAGCTATCAATTGAAAATGCCGACTCTATTCCTTTTCTGGTGGAATAATAAATTACATCTATTTTATTACCCGTTACAGAAGCCTAATGTCAGTTATACGGGGATGTAAGTGAAGATAAAAAGACGTTGGCGGTTGAAATACTATACAAGCGTCTCCAAATACCTTTTATTTCCTGAATGTCACCGTTACCAATGTGGACATATAAATCATAGAAAAAGCCAACTCGAACAGATAATTTGATATATATGTATCTTGTTTAGTCTCTTTAAATCAAGCAGAGAAGGTCAAGAGAATAAAATATACTTCTTTACATCAACCATGAAACGGATGTTATTTTCTGAGAATGAGCGGTGGATTGGCAGTAACAGTAGAGGGTCGGACGCCCGCTTTCCACATAGTTACGTCCCTTTACGATCTGAGTTCAAATCCCGCCGAGGTTAACTTTGCTTTCATCCTTACGGGGTCGATAAAATAAAGTACCAGTAATGCACTGGGTAATTGCTGGCCTTGTGCCTAAAGTAGAAACAATTACTTTCTTAGAATGAAAGTTTAAACAAAAATAATATTCAAGTAGAGTTTTTCCTAGAAAACATTTGATATTGTAGACATTTTATTCACTGAGTGTACATGTAATATCATCATCATCATCATCATAACAATCGAAACTGACAGAGTCAAGATTAGCTAAATGTGAATAGCTGCTACTATGATGATTTTATAAGTGTCAACTATTCCCCTATAAAACTGTCTCCTACACACAATACGTATAATTGATATGGATAGAGTATTGTTTTACTATTAAATGTTACATATGATCTCGATCTACTGTCTTCCAAACTGATGATGTATTAACATGCAAACTTGAACGTCTCACATATATAAACTGTTTATTGTCAACTCACGGAAAAGCGGCCATAATAATTTGTATTTATTGAATCTTCAAATTTTTGGTACTGACAGCGTCAGCACCAGACTTAGTTTTTAAAAGTATTATATAACAATTGTAAACTACTATAACTGGCTAAACGTTTGAGCATAGTTAGTAATTGGTTTTAGTATTATCTAAAATATAAATTACGGAACATACAATTGATCGGACAATACAATTGATCGAGTAGAAATTGCGTCACACTTATGAAAAAACCACTCACACACCCACATATATGTATAAATATATATATATATATGTCTCTCTCTCTCTCTCTCTCTCTCTCTCTCTCTCTCTCTCTTTATATATATATATATATATATAATATATATATATATATACATATATACATAATATATATATATATATATATAAAGAGAGAGAGAGAGAGAGAGAGAGAGAGAGAGAGAGAGAGAAATGAAAATTCATTTCTCACTCTTATGAAATTTCATTTCTCACTCTTATGAAATTTCATTTCTCACTCTTATGAAATTTCATTTCTCACTCATATATATATATATATATATTTATATATATTATGTGACTCTATTTGAAATGTCTTTCATGAGCAATCTGTATTCTGAGAAAGATTATAGTTCAAATATAATATGAATGCCAACTAAATACATTTGCCTTGAAAATGCTCATCGCAGAAAAAAATGTGTGTATAATTGGAAATTGAAAATAAGTGGTAGTGTTGTTATAATAGGTTCACACCCATTATGTTTTCAAGAATGACATTCTTTCAAATATTTACACACCACGGTTGCTTGCAAAGTCCTACACGTCGCATTTGATATTTCATAAACGATTAATGTCTCTAACTATTTTACGAGCGGTAATAAATGATTATAACACTATAACTCCTTTAGAGGCCATTCATGCGTAGCTCATATCCATGGGTTAGAATTATTGATGGGTTACTCTTAACATTGTTTAGCCCTGGCTTTCTATGATCGAGCATATATGAGACCGAAGTACTTTTAGTTAAGATTATCTCAGTGTTATTTCAGAAAACATCTATGTCCATGAAAATATCCCAAATCCCCTCCTTGTTTGGGGTTTGTAATATGCTACTGATGCTTGGATGTTAATTATAGAGGGTTGTGTAATTGGACACGACTCAAAACCACTGTTGAAATGATTACGGACAGATTACGAAAGTTCGCTTGAAATGGTTTCCCGGGACCCATAATAAGCTGAGTATGGGACGTTTTCTTCTAAATGACGTCTCTTTGATGATAATATCTCTTGCGCCAGTGCGTTTCTGGCTTGATTTGTACACTCAAAACGAATTTAATGCGATTAGCTCTCCGATTTGCATGCGTAATTCCATCTCTTCCTCAATCTGATGAAATAAATGAGATAATACTAGTAGCAATTAATTTGCCAACAGGAAAGTAGGTACGATGTAGTTTCTCGTTATACAGGTATATCAAGATTATATTTATTATTAAAATGTTGCAGTTGATACAAGTCACGAATCATAATCTTTAAAATGAGCTTATTTAAAATATATAATTTGAAAATGATCTTTGAATAAAATTTATATTTTGTTACAATTCATTTCATAAATCTGTTATAAAATTGGGATGGAATTTGTTCTGTTAATTTAATTAGAATATATCTATTACTGAAAATCTACATCCTACCGAAATTGCTTAGAAAGATAATCGTCCACTTCTTTTAAGATGTTATATACTAACTTAGATGAAATATAATGTATTATATTGAACCAGAAATATTTATATTTTGTTCAGAGAACAATGCATAATCTGATTTAGTTAACTTTAGCCAACACTATATGAAATGTGTATTGTTGCTTCATAAAGTCAAACATCATCTTGAATTCATATTCGCATTAAGTCAACGTATTCAGCATGTTATTATACGAGAACGATGCCGCAGTATATTAGCTGCTTAATAAAACGGAATAAGTATGTCCAATAATTATGTTGTTTTCTCAATAAGGTGGCAATCATAGAGATTGTTAATTTCGTAAGCACTACTAACATAAGTAAAAACTGAAGTAAGGTATTACTTCAATTTAATTCATGTTATATTAATAATATTTTGAGAGATGTTCAGCTCATTGGTCCAAAATAAAAAATGCGCATGTATTTTATTCTATATGAAGTAATGTCTCGATAGATATAAAAGGAATATATCATAATGCCGTACAACAGTAAAACTTATGAAATAACATTGTGAGAAAGGAACAGACGCGAATTCAATGTTTCTGACATCGATCTTTGGCAAGGAGAGGAACAAATATCAACGGAAATCAATGTTAAAGGAAACATCTGTGATTATTATATCGAAATTAGTATGATGAATGGAGTGAGTGGGTGCAGCAAAATGAATAGAATATCGTGTTTTTCAAGAAACAACTGAGAAAATAAATAAGATGTGCATAGGAAGGCATAGTCAGGGGATCTCAACATGCGTGATTGTGTATGTGTTTGAAAATAAAGGTAACAATGTATGTGTTAAATCTATGGTGTCCGTCTGTAGGGGTGTGATGGTTCAGGGTAATAGATTGTGCACAGGGGAGAGTATGGAATTACATAGTCAATTTGAAAGTGAAATAGAGGAAGTAAAAGTAGTATCCTCATGGAACCCGTTGCCAAACGTTGATTTTAAGAGAGAGAGACAAAACGTCAATTTATAAGTGCTGAAGATTAAGCACTAAACACAATCGCAATAAGGGATAAGCATAATTCAGAAGAAACAAATAAGTGTAGGTTATATGGGGAAAAAGCTGTCACACATCGTGGGTGCAGACCAGAGAATGATTTAGAAAATGAAATGTGCATCTCGTGTGTACCATACACACAGAGTACTTGCAAATACAAAACCAGACAACTTTGGTGGGGAATGCTATTGTAAAGAAGGGTATGCTGATCAACGTAGCTTATCCAGAACACCATTACTTCAGTGATAAAGAAAACGAGGAAATAGTATGCAGACCTGAGAATAGTTGCCGAGAGAATGTGGAATATACCAGTAATATTGACATATCACTCCAGGTGACGAGCTACAGGCCCACCGATATTTCCTGGTTGATTGTTACTCCTGTTACCGCTAGGTACTCCCTGTGAGTAATGCCGATCATCTGAATTTTTTTTCGACACCACTACGGTGAAAGCATCGGCATACCTGACACAGACCTCCCACATCCTTGTTCACACGGGATGCCTCTCTAAGCCTCCAATTTGTGTAGCAATGGCTCAAGAAGAAGAAGAAGAAGAAGAAGAAGAAGAAGAAGAAGAAGAAGAAGAAGAAGAAGAAGAAGAAGAAGAAGAAGAAGAAGAAGAAGAAGAAAGTTAAATTGATTACTTGGTTGTTAATATATTTATCGGTTCTAGTAATTTACCATGCAAAGAAGACATCAGCACGATTTGATATCAAAGCACAAATAATTCGCATTGAACGCTATAATGGCTCTGCCAATTTGCCGCTTTGTTGATACACGGCAATCACACCATTTCCTTCTTAGGAAAAATTTGACATTGTTCACACCTAGAGAGTGACGGACACCACCCGCTTCAATATGCTCACGAGATGGAATTTTGCATGTGATTGATGTTCATTTTTGTCGTCGTCTAGAAAATATAAGTGTAACGTCTGACAGGATGCATGCAGCTATATCATATATTTGATATGAAAAGAACTCGATTTCAACAGCAGAACATGTGACAAAATATAAATAAAGAATTTGTGAAATTCATTTCTCTAAATAATTTCGATTAAAGGTATTTCGTATAACTGGCTTAATTAGTATCTAAATTCCGGGAGTGAACTTTCAAGCAATTAACGAAGCTTCGATATTGAATAAAAAAAAGAGTTCATGCGTTTTCATTTGCAAATATTAGATTAAGTAAATCTTGTAATACTGTTTCCGTCATTTGAATTTAGCATACTTAAGTCTGTTAAGACATTTTAATTACTTATTTCACTAATTGTAACGTTCTGTGGTAATCTTTTCCATACATTACAATATGCCAAATGCACTCGATTGTGAGCTTTTCAGCATGGAAAATCAAACTCATTTACTGATGTTCGGAATTAAATATAATTTAACTAATTAATATATTACGATGAAATTGGCTTTTAAATGCAAGTATATTCCTTTGTAAATTGAAGGAAGAGACGTAACAAAATATTAGGATGTCAAATTCTGTTTCTGAAAATTTTGAGATTAAAGCTGTTGATTGGAAATGATTCAGAAGCATCCTGTTATTATGCAGAATATTTATATGATGTCAAATATATGGCAAAGATAATTATGGCTGAGGCATACCATCTGTAAACATTTAGAGCCTCATTGAACGATATGTTATAATACTGCAAACATACAATACAATTGTAATATTGCTTGTTATAACAGTGTTATGATGGATCCCAATTCTTAACCCTGTGCAAATTGATGGAACGATTGATTGGACAAATCATTAAAATCGAAAAAGACAGCATAAATCTGTATCTGATTTTAAAGGTGAAATTTAAATGTTGTTTATAACTGTGACGAGATTTGAAAGAATATACAGACAATTGAGTCTTTACCTGTCCATTTTAATATAGTATTTTGTAATGCTTGCTTTCTAACATAAGCATCGTGTGATTTGAGTTAATTCTCGCAGATGTAGCGATCTAGCAGATGTTCATATTACTAAAAGTCATTTCAGTCGTGACAACACTGTTTTATTATAGATGTAATTATATTGATAAATACATTCTCTTCTAGGGTGATAGTTTGGGATGTGGCTCCTAATTTCTTCAGCAGCGTGAGATTTCCATGTCTCCACTTGCCTTTCTCGTCCACTGTTTTATAGGCTTTGGGTAAAAACATCAAAGTAACTATTGAACTAAAAGGCTAAATACGTCATTTCGCAAGCAAGAATGTTGCAATTAGTGGCGACATGACGGATAACATGCTTGTGGAAGCTAATGAAGTATATATATATAGATAGATGCACAAATAATATGGTATAACGAGATTGTCATAAACATAAGGTGATTTGGATGAGTATGCACTTTCCGTTAATTGCTTTCCTTATCTGTTTTCATATGAAAAACGATTTTACAAACAACAACACTCAATTACATTTGATACCAGTAACAGCTTTTTCATTTTATGAATTCTCGGTTCCTTCTGTTATATTGACCATTATAATACCATGGATTTGTTAAACGTTTAGAAATCAGATTTACTGTTAATATGGTGAACGTGTTGAATAATAAAATGTTTATCCTCACAGTTAAACATAGAGGTAACTACTATTTGTTTGATAGATATGCTAGAAATCGTGGTACATACATTTTAAATATAGAGTATATTAAAAAAGTGGGACATAATAGAGTTTTACATAAAGAGAATTAGACGGTAAATAAAGCTAATCTAATTTATATGTATTTGATTACTCCTCTTAATATTATATAGATCTGATGTGGTTCGTCTTTTCTGTGCTACATAAAATTAAATACACTAGAGAAGTACGAGTAGATGTTAACGGCATTTGACCTGTGAACAAATGTGATCTTGTGACAGATTATTTTTAAGGTTATTGATAATGATTTCCATTTTGGTCCATTATATGATTTGGCGTTTGATTCAAACCATTATTAATTTAAAGAATGGCGGTGGATTGGCAGTATCGGTAGAGGGTCGGACGCCATGCTTTCCAGCATAGTTACGTCCCTTTACGATCTGAGTTCAAATCCCGCCGAGGTTGACTTTGCCTTTCATCCTTACGGGGTCGATAATATAAAGTACCAGTAATGCACTGGGTAATTGCTGGCCTTGTGCCTAAAGTAGAAACAATTATTAATTTAAAGAAGGAAGTATACTGGCAAAATATTTAAAGCAAAGGATCCAACAATTTATATGAGTATTATACAGAAGCAAAGGATCTGCTGCGAATAAATATTAAAAACGAAACATCCATATAAACGTAGCTCTTAGTGATCAAACTGATGCAGGCATACAATCATTAATATTCATAATGTATTCATGCACGCTATGGCTTTTCAAGTTATCACTTGGCTTGATTTAGATTTCATTCAAATACCTCACGAATCACCAGCCATTTACTCCCAGCATACGTAAAGCTCCATGATTTTCAAGTTTCAGATTTGAATGCATATATTGTATCAATATTTGATACTTCAGCGTGGTCTACATCCTAGTTATCATGACATCACGAAAAAAATAAAACAATAAACAATTGAAAATATCATCCTTATTACACTAATTTTCATTTGTCAATTAAATTAATCTCTTTTCTCACTCAATACAAATGTTTATTAAATATCGAAGCATTTAATTTTGAATATTCATATTCATAGAACCCGTATCACCGAAGATTCATTATGACTATATGATAAATAATACAATAAAAGGAGACTGAACGAAGGCTTCAAAGGAAAATTAATTGTTAATGCCGTTGAGGACGATGGTTTCTTGATTAAAAACATGTATATTTTTTCAAATTCTAAACGTCATCTTGAATCGTTTTTGCTTATCGCCAAAAATTGTCACATTAAACAAATTTGAATGCAAAAAACGATTATATTTTAAAACATGATTTTAATCACTGATAGCTTAGCATTCTGCTCTCTCACATCCATCGAATCAAATCCTTTTTCTGAAAAGTCTAGATGCGAATATACAACATTACTTTTACTCACATCCTAGAAGAAACCCAATTTATTATGTTTCCTTGAATATGAACATAACGATGAAATTACAATCAAAATAGTTATGGAAAATAATATTAATAGAAGTAACATATGTGTTATCAATGTTATGAATGTAAGTTCCGTGGAAAACAATATTTAATCTTGTAAAAAAAGTGCATAAACTAAATACACAGTTAAAATTCAATTATATGTCGCTAACATTTCGTTTTCAGTCGTAATAATCAATATCTTATTCACGAAGAAAACATTTGAGTTCGAGTAAAATTATACATCGGTTTGTAGAAACGAATAGCATGAATATTAAATCCAATGGAACTACTTTTAGATTATTGCTGAGTTATGCTTCTAATAATGATAGTGTTAATTTTTTAGAATACCAGATATTGTTAACGCATTATTTATAATTGACATCTTGTTAATTATCGAGATATATCCTCCCGAAAAAAATATTTATTTCTGTACAGTTTACATGGCAGGACAATATAGGATCTGCCAACACAATTTCCAGTTCCTCATCTCAAACTGTTTGATAAAAGTAAATAGCAGTCTAGAAAATTGGCGGTATTTTAAAAATCAGTTGTAAGATTTCCAGTGTTTTCCTCCCTATTGTGTGGGCTACTTGTCTGTATCTATGAATGAAATAAAAGATGGAAAGTAGCAGAGACGGTTTTTTTCCCTCTCACATTCAAATCTTCAAATTATATTTGTCAACGTAATCCCATGAATAAAAAGTTCATATATTTGGGAAAGGAACATAATATATCGATACATATTTGTTGAATGTCTACATTACGAGACTGTAACGACTTTATTATATAATAATTTAGAAACATTCAGGTTTTTATTGAATAATTAATATAATACATTCGAATTTAACTAAGCGTTGGGAACATAGGAACTTTATATCTCATATTTTGATATTCTGAATTAATCGGCACTACCCCATTTTGATCACACACGTATACATCGGGATACACACACACACACACACACACACACACACACACACACACACACACACACACACACACACACACACACACACACACACACATACACACACACACACACATATACACACACACACGCGCATACACACACACACACACACACACACGCGCGCGCACACACACACACACACACACATATATATATATATATATATATAGAGAGAGAGCGTATTAGAAAAACCAGGCAAGAAGTGAGGAGAGATTTGAAGAAAGATTTATTACATTATATTACCTAACACGTTTGTTTAGACATTCAAATTCGAATTAATCAACATAAAGGGAAACTGCTTTATCTTCTCATATATGTATGTAGACACACACACGCACACACACACACAAACGCACACAAACACACACACACACACACACACACACACACACACACACACACACACACACACACACACACCCCCCACACACACACACACACACACACACATATATATATATATATATATATATATATATAGGCAAAAAATAGCATGTCGGTGAATTTAATGGTTTCAACTTTGGTGACCCAAATACTTTCGGTAATGTCGCAAGAGCTTTGCCCACTGTCGACCATGACATTTAAAAATAGACACACTCTACTTCATAACATATATTATTATTTCATTGATCTCTCTAAAAATAGGCACAGGCAGCCATAACTCCCCGCACTGACACTCACACTTAAACATCACCACCTACCCACACCGACAAACACATACACATGCAAACTTAGACTAGATCTGAAAAGGACAAGTAAAACAACTCAAGATAGGCGTGAGCCAGTTAAGGTCGATGAACGAAGTGTATAAATACATATAGTGTTCCCCTGGCAGTCGCGGCCCCGATAAATCCCTGGTAAATTCGTGAATTTTCCTTAGAGCCTAACTAATATTTGTTCGTGGAAACCACCACATATTCGCCGAATCATGAATATCTTCCGCGATTTTTTATGGCTTTTTTGTGGCAATATATAATTTTTCACGCCATTTAATTATTAATAATTATATATCGTATTTGCCGGTCTATATTTTGACGTTTATAGACATTTATATGGACGACGCCCAATATTCGCGGTTTTTCACTCTGCACGGTGAATTAGAAACGTAAACCCCGCGAATAGCGGGGGACATCGGATCATCATCTACTTTAAGCGAGTATGTATGAAATATTTCAACTTTTCGCTTAAATCCTCTTATCCTTTAAAAAATACGTATTATGAAGGGAATTATGTTTTGTTTTGTTTTTTTCAAATTGTTGTTTTTTTCCGTCTAATCCTTTTTTCTATTTCAATGCTAATATAACCTTAATGCCACACTATATTAAAAATTTCTGCACATAATTTCCCTGTGAGTGCAGTTCCTTAAGTCACATATAAAGTTGAAATGAATTCTAATAGATATTCACAAGTATATTTATTCAAGTTAATAGAATATCAAAAGTCATTTCCTATATTTTTTATTGTAAAGTGTGACTAGATTTCAAAACATGTGTACACATGTATATATCTTGCCGAATTGTTTTATCGTTTTCTACATTTTAGTTTCATATATCAAAAATGAATAATTATACTGAAAGTCGAACACAGAATATAAATTAAGAACTGATTTATATGTGGGCGTATATACTAAGAAAATGAAAGGCATTATTTGTATTACCGTAAGCAATGCACATCACCCATGTGAATGGTTTCGTATCAAATCAAGTAGTTGCAATTCAGTTGTTTTGGACGTTGTAGTAATTCATGACGATGATGGTGATGTTGGTGTATTTGGTGGTCATGGTGATCGAAATGGGAGTTGGGTTGAGCACTCTGCTAATGTTTTTTTCTTTCTTGTTATTTGTGTTGTTGCTGATATTGTTGCTTCATATTAACCTATCTCGAGTAAACATTATCTAAAATATTCTCATTGCGTGAATCCTGTGTTGTGTGTTTATGTGTATATATGGGACTGCATTAGTACATAATATATTATTTTTTTTAATTATATTTCGGTACGATTTGAGGAGGAATTGTTGGCTAATATTAACTATATCAGTTATCTGAACCAAACTTATCCTTTGTTGAGTAAATCACCCATGCTGCTTTTGTACGCATCTTTTGATTGTATTACGCCTAGTAATATATCTGCTCTAGCAAACTGACCTTCTCTACATACACTACCTGCAGATGCAGAAGTAGTAGACATTGGTGTCTTAATACAACATTGGTTTAAGTGTCAAGCAATATACATAGAGTCTATCTTACATATGAAAGTATGCACGACGTATTATCATTTAACACATTGGGTTGGACACACTTATATAAATGTTATTTTAACCAAGCAGATTGTTCTCTACAAAGCAATTAATATATGATAATTGTCTAAGCCTGCGCCATAGAGATGCTCTGAAGTCTGGGAAGCAAATACCATTTTGAATGTATATACTAATTAAGGGTATGATATAACATTATAAAGTACAATTTATAATGGTATTTTTGTGTTTCTTATACCATATTACGTAATGCTTTGGAAATCTGATTAAACTAAACATTGACATTATACATGTACATGCATAAATAGATATATAGAACTGCATATATCGATAAACAGTGATCTTCTAATTCGGACATTGTTGAATTACTGAGAGACACATTAAGTTAGACACATGTCTACTTTCGGTAAATAAATCGAAAAGATTGAAATGAATTAGAATACAAAAAAAATAATATAGAAATATTTTATTATGTTTAATATTAGACTCGCTTTATCGTATCAATAATCGACGCCGTCGATATAAATATATATATATATATATATATATATATATATATATATATGAAGAGAGAATAAGAGAGAGGGAGAGAGAGGGAAAGAGAGAGAGAGCGTGGGGAGATAATCCAGTTAATATATTGGCGCCATATATCTTTGTACTGTTGGGCTTGCTCAATCTATGCCGACGAAAAAAATATATGTACACGAATCTCTGGGTACTTTTTTGTGCAACGTGTGTTACAAACAAAAGTGCACTACGATGTCTTTGTTAATTGAGTTATATGGTTCGATGGTAATGTTAAATTTGCCTTTCGATACTAGTCTAACGGCTAGAAAATGTAGGCGACCCCAGCCCAGTTACTGGAGCATAAAAATAGAAATAAGAGAAGAATGCCCGTCATATATGAAGGAAAAACAATGATTTGCTTATGTTGACTGTAATCTTAATAGATATGGTGTCTCTCATGCATACATGAAATACATATAAATAATTGTTTCTACTTTTGGCACCAGGCCAGCAATTACCCAATACATTAAGGGTACTTTATTTTATCGACCCCGTAAGGATGAGAGGCAAAGTTAACAGCGGCGGGATTTGAACTCAGACCGTAAAGGGACGTAACTATGCTGGAAAGCATGGCGTCCGACACTCTACCGTTAATAAATATAAATAATATTGATACAAAGATGTTGTTTATAAAAAGCAAAATGTTAAATATTTATTGTAAATATTTAACATATTCATTATGCATGAAATGTTTCGGTATATAAAAGTATTTTTTATATTTTATCTAGAAAGATAGTAAATTTATATTTGAATAAAGAAAATAAGCCCCCACCCCCACCCACCCCAAAACAATATAGTTTTTAGTCTTTTTCTGTTTGAGATACTTGTAATAATTATCGGCAAACAATAGATAAATCCTGAAATCGATATTTCACTCTTATACGACTCTTTGCAAAATATCGTACGTATTCCTTCCATACAATAAAAAAATGGCAAAGTTGTGTTTACGCTAAAAGTTGATTTTATGTTTTAAACAATGAAAAATATAATTATTCACCTTCAATAATGGGAATTAATACATCCCTTGGAAAATATTAATATATTTGTACATGTATGATATATACTTGCAAGGAGCATTACAGATTTATTACCAATAATAACTAACTCTAAAACTTTATATATTTCCATTTCCTTATTCCTCTGTCTACAACTAATATTATTCGAGAAAGTTTAGCCCGTTTAATTTACTCAACACATTTGCTATCACATTTTATATCATTGCTATCAAGATATTTATTATTGAATATCATATTTCCACTGTCAATAATGCACCTCTGTTTATTGCCATTGATAAAACAATTTCATTGAAATATTCATTTCAGATGTGAATAGGTATTATCAACAGGAAAGAAAAAAAAATATAACGCAGTTTTAAGCAAAATTATTTTTTCTATGAATATATTGTAATTATTGTTATTTATATGATTGCTCTTAACATCATATATATTTAATATATTAATATTAATAATGGTGATATGATTTATTATAATTTCTATTGTTGTTGTTGTTATTATTGTTATTATTAACAATAATAATAACTATTATTAATTATTATTATTAATAATTATTATTAATATTATTATTGTTGTGGTTTCTGTTGTTATTGTTGTTATTTTAGTGTTTTTAAAGTTATTTGTTATCACAAAAAAAGACATGACTAAATATGTAAATGTTATACATGTAATAATCTGGAACATTCGTTACAGAGATGACATGACTGTGAGCCATGGACCGGAAGATTAAATTATTTCTGTAAAAGACAGAACAACAAGAGAGTGAAGCAAAGACAGAGAAAAATAAAAGTCAGCAAAAAACCCCACGCACTTTAAGAAACTTCTGCTTAGGAAATTAACTAAAATAAAGTAAAATGCATTTTTATAGAAAATTGACTAAAAGATTATTACGTTTGAGTAATGAACGTAGTGATGAAACTGTCGTAAAGCCGTATATATACATATATATGTGTGTGTGCGTGTGCGTGTATGTGTGTGTGTGTGTGCATGTGTGTGTGTGTGTGTGTATGTGTGTGTGTGTGTGTGTGTGTGTGTGTGTGTGTGTGTGTGTGTGTGTGTGTGTGTGTGTGAAGAAAGAGATGGCAGTTTCAGTGCAAACTATTTAATGTGTTTAAGCATATTCGCATATAGCTACATGTATCTACATATGTATATGGAATGGTGGTAATGTGTGCTCGGTATCGAAGGAGAGTTTATATTTGTATTAATTATGGTGATGTGATCAGCCTTATTAATCTGAAATGAAACCTGCGTACTCATTAGACAAAATATCGATGGCCAACTAAAACGAACTACATCGAAAACTCTCCTATCTATATTTTCCCAGGAGATGGCGGAGTGAACAGACCTACATTATCGCGAAGAATCTTTTTCGTCGCGTTTCTACCACTGCTCAAATTCCTCTCTCTTTCTATTTCTTCTTTAATATCTCATTCTATATTCTGATGAATGCCTATCAAATAAAGTCTAAAAATGTTCCTACTAAATTAAGTGTCAAGCTAATATATAGTGGACTGTTGAAGTGAAGAGACGTGTTTTTATTTCTCTCTAGCTTTAAAGCCTAACTGACCGTACATATATATTTATATAATTTTAATTGCTGTACAGAAATAGTATAGTATAATATATGCCACTCCACTGTATATCAATATATATATATATATGTATCTGTATGTCTCTTGCGTTGGAAAGGAGGTCAATTACGTGTACAAACATTGAAAAATGCTCCGAAGACTCCAAGCCTAGGTTTGGATGAAACAATTGTAAGTGAATAAATGCTTTGAACATAGCTTTGATTCTTGTGAATTCTTTATATATTTATATATAGTTGTAACCATGTGCTTTTCCTACAAACTCGTAAGTACGTTTTCTTAACTACAGATAATTATATACACTCGTTTTTCTCTTAGTATATTCGAACCAAATAACCAAAAAACTTTTAATATCCTCAAACAACCAAATAACCAAATCTTATATATATATATATATTTTAACCCGTTAGTTCTTTCGTTGCTCTCGTATTATGTGTTAGGTTTTGCCTACCACAATGTTCAATTTGTCAAGCTATTTAAACGTATGTTGTTATTCTAAGGACCTACCCTTATCGAGTGCTTTGTTAACCCATTCATATTGTAGGTCGACTTTGCTTGCCCACAGCCAGAACTTCGATTTTGCTAAGCCCCCACATGTATATATATATACATATATATACACGCTTCTTTAATTTCTTCAAATAACCAAAGGCTCACTCACTTATCAAATATCAAATATCAAATATCTAAAACCACTCACAGGGAAAAAATATATGACTACTGACCAGCAAGCCTACAACAGACGAAATTAATCTGATAATGAAATTGACCTCTTAATAAACACATGGTTTTCTCTGTCCCAAACAATAAACATTAACGCTTCGTGTCTGAATGAAATTGCAGAAAAAACGCTCAAACCTTCACCACGTGGTCTGCTAAGCAGATACACAAGAAACTAAAACAAGTCGAAGTCTGTTTCAAACTAATTCAAAACCATTTTGAAAAACGTCGACAAATTTACTACAATGGTCAAACACAACGACAGCAACAACAACAACAACTACAGCCACAACAACAGCCAGAAAATAAGGAGCCACCACTACTGAATTCAAGCATAATAGCTGAGTTACTGAACGACAGTATCCCTCCAGCACTTTCTCAACCACCATTATCGCCATCATCATCACCACCGTCATAATCGTCTGCCACATCAACTGCTAGTAATAGACCGTCATCATGATCATCATCATCATCATCACCACCACTGCCGCTATCGTATTCTACCATGTCAACTACTATCAATGAAAAACCACTGCTCTCTTCACCCACTTCACCACCACAGTCATGCTGTAGTCAAAAGAACTTAAAAATACATCTATGGAGCTGTATGCCCTCCCCTCCCCCACTACACAAACTTGAAAGCCCACAATAGGCCGCTACTCACTACGTCAGAGGCTATGCACACGTAGCGACTGCATATGTATCCATTTATCTGGTACTAGACACACAAACACTGCCAGCCCACACCAAAGCACGCTGCCCACACGCATAAGTCGGAGTCCCAAAACTGCCGACATTTCCAACGTGAGAGACTATGTTTGCTGACTGACTGTCCCTTCACTAATCTTCCTGGGACACAACGCACGAACACAAATGGGGCTCGATGCCAACACACAAACCGCAATAAAGTCACCCTCTGCTGCAGTAATGCTGCCCCAGTAGTCTTACAAAGACACGATTACAACAGCAAAAACAACAACAACAAACGTAATGCTGCTCCAGTCTGTTCACAAAGACGCGATTAAAACAACAACAAATACAACAACAAAAAAACAGCAACAAAAGTAATATTGCTCCAGTCTTTTCACAAAGACACGATTACAACAACAACACATACAACAACAAAAGTAATGCTTCTCCAGTCTTTTCACACATACCACGATTACAACAAATACAACAACAACAACTACAACAACAACAACAAAAGAGGGAACTGCAACCCTATCCAATGGTGTAACCACAAATCCAATCAAAAACTGATCATTGAACAAGAACATTTTTCTTTCTTAGACATGAACCTGGCAAACGAGATACAGAAAAATATTTAGCCATCACCCAACACCATCCTTGCTGTCACTAACACACTATCTCAAAACAAGCCCTCTGCAACAGTCAAAACCAGCCACCACACTAGCCCCACATTTTTTCTCAATATACAATGTATCAGCCTATCCATCAATGCACAGAAATGGAAGATCCAATTCATTGAGGATTGGGTTGGTAACCATCCATTTCACATCCGCTTCTTCATCCTTACTGAGACCCACCTTTACAACTCCCACTTGGAGGCCGAAGTAAGAGTGAGGGATTTCACAACCATCCGCACGGATCGTGTTGGCAAAAGGAAGGGTGGAAGTGCCATTTTCCTGCATGATTCCTTTTCAGCAGATGGTAATACAACATTCTCCAATGGCTACTGTGAATCAGTAACTGTGCACAACAAAGCCAAAGACCTGATATTAGTTGGGCTGTATAAGCCACACCAAACACCCATAATATGCTCCAAAGAGTGCCATTCTAGCAACATACATTTGATGGGAGACTTTAATATGCCCTGTGTCGATTGGTCTACAAGCAGTTCGAAACCAGACACTCCAACTTCAACCACTGAGAAAGAAGCAGTCGAGTCCCTTCTCGACTTCATGAGTGAGCATTCCTGTCCCAACTTGTCCTTGCACCAACAATACATCAGAAGAACATTCTGGAGCTAGTGTTTAGTAACCACACTAACACTATACATAATATTACAGTGGAAAAAACCCTTCTCTCAGATCTTCTTTGTAACCTGAGATTCCACCAGCGGAAAGCTAATCCTAGGGACCTCTTTCCAGCGCACCAATTGATAACACGGATCTCTACAATACCAACTGGGATGCAATTATAAACGAACTATCACACGTTGACTGGTCTTTTACACACGCACACATTTCCACCAACATCAAAACATCTTGGCAGATCTTTGTAGACATGTCACAAATATATGTACAAAACACACCCCACCAAAACCTGTGAACAAAGCTAAGTGCAGTATCCCCCAAAAAAGAAAAACAATTATCAGAAAAATAAAAAGAACAAACAAAAAAATTAACACACTAAAATACTGCCAAAAAGCAACACGCACATTCGACGGCTATCACCCTGTTTGAATAAAAAAAAATATAACCTCCAACAATGCATCAAGACCATCATTAATAACTAGAGAACGGTGGATTGGCAGTATCAGTAGAGAGTCGGGCGCCATGCTTTCCAGCATAGTTACTTCCCTTTACGGTCTGAGTTCAAATCGCGCCGAGGTTAACTTTGCCTTTCATCCTTACGAGGTCGATAAAATAAAGTACCAGTAATGTACTGGATAATTGCTGGCCTTGTGCCAAAAGTAGAAACAATTAATAACTAGCGAACAGCTGAAGAGAGGTGGGCCATTGAGGAAATCAAACTCAAACCCAAAGTGTTCTTTTCATTTGCTAAAAAAACGGAAGCTCACTGTGTCCACTGTTGGCCTTCTAGTTGATGAAAATGGCACACTCTAATATAATGCCAAACCATGGGTGAGATACTGTAGAAACAATACTGCTCTGTTTTCAGCAATCCTGATATTGTCGATCTGGGTTGTTTCAGTGATATTAATCCCCAACACACTATATCGGAAATAACGTTTGGCGCCCTGATGTCTTAGCGGCAATAAACGAAATTAAACACAATTCAGCATTAGGCCCCGACCGGTTCCCTGCTTGTGTCCTGAAGGTGTGTCGACACTAACTTGCATATCTTCTTGCTAATTTGTGGAGGAACTCACTAAATACTGGCTATATTCCTGAACACTTTCTGTCCCTGTCCGTTGTCGCAGTTTTCAAAAAGGGCAATCAGTCCCTTGCAGTGAACTACCGACCGACCGACCTCACCTCTCATATTATCGAGGTACTTGAGAGGTGGTGAAATCACGAATGACCCACTTTCTTAAAGGAACGGCCTGCTGAACTCCAAACAACATGGGTTCCGTAATGGAAGGGACTGCATAACGCAGCTCCTGCATCACTTTGACGATGATTTGA
>OZ024740.1:179861797-179876797 GCA_964016885.1 Eledone cirrhosa
CAAAATACATCAACAAACTTTATATATTTTCAAATAAAAACAAAACGGAAAATACATACATGAATATAATAATAGAAACAGACGAAATAAAATAGAAACACATTTCTAATGAGACATAAATAAACAAGCAAATTTAAATTTCTTAAAAAAAAAAGTTACAGTTTTGTATTCATTGCTGAAAATGTTTAAACAAAAACATGGTAAAATATAAAATCCGTTTCCATAGTCTAAATGTAGAACTTACTGAAGCGATTACTTGAATTTAATTTGAATAGTTTTGATAGATTATATGCAATCTAAAGGGAGATATTAACAATAAATTTCAATGCATCATTGCATTTCTCTCAGACGCACGAGATAGTACAAATATAAAACAGAAATCGTTCAAATAAATATCTAAAATATTTCTAAACATACAAGATACACACTGGACAAATATAGAAATGAAATTCTTACATTACTTTGACACATATAACTCCCTGCCATTGGAAAATATTTGTGTAATTTAATTAAGTAAGTAATATTACTATTGACTCATATTGTCCTTTAATTGATTCTATAAAAAATATAAAATAAAACATACGTAGTAAAATGCATTTGATCAATAATAATAATAATTTTAATGGTTTCTGATTTAGCTACAAGACTAAACAGAATCTGAAGAGGAGCCGCTCCAATTTGGTGAGGCACAAATCGGGGCAAGGCACGACAGACAGGCGGTAGAAGATGTGAAAGTGAAAGTGGCTACCCTGATCGTAAACTCCTCCCAATTCTTATCAGTCTGGAGGACTGGTTCGAATCAGACACCGAGAAAATTTACCGGTCTGTCCGTCCAGCGCTCAAGGACGCTGTTGGACTGCATTGACTTGCCTCTCCAGGTGCCGAGTTGCAAGCCCACCGACTTTGTCCGTGTTAGATTCGCTCCCAACCTTTCATTTTACTTCAAGAAAGTGCCGACCCCCTCGATTTCCGAAGTGGCCGACACCATCCCGGTGATCACGTCGCATAAGACGACACAAACTTTCCGGGTTCAGGTTTGAGCGGGATGTAATTCATCAGATCCAGCTTTCGCAGTAAAGGCTCGAGAGTCAATACGTACAGAAGGGAGGTGAGAGAGGACAATTGACAGACCAATCCAGGATATGAAACGGTTCCAAAAGATGTCCATTAACTGTCATTAAAGGCTTTTTTCAGCACATGAATATATAATGTAATCATTTACATTTATTCAACAATCTACCAAACTATCTGTCCGTTTAGTAGTCAGTGTTTCTGTCTCCCTGCTTGTCTGCATCTCTTTGTATAGTGGTCAAGCTAACTACTAATCTTTCAATATATTTATCTATTTACCTCTCTCTATAACTATCTCTAAATATCTGTATAGCCATCCGATGATAAACGCCGATCTCTCTATCAACCTACATTTTAATATATAGATGTTTATGTGTTCAAGTACTACAATAACAACAACAACAAAAAAATTTGTTTTATAAAGTACCTTTGCTAGAGCCGGAATTTTAAAATTTATTCTTATTATCTTCCTTTAACGCCTCATGTGGGAACATTTATTTTAAATATTTTATGCTAACCGCCATTGAAATGTGTATCTAATTCCATTTTACTATAACTGGTCTAAAACTTTGGCACATTTATTAGCTAATACATTTGATATGAATACTGTTGGAAGAAGAAGAAGAAGAAGAAGAAGAAGAAGAAGAAGAAGAAGAAGAAGAAGAAGAAGAAGAAGAAGAAGAAGAAGAAGAAGAAGAAGAAGAAGAAGAAGAAGAAGAAGAAGAAGAAGAAGAAGATTATAAGTATTTTAGAACGGGGTTTTATAATTTTGTGATAATTTATTTTATGGAGAGTTCCAAAACACGACTGTCATAGGTGCAAGATTACAACCACTGTATTCACGTAGTGTAGCATAGCCAAGATAAGTTTGTCGAACACATATTTTCTAAGAATTGTTATTTTGTGTCGTTTTACCTCAGCTTCCTCGAGTAGTTAAACATACGTAGTTTATATTATCATAGATCGATTGTTATGTATGTCTAATTGCTGGATGTGAGCAATTAACGTTTGCGGCATGTTGATAGGCTTAGTTATTTCCTAAATTTGAATTATTACTTCTCCTCTTTGAGGATACTCAAACGTGATATACGAGAGGTATCTATTTCTCTCAAACAGATCGTTAGTTATTTATTGCAGGCACGTTAAGCTGATGCATATATTTTCCTTGGAGTTCTATAAGTCTAAAATTCTCTAGCTAATATCGAGCTCACTTATGATGCTCCGTAGGTCATTCTTCATATCATATATTACTTGTTTAATTGCCCTTTCTTGAAACACAATTCTGTTAATAGTTATGGAATGGATATGTAGTCTTTGACGGTTATGTGGAGTCTATGACGATATGATCATTGAATCCGCACAAGCCATTTTTTTTTATCTCAGCACATATTTTCTAGACATATTGCTTTTAACATATAAAATATAAAAGTTCGCACGCGAAAATGTCTTCATAATGGTTGCCAACGAACCTTGTAACTATTCCCTCGCTGATACATGTCATACTTCTATATCCCCAGTAAAACAGACATATGTGATGTCTTCCAATTCTAGCTCCCTTCTAAAGTTACTAGGAAGATTAATGACTGCTATTCCGTCTCTATTCAGAGTTTCTTTGTGACTAGCTGTTCAAGAAAGCTAAAGAAATCAGAAATTCAACATCTTTGCTCTGTGAACAATCGTTTTTTCTGTGTGTTCCGCGTAAAAAAAAGTATTAGTTAATCATTTATTTTGATAAAAGGTCTGCATTTTCAATATTTTATGTTCACTGGCTGTTGATATAGACGCTAGTAGTTAGAATAACTACAATTAAAACACAACTGCCAGCAACAATGCACACTCCATATATATATTGGTGGAAAATAAATTACAAATTGTTTAAACAAATGAAGGAAATATTTTTCATTCACTTTGAAATCTTTCAGGCACTAAAAAAACAAAAAACAAAAAACAAAACAGTTTGTCTACGAAAGAATCAATTCAAACCAATAAAGCCACTAATGATAACAAAAGCAAATAAACAAAGAACAGGTGTGTATTAACAACTGAATCGGAAACAGATTTACGAAAGACATGTCGAGGAAGAACTGCTTATATTGGATATATGTGACAATGTGTTTAGAATCTAAACAAATGCGAAAGTATGAGGCTAACAATAGCAATAACATCAGATTGGGGAATAGATCACCTTGAGTAGCAATATATATATATATATATATATTCAGTTATTAGGAGTATTCCAAAGCTTGGTAGAACAAGTTGTGAGGAAAGTTCTCAACATACGTTAAGGTGACTCGACAGGTTGGTAGGGATTCTGTAGTGGAAACACGAACAAACGAGGAGTGTAATCAAAGAAGAGAAATAGGACGAAGGTAAACAGTTACAAAAGAATTTAATCCACGTATTAACAATTGTTTCATCAGAATTTCAGTCCATTATTGCTACACTATGTTATAATAGGCAATCAAGAAAGATACTGTAGCATCCTAATTTTCAAAATACAAAGTTGTATTTTGAAAATTCTGATGCTACAGTATCTTTCTTGATTGCCTATTATAACATAGTGTAGCAATAATGGACTGAAATTCTGATGAAACAATTGTTAATATGTGGATTCAATTCTTTTGTATGTATATATATATTATTCAGAATATTAATAAATGAAGACATTCACATAACCAAAATATATATTTTAATGAGTATATTTCGAAGGTACTGTGCTGTTTTTTCAGTACGTCCTCGTCAGATAAAATACATGAATTGATGTATGACATACCTCAACGGTTTTGATGTTTCAATTCCAGTATTGGAAGTCAATACTGGAATTGAACCATCAAGACCGTTGGGGTATGTCATACATCAATTCATGTATTTTATCTGACGATGACGTACTGAAGAAACAGCACAGTACCTTCGAAATATATTCATTAAAATATATATTTTGGTTATGTGAATGTCTTCATTTATTAATATTCTGAATAATATTAATAACTCCAGAAACATTCTTTGTAGAGTGCTTTTAATCTATTTTGAAACTATATTCATTGAGTAATCAATGGACCATATTAATCTTTGGTCATATATATATATATATACACACACACACACACACACAGATGCATATATATATATATATATAGGAACAAGTAAGACCCCGACGGCTGAGCTCAAGCCGTCGGGGTCTTACTTGTTCCTATTACCCACTCTACTACCCTAAGTATTGAGTACTTTGGTGCGTTATGGTCCACCTGGTTCCTTACCACATTTCCTTCGTTATATATATATATATATATATGTACGAACGTATAAAACTGACACGATGAAGTAGCAGTGGGTAAGTGAGACTGCCTTACTAACACCAATATTAAAGATATTATTGTTTCTTCTGCAAATAAAATACCATACTAAAACTATTCATGACAATTATTCAACTACTTTATAGACGATAAATTGTAATTTTGATTAAATATTAATTAAATTCTACAAGCGTAACATTCCAACATACCATATATGCAGGAACAGAATAATCCTTTTATTATTTATTCAAAATCAGCAAAAATTCCGTAGCTCTATTTATTTGAATGATAATATCACTCGCTCTTGGTCTTTCGATGCTGGAGGGTATACAATAAGATCTTTGTTAAACTCTAACAAGTAATTGAAAGTATTAGTAAAAAGGGAAACAAAAAAGGACATGAAACAAAGTCTGTTGAACTAAAGGTTTGATGCACAGATGAATACATTCCATGTAGTTTATGAATAGAAGCAATTTTATACCTTGTCAAAACACGCGAATTTGTATGATTTGCTTTATCTATTCAAATAAATCTTACTTATACATATAACGAATCATGAAAGTAATAATTAAGTATGTTACTTATAATGCAATGTTTATGTTACGTTGCCTGTTCTGAGACGTGGTGGTCTAGAGCTGTGATTAAACGTGTTCTAACCATTGATAGTTATATCCCTTTTTTGTTAAACGCAATGAATATACGTTATATTAATTTCCGATGATATTACCCCAACGACATGCAAAATAAATGAAACTGCAATCAACTATATATTGTTCTGAAATGTTTAGAATTAGTTACCAGCAATGAAATACCCATCACAATTACATAAGAACAATTAGGTGTAGGGCGTTATGGAAAGGTGAATATTTTAAACATTTTCCCAATAATTTTATTAGGCTAATGACGTTACATTCACTTGTAGATAAAAATCGAAAAGTAAATTTAGTCTATTCACATTTTGACAAAATAGAATAACAAAGCAAATGTCCAAAAATCAGCTAAACTATTTTCCTTTCACATCAAAAAGGGCTACCCAGATTTTGCATCAGTGGAAAATATCTTGTACTATCTATTGACCCATAAGTTAAACCATCTGTATTATGCTGCAGTCGAGTGAGATGAACTGATCCGGTCCTTAATTCACGTCTCAACACAGAAATACAGCATTAAAACATGTTTCGTAATTACATGTTGGTTCGAATATTTCTACCTTCTCATAGAACGTACAAATCTATTTGAGTATTCAACTAAAGAATAATACTAAAAATATGAAAACAAACTCTTTAATGACAATGAAATATTATTGGAAAATAATACTTTGTAAAGTAACGATGACACTTGTACACGTTTGAAGTAAATACGCGTTTGTTAGATATTATTTTGCTACAAGGTTAACACTAATGGAGCGAACATATGATCAATAATTTTCAGGGCTGGAGATTGTGTAGGGTCCGATGTATATGTAGCTGTTATGTATAGTAGTTTGAGCATCCACGTTGACGTTACCCAGTTGGTTAGAATTACAAAATTGTTAGCGCATGTGGATTATACTGAATATACATATGATATTTGAAGAACATGCAAATAGAAAATACTCGGCACATCTTACCAGATGTATACAGCTAGGAAGTAATTGAAAAGGATGTGAAAATACGTCAAGTGGGAATTAAACGTTTCTTCTACGATTGCATTTTCTTCTTAATTGAATGAGGAAGTGATGTATCCATGGCACTTTGAATGTCTTCTGAGATTGGTGGGAGAGAGGAAGGTTACATCAAATTTGATTTACCTGCACCGAATGCTAAATGTATTACCAATTACAGAAGTTCAACACATCTCTTTAAAATCAGTCGTATATTTGTGTCATGTCCCAACATAATTGTATCAAGGCAATTTGTCATGTTTTCAAAAGGATTTTCTTTAAATTCAGAACGATTTGTTGTCAGGAATGTTTCTGTAAAATACATTAACACAAATCAATAAGAACTTTCCTTTGAGGAATAGAGTAAGTCAATAAACTGATGAAAGTTTATCCTGGCACTCCATAACGGTGGAAATAAAATAACCATATTGTAAAGATGTAAACGAAAGATCGTAAAAGCAAACGATAACACAAGTTTAATGAAACAATGTGAATGCCATACAAATGGAATTTCATGATATTTTAAGAATACGTATTCAGTCTCTTAAGTGTCTATCCTTATAATGTGAAAGGAAAAACAACTAAATGACGATTCAAAAATTAAATTAGAATAAAACTAGCAATAAAAATATGAGAATGAAAAATAATTTATTATCAATAAAGTAACTATTAATTGGAAACAAACGAGACATTTCTTTTGTCAGACACTGAGAAACGCCTGATATGCATGAGTACAGTTGAAACTTAGAGAAGTAATCGCATTAAAAAAAAATTATATTCAGCGTCAAAGGAAATTTTTCGAAGTTATAGTGTCCCACTCAATGTATTGTTTCTGGTTCACAACCAACGAAAGGTCACTCCTTTCAGGACATTTTTACATCGATGCTGACCAACAGTATATATATATCAGGTCACGGGGGTAGCCATGGGTACAAGAATGGGCCCAAACTATGCCAACCTTTTTGTTGGCCATGTTGAGGCCCAAATCTTTGCCCAGTACACCGGACCCACGCCCGAACTGTACGGTCGTTACATCGACGACTGTATCGGAGCCACGACCCTCACCCGAGAACAGCTCGACTCCTTTCTCTCCTTCTTCTGCTCCTTCCACCTCTCCCTCCACTTCACCACCTCTATCTCCACCACCCACGTCCACTTCTTAGACATCTCCGTCGCCTTCGACCCCTCCCACCACTCCCTCGTCACCTCCGCCTTCTACAAACCCACCGACTCCCACTCTTACCCCGACTTCAACTCTTCCTACCCCACACACTAAACACTGTATTCCCTACTCTCAACTCCTCAGGATCCGCCGCCTCTGTAGCCGAGATGCCGACTTTGAGTCCCAGGCCCTTTCCCTAGTCAGCCATTTCATCCACATAGGTTACCTCCCCTCTCTCGTCCACACCGCTCTCACCCGCGCCCGTGAAGTCCACCGCTCCACCACCCTCACCCCACGCCACCGCACACCCACCCACTGTCTCCCCTTCCGCGTCACCTACCACCCCTCTACCATACCCCTCCACCGCACCATCCTCCGCCTCTTCCGACGCCTCCAGTCCGACCCCTCCACCTCCCACATCTTCCCAGCCCCACCACTCCCTCATTCAAACGCGCCCGCAATCTCCGCACCCTCCTCGTCCACAGCTGCCTACCCCCCCAATCCACGCCCCCCCCCCGGTTCCTTTCCCTGTTCTAGACCCCGCTGCAACGCCTGTCCCCACATCACCAACACCACCACCTTCCAGGGTCCCAACGGCCACTCTCTCTCTGTCCGGCATGCCTTCCGCTGCACCTCCGCCAAACTAGTCTACGGGCTTCGCTGCACGGAGTGCAGCGTGACTTACGTCGGACAGACTGGACGTCGCTTGGCGGACAGATTTACTGAGCACCTCCGGGATATTCGTCTCGGTGGTAGTTCCCCCATCGCCCGCCACTTTGGTGCCCCTGGACATTTCGCACGCCATCTCACAGTCTGTGGCCTACTCCAATGCCACGGAACACCCGCCAATCCCCTAAGAGTTGAACAACGAACCATCTTCATCTTACAGACCCACACTCCCCCCGTCCTGAACTCCCCACCCTTATTCCTTTAGCCTTCGACCGCCCCCCTCCCCCCACACATATCCCCCACTAACACCACTAACACACCCCTCCTTTTCACCGCCCACCCCACAACTAACAATACTAACACCTCCACCCCACATCCGACCACCCTTCCCCAACTAACATACTAACATCCCTCCCTTCTTCTCCTCCCTCCTCCTTATCCCACGCACACACCCACCGGCACATATATACACGCGCTCACACTAAACACACACCCTACTATCACCACTAACCCTCACCCCCACACATCCACCCCATCACCCCGCAATTAACATCACTAACACTCCCTGACCCCAAGCACACGAACACACACACCCACTTACACCATCCACCCTACACGCAACTAACACCCCCAACCCTACGCACACGTACACACACACCCTCTTACACCACCCACTCTACACACCCTACCACCATTGACCCCCACTCACACCCGCATTCAACCCTTTCTCCACCTCCTGTATACTAACACCCACTAACACCCCCTTCACCAAACACACACACCAGTACACTACACTCCCTCCATCGGCCCCACACCCTTCTCTCCCCGCTCAACCCACACCCTTTCTCAAACACTCACTCATCCCACTAACACCTCTACTAATACCCCCCTTCTCACTCCAACTTTCACACCTACCCATCCTCTCCCCTGTCCACCGCACACACTTACCATTCCACCCTACTGCTGTTATGCCCTCTGACCACCTCCCCGCACACACAGACACACAACACTCCTCCTGCCTTGACCCTCTGACCACTTCCTGTTGCGCGCGCACCCCACATCTTGCCTCTTCCGAACAATCTCTTCACGGATTACACGTATGTGAACCTTGATCCCGGAATCGACCACATCCATGGATTTTACTAAGCATTCCACCACATCTTTTTACGGAATTACCTTTAACACTCACCCCACACACACACCCAAACAAATTTGTTTTCCCACACGCCACCTACACCCACAACACGCATAAACACCACGCACTCACGTGCGTACCACCACATATTTACACATTCAGTCTTCGGAATCCTCTCCCCCCACCCCTCTATCCACACACGCACACACACTCCGACCTACACCCCAACCCATACACACCTCTTCCTGAACATGCAACCCCGTTCTTCCACCAACCCTTGCTTTCACATACACACACACACACGTACACCTACACACACACACACCAGCTTCGGTCCTCCCCGCTCGGAGACCCCGTGTCCCTCTCCCCACTGCACTCGCCACCACCCCTACACGCCCCACATCCTTCTACCACCTGTTTTACCCCATTTTAATTTTATTTTGATCATGCCTTTATTTTTAATTTCATTTGCACCGTTTCCTCTCACCCTCTTTTTGCTATATGTCTCTCCACCACTCCCTTACACACCCTTTGAACTCTATTCCCACACACTTTGCATCTGAAGAAGGGCTTATGCCCGAAACGTCGTTCGCCACCACCACCCCACTCTTAAGAGCGTGAAATTAATAAACATTTGTTTGTACTGCCTCTCTGTTTTGTTCCCGTTCAATTTTTCATTATATATATATATATATATATATATATATATACATAAGAAAGTAAGTCCATAGAATCATTTGATAAAATATATACAGTATTTCTCCTCCCAATCAACATAATTAACCCCATAAAAAAATCAATTAAACGAGGCTGTAATTTGAAAATGTACCTATGAAGAAACAATGGATAAATAAATGATAGCTATTTTATCCGTACTCCACAGCCACAGTATAGTTACCTAGTATTTCTAATATCCCGTAGAAATTGACTAGACATATAGCTAACCATACACAATTAGGTACACAATCAAAGTTAGAAAAAGAAATGTACATAAACATAACAAAATTATGTTTCTACCCTATGAGGTTTCATTCGCTTTTTGGAAATATCCGATCATGGATGAATCAACGAGTTTCGAAATCAGCAGGAAACAAACTCAATTGGACAAAATTGTTCTTAAATGATCCCAGCCAGAAACGAATTCAAAATGGCTAAGAATTGTCACATGACCAGTGGTCAAGTCAGAAAGCTTGTGATTGGTGCCTGACGGCGAGTAGGCTGGTTGCTAGAAAGCGCAGCCGAATACAGCCTAAAGCTTTGCGAAAACCTTACGGGAGTATATAAAATATGGAGGTTTACATATGCATAAATTAGACAGAGCCATATATATATATATATATATATATATATATATATATATACTTTTTGGCAACCATTCACGGTGTGGCTCAATGACGAGTTAATTAATTAAATAATCAACAATCAGAGCATTATAAAAGAAAGGAAGTACATAGAATCATTTGATAAAATATATACAGTATTTCTCCTCCCAATCAACATAATCAACCACATAAAAAATCAATTAAACGAGGCTATAAGTTTAAAATGTACCTATGAAGAAACAATGGATAAATAAATGATAGCTATTTTATCCGCGATCCGCAGCCACAGAAGACTAATTAATTCATCATTGAGCCACACCGTGAATGGTTGCCAAAACACACACATATATATATATATATATATATGGCTCTGTCTAGTTTATGTATATGTAAACCTCTATATTTTATATATATATATATATATATATATATATATATATATATATATATATATATATATATATAAAATATTGAGTATGTGTTTGTCGTTAACCGACACTTCAGTATGCAGGTTAGAACACTCAACGAAGTGCGCAGGTATGTCTGTTTACTCCGGAGTAATGTAAAAACAAGAGGTCTAAATGAAGAGGTAAAAATTAACTTCGTTTATTCATATTCGCTGTTATATATATTTCAGTGATAGCCATTATTCAAGAGCTATGGCCTCAACAGGCAGTTATAACTTGAACCGAAAAGACAGGAAAACATAATGTTGGAATAGATCATACTTTGTTAGTTCGTTGATATGTTCAGATCCTGAGTGTGGTGGTAATCCTCTAAGGAACTGAAAGCAAAATGCTTCGAGCCCTTGGCGGTAGCAGATGGTCAGCGTGTGATTGTGTAAAGCTGGTGAAGGAATGTTACTGCGAGGTAAGACAGATGACTCACTCTCTACATCTCTCTCTCTCTCACTGTGTGTGTATATATATATATATATATATATATATATATGTGTGTATGTGTGTGTGTCTGTGTGTGTATATATATATAGAATAAAGGAACAAGTCTTTTAATAACAATTGTTTCTACGTTAGGCACAAGGCCAGCAATTAACCAGTGCATTACTGGTACTTTATTTTATCGACCCCGTAAGGATGAAAGGTAAAGTTAACCTCGGCGGGATTTGTCTTTTAATAATAATGCTGTGATATATATTTCAAGGGCGACAGTGGTCACACAGTTCCGTGCGCCAGTGTCGCGACACACACACACACACACATATATATATATATAATAAAAGGAAAGCCCAAATAAGAGTCCGTCCCTCTTAAGCTGTCTGCTGGAGGT
Organism: Eledone cirrhosa; assembly: GCA_964016885.1. Classification (NCBI taxonomy): domain Eukaryota; kingdom Metazoa; phylum Mollusca; class Cephalopoda; order Octopoda; family Eledonidae; genus Eledone; species Eledone cirrhosa. The sequence continues at coordinate 179,873,379 of OZ024740.1, forward strand.
CGCCGACATTTCAACGCATTAAGTACAATATGTCTATCTCCAGTGCTTCAATAACTTTTGAAAGGAAGGAATAAAGTGGGAAGAAAATATAAATTAAACAGAAGGGAAAAAAGAAAAAAAAACGCAGATAACATACCGATAAAAGTGATGAACATGAGAAGAAGCACATATATGAAAGTAACCGAGAGAGAGAGAGAGAGGGAGAGAGAGAGAGAGAGAGAGAGAGAGAGAGAGAGAGAGAGAGAGAGAGAGAGAGAGAGAGAGAGAGAGAGAGAGAGAGAGAGAGAGAGAGAAGTCAAACCAGCGGCTGAACATATATCTTAGGCCTTATTGACAGTGAGATAGGGAGAGTGATGAAAAGCAAGTCTAACCTCGGCGGGAATAGGCGAAAAGAAGCAGAAACGAGGGAAAACGGAACTAGAAAGGGAGCAGAGAGAAAGAGAATATAAGTGTGAGGGGGAGGGAGAGGATGGGGGAGATAGAGAGAGAGAGAGAAAGAAAGAATGAAAGGTGAAGAAAGAAAGGGAAAGAGTTTATAATAACAACAAGGAATATAGAGAGAAAAAAGAAAAAAACAGGTCACAACAAAAAATTAATAAACCTTTAGAAGAAACAAGGGGCTGTGTAGTTACTTGATAAAGTGTATTTAGTAAAAAAAGGACAGCATAAAAAAGGGATAGCCCTTCTTCATGTGTCTGCTGGAGGTTGCCAACATTTCAACGCATTAAAGAGGAGACTGGCCTTGTTTGTAGTTTCCTTTTATTTCTAAATTCACTTTATCTAGTAACCCCACAGCCCCTTGTTTCTTCTAAATTTATATATATATATATATATATATATATATATATATGTGTGTGTGTGTGTGTGTGTGTGTGTGTGTGTGTGTGTGTGTGTGTGTGTGTGTGTGTTGCAAAGACAAACCTTCTGTTAAGAGTGCATAGCAAATAGGTTTGGAGATAATAAAACGATATATATAAATAAAAATGATTCATTAGTAGGCAAACAGTGCAGAAATATTATATGAAATTTTAGGGAAACAAATAGAAGTGGATGAAAACCGTCAACATCTAAAGAACATTAAATGTTTCTACGTGATATGAGCATGGTAGGTATAAATATAGAGATATTCACATAGATATTTTCATTCCCTATAAAATGCAAAATAATTTCTTTTCATTCTAGTCCTTGATTGAACACTATAATTGAAGCTTCTACAAACAAAAACGTGATTAGATCAGTGACGCGGTGTAATCAATGTTTATGTCAAAGAATATAAACGAATCGGTTGTAAAAATGCAAACAATTGAAAGATTCTTATGTGTCTACTCTTGACAGAAATATTCAAGTCATACTAAATTTAAGATTTACTGACAGTAATTAGGAAATAAAAAGAATCCGCGTTTTCATTTTACATGATGAAAAGAATGCGGAGAATTAGATGAAATTATGAAAAGGATTATTGAAAAGGAAATAAAGTAGAAACATGATGAACCTGGTAGATTGTTGTTTCTTGAAAGATAAAGGAAAAAGAAATGTGAGAGGATGGCATTTTTAAGCAACCCTGCCAAAGCAGCGGAACCATTTCAATATTATGTTTCAAATAATATACACACATCACGTTGTTTAGTTTACACAATAAGGATGAAATTATGTATATGACAAAAATCATGTCCAGCTCATATATAACAACATAGGTTTGGGGAAAATTCCCTGATCTCTGCAATAACTGATATATATATATATACATATATATATATATATATATATATATAAATATATATATATATATATATATATATATATATATATATATATATATATATATATATAATTAATACAATAACAGAGATAGTTTAAAGCTAAACTCTGACTGGTAACCATCTCACTCAACAAACATTAGGTTATATTTAAATATAAACCCAATTTAAGTGTTTGGGGTGCTAACAATATGTATAATGTGGAAAAACCAGTTGTATTATTTTATGAGATATAATTACAGTTAAAGTATATCTCTTTCCAAACAATTGTTTCATTATAAGTTTTCTACAAGTTGGGGGAATGTTTCCAGTTTATGTAGAAGCCTAATATATATTCATGTAAGAATATATTTAGGTAGGCACTTATAAATCATCAGTGGAAGCCCGTTAAACTTTGATATAAGAAAATAATTTCTTACCGCTGTCAAAAATCGTGTCCGTAAAGTTACTCTCTCTCGCCTCGAATGACCGCCAAATTTGAAATTCCAGCAGTTTTGGGCTGAGGAAGTATCATAGCGACACGAAGCGGGAAGGGGAGACAACCAGCGATCCACGAAATGAGGAAAACAAATAATAATATACACGCGGGTTAATTAGTTTTTTTGAAAACATTATTAAATATATATATATACATTAAAATAACAGATTAAAGTTTAAGCAAAGAATCGGAGCTTTCACACTTCACGGGATCTTATATTACTATATATATATATATATATATATATATATATATATATATATATATATATATATATATATATATATATATATATATATATATATAAAATACGTAGTTAAGAAAGCCACAACAATGCAGAGCGAAATCTCGAGGTAGGAATTGAATGATAGATAGGAGAAACAGGTGAAAGTGAAAATTGAGAGAGACAAAGATGAAAACAAAACAAAGGTATAAGGGTTACCGTAGTGGAGATTTAATCCCAATATTTCGGGCTCACGCCCATCAACGGGGGAAAGTTCCACAAGGGGGGGGCACAGGCCAAGCGGAGAAAGTTGTGATATATTGTGTATATACTGTATATACATATATATATATATATATATGTATATACAGTATATATGTATATACATATATATGTATATACAGTATATATGTATATACATATATATATATATATATATATATATATATATATATATATATATATATATATATATATATATACATATATATATGTGTGTGTATATAAAACATGTCGTACACAGGAATGAATAGTGAACACAGTTCCTAAGCTATATAGAATAGCTTGGAAAATAGCGTAAAATACCCGTTTTTTTTGGTATGTTACCCGGTTTTCTAAATTATTATTTATAACAAATAACTGTATAACACACACTCAGAAACATACTCATATATATCTAAACTTATCGAAGGATAATATTATGTCAGTGTAAGAAAATTACTTGATTTATTTTTCAATAATGTAATTTAGTATTTGGCTCTGAAACAGGAAATATAATAATTCATTTTTATTATCTCATCTACCACGTAGATGCTTATTAGTTGGCTTTTTTTCGTTTGTTATATTTAAAACAAAACTGTATTTAATGATGTTTTTCCGACAGAGAGAAACTATTTCACTGGTGTAAAATATAATTCTAATACATTAAAGCTCTGGTACATATGTCAAAAGATCACTGTAA
>OZ024740.1:179881797-179914297 GCA_964016885.1 Eledone cirrhosa
AATCTCTATATTGAATTCCTTCACTGCTTATGCATTTATGGGAGCTGTTCTCTCACATGTTTGCCGAAAGGCGACGGGCGCAACTTTCTTCACATCGAATGAATAAAATATATTGAAAGTAAAATAAAACATGAATTGGTCATATTGATCAAAATGCAAAATAGATCCATATAATCCGATATCATGTTTTCTGGGAATCGCAACACATTCTAGGTCTTAAAATGGATCCTTATGTCACGGTTACACATGCAAATTATTCTGATAGGATTTTGAATCTATCAACTAAATCGTTTCGTCCTTATATCTTCTGTTCATATGCAAGTGCCAACTTGATAAACTATTTAACTAAAAATCAAAATAATTTTATAATCGAATATCACCGCTTCCTTGGAACACTGTTTTACAGGCATTAATAGTTTCTTGATAGCTTTTTCTAAAACATTTACATTTAAAATGGGGGTGTACATGTTTTATAGATACATTCTTGTCTATTGGAACGGACATATCAATTAGCAGGCATACTCCCTTTTAAAAGTCCTTCAGTATTATATCAGGTCAATTTGCATCTATATTTTGGTCTGTTTGGATGCTAAAGTTCCACAAGCTTGTGATGCGATCTTTTTCCAGTCCGGGAAGTGGTTGTGGCTCCCACCAATTCTTTTGATGGGGCAGGTCAAAATGCTTACACATTATCCAATATATGTATTGTGCAGCTCTGTCATGCCTGTTTAGGTATTTGGTTGGAGCTATAGGTCTGCACATTGAAATTATATGATCAATGGTCTCTGGTTGTTTTTTACATACACGGCATAATGGGTTGCATCCATTTATTATTATTATTAACCCACCTAAAGATTTTCTCCCCTCAAGCTAAAAAGTTGAGGCCACCACTCCTACCCACACCAGTGACTCAACCATCAAAGCCAGCAACAGAAATGGCAGCAACTGTAGCAGCAACAACATAAGCAACTGTAGCAGCAACAACCCCAGCAACTGTAGCAGCAACGGTAGCAAAACCAACACCACCACCACCCACCGCGCCAGAATTAGCACCAGCGCATCCACCATCCACCACGCCACAAACTAAACCAACGCCTGTGGAAGACTTTCCACTCCCCGGCCTATCGCAACTGGGGACAGATTGTGCCGACGAGGAGGAGTGGGAAACCGTATCTGTAAAAATAAAAAATAAAATTAAAATTAAAAATAAAATTAAAAATAAAATTAAAAATAAAATTAAAAACAAAATTCGTCTTCCTTCGCCCTCCAAAAACAAAATGCAGGGTGAAACAAACAAACTAACAAAAAAGTTAAGACAGCTATGCCACCACCCACACCAGCATCACCAGCGCCATCACCACAAACACCAACACCATCACCATTATTAAACCCAACACCACAAAAATCACCAACAACCGAAACAGAAACAAACCCACAACAAACGCAAACAAAAAAAGCAACCAACACGATACACACTATACACATTAAATTTGAACAACAACCAATTATTACACTACATCCAACACAACATCAGCATCACAGAAAAAGACTACACAACACCCCAAAAATTCATACCACCCCCACACATGCAAATCACACGTATCACGCAGAAAACGTACACAACACTAAAATTAAAATTCCCGAAGGACATCGGCGACTTCCGACAAAAACCCACCAGGAGGATTTATAAAGACATCCTTCCAGAGAGGGCCACAAGCAGTGAGAAGGACGGAAAAACCATCCTTCCTCCACAAGAAGAGAGGTATGTGGTCTTTCCCGTCTTTTTCCAATCCTTTTCAACATGACCTCACTCAGAATAGGCAGCATAAATGCGCGTGGCCTGCGGTCGTCATGGAAGCAGAGCCACCTGCTAAACGACCTCAGGTCACTAAACATGGATGTGGTGGCCATCAGCAAAACCAGAATCTCCGAAGCACGAGCCTTCGCACCGATCTTCGGCGGTTACGAATTATACGCATCTCCCAGCCGTCCTGGATCGTGGGGAGGAGTTGTGCTTTTTCGGAGAGGCTTGGATTCGCCATACTGGCCATCTTCCTGGACCCAGAAGGAATGTAGGTAGCGCTGGACGTGATCAGCGGAGATGGGCAAGCTTTGAGGCTAGTGGTCATCTTTTGCCCTACAGGAGCAGGGCGACCTGATTTCTTCCGGCGTCTGGAAACCTTTCCTGGAACGTTCCGCTCTTTAGTGTTAGTGGGAGACTGGAACGGGATCTTAGATGCACACTGAGACTGTGTGAGATTAACGGATAGGAGAGGAGGGTGCAAAAGCCTCGCAAACCTGCTCAGACTGTCTCAACTGTCTGACAGGTACCGTCTGGATTTACCGAATGTGCCAATGTGGACATGGACAAACCGCATAGGGTCATGCAGATCATATCTAGATAGAGTATTTTGTAGGGAAATAGATAGGTCTAGCATAAGCTGGCCACATTTAAAAATAGTTGACTACATGGACCACACATTTTTGATCTGTGAGGTCGACTTATATATGCTTCATAGACAGGGAGCCGGCTACTGGAAGCTAAACGCCTCCTTACCAGCGCGCAAGGCCTACAGAGACCGGATTAGCGAACTAGTTAAGCGGGCGTTGACGGAGGCCATGGTCAACAACAAGTTGTGCTTTGCTCTGAAAAGAACGAGTAGAATACAGTCCATTAGGTTTAGTAAGGCTTTAGCAATAGAGAACAATAGAGCAGAGGGAGAACTAGTTAGAAAATTAGACGAGGCGCTTTGCAAAGGCATCGCGACCGACGTACTTGCGGCGAAATTGGCCCTTAACCAATTATTCAAACAAAGCACGAAGGCTGCGTTGTTAGAGTTAGGGTGCGTGCTCTCAGACACGAGGGGACGAAAGCAGTTCAATGGGCCCTAGTAGCAGAGGGGCGTCTTGGCAAGACAGCCACGATCCGGTATTTGGTGGACCAAGACGGGCGCATGCTACTCGATCCCGCGAAAATGTGTGAAGCTTTTCAGCGACACTTCGCACAGCTGTTCGCGGGCAGCGGCGGGCCGGACCGAGGGATGGACTTTAGTGTCTACCTCGACAGACTGCCGCGGCTCTCGGCCACTGAGGCGGAATGTTGTGAAAAGCCGATAACAGCCGCTGAAGTACCGGAGGCAATTACTGGCTGCACAAGGAGTAAATCGGCTGGTTTGGACGGTCTGTCCTATGAACTTTACGTACAAATGCCAGACTTGTTCGGAGGCCTCTTGACAGAGCTGTAGTCCTGGATCAAGCGAAGACCGAGAGGGTGCGCTTGGAGACTGGAATGTCTTCAGGCGCTGACAGCCCTCGACCAATCGGGCAATGTGATCGGTGGAAACTCCATTTTGTCGTTCTATAGAGGATTAGTGGAGGGGAAGAGCGACGACGTACTTGGAGAAACTCTAGGCGTCGACGAAAATCAACTAGCCAATCTCTACGGAAGAACTTTCGGGCCGGGGCCTATGTACAACTTCCAGAAATACCTGGCCTGGAAGTGCTACCAAGGAATTTGCCAGTTCGGGATAAACTCTACAGGCATGGAGGTGCCGTCAGCAGGGCATGTCTGAGATGCGCGCAGAACGACGAAACCGTCCTGCATGCACTCGTCCTGTGTCCGAGCATTGCTGACTTGTGGGTTTATGTCGAACACCTGCTGTCGCTTGTAGGACGAATGCAGCTATCAGCTCAGTCCATCGTGAGGATTGCCCCGCCCACTTCCTTTAGCCGGGAAGGGCAGGCAGTTTTTTATCTGTCTGGTGGCCATGGCGAAAGAGATAGTATGGTGGACACGTTGTGAAAGGGCTGAAGATGAGCACTTAGCTCTTCGGTGATGCCCTGATTAACTTTTTCAAATTTCATTTGAAAAGGAAAATCAGGGTAGAGAGGGAAGTGCTCTCTTCCCAGCATTTTGTTGAAAGATGGGTGAGAGAAGCAAGTATGGCCCGAGTGAATGGGCCTCCTCTGAGTATGTGTCCGTAAATTAAAGGTGGAAAACTAGGAGAGGGCACTTGCCCTGGTGGTCAGGTTCACTGTGGCTTTTTAATGGGCTTTCTCCACAAATGTCCCTCGGAAGTCTCCCCCTTATTGGGGAATTTTTTATTGTTTTGTTTTTTTGTTACATCCTCTGTTTTTGTTTTTTTTACACGCAGAAATGCCCATTTGTACCGTCCTGTATTGTCCTGTACTGTCCTTAATGTCTACTTTATGTAAACCCTTGTGGTTAATAAAGAAAGCATTATTATTATTATTATTATTATTATTGTTCTTTGAGTCTCAGTCATTGATGTTAGTTAACTGGAAAGTTTGTTGAAATGAATATCAAGCCACTACCTGCAGCCTCATATATTCAGGACGTATCGGAGGGTTCTTGGTGTTCACAGCAAGCATGCCTTTTGAAGCGTTCCAAAAAGCGTGGGGGGGGGGGGGGGCATTTTTCTTTAACCATCCATCCCTGGAAACTTTTTGAGATAGTACCTATTTCGCCTATGACAATCGGGACCACTTTGATTTCATGGCAGTTCCAAATCCTTTTTACCTCCCACTTTAAGTTCTAGTATCGGTTAATTTTCTTCCTCTCCTTCTCTTGCACTCTCGTGTCGAATGGGCAGGCCACATTCACAATCAGGCACGATCTTTTCCCTTGTCCAAAACTACCAGGTCAGGTCTATTGTGTTCCAGTTTCTTGTCCGTCTCTATCCTAAACTCTCACAGCACCTTCACCTGATGTGCTTGTTGACACTGTCCGTATTCTCAGCAATGATATATGTATGCAATTTGGAATTAGTAAGTGTGGAGTCCTTGTGATGAAGAGGGCTAAATTGAGCAGAAGCAACGGAATCCAGGTACCAACAGGTGAGATGATAAAGGAAATTGACACTGAAGAAGGATACAAGTATTTGGGTGTTCTGGAGGCTGATTACATCAAGAACAAAAAAATGATCTGAATACATTCGGAGAATAAGGAGCGTATTAAAGTCACATCTGAACAGTATGAATGCCATAAGTGCAGTACATTCCCGAGCTGTGTCTATTATTAGGTACAGTGCGGGAATTCTGAGATGGAATGTTGCTGAACAAAACGAAATGGATAGGAAGACTAGGAAGCTATTGACTATCTACAACATGTTCCACAAGAGGAGTGATGTCGATAGACACTACTTAAGGAGATCTGAATGTGGAAGAGGTCTTATCAGCATAGAGAACTGTGTTCAGATGGAGAAAAACAACCTACACATATACGTGACTGATAGTAAGGAGCCAATGCTCAGAATTGTACTGAAGGAGAGGAAAATAGACCAGGGGATGTCCAAGGAGGAAGTAACAACAAGGAGAAAGAGCAGCCTTCATGAAAAATCCCTTCATAGTACCTTCTTTGAGAAAACTGAATTCAGAGATCCACAGACATGGAACTGGTTGAAAAGATGAGACCTTAAAAAGGCTACAGAAGGAATGCGATTATGATTATTATTATTATTATTATTATTATTATTATTATTATTATTATTATTATTATTATTATTGTTATTGTTATTCCTTGAATCTCAGTCATTGATGTTGGTTAACTGGAAAGTCCGTTGGATTGAATATCAAGCCACTACCTGCAGCCTCAGATATTCAGGACGTATCGGAGGGTTCTTGCCGTTCCAAGCAAGCATGCCTTTTGAAGCGTTCCAAAAAGCGTGAAGGGGCCGATTTTCTTTAACCATCCCTGGAAACCTTTGGAGATAGTCCCCAGTGCGCCTATGACAATCGGGATCACTTTGACTTCATGGCAGTTCCAAATCCTTTTCACCTCCCACTTTAGGTCCTGGTATCGGTTAATTTTCTCCCTCTCCTTCTCTTGCACTCTCGTGTCGAACGGGCAGGCCACATCCACAATCAGGCACGATCTTTTTTCTTTGTCCACAACCACCAGGTCAGGTCTATTGTGTTCCAGTTTTTTGTCCGTCTGTATCCTAAAATCCCACAGCACCTTCACCTGACTGTTCTCCATCACCGCCTCTGGCCTATGCTCATACCATTTCTCAGAATGTGGTAGATTGTTTACTTTGCACAGGTGCCAGTGGATCACCCTGCCCATCACATCGTGTCTCCAGCCCTTATAGTGGGTCTGGGCTAGGTGTTTACACTCGGACACAATGTGAGCCACAGTCTCCTCTCTCTCTCCACAGATCCTGCACAGTGGGCTAGCCTCCTCCTTGTAGATATGGTGCTTCAACCACTTCGTTTTGAGGGCCTGCTCCTGCGCAGCCATTAGCATTCCTTCTGTAGCCTTTTTGAGGTCTCCTCTTCTCAACCAGTTCCATGTCTGTGGATCTCTAAATTCAGTTTTCTCAAAGAAGGTACTATGAAGGGATTTTCCCTTAAGGCTGCTCTTCCTCCTTGATGTTATTTCCTCCTTGGGTATCCCCTGGCCTACTGTCCTCTCCTTCAGTACAGCTCTGAGCATTGGCTCCTTACTATAGGTCACGTATTTGTATAGGTTGTTTTTCTCCATCTGAACACAGTCCTCTATGCTGATAAGACCTCTTCCACCCTCAGACCTCCTTAGGTAGAGTCTATCGACATCACTCCTCTTGTGGAACATGTTGTAGATAGTCAATAGCTTCCTAGTCTTCCTATCCATTTCTTTTTGTTCAGCAACATTCCATCTCAGAATTCCCGCACTGTACCTAATAATAGACACAGCTCGGGAATTTACTGCGCTTATGGCATTTCTGCTGTTCAGATGTGACTTCAATACGCTCCTTACTCTCCGAATGTATTCAGTTCTTAACAATTCCTTCATTTTTTTGTTCTTTATGCCATCAGCCTCCAGAACGCCCAAATACTTGTATCCTTCCTCAGAGTCAATTTCCTTTATCATCTCACCTGTTGGTATCTGGATCCCGTTACTTCTGCTCAACCTACCCCTCCTCATCACAATGACTCCACATTTACCAATACCAAACTGCATACATATATCACTGCTGAAAATACGGACAGTGTCAACAAGCACATCCAACTCCTTCTCACTTTTCCCGAAGAGCTTAAGATCGTCCATGAAGAGGAGGTGATTGATGGTAAGCTCTCCCCTTCCCAACTTGTATCCTGCTCTCACTTTTCGCAGCATAATGGTCAAGGGCATCAGGGCAAGGACAAACAACAGAGAGGACAGGCTATCTCCCTGGAAGATACCTCTCTTGATCTTCACGCTTCCCAAGGATACTCCAGTTGATGTCAACTCTGTCTCCCAGGACCCCATACTCCTGCCCAGCAACTGTCTGATGTTATCTGCCACCCTGAAGATCTCCAGGCTTTTGGTGATCCAGGAATGAGGCACCATGTCAAATGCCTTTCTGTAGTCTATCCATCCCATGGCAAGATCAGTGTGTCTCCTCCTGCAATTCCCCATTACCATCTTATCAATAAGCAACTGGTCCTTTGTACCACGTGACTTCTTTCGGCATCCTTTCTGTTCGTCCGGCAACAAGTTGTGTGTGTGGAGGTGATGGTAGATTTCCTCAGACACAATGCTCGTCAACAGTTTCAACATTACGGGCAGACATGTGATAGGTCTATAGTTGGTAACATCATTACCCTTGATTCGGTCTTTCATTATCAGAACTGTGGTACCTTTTGTCAACCACTCTGTCACCTCACCCGACACCAAGCAGTCATTGAACATGGCCGTCAGCTTCGGGTGGAGGGATGTTAAATGTTTAATCCAATACCCCTGCACACCATCTGGGCCTGGTGATTTCCAGTTGGTTAGTTTTTTGGCTTGCCCCTTAAGAGTTTCAACTGTGATACTCAAATCAGTCTGTTGCTGTGCCTGCTCACCGATCTCCCTCTGTACTGTCTCAATCCACCCTGCCTGGGCATTGTGTCTAACATCCTGCTCCCATATTCCTCTCCAGAATGTTTTAGCTTGTTCCGCCCCAGGGATCAAGTCGGTGCCTCTTTCTTTCCCCTCAAGCTGTCCAAACAGTATCTTCTGGTTGTTGTCGAACATGCGGTTCTGTTTATACTGACTGACTCTGTTCTCGTATCGCCTGATTTTGGCACTCTTTGCTACAATGCGTTGCTTCAATTCCTCTATGATAATATTTAGCTTTTTACTCCTAGTTTTGTATTTTATTTCCAGTCTATTTTTAGTGCCTATGTTTTTTAGTGTCCCATTCAGTAGTGACTCAAGCTTTCCTATGTCATTTCTCATTTCCCCGATTTGCCCACTCAGTCGCTTCTTCCACCACGGCTCTGCTCTTTCTTGTCTGTTGTTTCCTCTCGCTTTTATACCAAGTAGTTTCCTCACTGTATTTGCTGTTGCTTTGAGGATATTGTTGCACTGGTGAAGACTCCTCGCCTCAAGGTATGGGATGACTTTGTTTACCTTAGCTGTTGTTTCTTTTAACTTTTTCCTGTCTACAAATCTTAGGTTCATAGGTCTCCCACTATCATTGTTCAACTCATCTACCACTAAATTTAGGATGTCAACCGAATCTTGTCCTAGCCCGTCAGCATTCATCTCCTCAGTGGCCGTATCTCTGTTCCAGGTATTATTTATCTCAGTATTCAGATCATTGTCTGCTTCGGGTGGTTCCTCCGCTCTCAGGACCTCCTCACCTTCATTTCCCGCCGGCTCGCTTGTCTGGCATACTACACCCGCCATCTCCAAGCCATTCTCTCTGCTCAGTTCCTCCAGTTCCAGCTCGCTTATCCACCCATTAGTTCTTATTACCCGAGCCTGTCCGGCCAATTTTTGTTCATCTAATTTAAATAAACCAATCTCGTTCCAGATGTTATGCATCCGTCTCCTGTAGCCCCTCTCCTTGGGGTTACTTTTCAGGTAGCATTGCATAACAGTTCTATTCAATTCTTTCGTCCAGTTGGTTCTGGCCCCTTTCCTTCTTCTTCTTCCTCCAACATCAGCAGTATTTCGTTGACAGTCAGGTTCCTGCTGCTGAGCCAGGGGGCACCTGTTGGGTGAGAGTCTGTCACATGACGTTCTAGTCTCCATTTCACCGTTATTCGAACTGTTTATGTTCGATATTTAAACACTCTTATCGAGGATTGGCGAATGTATGTTTACATAGCCATCTGTGGATCCGCCATCCCACTTGGCCCTTGTGTGGCATTATCACCACGCTGTATACGGACACACATAAACAAACAAACACACGGGCAGAAAGGGCCCCAAAAATGAATAAGCATAAGTTTCATTGTAATGTAGTATTCGAATGTCTGACTTAGTTTTTGTTTTTTAAGTTTTACTTTTTCCCCCCTCTTCTCTGTCTGTCCGCCTGCTTCTCTCTTCATTCTTATTTTCTTTACGTTTTTGGGGTTTCTTTTTTTGTTTTTGTTTTTCTCTGTTTTTCTCGTTTTTTACTGTTGTTGCTGTGCTGCTTTTGTTGTTTGTTTTTTCTTTTTTCTTTTGAGTCTATCTATATATTTTGATGCCTTCCTCTTTGTTAGTAGTAGGAATTCTATAATGTGGAAGTGGTAGCCAGCAGAGACTAGCGGCGTTGGCGATACTGAGACAGTGGTGGCGGTGATGTCGATACTGAGGCAGTGGTGGCGGTGATGCGACCGTATTACTGTAGTGATGGTGCTGTAGCGGTGGCAGCAGCAGTGAAGGAGTCAGGGGGTGGTGGCGGCGGTGATGGGATAGTGGTGGTAATGATGGCCGTAGTGAGCGGTGGCGGTGAAGGTGAAAATGCTGTTGTGTTTAGTGTACACAGATGATGGGGTGGGTGGTGTATCTAGTTTCTGGTGTTGGTGAGTTTCGCTGTCCTATATAGTGTAGCCAGAGGAGAGGAGGGGGGGGGGTTCTTCTTCTTCCATTTATAGCCATTTTTTTTTTTTTTTTTTTTTGGATATACAGTGTACAATACAAAGTTGAATATTTGAATATTTGAGCCGTATTACTGTAGTGATGGTGCTGTAGCGGTGGCAGCAGCAGTGAAGGAGTCAAGGGGTGGTGGCGGCGGTGATGGGATAGTGGTGGTAATGATGGCCGTAGTGAGCGGTGGCGGTGAAGGTGAAAATGCTGTTGTGTTTAGTGTACACAGATGATGGGGTGGGCGGTGTATCTAGTTTCTGGTGTTGGTGAGTTTAGCTGTCCTATATAGTGTAGCCAGAGGAGAGGAGGGGGGGGGTTCTTCTTCTTCCATTTATAGCCATTTTTTTTTGGATATACAGTGTACAATACAAAGTTGAATATTTGAATATTTGAGCCTTATAACAATATATTTTGGGTCCGAATTTTTTGGGGCTCAAGCCGGGTGCTTTACGTAGCATTTGTACTAAGAGTTGTTATTTCACAAATTATTTAAATATGTTAAAAATTCAAAACTTACGGGAGCGATTTCATGACCTCCGTCACCTCGTGCGTCTTCTTCCCTCTATTATTATTATTATTATTATTATTATTATTATTATTATTATTATTATCATTGTTATTACTCTTTGAGTCTCAGTCATTGATGTTAGTTAACTGGAAAGTTTGTTGAGATGAATATCAAGCCACTACCTGCAGCCTCAGATATTCAGGACGTATCGGAGGGTTCTTGCTGTTCCCAGCAAGCATGCCTTTTGAAGCTTTCCAAAAAGCGTGAAGGGGCCAATTTTCTTTAACCATCCCTGGAAACTTTTTGAGATAGTCCCTAGTGCGCCTATGACAATCGGGATCACTCTGAATTCATGGTAGTTCCAAATCCTTTTTACCTCCCACTTTAAGTCCTGGTATCGGTTAATTTTCTCCCTCTCTTTCTCTTGCACTCTCGTGTCGAAAGGGCAGGTCACATCCACAATCAGGCACTATCATTTTTCTTTGTCCACAACCACCAGGTCAAGTCTATTGTGTTCCAGTTTCTTGTCCGTCTGTATCCTAAAATCCCACAGCAACTTCACCTGATCGTTTTCTATCACCGCCTCTGGATTATGCTCATACCACTTCTCAGAATGTGGTAAATTGTTTACTTTGCATAGTTGCCAGTGGAACACCCTGCCCATCACATCATGTCTCCAGCTCTTATAGTGAGTCTGGGCTAGGTGTTTACACTCGGATACAATGTGAGTCACAGTCTCCTCTCTCTCTCCACAGATCCTGCACTGTGGGCTAGCCTCCTACTTGTAAATGTGGTGTTTCAACCACTTCGTTTTGAGGGCCTGCTCCTGCGCAGCCATTAACATTCCTTCTGTAGCCTTTTTAAGGTCTCTTCTTTTCAAACAGTTCTATTAATTGGATCTCTAAATTCAGTTTTTTCAAAGAAGGTACTATGAAGGGATTTTTTCTGAAGGCTGCTCTTTCCCCTTATCTGCTCTTTCTCCTCTGCTCAACTTACCCCTCCCCATCACAATGACTCCACACTTACTAATACCAAATTGCATACATATTTCATTGCTGAAAATACGGACAGTGTCAACAAGCACATCCAACTCCTTCTCACTCTTCCAGAAGAGTTTAAGATGGTCCATGAAGAGGAGGTGATTGATGGCAAGCCCTCCCTTTCCCAACCTGTATCCTGCTCTCACTTTTCGCAGTACACTGGTCAGGGGCATCAGGGCAAGGACAAACAACAGAGTGGACAGACTATCTCCCTGGAAGATACCTCTCTTGATCTTCACGCTTCCCAAGGATTCTCCAGTTGATGTTAACTCTGTTTCCCAGGACTTCATACTTTTTCTCAACAACTGCCTGATGTTATCTGCCACCTTGAAGATCTCCAGGCTTTTGGTGATCCAAGAATGAGGCACCATGTCAAATGCATTTTGTAGTCTATCCATCCCATGGCAAGACCAGTGTGTCTCCTCTTGCAATTCCTCATTACCATCTTATCAATAAGTAACTGGTCCTTTGTACCACGTGACTTCTTTCGGCATCCTTTCTGTTCGTCCGGTAACAAGTTGTTTGTGTGGAGGTGATGGTAGATTTCCTCAGACATAATGCTTGTCAACAGTTTCCACATTACGGACAGACATGTGATAGGTGTATAGTTGGTAACATCATTACCCTTGGTTCGGTCTTTCATTATCAGAACTCTGGTACCTTTTGTCAACCACTCTGGTACCTCACCTGACATCAAGCAGTCATTGAACATGGTTGTCAGTTTCGGGTGGAGGGATGTTATTTTTTTAATCCAATACCCCTGCACACCATCTGGGTCTGATGATTTCCAGTTGGTTAGTTTTTTGGCCTGCCCCTTAAGAGTTTCAACCGTGATACTCAAATCAGTTTGTTGGCGTGTCTTGTCTGTTCACTGATCTCCTTCTGTACTGTCTCAATCCACACTGCCTGGTCATTATGTTTAACATCCTGCTCCCATATTCCTCTCCAGAATGTTTTAGTTTGTTCCGCGTCAGGGATCAAGTCGTTGCCTCTTTCTTTCCCTTCAAGCTGTCCAAACAGCATCTTCTGGTTGTTGTCGAACATGCGGTTCTGTCTATACTGGCTGACTCTGTTCTCGTATCGCCTGATTTTTGCACTCTTTGCTACAATGCGTTGCTTCAGTTCCTCTATGATAATATTTAGCTTTTTCCTCCTAGTTTTGTACTTTATTTCCAGTCTATTTTTAGTGTCTATGTTTTTTAGTGTCCCATTCAGTAGGGACTCAAGCTTTCCAATGTCATTTCTCATTTCCCTGATGTGACCACTCAGTCGTTTCTTCCACCAGGGCTCTGCTCTTTCTTGTCTGTTGTTTCCTATCGCTTTTATACCAAGTAGTTTCCTCACCGTATTTGCTGTTGCTTTGAGGATATTGTTGCACTGGTGAAGGCTCCTCGCCTCAAGGTATGGGATGACTTTGTTTACCTTAGCTGTTGTTTCTTTTAACTTTTTCCTGTCTACAAATCTTAGGTTCATAGGTCTCTCACTATCATTGTTCAATTCATCTACCACTAAGTTTAGGATATCTACCAAATCTTGTCCTAGCCCGTCAGCATTCATCTCCACAGTGGCCGTATCTCTGTTCCAGGTATTATTTATCTCAGCATTCAGATCATTGTCTGTTACGGGTGGTTCCTCCGTTCTCTCGACCTCTTCACCTTCATTTCCCACTGGCTCGTTTGCCTGGCATACTCCACCCTCCATCTCCAAGCTAATCTCTCTGCCCAGTTCCTCCAGTTCCAACTCGCTTATCCACCCATTAGTTCTTATTACCCGAGCCTGCCCGGCCAGTTTTTGTTCATCTAATTTAAATAAACCAATCTCGTTCCAGATGTTATGCATCCTTTTCCTGTAGCCTTTCTCCTTAGGGTTACTCTTCAGGTAACATTGCATAACAGTTCTATTCAATTCTTTCGTCCAGTTGTTCTGGTCCCTTTCCTTCTTCTTCTTCCTCCGACACCAGCAGTATTTGGTTAACAGCCAGGTCCCTGCTGCTGAGCCAGGAAGCACCTGTTGGGTGAGAGTCTGTCACATGACATTCTAGTCTCCATTTCACCGTTATTCGAACTGTTTAGGTTCGACATTTAAACACTCTTATCGAGGATTGGCGAAGGTATGGTTACATAACCACCGGTGTATTACTTGTCTCCGGTGGATTCGTCACTCCACGTGACTTTTGTGTGGCATTATCACGCTGTAGACGAACCCAAACAAACAGACAAACAAACAGGCAGAAAAAACCCCCAAAATGAATAAGCATAAGTTCCATTGTAATGTAGTGTTTGAATGTCTGACTTAGTTTTTCCCTTCCCTTCTCTGTCCGTCCGTTTGTTTTTCTCTTCATTTTTATTTCCTTTACGTTTATCGTTGTTGCTGTGCTGCTTTGATTTTGATTTTTTTTTTTTTAGTCTATTTATATATTTTGATGTTTTCCTCTTTTAGTGGGAATTCTACAATGTAGCAGGGGATAGCGGGAGAGAATAGCGGCGGTAGTGATATTGAGGCAGCGGCGGTGGTGGCGGTGCTGTGCTAGCAGCAACTAGCAGGAGGTAGTGGGAGAGAATGGCGGCGGTAGCGATAGTGAGGCAGCCGTGGTGGTGATGTGGTCGTATTACTGTGGTGATGATGTTAAAGTTGGAGTAGAAATTTGAGTCGACTTGATCAGAGTTTTCATCGTGGTAGTGGTGGTGGTATTGGTGGTGAAATTATCTTTAGTGAAATTATCGTTAGTCGCGTATATGTGTTAACATTTACCCATAATATTGGAATTAAACATTTTGTTAAAACTAAAACTCGATTTTGATTATTGTTTTTTTTATTTTGATCGGGTCATCAATTCAGTCTATTTATATATTTCGATGTTTTCCTCTTTTAGTGAGAATTCTACAATGTAGCAGGGGGTAGCGGGAGAGAATAGCGGCGGTAGTGATATTGAGGCAGCGGTGGCAGTGCTGTGCTAGCAGCAACTAGCAGGAGGTAGTGGGAGAGAATAGCAGCGGTAGCGATAGTGAGGCAGCGGTGGTGGTGATGTGGTCGTATTACTGTGGTGATGGTGTTAAAGTTGGAGTAGAAATTTGAGTCGACTTGATCAGAGTTTTCATCGTGGTAGTGGTGGTATTGGTGGTGAAATTATTTTTAGTGAAATTATCGTTAGTCGCGTATATGTGTTGACATTTACCCATAATATTGGAATTAAACATTTTGTTAAAACTAAAACTTGATTTTTATTTTAATTTTTAATTTTTTAAAATTTTAACCAGGTCATCAATTCAGTCTATTTATATATTTTGATGTTTTCCTCTTTCAGTGGGAATTCTACAATGTAGCAGGGGGCAGCGGGAAAGAATAGCGGCGGTAGTGATATTGAGGCAGCGGCGGCGGTGGCGGTGCTGTGCTAGCAGCAACTAGCAGGAGGTAGTGAGAGAGAATAGCAGCGCTAGCGATAGTGAGGTAGCGGTGGTGGTGATGTGGTCGTATTACTGTAGTGATGGTGTTGAAGTTGGAGTAGAAATTTGAGTCGACTTGACCAGGGTTTTCATCGTGGTAGTGGTGGTGGTATTGGTGGTGAAATTATCTTTAGTGAAATTATCGTTAGTCGCGTATATGTGTTGACATTTACCCATAATATTGGAATTAAACATTTTCTTAAAACTAAAACTTGAGGCAATAGTAATAGTAATTATTATTATTATTCTGAGATTGGTGGTGGTGGTGGTGAAATTGCCGTTATCGGGCTGTTGTATTTAGTGTACACAGAGGGGTCATGGGGTAGGTGGTGTATCTGGTTTCTGATGTTGGTTAAATTGCTGTTATTTGGCTGTTCTATATAGTGTAGACAGAGGGGGTTTCCTTCCATTTATAACCATTTTCTTTTTGAATATAAAATGTATAATACAAAATTGAATATTTGAGCGATATAACAATATATTGTGGATTCGAATTTTTTGGGACTCAAGCTGGATGTTTTATGCAACATTTGTACTAAGAATAGTTATTTCATAATTGACTTAAATATGTTAACAAATCTAAACTTACGGGAGCGATTTCTCGACCTTCTATCCACCATGTGTGTCTTCTTCCCTTATTATTATTATTATTATTACAGTTGCATCTATCTTGCTTTATGTTCATACGAGTTATCACCAAGTCACAACCAGTGACCTCAAGAGACAACAAGGTCCGCCATGTTCAAGAAAGAACATACATACTCACCCATGCATATTTAGTGTTTAGACTTGTGATGTACTTATATTGACAGAATCTTCCTTAGTATATGGGCAGTTCCCATTAGTACTATCTTTTGTATTTCTCCTATACGCGGGTTTCCTGGGATTTGCGATAAGTAATCATTAGACCCCTTAGGTATCATTCCCAGAGCGCCTACAACCACTGGTATTGTTTTAGTTCTCAATTTCCACATGTTTCCAATTTCTATCTCCAGGTCCTTATACTTGCTCAATTTTTCAAATGTTTTTATAGATACATTCTTGTCTATTGGAACAGACATATCAATTAGCAGGCATACCCTCTTTTTAAAGTCCTTCAATATTATATCAGGTCTATTTGCATCTATTTTTCGGTCTGTTTGGATGCTAAAGTTCCACAAGATTGAGATGTGATCTTTTTCAAGTATGGGAGGTGGTTGATGCTCCCACCAATTCTTTTGATGGGGCAGGTCAAAATGCTTACACATTATCCAATGTATGTATTGTGCAGCTCTTTCATGCCTGTTTAGGTATTCAGTTGGAGCTATAGGACTGCACATTGAAATTATATGGTCAATGGTCTCTGGTTGTTTTTTGCATACACAGCATAATGGGCTGCATCCTTTTTTTATTATCTTGGCTTGGTAATTTTTTGTTGGCAGACACTGATCTTGTGCTGATATAATCAGTCCTTCAGTCTCCGATTTCAGTCCAGAGGATGCCAACCACTGATGGGTTAAAGTGTTGTCAACATCAGGATTGTTAACTCGCTCTGGGTATTTTCCATACAGAGGCTTTTCTTGCCATTTCTGAGCCAGTTTCTGTAGCAGTTCTTTCTTTGCAGTTACTTTTACCTGCTTTGCTTTTTCTGTGTTTTCCACTTCAGCAGTAAATGGGACTTCTGAAATTTGTAGTCCATTACTGTATCTTTGTGCATCTTTTGTAATGGAATATGATCTTTTCATGCTTTCGTGTTTCAAAACGAGTTTGATCATCCAATAATGTGATTCCCTTAGATATGTAGATAATCCAATTGTTGCAGTTTTCAACGCAATGTCTAACTGGATTAACCCACGTCCTCCTTCTTTCCTAGGGAGATATATTCTATCTATATCTGCCTTAGGGTGATGCATTCTGTGCATGGTTAAGAATTGTCGAATTTTTGTATCGAGCCTACGGATCTCTGTGCTTGACCAGTTGATGACATTGTAACTGTTGGTTACTACTGGTATGGCAAGCGTGCTTTTGGCATCGATCCTATTCCTTGCATTCAATTCCGTTCTTAAGATTGCTCTTACTCTGCGGTAACATTCCTTCCTTATCCTTTCCCTCATTGTCGAGTGCTTGATTCCGTCTCCTTCACAAACACCTAGATATTGTAAGTTTTTTTCTTGATCAAGTTCTCTTATCACGTTCCCCCGATCAAGATTAATGTCTGAACTCTTCAGCAGCTTTCCTCTGGTGAACGTTGCTTTGGCGCATTTATCTAGTCCAAACTCCATTTTAATGTCATCACTGAACTGCTCCACAGTGGATAATAGTCCTTGCAATTGTTCATCATTTTTTGCAAATAATTTCAGGTCATCCATGTAGAACAGGTGATTAATAGTTTTGTCATAGACTTTATATCCATGTTTTGTTTCATTGAGTTTTTTACTTAATGGTATAAGTACGATGCAGAATAAAAGCGGTGATAAAGAGTCACCCTGAAAAATTCCACAATTAATATTAACTTCTCCAGCTTCCAGTGATTTTGTTTCACTATTCAAAAGGAGTGTCGTTTTCCATGTCTTCATACTGAATGACAAAAACCTCCTGACAACGGGGGATATTTTGAAGATCTCTAAACATTTTTCAATCCAACTGTGTGGCAAACTATCGAATGCTTTTTTATAATCTATCCAAGCAATCGATAGATTTTTGTGTCTATTATGACAATCTTCCAGTATCATTTTGTTAACCAGAAGCTGATCCTTACAGCCATATGAGCCTCGTTTACACCCTTTCTGCTCAATGGGAAATAGGGCATTTGTTATCAGGTGGTCATATGTGTATTCAGTTATGACTGATGTTAACATTTTATACATTGTGGTCAAGCAAGTTATCGGTCTGTAATTTTTGGGATTGTTTGTCTCATCATTCTTCGGAAGCAGGAATGTAATGCCGTTAACTAACCATGATGGTATCTTTTCTGACTCCTTAACTATTTCATTGTAAATTTGGGCTAACAGCTCATGGGACTCTGTGAAGGCATTTATCCAAAAGTTTTGTATTTTGTCTTTTCCTGGGGATTTCCCTTTGCTGGTTTTTCTTAGAGCCAAGCGCAACTGTTCAACTGTTATATTTTCCCATATTTGTTCCTCAAGGTGAGCTGTATCTTTCATGTGTCTGTCTATCCATGGGGCATGTATGTTATGAACTTTTTCTTCGGCCCAGATCTTTTCCCAGAATTCTTGCACTTCCTCCTTGGGTGGTATTGATTTAGCAGTTATTGTTGACTTACCAATTTTTCTGTAGAAGTTTCTTTGGTTGTTTTTGAACACATTATTGTCCTTATTATTATTATTATTATTATTATTATTATTATTATTATTATTATTATTGTTATTGTTATTCCTTGAATCTCAGTCATTGATGTTGGTTAACTGGAAAGTCCGTTGGATTGAATATCAAGCCACTACCTGCAGCCTCAGATATTCAGGACGTATCGGAGGGTTCTTGCTGTTCCAAGCAAGCATGCCTTTTGAAGCGTTCCAAAAAGCGTGAAGGAGCCGATTTTCTTCAACCATCCCTGGAAACCTTTGGAGATAGTCCCCAGTGCGCCTATGACAATCGGGATCACTTTGACTTCATGGTAGTTCCAAATCCTTTTCACCTCCCACTTTAGGTCCTGGTATCGGTTAATTTTCTCCCTCTCCTTCTCTTGCACTCTCGTGTCGAACGGGCAGGCCACATCCACAATCAGGCACGATCTTTTTTCTTTGTCCACAACCACCAGGTCAGGTCTATTGTGTTCCAGTTTTTTGTCCGTCTGTATCCTAAAATCCCACAGCACCTTCACCTGACTGTTCTCCATCACCGCCTCTGGCCTATGCTCATACCATTTCTCAGAATGTGGTAGATTGTTTACTTTGCACAGGTGCCAGTGGATCACCCTGCCCATCACATCGTGTCTCCAGCCCTTATAGTGGGTCTGGGCTAGGTGTTTACACTCGGACACAATGTGAGCCACAGTCTCCTCTCTCTTTCCACAGATCCTGCACAGTGGGCTAGCCTCCTCCTTGCAGATATGGTGCTTCAACCACTTCGTTTTGAGGGCCTGCTCCTGCGCAGCCATTAGCATTCCTTCTGTAGCCTTTTTGAGGTCTCCTCTTCTCAACCAGTTCCATGTCTGTGGATCTCTAAATTCAGTTTTCTCAAAGAAGGTACTATGAAGGGATTTTCCCTTAAGGCTGCTCTTCCTCCTTGATGTTATTTCCTCCTTGGATATCCCCTGGCCTACTGTCCCCTCCTTCAGTACAGCTCTGAGCATTGGCTCCTTACTATAGGTCACGTATTTGTATAGGTTGTTTTTCTCCATCTGAACACAGTCCTCTATGCTGATAAGACCTCTTCCACCCTCAGATCTCCTTAGGTAGAGTCTATCGACATCACTCCTCTTGTGGAACATGTTGTAGGTAGTCAATAGCTTCCTAGTCTTCCTATCCATTTCTTTTTGTTCAGCAACATTCCATCTCAGAATTCCCGCACTGTGCCTAATAATAGACACAGCTCGGGAATTTACTGCGCTTATGGCATTTCTGCTGTTCAGATGTGACTTCAGTACGCTCCTTACTCTCCGAATGTATTCAGTTCTTAACAATTCCTTCATTTTTTTGTTCTTTATGCCATCAGCCTCCAGAACGCCCAAATACTTGTATCCTTCCTCAGAGTCAATTTCCTTTATCATCTCACCTGTTGGTATCTGGATCCCCTTACTTCTGCTCAACCTACCCCTCTTCATCACAATGACTCCACATTTACCAATACCAAACTGCATGCATATATCACTGCTGAAAATACGGACAGTGTCAACAAGCACATCCAACTCCTTCTCACTTTTCCCGAAGAGCTTAAGATCGTCCATGAAGAGGAGGTGATTGATGGTAAGCTCTCCCCTTCCCAACTTGTATCCTGCTCTCACTTTTCGCAGCATAATGGTCAAGGGCATCAGGGCAAGGACAAACAACAGAGGGGACAGGCTATCTCCCTGGAAGATACCTCTCTTGATCTTCACGCTTTCCAAGGATACTCCAGTTGATGTCAACTCTGTCTCCCAGGACCCCATACTCCTGCCCAGCAACTGTCTGATGTTATCTGCCACCCTGAAGATCTCCAGGCTTTTGGTGATCCAGGAATGAGGCACCATGTCAAATGCCTTTCTGTAGTCTATCCATCCCATGGCAAGATCAGTGTGTCTCCTCCTGCAATTCCCCATTACCATCTTATCAATAAGCAACTGGTCCTTTGTACCACGTGACTTCTTTCGGCATCCTTTCTGTTCGTCCGGTAACAAGTTGTTTGTGTGGAGGTGATGGTAGATTTCCCCAGACACAATGCTCGTCAACAGTTTCCACATTACGGGCAGACATGTGATAGGTCTATAGTTGGTAACATCATTACCCTTGATTCGGTCTTTCATTATCAGAACTGTGGTACCTTTTGTCAACCACTCTGTCACCTCACCCGACACCAAGCAGTCATTGAACATGGCCGTCAGCTTCGGGTGGAGGGATGTTAAATGTTTAATCCAATACCCCTGCACACCATCTGGGCCTGGTGATTTCCAGTTGGTAATTTTTGGCTTGCCCCCTAAGAGTTTCAAC
Organism: Eledone cirrhosa; assembly: GCA_964016885.1. NCBI lineage: Eukaryota > Metazoa > Mollusca > Cephalopoda > Octopoda > Eledonidae > Eledone > Eledone cirrhosa. Next base: position 179,902,239 of record OZ024740.1, read on the forward strand.
TGTGATACTCAAATCAGTCTGTTGCTGTGCCTGCTCACCGATCTCCCTCTGTACTGTCTCAATCCACCCTGCCTGGGCATTGTGTCTAACATCCTGCTCCCATATTCCTCTCCAGAATGTTTTAGCTTGTTCCGCCCCAGGGATCAAGTCGTTGCCTCTTTCTTTCCCCTCAAGCTGTCCAAACAGCATCTTCTGGTTGTTGTCGAACATGCGGTTCTGTTTATACTGACTGACTCTGTTCTCGTATCGCCTGATTTTGGCACACTTTGCTACAATGCGTTGCTTCAATTCCTCTATGATAATATTTAGCTTTTTACTCCTAGTTTTGTATTTTATTTCCAGTCTATTTTTAGTGCCTATGTTTTTTAGTGTCCCATTCAGTAGTGACTCAAGCTTTCCTATGTCATTTCTCATTTCCCCGATTTGCCCACTCAGTCGCTTCTTCCACCACGGCTCTGCTCTTTCTTGTCTGTTGTTTCCTCTCGCTTTTATACCAAGTAGTTTCCTCACCGTATTTGCTGTTGCTTTGAGGATATTGTTGCACTGGTGAAGACTCCTCGCAACAAGGTATGGGATGACTTTGTTTACCTTAGCTGTTGTTTCTTTTAACTTTTTCCTGTCTACAAATCTTAGGTTCATAGGTCTCCCACTATCATTGTTCAACTCATCTACCACTAAATTTAGGATGTCAACCGAATCTTGTCCTAGCCCGTCAGCATTCATCTCCTCAGTGGCCGTATCTCTGTTCCAGGTATTATTTATCTCAGTATTCAGATCATTGTCTGCTTCGGGTGGTTCCTCCGTTCTCAGGACCTCCTCACCTTCATTTCGCGCCGGCTCGCTTGTCTGGCATACTACACCCGCCATCTCCAAGCCATTCTCTCTGCTCAGTTCCTCCAGTTCCAGCTCGCTTATCCACCCATTAGTTCTTATTACCCGAGCCTGCCCGGCCAATTTTTGTTCATCTAATTTAAATAAACCAATCTCGTTCCAGATGTTATGCATCCGTCTCCTGTAGCCCCTCTCCTTGGGGTTACTTTTCAGGTAGCATTGCATAACAGTTCTATTCAATTCTTTCGTCCAGTTGGTTCTGGCCCCTTTCCTTCTTATTCTTCCTCCAACATCAGCAGTATTTGGTTGACAGTCAGGTTCCTGCTGCTGAGCCAGGGGGCACCTGTTGGGTGAGAGTCTGTCACATGACGTTCTAGTCTCCATTTCACCGTTATTCGAACTGTTTATGTTCGATATTTAAACACTCTTATCGAGGATTGGCGAATGTATGTTTACATAGCCATCTGTGGATCCGCCATCCCACTTGGCCCTTGTGTGGCATTATCACCACGCTGTATACGAACACACATAAACAAACAAACACACGGGCAGAAAGGGCCCCAAAAATGAATAAGCATAAGTTTCATTGTAATGTAGTATTCGAATGTCTGACTTAGTTTTTGTTTTTTAAGTTTTACTTTTTCCCCCCTCTTCTCTGTCCGTCCGCCTGCTTCTCTCTTCATTCTTATTTTCTTTACGTTTTGGGGGTTTCTTTTTTTTTTTTTGTTTTTCTCTGTTTGTTTTTCTCGTTTTTTGCTGTTGTTGCTGTGCTGCTTTGGTTTTGTTGTTTGTTTTTTCTTTTTTCTTTTGAGTCTATCTATATATTTTGATGCCTTCCTCTTTGTTAGTAGTAGGAATTCTATAATGTGGAAGTGGCAGCCAGCAGAGACTGGCGGCGTTGGCGATACTGAGACAGTGGTGGTGGTGATGTCGATACCGAGGCAGTGGTGGCGGTGATGCGACCGTATTACTGTAGTGATGGTGCTGTAGCGGTGGCAGCAGCAGTGAAGGAGTCAAGGGGTGGTGGCGGCGGTGATGGGATAGTGGTGGTAATGATGGCCGTAGTGAGCGGTGGCGGTGAAGGTGAAAATGCTGTTGTGTTTAGTGTACACAGATGATAGGGTGGGTGGTGTATCTAGTTTCTGGTGTTGGTGAGTTTAGCTGTCCTATATAGTGTAGCCAGAGGAGAGGAGGGGGGGTTTCTTCTTCTTCCATTTATAGCCATTTTTTTTTTTGGATATACAGTGTACAATACAAAGTTGAATATTTGAATATTTGAGCCTTATAACAATATATTTTGGGTCCGAATTTTTTGGGGCTCAAGCCGGGTGCTTTACGTAGCATTTGTACTAAGAGTTGTTATTTCACAAATGATTTAAATATGTTAAAAATTCAAAACTTACGGGAGCGATTTCATGACCTCCGTCACCTCTTGCGTCTTTATTATTATTATTATTATTATTATTATTATTATTATTATTATTATTATTATTATTATTATTATTATCATGCATGACACGGTGTATGATCACACATTTTGATGTAGGTGACATGAAGCTTATCATGTCAACACTGGCCAAAAGAAAATAAATATTTGAAAATAAGAAAAAGAAATCTTTTTAGTTAGCCTTTGTAATATTTCAGCTTACACGACACAACTCTGTTTCTGAACTAGATTTATAAAACACAATACTTTTGACGTACACCATAGTCTAGGAAACATATATCAATATGATAAATGAATTAAATCACACCGACTGCATGCATATAAGGCCTGTTTTCATGTTTTTATCTAGAATGTCGTTACTTGGCAAACATATAAACAACTATATTTTAAAGACTTAATATCCACAAATCAAACATCTGCTGAAAACTACTTCCAAGATTTTAGTATTGATAAATTACTAGCTAATCGAGACACAAAAGCAACATATTTTTGCTGATAGTTTCATTGAAACTCTGAATAAAAGAGACGTGTTTATGCATTCATTTTTGAATGCTGTTTTAAAATAAAGAAATGATTATTGCATTATACCATGTCTAGGATTATCAAGGATGATTAATGAAATGTTACTTAGATGTTCTATGATATGCATTCATAGTAACAGGAATTAATCTAAAGATTCTCTGAAAAGCAGATATTCGTAAGTTTTAAGGGGAGATATATGCTAATATAGCATAGACAATGAAACTAGCTGAAAAATGTACTATTGAAGACTGACAAACTAATGAGAGAGTATATTATAATAATACAAACAAAATTATATACCAGTAGTAGCCAGTTATATTTCAGATATTCATCACGAGAAAGGGAAAGAAACACATAATTATAGTATTAACTTAGGTAGAAAATTTAATGAGATTACAACTTAGAATAAGTTTTCTGCATTCTCAAGCGGATTGTAGATCTGCAAAATTATGCTCGAGTTAGAATTCATTAAATGGCAAGATTAACTACCATTCGCGGAAACTCGGTGTCTTGCAGATTTGCCATGTTTCAAAGGTTTTTCCATATCGTAACAGGCATAGATAAAGAAAAGAGTAGGACTGGCCGACAGACTGACAATCATACACACACACACACACACACACACACACACACACACACACACACACACATATATATATATATATAATAAATGTAATGTGATTTTTCGAATATTAATAATAACATTCGATTCATGTGCAATTATGCAAACAAGCCTCATTTTTAAAGCCATGTTAGTAGAATGAGCCCTTCATTCTTGCTCTTGTGTTTGCATGTAAACAGAACTGCAGACACTAATGTTTCTGGGTATCACCCTACATCAGTATCGCTCACTGTTCACCTGCCAACTGTCAGAGTTCGTGAAAATATATGCTATTTTCTAAAATATACAGTGACTGTCTGGCAGATCTGCATATTAGCAGATCCACTGATCAGTCAGATTTGCATATCAGCAGACAGTTTCCTGTATACGAGCGATAATTGGCCGGCTTTCCCCCATTCAAAAAAAAAAAATGTTCGCTCTATTTATATATATATATATATCATTGTGAATCATAATAGTTAGTTAGAGAAAATGATTCCTCGATATTTAATGAAGGAGGTACATCATATTACATAAATCATTGACAAATCTTTTCATCAATGCTCAAATTTCAATATGGAATACCACCAATCGTAGCAGATAAATCTCGCATGTATCATCAAGCTTCAGCCATTATGAAACCTTCATATGCTTCCAGAAACGTGTCTTCTTGTGATGAATAATTTTGAAAACCCTTGCTTTTGAGAGAAAATATATTTTTTTGTGGAATGCATTCCCTTTTTGTCTAATATAGCATTTTGATGCGATCGGGAAATTTTCACTCGATATCGAATCGTTTTTTTTTTGCTGCCAATTGGGCGACAGTATTGTAGCTGCTCACCATTAGTTGCGGGGTGGGGCTCCTTGTGGTGCGTAGTGGCTCTCGTGTTACATGGAAGCCATGAGGAAAGGATGAATTTTGTGCAGTGTGGGCAAAGTTTCCATTACTGTCAGATAAGAAGTTGGAAAATCTAAATATGATGGGACTAGATTTTGCACAATATTATGAAAGGGGATGGTATGATCTAAATTTCATATAAAACATTTACAGTAGACATGTTAGCCAATACGTACCTATACACGCAAAGCACACCACTTCCAATAGATAGTTGCTACAACAGCGATGCTTGTTAAGTTGGCGGGAAAGTCGATTGGATATCGAGTAAATGCATTTGATATAAAACATGTCACTCTGCGTATTTCCTCACCTTCTTCATTGGAAGTTAACTAAATACAGGAAGTTTTACTATTTTAACTTATCCAGCCATCCAGCTGAGGCCATGCTGGGGCACCGTGCTTCTTGCTTCACTTTGGCAGGCCATTGATTTAGAAGGGAGGTCGTTGCTGCTGCCCCATGGTTATCTTCATTCCGTGCTCTGCGTTCATCTAGGATCCTGGATACCAGTGTCAAGATGTATCTCAAAAACATCCATGTCTACAGCATGCAGATATCTCAATTATATATATATATATGCACTCACACACACACACACACGCATATATATATATATATATATATATATATATATATATATATATATATATATTGTTATACTGGGGAATGTCATATTGTTATAATATTGCCAGAAATAATAACAGAACATACTGTTTGGTTTGGGTTCGCTTTCGTTTCTGTATCTTTTATATCTCCATAGTTAATTTATTTGGCAATCAATGTTTATCATTGATTGACCAACGGTTAAAAATACAGATATAAATATATATATATATAGTTTATCAAATTCTTTAGTCACACATCTGCAACATCATCAGTGATAACTGTTTCCTCCCGTTGTAATGTTAAGTCTACGCCATTTTTATTTAATTTGTTTATTTATTTCTTCTTGACTCTGTCTCTGCGCATGCGTTTGCGTGTGTGTTTAATGTTTGCTGTGTGTGTTCGCGTTTGAGTCTATGTGTTTTTGGTTTAGTATTCTATGTTTGCTCACTTGTGTGTCTTTATATACATATATAGCCGGTATCTGGGAGGTGTGGGGTTCTATGTTGCACAAATCCTCATAGTGGCCGATGGCAGTTCCTTTTTCCGTCTTTTAAGGTTCTTCACCCTACTTTATAAGCTATTTTAATAGCATCCCTGCGCTTCAGCACATCATGTCCGTTATACTCATATATATATATATATATATATATATATATATATATTTCTGTCATTACAACAGCAAAGCTCCGACGAGATTTTGATTCCAGTATTATTATATTTTTAGCCTCCGTCCAGCTCTACACCTCGCAACAGACGTGAATCTAAACATCGAGTGCTCACCTGGGTGAACCTACAGTACCCTCACGTTACACTCCTCGGATATATATATATATATATATATATATTAGAAAGTGAGGTTTTTTTTACAAAATGAAAAATAACCGAGGTGTCCTACACGAGTGAAAGTATAAAGAAAAGAAAATGAAATCGAAAATGCAACTGGAGTCTTATTTTTAAAAAAATATATATATTTATTTGGTTCCATTACCGGTTTCGCAGTTCTTCTGCTTTTCAAAAGTAGAGTTGAGATGGAGGGTCATGGTTTTTCTCACATCTTTGAGAAACACCACAGACCCTCCATCTCAACTCTACTTTGGAAAAGCAGAAGAACTGCGAAACCGGTAAAGGAACCAAATAAATATATATATTTTTTTAAAAATAAGACTCCAGTTGCATTTTCGATTTCATCTTTTTTCTTTATATATATTATATTTATATATTTATACAGAGAGAGAGAGAGAGAAAGAGAGAGAGGGAGAGGGAGTGAGAGAGAGAGAGAGAGAGAGAGAGAGAGAGAGAGAGAGAGAGAGAGAGAGAGAGAGAGAGAGAGAGAGAGAGAGAGAGAGAGAGAGAGAGAGATCAGACATATTTAATAACATTTTCAAATACTGAAGTGTGTGGTCACGAGCTGTATTATTCATAAATGTATATTATTAAATTTTCCGATTTTGAATTTAATACATACATTGAAAAGCTATAAAAAATACAAAACAGCTGAAAATAGGAAGAATTCATGCTTTCAAAATTTGAAATCAATACAAATATTTTGGCATAGAAATATTTCTGAATGTTACATTTTTTCATCGTTGGATTTTACTTATTATTTTCCACTTCCCTAAACATATTTCATGTTTAGTTAGGTGTTATTTTTAAGTAAGGACATTATTTTCTTTGTTTAATTGTTTAAACTATATTGGATATGAGAGATATTTACAATTATTACAATATTTGTTTACATGAACGTTACAAACACACACTGACACAAACACAAATACACACACAAACACACCAGCACACAGACACACACACGCACGCACACGCACACACATATATATATATATATATATATATATATTGGTAGAACACTGTAAGGTAATATCCTGAGTGGTAGAGCACTCAGTCCATGGGACGAGTTAGGTAGAAGGTGAAACAATTGTTCTCGGCGGTATGGTGAACTAACTGTTGTGTAACCACTTATATATATATATATATATATATATATATATATATATATACAACGTGTTGAACAGGCAACACAACAGAGACAGACCCCGTGCCATCAATAAAACAGGAAAAAACCACCAGTGTATGGAATCTATAACTTATGAAAGGCAGGGTAGACACACAATAATTAAAAATATAAGTTAAAATGCATATACGCACCTCTATAACTATATAACTCACGCGTACAAATCCAAAGAGATGTGTTTCGCCAGGAAGTTGTTGACTGAAATGGAATAGCCTATGGTTCATCAGCGCGTGCAAGACTAAACATTCCAGCCAACTCTAAGAGAATCTAAAGCGACCGTCCAGCTACACGCGGCAGAGAGTTGTCACAGCGTGTTTAGGGCAGTGAACCAGTGGTATCTGATGGACGAGCTCCTACAAAGGGCAGCCCCAAAAATCACTCAGAGAAGTGTGCTCAACCAAACAGAGAGAGAGGAAAGACTGTTATAAGGAGCGAAATATCACGATAAATTAATGGAGCCACAGTCTCTCGGTACTCCCTGTCAACAACGTGCTCAAAGAAAAAGGAACACCGAGCTCCCCAAAGTACATGTTGAAAAGGTAACACAGCAGAGAGAGACATGGAGTAGCGAGAGACTGTGGCTCCGTTAATTTATCGTGATATTTCGCTCCTTATAACAGTCTTTCTTCTCTCTCTTTTTGGTTGAGCATACTTCTCTGAGTGGTTTTTGGGCTGCCCTTTCTAGCAGCACGTCCCTCAGAGGCCACAGATTCACTGCCCTAAACACGCTGTGACATCTCTCTCCCACGTGTAGCTGGACGGTCGCTTTAGATTATCTTAGAGTTGTCTGGAATGTATAGCCTTGCACGCGCTGATGAACAATGGGCTATTCCATTTCAGTCAAACACTTCCTGGCGAAACAGATATCTTATAGAGGTGCGTATATACATTTTAATTCATATTTTTAATTATTGTGTGTCTACCCTGCCTTCCATAGGTTATAGATTCCATACACTGGTGTTTTTTTCCTGTTTTCTTGATGGCGCGCGGTGTCACTCTCTGGTGTGTTGCCTTTTCAGCATATTGTATTTTGGGGAGCCCTGGGTTCCTTTTCCTTCGAGCACGTTGTTGACAGGGAGTAGCGAGAGTCTGTGGCTCCGTTATTTTATTGTGATATATATATACATACATTATTTAGGCATATATGCATATATCTTTGTGAATATGTGGGTGTAAGTTTGTATGATTTCAATGAATATTTACTAGAATGGTATACAATAATCAATATTTATTTTCTGTTGACTAAAATAGGATGAAATCTGCAAATAATAGATAATTTCAAGATAGAATCTTACGGCACACCTGGTAAAATAAAAAATATAAAAAAAAGTACAAATTGAAATTGTTTTTTGTTTCGCTCCGTAAACGGATGCATGGATACCCGTATTCTTCTACAAGAAATGTTGATGATAGGGAGACGATATAGATGCTAAGACTTATGAAACTCAATGTTCTAGGAATCTATAAATAATGATACGTTATAAAGCAGGGGTCGGCAACCTTTTGGAGAGAGAGCGCCAAACAACTATGCAGTGTCATGGAGGAGGGCCATGTTATTAAATATGTAAATACATTTTCTGGAGGTTTAAAGCAAAAGAAGGAATTTAATATAATTTTATTTTACTGCAGGAATAACAAAAAAAAAAAGAAAAAAAACTACAAACACCTTCAACAAAAAAAGAAGCAAATTCTTTATTTTACTGCAGGAATAACAGAAAAAACAACTACTATCACAATCAACAAAAAAATAAAAGGCAAATTCATTGTTACAAACGAAATACAGTTAGAAATAGTAAATGATTTAATGAGACACTTGTTTCTGCTTATTGTGCGATAACATCTCCACACCAGGTGAAATTTTTGTCGATGACAGGAGCAAAACATCATCCACGTGGTCGTCACGCACCCTTGTTCTTAAATGATTTTTAGTATATTTCATTTTGGAAAAAAGTTGTTCACAAGCATATGTACTTCCAAATAACGATATCATCAGTTTCGCATTAGTCAAGATGTTTTTATATTTTCCGCTTGGCAATATATAGAAGAAGTCAGCAGTTTATTGTAGAAGTCAGCAGTGGATTAGAACTGAAATTTCGATTTCAAAGATTCGTCGCACTGTAAGTCAATTAACTCCAACTGATATTATTCTGCCACTTGCTCCACACCTCTTTCGTTTTGTAGTGTTGTTTAATAATTGCTTTAAGTTAAGTTTTTTTTATGTATGCTTGAAGGTTTGGTGCAGTGGAGTATGATAGCTTAACAGTCTTAGAGTTTAGAATTTTACTGTATTTATGGGAATTAGGGAAATGCTTGTGAATTAACTTAAAGTATGACAGAGATAGTCTCGTACAATTCTAAGCCTTAAAATGGGATTATACCAGATATACTTTCTACAACGTAATTTATTTGAGTTTGGTGATTATTTTCTAATATTAGTATGGCTGGTGGTACTGCGTCTGTGCGCTTGTATTTCTGTACTCCGGTTACATATTCTTTGATTTTGTGTGTTGCTATGTGTGCTATGGAGATTCCTATCAATGTATTCAATTGTATCCCGGTGGTCTGCATTCCTTAATGCGTTTTTATAGTATTCCGCATGTTCACTGAAAATCTGAGAGTTAGACGTTAGGCGAGAGATTCTGAGAGAAATACTACGAGGAACCGATTTGATCATGGAAAGTGGGTGATTCGAGTTAGAATTAATATAGGTAAGGTTCTCGTTTATCTTGTGGAAGGGTCGTATCAGTCCTGTATTCAAATTAAGAGTTACGTCTAGAAAATTTACTATTTTAAGTTTGTATTCGTACGTTATTTTTAGACCCAGTTCACTAAAAGATTTCCTAATATTTTTCCGTAGCCTTTCAAGATTTTGGTTATTTAAGTTATTAACTAATCGAAGCGCGTCGTCTCTATATATTCCCCCTATAGATTATTACATTTTCCATGTAGTATGTGGGCTATGTAAATTCCCACAAGAACCGTGACCTCCGCTGGATCATTGGAGCCCATGGTGAAGTCGAAGTTAGTGGGTCTCTCCTTACGCTCCCATTAGCAGTCATCAAACTTGATAATAGTTTTTCTAGCCTCTAGAATAATATTAATTTCCTCTTCCGTGAGATCAGAATTGACCTTGGCAAACGATAGGGCCTTATGTAAAGTACTGGGTGAGATTGAAGAGTAGTATTAGTCTATATCGAATTGTATAAACTTAGACTTACTCTCGTTCTTAACGTTATTAAACCAGCGAATTGCTTCGCTAGTATTGCCCCATTATTTAATTTCTATTCTCTTTTTTACAATTAAGTTATTACCCTGTCAAGTATATGTTTGCTAATTTTTCCTATGTCTGATTTAGAAGGGCATATAAGTCTACTCTTAGGGTTAGAGTCAAAATTTACCTTCTGGTCCTTCAGGTTAAAGGTGGGGGTTGCGGGTATAATCGGCTCGGTTCTATCGTCTATCTTGAGATTTTTCACTACTTTATATGCTTCGTTGTTAATGTTCGTTAGTGTAGTTCACTTGTTTTTCTATATTTCTTATGTAGTTCCTTGCTGTTGTTATGTAGTTCCTTGCTGTTGTATGTATCGAATTCCATGGTATACACATTAGCGGTCTTATAAGGTTTTGATGATGTCTACCTGCTTTATTATTCATTCTTTATCTACACTCCGGAATACAGAAGAATCCGAAACTGAGTTTCTTTAACTATTCTTTCACAACTCATTGAGTAACCCCTCACAGTACGTCGACCCTATCTAGTGTAGTAATTAACCATTACTGCATTCCGGATAATCCTAAGCATTTCTTGCATAACCTAATATATATATATACATATATATATATATATATATATATATATATATATATATATATATATATATATATATAACGAAGGAAATGTGGTAAGGAACCAGGTGGACCATAACGCACCAAAGTACTCAATACTTGAGAATTCCATATGGCACATATCCCCGTTAACGATATCTAATCCCTTTATAAAATACCGCAGTCTTTCCTCTCATATGATCCACAGCCCACCACTACAACCACACCACACATGGCACCTCACCCTCACCACCTACACGTTGACGTTTATAGGATTAGACAAAACACCACACCCCGCTACTCGCATCAAACTTTGCTCCTCACCAGTATCACGTCACCTCCATCACGCCCCACCCATCTTACAGGCAAAAGCATTGATCATAATTAACCCACCAATCCAAATAACAGAAACTGACCGACATAAGAACGTTTGGCTTTTTATGCCATGTATATTCATTATGTCATTACTACTACAGAGGTCCAACGAGGTTTTGATTCCAGATTCGAGCCAGGTCGATACAGATCGAACCTCGAATTGATCCGTAGCGCCACGCCCGCCACCAACCAATAAATGTAATGAAGGCGTAACCATTCGTCCTTGCTTTTGCACACGGTACCAGGCAGAATTGTTTCATCTCTCATTCACTCTCATTCAGGAACAATTGTGTGTGGCACCAGTGTGTGATTTGAACTCGAGAATTTTATATTATCCGAGTGAGAAAAGCCTTCTGACGACGATCTCTTTCTGAATGGAATCCGCTTGGATTATCTGTTTATTTTGGGATCAGACACCGCGGTAAAGGCACATATAGTAAGTACAGTAACATTTTAAAAACTTTTACAGTAACATTTTTTAAATCTTTTCTCTATTTGCTTCACATTGATTTTATATATATATATATATATATGTATATACATATATATATATATATATATATTACATAATTAAATAGCTCTGTAGTATACATAGAGCACTCTCCATTCATTTACCCTTTCTACGGAAATACTTCATATATATATATATATATATTATCTCATGGAGCAAGAAACGCTGGTCGTCCCAAGAAGACATACGTCAAGCAACTTGATGACGATACTGGATGCACTGCGGAAGAACTGGCAAACGCTATGAGAGACAGGGATGGATGGAGGATACGTGTCGTAGAAAGCCGAGCAAGCTCGACCTGATGATTATGATGATACATATTACTATTGGTGTACATATATATATATATTAGTATTGGTGTATATATATATTAGTATTGGTGCTCTGAAATAGCGACGTATACATGCATGTATGTAT
>OZ024740.1:179919297-179989297 GCA_964016885.1 Eledone cirrhosa
GGTAGAGGAGAATGACAGGTGGAGAGGGCTGTGTGTCTGTGTGTGCGGAGAAGTGGTCAGCAGTAGAGGAGAATGGCAGGTGGAGAAAGTCAGTGTGTCAATGAGTGCGGAGGTGTGGTGGACAGGGGAGAGTATGGGTAGGTGTGAATGGTGGAGTGGGCAGGTGGTGTATTAGTAGAGGTGTTAGTGGGATGTATGTGTGTGTGTCAAAGGGTGTGGATGGAGCGGGGAGAGGGAGAGAAATGTGTGGGGGAAGGTGAGGGAGTGTTGTGTACTGGTGTGTGCGTGCGTGTTTGGATGAGCGTGTGTGTGGTGAATGGGGGTGTTAGTGGGTGTTAGTATACTGGTGGTGGAGAAAGGGTTGAATGCGGGTGTGTTAGTGGGGGTCAGTGGTTGTATGGTGTGTATAGTGGGTGATGTAAGTGGATGTGGGTGGATGTGTGCGTTCTTGTGCGTTTTGTCGGGGGTATGTTAGTGGTATAAGTTGTGGGGTGGTGGGAGTGGATGTGTGGGTGAGGGTTAGTTGTGGTAGTAAGGTGTGTGGATAGTGTGAGTGCGTGTATTTATATACCGGTGGATCTGTGCGTGATAGGGGGGAGGGGGTGTTAGTATTGTTAGTTGTGGGGTGGGCGGTGAAAAGGAGGAGTGTGTTAGTGGTGTTAGTGGGGGATATTAGTGTGGGAGGGAAAAACAGGGCGGTCGATGGCTAAAGGAAAAGGGGTGGGGAGTTCTAGCCAGGGGGAGTGTGGGTCTGTAGGGTGAAGATGGTGCGTTGTTCGACCCCGAGGCGCGTGGCGGGTGTTCCGTGGCATTGGTGTAGGCCACAGACTGGGAGGTGGTGCGCGGAATGTCTAGGGGATCCAAAGTGGCGGACGATGGGGGAACACCCGCCGAGACGAATATCCCGGAAGTATTCGGTGAAACGGTCCGCCAGGCGACCTCCAGTCTGTCCGACCTAGTTTGCGCTACACTCCGTGCAGCGAAGTCCATAGACTAGGTTGGAGGAGGTGCAGCGGAAGGCGTGCCGGACTGAGGGAGAGTGGCCGTTGGGACCCTGGAAGGTGGTGGTGTTGGTGATGTGGGGGCAGGTGTTGCACCGAGGCCTGGAACAGGGAAGGGAACCGGGGGTGGGAAGAGAGCGTGGGTTGGGGGGTAGGGAGCTGCGGACGAGGAAGGTGCGGAGATTACGAGCGCGTTTGAAGGAGGGGAGTCGTGGGGATGGGAAGATGTGGGATGTGGAGGGGTTGGACTGTAGGCGTCGGAAGAGGCGGAGGATGGTGCGGTGCAGGGTTGGGTGGAGGGATGGTAGGTGATGGGGGAGGGGAGACGGTGGTTGGGTGTGCAGTGGGGTGGGGTGAGGATGGTGGAGCGGTGGACAGCACGGGCACGAATGAGGGTGATGTGGACGAGAGAGGGGGCTTAACCACTGCGGATGAAATGGCCTGCTAGGGAAAGGGCCTGGGACTCAAACTCAGCATCTCCACTTAGAGGCGGCGTCTCCTGAGGAGTTGCGAGTAGCGAATAGAGTGTTTAGTGTGTGTAGGGTGGGATGAGGTGAAGTCGAGGTAGGAGTGGGAGGAGGTGGGTTTCAAGAAGGCGGAGGTGACGAGGGAGTGGTGGGAGGGCTTGATGGCGACGGAGATGTCTAAGAAGTGGACGCGGGTGGTGGAGATAGAGGTGGTGAAGTAGAGGGAGGGGTGTAAGGAGGGGTGTAAGGAGCAGAAGAAGGAGCGAAAGTATGATTGTCGGGTGATTGTCGTGTCTCCGATACAGTCGTCGATGTAATGACCGTACAGTTCGGGCGCGGAACCGGTGTACTAGGCAAACATTTGGGCCTCAACATGGCCAACGCAAAGGTTGGCATAGTTTGGGCCTCTTCTTTTGCCCATGGCTACACCCGTGACCTATTGGTAAAACATAACCGAGAAGGAGAAACAGTTGAGGGGGAGGCCCAGCTTGGCAAGGCGAAGGAGGGTGGGGGTGGATGGGATGGTGGAGGAGCGAAGGTCGAGGTAGTGCATGAGAGCACGTAGGCCGTCGGCGTGGGGGTTGACAGTATAAAGCGACTTGATATCTAGGGTGAAGAGGAAGGGCTTTGGGCCGGGTGTGATTGGTGTCGGAGATGTGGGAGGGGAGGGTGGTGACGAGGTGGGCGAGGATGGAGTCAAGAAAGGCGGAGATGAGTTCGGTGGGGCAGTTGCAAGCGGAGACGATGGGGCGGTCGGGGTTGTCGGGTTTGTGCAGTTTGGGGAGGTAGTAGATAGTGGAGGTGCGCACGGTCAGGTGGGAAGCGGTGGGGAAGAGGAGGGAGGAGGAGACAAGGTGTTGGATGGTGAAGGAAACTTGTTGTTGGTAGAGGGTGTGGGGTCGCAGGGTAGAGGGCGGTAGAAGAGGGGGTTATGGAGCTTCCTGAGGGCTTCAACCGTGTAGAGGTCAGCGCGCTACACCACCACAGCACCTTGACCGCCTGTTTGATGACGATGTCATCTTGGCTACGGGGGGAGCGGAGAGCGAGGAGTTCGCCCCGTGAGACGTTATGCCGTTTGGACCGGTGGCGGAAGTCGAAGCGATTTCCTGCGCTAGCGTCGACGAACGCGTCCAGGGTGCTAAATATCCCTGGGGCCGGCGTCCAAGAAGATGGTCGTCGGCCCAGGGCGAGAAACGGGTCTGGGGCGTTCGGAGCTGGTGGCGTTTGATCGAAATGTGCCTGTAGCTTCGTGCCGCGCAGAATGTATGTATAGAAGATCATACGCTATCAGTTTTAAGTTCGTGACTATGTCAATTACTTATTTTCGGCGAAAATAAGTAAGTGACATAGTCACTGCTTTAAAGCTGATAGGGTATGGTCTTCTAAATGTTTCTAATTACACATACGGTATATTGCCAAATATACTATACATACATTCATGTATACATCGCTATTTCAGAGAACCAATGCTGATATATATATATATATATATATATATATATATATGCCTGTGTGGGTGGGGGTGTATATATATATATACATGTGTGTGTGTGTGTGCATGTGCACGTGCGCGTGTGTGTGTGTGTGATTATGAACACACTGCGGGACGAAAGGTAAAATCCCTCAACAGGCATCGCTTGAAATCGCTTGATATGTTTGCGATGCATATTGCTGGCCGTAGGCCTGTTCCTAAAAGGACTAAAAGCCACGTCCGTGATGTACATGCTGAAATATCAACCGATGGCATTACTCTACAACGAGTTGCAGCCATCATAATGGACGTATTTATGTATGTATGTATGTATGTATGTATGTATGTATGTATGTATGTATGTATGTATGTATGTATGTATGTATGTATGTATGGTGAGGAGGGTGATTTTGGACACCCTGCAGGACAAAAAACAAAACCTCACAAAGGGCGGAAGAACTCATAATAGTCAACGACCATCCGAAAAAGTGCAAATATGTATATACACATGTACCGCGCGGTTAAACCACTGGGAGTGAAGGACCCCTAGCCTTTGTCAGGGCATTTTTCTAGGAGAAGGCAACTCAGGAAACTGTGATAACTCCGATATAAAACCTGCGGCTCAGTAGTTACCGATGATGTTGATCTTTTCTTCTTTTCAGGTTATAGCTACAGTCGTTCAGAGAGTGGTATTGGCTCAGTGCACAGTCTTTCCTCACTTTAAAAATATCTTCACGCACAGGCACTGCACGACAGAATTAATTAATAATTATTAATAATGGTATATCGTGCAAAGGCCATACTCGATAACGAGGGGGCAGCTATCATCATGTATGTATGTATGTATGTATCTTAAGAGTCAATGGCCATCCTAAATCACCGGGAGAGATGACCCCCTTAGCCTTTGTCAAGTCAGAATTCTAGGAGAAGGAAAACTCTGGTATAACACCTGCAATCCTGATGGTATCCAATGATGTCTGTCCTGACTTTTAAAAAATCTTCACGCACAGGTATTGCACGATATGATTAATTAATAATTATTAATAATGGTATATCGTGCAATGGCCATATTCCATAATGAGGGTGTAGCCATCATGTATGTATGTATGATTGTATGTTTGTATTAATGTATATATGTATGCATGTATAAATAGGACATACATGTTTTATGTACGCTTGTATGTATATATATATATATTTCTGTATATATACCCATAGAAATGGAAGTTTTCACCGTAAATTGAGAATTTAAAATACTTCCAAATTAGGGCAGAATAATATTTGGCATTAGCGTGTAAGGTAATCAAATCCAAAACTTACTTTTATCGGGAAATATGCTAACCCCAATACACCCATACTATTTTCCCGTTAGATGTCGAAGCTATAGAGTAAATAATGGTAAATAGGAAAGCATCTTTGGATTCGATGCTGACTGTGGTGGGCAATTGTTACGGCGGTCTCCAAGAGATCCTACCCCTCCTTAGGAAAAACAAGCTATCCAGTTCCTGTCTGGAGAACTTTGCCATATCCTGAAATACCTGCCTTTGTAGTGCCACGGGCGGGGGGGGGGGCGGTTCTGCCAGTTCAAGAAAAACTTTACTCTCATGGAAGAGCTGTCATACGCGTGTAGTTAGATGAAACCGTTCTGTAAGCAATCTTCCAATACCTGGATATTGCGGACTTGTGGAGTTATATCGAACAGCTCTCGTCGCATGTAGGACGTATCCAGCTATCAACTCACGTCCTATTGAAGATGCACCCACAGCCTTCGTTTGCCTAGGAAGGGTAGACAGCCTCCCCTGTCTGGTGCCTGTAACGAAAGAAGTTACGTGGTGGACGTGAATGAAATGACTGAAGACCGACAGTTTTCTATTCAACATAACACGCCTCAAATATTCCAAGTTCCACTTGAAAAGGAAGAAGGTGAAGACGGAACAGCTGCCGTACAGTTACATTTGTTAAAAGCTGGGAGAACGTAGCGAGGATGACTCGATTGACTGGGTCTACACTGAATATGCCCCTGTAAGCTGGAAAGTTTTGAGAGGTGATGGGCATCTTCCTAGGGTGATCTTGGAGGTTAAGGTACGGGTCCTTATTGACCACTCGGTGGTTCTCTCTCTTTCGGGGACACTTTATTGTTATCAATTTATTGTTTATTATCTGTTTCATTCTTCACCTTTTCCAACGTGTTTGTAAATCCGCACTGTCTCTATCTTTTATATTGTACATGTTTGGGCTCTTTAGTGAAATAGATAAAGAATCGTTTTAATTGCTATTGTTTATATTATTCTTGTTGTTATTTAAATTGATGATTTATTCTGTAAATTTCCCAAAGAGAATTCCTGACTGAATCGTGTCAGCTCTACACTGATCTCCGATTTGTTTTGCATTAACATGCCTAGAAAATACCATGATGAAAACCAAAGCCTCCCCATCACTAGCTCAGAATCTGATTGATAAATAGTGATCTTTATTTAAATGTCCATGACAACAAATATTATAAATAAAACATTATTTTTGTCCATGCTGTGCTAGATATAGGATGAATCACAGTTCTCATTACAAGCTGTCACTATCTATTCTCATTAAATATCCTTATCAATACAGCTGTCTCTTGTTTGTGCATGAATCAATCAAATTCTTGTAATGCTTAGCCATTATCTAGGTTTCTTCACTTTACCATCACAAATTTCTTCTATCTCTCTATCTCTGCCCGATTCTTCTGAAATAAAAGTGAACTCCTACCCCAAATTCCATTACCCATCCACCGACTGTATTCAATAAAGTGTTTGACATATTTTATTTCAAATTCATGATAGCTACATGCTTATCGGTTTATATAACTTATAGTAACAAGATAATTACATTTCAAATTAATTAAACTGCTGTACAAATTAATGTACACCACGAAAGTCAGTGTGAAAAAAGACATAACTTAGTCATGGTAAACGCCTTACAACGTACATCGTTTTAGTCATTTGCCTTCTCAGGTTCAAATATCGTCATTACATGTAAATTTAGATATTGATAATTGGAATCCTTATTGCTGTTTGCTAGTCGACATAAGGTGAAGACAATTGAAAAGTCTACATCACACTGTTTTCCAACCATTTCGATATCTTACTTTCAGATAATAAATATTTACAAGGTAACCATAATTTACATAACATCAATATAGAATGTGTTTAATGCATAACATGAGTTTCTGGTTTAATGTTTTAATATTTTAGAGATAAAGTTTGAAGACGATAAGATTATTAATATATATCCATAATATCAATTTCTAAACGCAAGTAAATTTCACAAAATGTGATTTGGAAAAATGACATTTAACAATATATAATTTTAATTCCATTATGTATAATTATATTGCTAAGAATTGAAATATCATGAGAGAAGTTAAAACGTGGGGTAAATGAGGTTCTAGTTTTAATTGTAGAACCTTCACATAATTATTTCTTTATGATTGTTTTGTCAACGAAATAAGTATTTGTAAAGTAAGGGAGTGAATTGAATGGAAAAAGTAAATACAATATTAACATCTATGAATTCTGCCTAGAGATGCCAACAACAGCAACAACAAACATTATTTTCAATAAGTGGATTGGGAGTATCGGTAGAGGGTCGGACGCCATGCTTTCCAGCATAGTTACGTCCCTTTATGATCTGAGTTCAAATCCCGCCGAGGTTGACTTTGCCTTTCATCCTTACGGGGTCGATAAAATAAAGTACCAGTAATGCACTGGGTGATTGCTGGCCTTGTGCCTAAAGTAGAAACAATTATTTTCAATAAAATCAGATATAACAACCGTAACAATAACAAATATGATGTAATATGCATCCATACAACATTTAAGACAACGTCCATTCTAATCATTTAGCAAATTGTCATCTACTAATAAAACTAAGTATAATTCGAAATAAAAATACAATCAAGATTCAAAACATATAAAACTAATTAATAGATTCAAAAACAGAAATAAATCAACAGTCGTCCATTTAATAGGGAAAATTGTTTCCATTATTGTTTTCCAGTTGAGTACATTTTTCATTTCATCTGATATATTCCGTTTACAAAACAAAATTCTTCGTTATAACGTTTTGATCTTGACAAACGGCATAGTTCCACGGATGTCAATATGCTTCCTCTGTTATCTATCATTTTCCTGTGGGACTAATTACTATATCAGATTTTACCGGCGTCGTACATCAGATTCTGAGAAAGTGAACTTGTAGCATTTGGCAAGGAAATCAACTATTCTTATATCGCATATGTATAGTTTTACAGTGTAGAAAGACAAAGCAAAACACACAAAAAAAAAAAAAAAATGATTCAGGCCGTCTCTCGGGCATTGCATATAATTTGATGTTCTACATATTGATCCATCTTATGACTAGCATTCCACTGACCATGTAGCCTCACTTTCAAATATTACTCCTGCTATGTCGGAGTACTCCGCTAGAAGGTCGGATGCCAAGCTTTCCAGCATAGAGTTACGCCCATTTACGGTCTTAGTTCAAATCCCGCCGAGGTTAAAATTGCGTTTCATCCTAACGGGATCGATAAAATAAAGCATCAGTAATGCATTGGGATAATTGCTGGCCTTGTGCCAAAAGCAGAAACACTTAATTATTAGCTCTATAATATTAAAAGAAAATTCAAAGTTTCGCTTGCTACCTGTAACAATATTGTTGTAAATGCATGTGGGGTAAAAATAGAATTGCAATAACATTAAATGTTATTGTTTTTGGTAATGTATAAACAACATTAGTGACAGTTTTCTAAAAACATATTTCAATTATAATTTTTGAGATTACTTCCATTTCTCTTCTGGAAATTGTGTGGAATTTAAAACCAATATTGACTTTAATTCAGGCACAAGGACAGCAAATATTTAATGAAGATCAAAGTTAAATGAATCAAACTGCGTTCTTGCCTGATACTTTATTTTAACATCCCAGGAAATCAATACAGAAGCACGTCCGTATAATTATATTCATAATATTGAAAGCCACAGGTAAAATTAGTCGCTGTTTTTAAATGTAATACAGCAGTGTTTATATGTAATTATTATATTTGTTTTGTTTTATTATTATCAGTCAAATAGGGCGGTGGATTGGCAGTATCGGTAGAGGGTCGGACGCCATATATTTGCAGCAAAGAGTTACGGCCCTTTATGGTATGAGTTCAAATCCCGCCGAGGTTAACCTTGGCGTTCATCCTTACGGGGTCGATAAAATAAAGTACCAGTAATACACTCGGATAATTGCTGGCCTTGTGCCAAAAGTAGAAACAATTATTATCAATCAAATATTTGGTGAATCAGAAATAGTAATACAGCAAATGAAATAGTTCACTGTATTTAATTAAATTACTTAGATTTGGATCTTATGAATCAGATGCTGATGAAGTAAGCTCTAATATATATTGTTTAACTAAATCCATTAAATCCCTTTCCACTGAGGTTGTGGAGTTATATCAATATTCTTGTACTTAGACAGTATCTTAGAATGTATGTGCATTGATGTATTTGTCTCTTGTTCCAGGTATTCTTCTAAACAGTGTAGTATATTTTGTAATATTTTAAAAAACAACATTACGTATATATGTCTTATTTAGTATTACCAATCTTAATGCAAATGTGAGAAGTAATAATAGATGCACCTTCACGGGCAACAATATGCAATTCAAGGTGCGTAAGTTGTTTCAACCACACATTTAAAATATAATTATTTCCATTGAACATTTGTGAGAGATACGTCAGAATGTCTAAATATGTTTATTTGAATTAGTGCGACAGGGCAAATCATAAATATCGGCTTATTTTCTCTGACATCCCATACATGTGTGTACGATACTCATGTATTTCAGCGGATGCGTAATAAGCCAGATAATTTATATTCATTTGTAACTATAATCTTTAAGCTGATGTTTCCTTTAACGTAGGTTCTAAAAAAAGAAATGGTCCTCAGTGCTTTGATATTATCTTCAATCCACTTCAATATTTTAATGTAAGCACATTCTGCACTCACCAACACTTCTGTAGTGCAATTTAGTTTTGTTAAGATATATCAATTTATTCTGAAGTGGTGTCTCATGTTTGTTTCAATAACATTTTTGCGATGTTAATTCTGTAAAAAGTATTTAAAACATTAAGGTACTTAGCTTCATTTGATAATTATACAACACATTTCTCATCTCCTTATAATATATAACCAGCAATTTCTCTGTCTGTCTGTCCGACAGTGGAAACACGTGCGCGCGTGAGAATGTTTTTTGCGCACGCGTAGAGAGAGAGAGAGTGAGAGTGAAAGAAAGTGACAGACTACGAGATGGGGATAGCGGGAGGGAGAGAAGGAGAGAGAGAGAGTGAATAGACGCTAAAACACGTGCGCGCGTGCGAATGTTTTTTGCGCACGCGTAGAGAGAGAGTGAGCGTGAAAGAAAGAGACAGACTACAAGAGGGGGATAGCGGGAGGGAGAGAGGGGGGAATTGAGGAGTGCTACAGAAACATATACATTTCTGTGTGTGTGTAATATATATATATATATATATACACACACAGAAATATATATAAATGTCTGTGTGTGTAATATATATATATACACACAAAGAAATATATATATACATTTCTGTGTGTGTAATATGTATATATATACACACAGAAATATATATATATATACACACAGAAATATATATACATTTCTGTGTGTGTAATATATATATATTTATATATATATATATATATATATATATACACACAAACAGAAATATATATAAATTTCTGTGTGTGTAATATATATATATATATATATATATATATTTAATACAATAACAGAGATAGTTTAAAGCTAAACTCTGACTGGTAACCATCTCACTCAACAAACATTAGGTTATATTGAAATATAAACCCAATTTAAGTGTTTGGGGTGCTAACAATATGTATAATGTGGAAAAATCAGTGGTATTATTTTATGAGATATAATTAAAGTTAAAGTATATCTCTCTTTCCAAACAATTGTTTCATTATAACTTTTTTACAAGTTTGGGAGAATGTTTCCAGTTTATGTAGAAGCCTAATATATATTCATGTAAGAATATATTTAGGTGGGCACTTATAAATCATCAGTGGAAGCCCATTAAACATTGATATAAGAAAACAATTTCTTACCGCTGTCAAAAATCATGTCCGTAAAGTTGGTCTCTCCCACCTCGAATGACCGCTAAATTTGAAATTCCAGCAGTTTTTGACTGAGGAAGTATCATAGCGACACGAAGCGGGAAGGGGAGACAACCCATGAAATGAGGAAAAAAAATAATAATATACACGCGGGTTAATTAGTTTTTTTGAAAACATTATCAATCCAACGTGATTAAGAACTCAATTGAAAATAAAAAAAATAAATATATGTTTGTATAAATTACACACGCATATAGATATTTTCTTAGGCTAAATCAGAAGTTGTACCCGAATAAGAACCGCTTCTCATAACCGCAGTAAATGCAGAAAGTTATGCTATAAAGGGCAAATAGGAATATAATTCTCCGGCCGAATTATTAAGAGTAAAATATAAAGCACACGCGGGTTAATTAGTTATTTCAAAACCAATATTAATTCCTCGTGTAAAGAACTCAATTAATAAAAGAAAAATAAATACATATATGCATGTAATTATATACGTAGGCATATATATATATATTTTCCTAGGCTAAAAAACAGACAAGTTACAACCCCCAAAAAAGCCACAATATTTCACAACAGTAATAAATACGGAAAGTCAAATTCATATATATATACACATACAGAAATATATATACATTTCTGTGTGTGTAATATATATATATATATATATATTTATACACACAGAAATATATGGGCATTTCTCTGTTTGTCTGCCTGTCTGTCTGTCCGTCTCTAAAACTCAAATGTAGGTGCTACAGAAATATTACCTTCCCCTTCCTTTCTCCACTTTTGTACTACCAAGTGAAACACTGTCGCTACAGAAACATTACCTTCCCCTCTCCACTGACTTTGGTCACTGAGGCCGAGGGAATCGCCGGTTGCTATAGAGACACTTTGCACGAGCCAGAAGTAACCAGTTCGAGGCGGTTCTGACCTGACACCATGCCAAGGACCATTTGAAGAAGGTTTCGATTGAATTTGTGGTTTGAAGAAGGTTGCTATTGAATTGGTGGTTGTTGCTGCTGATAATAAGGACCATTTGAAGAAGGTTGCTGCTGATGAGGTAATTTATTAATCAGATTGCGTAGTTCCATAAGCTCAGTCTGGAGCTGCGGGATTTTATTAATACGTTTGATTTGTTCAATTTCTTATCCAAATCTCAACAATATCAGTATATACACTAGATTTGCTAGCAGAAAACCGCCCACCGGGTGGTTTTCTGCTAGTCTATATATATAAAACTGAGAATGTCTGCCTCTGTGTGTGTGAGTGTGAATCCCTAAAATTCGACAAACACCCAACCGACTATTTTGAAACTTTACACATGTAATAATATGTTTCAGGGAGTGTTCTGAGCAAAAAAATCTCACAATTTCAATGACCTAGGGACCGCATTAGCCGAATTAGTTATCTCTCTCTATAGTTTTTAGTCTTTCTCTTTTTAGATAGATACATACATATAACGTCGCGCCCTTATAATATCTGTCTGTATGCCTGACTGTCTGCATTACGTCTCTTCCCTCAGGATGTCTGTGTGTGTGAGAGAGTTTGAATCCCTAAAACTCGAAAAGTACCCAACCGATGTTTTTCAAGCTTTACATGTGTATTACTTATGTTTCAAGGAGTGTTATGCACATAAAGAAATTCAACATGTTGATACTCTAGGGCCCGCATTAGGTGAAAAACTGCTTTTTTTAAGTTTTTAGAGGTTTTATGAGGCGTTACGTGGGACCAGTTTCCTTGAAATTGTAACTATGTATTAGTCAGTTTCTTCTCCATACCGTGAGCAAAGAAAATCCAATTTTTATATGGCTTAGGTGAAAATCTTCATTTTTTCAGCTTTTTAGGGCTTTTTGGAAGCGTTACGTCTAGCCGATTTTCCTGAAATTTCAAAGCATATTATGCACATAAAAAAGAATTCATTTTTTGATCCCCTCGGGCCCGCATTAGGTGAACACTTGCATTTTTCCTGCTTCATCAAGTAAAATCTTAAAGATTATCCAGCCATCAGAGTATTCAGTTGATTTTCTTTACATATTGTCTAGGCATGCATTGTTTCCACGATTAGGTCTGTTGGCGGCCCGCTTTCCAAAATACCTTATCCCGTGCAATGCCGGGTACCACTGCTAGTCCTTTATAAAAATAAAATTCAAAGATCATATATATCCTAAATACATTTTCTTTGCTTGCTTGACAACTATTATTAATTACATACTTAGTTGTGGAAGGGACGTGCTCTTATGGTCAGACAACCCATCTGCTGTCAGCACCGGTTGCCTGGAGGACTTGGCATGCCGTGTCTGATGATGCGCAAACATGTGAGGAGGCTGCAACATCTCTGGTGCTTCATTGACGGTGATTAGATGTAGTCACCGTTTGCCAGACGCGTTTAGCTCGTCTCATTGACGGAGTTGCAGTCCTGGATCAGGAAATGACCGAGGAATAGCGCTTGGAAGCTGGAATATCTACAAGCGCTCACCGCCTTCTACCAGTTGG
This sequence comes from Eledone cirrhosa, assembly GCA_964016885.1. Classification (NCBI taxonomy): domain Eukaryota; kingdom Metazoa; phylum Mollusca; class Cephalopoda; order Octopoda; family Eledonidae; genus Eledone; species Eledone cirrhosa. The sequence continues at coordinate 179,931,918 of OZ024740.1, forward strand.
CACTAGTATCGGTGGAACAACCTCCTCGGCGTTCTATAGAGGCCTAGTCGAGGGGATGAGCGATGACGTTCTCCGGGAGACCCTGGCGTCGAGACGATCATCCTTTCACTCTCTTCAAGAGAAATTTCATCACAGGGTCTATGGACAAATTCCAGAAACCCTAGCCTGGCAGTGCTACAGGGGGAACGTTGTTGGTTCGAGACAAGCTCTATAAGCACGGAAGTGTCGTTAGCCGAGCCTGTCCGAGATGCGCAAAGGGCTATGAAACCATCCTGCACGCAATGGTTCAGTACCCGAGCATTGCTGACTTGTGGGTCTATGTCGAACAGTTGCTGTCGCGTGTAGGACGGATCCTGTTATCAACTAAGTCCATTGTGCAGATAGCCCCGACATCATCCTTTAAGGAGGAGGAAGGGCATGCAGTGTTCATCTGCCTGGTGGTCATGGCGAAAGAGGTTATGTGGTGGACAAGGTTGAAAGTATTGAAGACGGACACTTTCCTCTCCGGCGAATCCCTGATTAACCTTTTCAAGTTTCACTTCAAGAGGAAAATCAACATCTCCCCTCTTATGAAAAATATTGTAGATAGTCATTAATTTCTTTATTTTCTATCCATCTTTTCATCGTTTAGGAATTTAGCTTATTTAAGAATGTTTGCTCCATTTAAGAATCAGCGCACCGCACTTAATAATGGACAAAACTCGCGTATTTATTACACTTATGCTATTCCTAGTATTCAGATGTTATTTTAGTGTTTTCCTTAATCTTATTGTGCATCTTAATTTATTATCTCCTTCTTTTTACCGTCCTTTATTTTATCTGCCTTCAAAACACCCAACCTCATCTATCTTTCTTCGGTGTCTATCTTCTTTATTACCTCATCCGTCTGTATATCGATGCCTTTGATTCTCTTCAATTTACCCCTCCTCATCAATAGGACTCCACACATATTAACACTAAATCTTATACATATAATCATTGCAGAAAATACGAACTGTGTTTTGAAGTTCATACAACGCCTCGTTATTTCCGAATAGTTTGTTAGTCATCCACGAAGAGGAAACATTGATGGTAAGCGCTCCTCTTCCCAATTCGTATCTTGTATCCACACTTTGCAATACAAAGGATATTTTTCTTGATTCTGCCCCTAAAAGATATATCTGTCTCCCAATTAATCATGTTATTACTTAATAGAAATCTGATTATCTCGGCCACCTTCAACATATCTAGGTACTTGGTATTCCAAGAATGAGAAACCGTTTCGAATGCCTTATTTTAATTCTATCAATTCTATGGCAAAACGAATATGCCTCCTCTTACAAGTATTTATTAAAATCTTATCAATAAGTAAATGGTCTTTCGTACCACAGGACTTATTTCACCATACTTTCTGTTCATCCGGCAGTAAGTTGTTTATGACGAGGTGGTGGTAGGTTTCCTTATATTCAGTTTCTTAGCAATTTTCACGTCAACAACAGGCATGTGATAGGCCTATAGTTGGTAACGCAATTTCCCTTCGCTTGGTCTCTCATGGAATGTTTTGTCTAACAATGCGGTACTTCCCCCAATATCAAGCAGTCATTGAACATGCTGCCAGTATCAAGTGGAAAGACGCTATATTTGTCTTCTTGTTTTGGAACACCCCACTTCTTCTTCTTCTTCTTCTTGAATATCAAGCCGCTAGCTGCAGCCTCAGATATTCAGGACGTATCGGAGGATTCTTGCTGTTCCCAGCAAGCATGCCTTTTGAAGTGTACCAAAAAGCGGGGCTGGACTTCTTTAACCATCTTTGGAAACTCTTTGAGATAGTAACTGGTGCGCCTATGACAATCGGGAAGACATTGATTTCATGGCAGTTCCAAATCCTTTTTAACTCCCAATTTAAATCCTGGTATCGGTTAATTTTCTCCCTCTCCTTTTCTTGCACTCTCGTGTCATATGGGCAGGCTACATCTACAATCAGGCACGATCTTTTTTCCTTGTCCAAAACCACCAGGTCAGGCCTATTGTGTTCTAATTTCTTGTCCGTCTGTATCCTAAAATCGCATAGCATCTTCACCTGATCCTTTTCTATCACCGACTCTGGCTTATGCTCATACCACTTCTCAGAATGTGGTAAATTGTTTACTTTGCATAGATGCCAGTTGATCACCCTGCCTATCATATCATGTCTCCAGCCTTTATAGTGAGTCTGCGCTAGGTGTTTACACTCGGACACAATGTGAGCCACAGTCTCCTCTCTCTCCCCACAGATCCTACACCGTGAGGTAGCCTCCTCCTTGTCAATATGGTGTTTCACCCACTTCGTTCTGAGGGCTTGATCTTGCGCAGCCATTAGCATTCCATCTGTAGCGTTTTTAAGGTCCCCTCTTTGTAACCAGTTCCATGTCTGTGGATCTCTAAATTCAGTTTTCTTAAAGAAGGTACTATGAAGGGAATGTTCATGAAGGTTGCTCTTCCTCCTTGTTGTTATTTCCTCCTTGGTCATCCCCTAGTCTATTGTTTTCTCCTTCAGTACAATTTTGAGCATTGGCTCCCTACAGTCAGTCACATATTTGTCCAGGTTGATTTTCTGCATCTGAACACAGTCATCTATGCTGATAAAACCTCTTCTACCTTCAGATCTCCTTAAGTAGAGTCTATCGACATCACTCCTCTTGTGGAACATGTTGTAGATAGTCAATAGCTTCCTAGTCTTCCTATCCATTTCTTTTTGTCCAGCAACATACCATTTCAGAATTTCCGCACTGTAGCTAATAATAGACACAGCTCGGTAATTCACTGCACTTATGACATTCCTACTATTTAAATGTGATTGCAATACGCTCCTTACTCTCCTTATGTACTCAGATCTTATCAATTCCTTCATTTTGTTGTTCTTGATGTCATCTGGCTCCAATGTCAATTTCCTTTATCATATGAACTGTTGGTACCTGGATTCCGTTGATTCTGCTCAATTTATCCCACTTCATCACTAATACCAAATTCCATACATATATCACTGCTGAAAATACGGAGAGTGTCAACAAGTACATCCAGCTCCTTCTCACTCTTCCCAAAGAGTTTAAGTTCGTCCATGAAGAGGAGGTGGTTGATGGTAAGCTCTCCTTTTCTCAACTTGTATCCTTCTCTCACTCTTCGCAATATAACGGTCAGGGGTATCAGGGCAGGGACAAACAGCAAAGGGGACAATCTATCTCCCTGGAAGATACCTCTCTTGATCTTCACGCCCCCCAAGGATTATCCACCCGATGTTAACTCTGTTTCCCAGAACTTCATACTTTTGCTCAACAACTGTCTGATGTTATCTGCCACCTTAAAGATCTCTAGGCTTTTGGTTATCCAAGAATGAGCTACCATGTCGAATGCCTTTTTGTAATCTATCCGTCCCATGGCAAGACCAGTGTGTCTCCTCTTGCAATTCCTCATTACCATTTTATCAATAAATAACTGGTCTTTTGTACCATGGGACCTCTTCCGGCATCCTTTCTGTTCGTCCGGTAACAAGTTGTTTATGTGGAGGTGATGGTAGATTTCCTCAGACACAATGCTTGTTAACAGTTTCCACATCACCGACAGACATGTGATAGGCCTATAGTTGGTAACATCTTTAACCTTGATTCGGTCTTTTATTAGCAGAACTGTAGAACCTTTTGTCAACCACTCTGGTACCTCACCTGACATCAAGCAGTCATTGAACATGGTTGTCAGTTTCGGGTGGGGGGATGTTATATTTTTAATCCAATACCCTTGCACACCATCTGGGCCTGGTGATTTCCAGTTGGTTAGTTTATTGGCCTGCTCTTTAAGAGTTTCAACAGTGATACTCAAATGAGGTTGTTGGTGTGCTTGTTCGCTGATCTCCTTTTGAATTGGCTCAACCCATACTGCCTGACTATTATGTTCAAAAACCTGCTCCCATATTCCTCTTCAGAATGGCTTAGTCTGTTCCGCCTCAGCGATCACGTCGTTGCCTCTTTGTTTCCCTTCAAGCTATCCAAACAACATCTTCTTGTTGTTGTCAAATATGCGGTTCTGTCTATACCGACTGACTCTGTTCTCCTACCGCATAATCTATGCATTTTTTGCTACAATGCGTTGCTTCAGTTCTTCTATGATAATAGTTAGCTTTTTTCCCACTAGTTTCGTAGTTCATTTCCAATCTATCTTTAGTGTCTATGTTTTGTAATGTACCATTCAGTAACGACTCAAGCTTCCAATGTCTTTTCTCATTTCCTTGATGTGACCATTCAGTTGTTTCTTCCATCAAGGTTCTGATCTTTCTTGTTTGTTGTTTCCTCTCGTTTTTATGCCAAGTAATATCGCATTTGCGGTTGCTTTGAGGATATTGTTACATTGGTGAAGGTTCCTCGCCTCAAGGTATAGGATGAATTTGTTCACCTTAAATGTTGTTTCTTTTAAATTTTTCTTGTCTACAAATCTTAGGTTCATAGGTTTTCCACTATCATTGTTCATTTCATCTACCACTAAGTTCAGGATAGCAACAAAATCTTGTCCTAACCCGTCAGCATTCATTTCCTCAATGGCCGTATCTTTGTTCCAGATGTTATTTATTTCAGCATTCAGATTATTGTCTGCTTCGGGTGCTTCCCAGGTCACTCAACCTCTTCACGTTCATTCCATCTAGCTCGTTTGCCTGATATATTCCACTCTCCATTTCCAACTTAATCTCTCTGCTCAGTTCCTCCATTTTCAACTCGCTTATCCATCCATTAGTTCTTATTCCCCGAGCCTGCCCGGCCAATTTTTGCTTATCTAATTTAAATCGACCAATCTTGTTCCAGATCGGTTCCTATAGCCTTTTCCTTGGGGTTACTTTTCAGGTAACATTTCATGACAGTTCTATTCAATTCTTTCGTCCAGTTGGTTCTTGTCCATTTCCTTCTTATTCCTCCAACACCAGCAGTATTTGGATGACAGCCAGGTCTCTGCTGCTGGGCCAGGGAGCACTTGATGGTTGAGAGTCGTTAAAATGACGTTCTCGTCTCCTTTTCACCGTTATTTGAACTGTTTAGGTTCGACATTTAAACACTCATATGGAGGATTGGTGAATGTATGGTTACATAACCACCGGTGATTTCATCAGTCCCGGCGATTTTAGCGTGGCACCATCACGATGTAGACGAACATAAATAAATAAACAAATAAATAAATAAAAACATAAAAAATTAAATGTAAGTTTCATTGTAATCTTTGAATGTCTGACTTAGTTCTTTTTTTTTCTTTTTGTTTTTCAAGGTCAGTAACATAATTTACTAGTGCTGTGGTTGCTGTTGCTGCAGTTTTTTGATTTTAGCTAAGCCAAGCTCGTAGTCATAGCAACGAGGGATGTAGGAGGTGTTGCGTTCAAAACCTTTGAAATTTGTTTTTCTTTTGATGTTGCATTTGTTTTTGTCTGTGTTCTGTTCTGTAATTTTTCGACTTGTTGCTTATCCTTATTTGCCTGTCATCCTTACCTGGTCGATAAAATAAAGTACCAGTAATACACTGGCTAATTGCTTGCCTTGTGCCAAAAGTAGAAACAATTAATATTATTATTTGACTTCGTTTAAACTAAACATTTTGAGAGAGTTTAGAGATACAACGACAATAATTATTATGGTGTTGTTGTTAGCTGTTTGACCGGGTCACTAAATCAGTCTATTTTTATCTCTTGGTGAATTCCTCGTTTCTAGTCATGTGTAGTGTCACTACTACCTTCCCTCTCTTAACAGGAGGTATTGAGGGAATAGTGGTGGTAGCGATGATTGAGTGGTGACGGTGGTGATGGGGTAGTAGTACTGTAGTGATGATGTTGTTGCCGCTGTTGGTTTGTCTCTCGCTAAAGTTGGTGGTAGTGGTGCTGGTGGCGGCGGCGGTGGTGGTGTTGGTGGTGAAATTATTTGGCTATTGTTTTCTTCCATTTGTGACCATTTGTAACCAATTTATTTTTTTACTACAACATTTCTGATACAAAATTAAATATTTGAGACTTATGTCATAGTGTTATGTGTTGTCACTTCCCGAGAGCTAAGACTGATGTCTTATGTCACATTTGTAATAAGAATTATTCTATCACAATGGCTTTAAAAAAGTAAAAAATCAAAAACTTACGAAAGCGATTTGGCAAAAAAAAAGAACTCATACAATATATAAACCAACACTCAGACATCACAGAAAAAAACTACTACACCCCACCATCACCAAGAACTCTACCGACAAACATAAGCATCATTGAAATCTCAATAGAACAGTACAAACCTTTAAAACAAAAATTCCCCTACGCAGTTGGAGACTTCAGGGGGTCGATTACCAAGAGGATATACACTGACATCCTCTTGGAAAGACCTATGGCCAGCTACTGTCCCTTCACCACACGATCAAGGTAAGTGACCCTTTCACACTTGCTCCGTTTCTTATCCAACATGGCCGTACTCAGAATAGGCAGTATAAATGCACGTGGCCTGCGGTCAGCTTGGACGCAGGGTCATCTGCTCAACGACCTCAGGTCACTAAACATAGATGTGGTAGCCATCAGTGAGACCAGAATCTCCGAAGCACAACACGTCGCACCGATCTTCGGCGGCTACGATGTATACGCATCTCCCAGCCGTCCAAGATCGGGGGGAGGGGTTGCCGTCCTCTTTCGGAGAGGCTTGGATCTCGCCATACGGACCATCTTCCTAGACCCAGAAGGTAAGTCGGTGGTGCTGGACGTGACCGGCAGCGAAGGCATTCTTTCAGGCTAGTAGCCGTCTACGCCCCAACATGGGCAGGACGGCCAGATTTCTTCAGACGTCGAGACCTTTCATGAAACGTTCCGCTCTTTAGCCTTAGTGGGCGACTGGAACGGGATCTTGGATGCACGCTAGCATTGTGTGGGGCTAGTGGATATGGGAAGAGGGTGCAGCGGCGGCTCGGATCAGGGCATAGACTTCAGTGCATAACCTCGACGGACCGCCTAGGCTCTCGACAACCGCAGCACAGTGTTGCAAAAAGCCAATAACAGCCGGTCAAATACGGGAAGCGATGGCAAAGCTACACGATGGGTAAATCGCCAGGATTGGATGGTCTGCCCTACGAGATTTATGCATTTATGCCAGACTTGTTCGGTGACCTCTTGGCAGATGTTATGCAACTGGCAACAGAATAGGAGCATTCCCAATTTTATAAGCGTGGGAGCGGTGGCGCTGCTGAGAAAGGACCCGAACAAGGGGATGTTATCGATAATTGCAGTGCCATAACCCTGCTAAACGCAGAGTTCAAGATTTTGGCCAAGGCGTTAGCAACGAGGTTGGCGCTTGTCGGCAAAGGTCTGGTGGGAGAAACGCAGACATGCGCCATTCCGGACAGATCCATACACGACAACCTCCACTTCATGCGATACATCATAGAGAGGGTGGTTAAGGAACCTGGCACGGGTGGGGCCCTGATCAACTTGGATCAATCCAAAGCATTCGATAGGGTCGAACATCGGTAACTGGCGGCGGGTCTCGAAGCAGCCGGTTTCGGGCCCGTTTTCAGGGGTTGGATCGCTGCGATGTACAGCGACATCTGCTCAGTTGTGAGGGTGAACTGTCGCAGCCGTTCAGCATCATGCGCTCAGTCAGTCCGGGTTGTCCCCTCTCGTCCCTCCTGTACGTATTGGCTCTCGAACCGTTACTGCACAAACTGGGGGAAATGAGGGGCGTCCGACGCGAACTAGGATGCGGGAAATCCGAGGCGGCTCACGCCGACGACGTCACTGTGGTGGTGTCGAGTACCTGAGACGTCCAGATGCTCGGCAGCGCTCTCAAGGAATACGAAGCGGTGACAGAAGCAAAGATAAAGCAGGAGAAGTCGGTGGGATTGCAGCTCGGCACCTGGAGAGGCAAGTCCATGCCGTCCGACAGCGTCGTGGGGCGTTGGACGGACTGATCGATAAAATTGTCCCTTTGGGTGGTCATGGGTGTTTCCAACTGCGTTGGGGAATTTTTGTTTTAAAGGTTTGTACTGTTCTATTGAGATTTCGATGATGCTTATGTTTGTCGGGAGAGTTCTTGGTGTTGGTGCGGTGTAGTAGTTTTTTTCTGTGATGTCTGTGTGCTGCTTTATATATTGTATGAGTTTTTTTTTGCCATGTTTATGGCTGTGTACTTTTTGGGGGGGAGGAGTGATTTTGTTGCTGTTTTCTTCTTGTTGCTGTTTGGTGTGTGTGTCTTGTTGTGTTTGCGTTGTTGGTGTTTTGGGTGATGCTGGTAGTGGTGTGGTTGTTGTTGTCAGTGGTGTTTGTGGTGGTGATGGTGGTGGTGTTGCTGCAACTTTCCTTGCTGCCTTTACCCCTCTTTGTATGCCTTCGCTTTTGGAGGTTGGATCTAAGGGTTTTTTTCTTTTTTGTCTTTTGTGGCAGACCGTTTACCACTTCACTCTCGCCTCAAACTCCATCTCGGATTCTGTGGCGTCTGGGAGGGGTATGTGCTCCACGGCTGTTGGTGGTGGTAGTTGAGCCCTCTTCGGCAATTATGTTGCTGGTGTAGCTACTTCAAATCTAGCTACTGGTGTTGCCGCCACTGATGATGATGCTTTAGTTATCCGTGGCCTTGGTACGGGTGCTACGAACGTTGCCCTCCTACCCACCGTGGAAAGGGCTTCTTTGTTTGTTGCCTGGCCTGCTCTTCGTAGCAGCGGACCAGGTATTGGAAGGAGAGGGGCCTTCTTCGTTGTCTTCTGCGGGCAAAAGGCCCTGAGATGACCCTTCGACCCACAGAGATAACATTTTGGCCGTCTTCCTTCTACACTTATAGGGAGCTGGGTCCTTCCCCGATGTCTATGATATCGGGGATAGCGTCGATACATTCCTGGTCAGTTTGTATAAGCATTTGCATGCCTATACCTGACCAGTTCTCTCTCCTTATTTTCTCTACTTGCAGCATGGTCGTCCTGTTCTCGATTCCAACAAGGACAGACGTGGCCAGCCAAGGTATGGGCTCGTCGGGTGGGACCTGGGTCACTTTGACCCTCACAATTTTCTGCCCGCAGTAGGAGGGCACCAAGACTATCTCCCCACTCTTTAGCGTTTCCAAAGAGTGAGACTTTGCTTCCTGGGGAGTGGCGAAAAGTACGTCTACTGTGGCGTACTTTGTGCCTCGGGTGATGTGGGTTTTGTGTGCCCAGACGCACCCCAAGGCCTTTGGGATTTGAGCCTGCGTGGCTCTCTCCACCTGATTTAAGATTTTGCTTACGGTGCGGTAAGTCACCGTTCGTAGCTGCTGGTCCTTGAAAAAATCGGGTGGAGGTTTCAGGGAGACTCCATTCGCGCTTCTTGCCACCATGGCCCTTGCGACTGCCATCTCCTCCTCTGTGACTAACACTGTTTCTATATTTCGGGCGATACCTGCATAAGAAGTGGTCCCTTTTTCAGTAGAACCACTATTGCTGCCGCTACTGGTCTTACTGGTGGTGCTGAGATCGCTATTACAGGTATCCATGTGATTGTTGTTGTTTTCGTTGGTATAGTTGTTGGTGTTGTTGTTGTTGTTTTCGTTGATACTGTTGCTGTTGTTACTGTTATTGTGGCTGTTGTTATTATTGTCGTTTTTGTTGATACTGTTCCTACTATTATTGTTGTTGTGGCTGTTGTTATTGTCATTGTTATTGTCTTTCTCGACGTTACCGCTGTCTTTTATTCGTCGTTACCGCTGTTATCGTTATTGTCGTTCTCGACTTACCGCTGTTATTTTTGTGTCTGACTTTACGCTGTTATTATTGTTGTTGATGTTGTTATTGTTGGTGTTGTTATTGATGGTGTTGTTGTTTGTGTTGTTTTTGGTGTGATTGTTGGTGTTGTTTGTGTTAGAAATATTTGTTAATTTTAAATCTGTAACAATCTTCTTTTCCTTTGTAATATTTTCGTTTATATTTACCTCCGCTGGAACGCTGTCTGGTTGATATGCTAATAAAGTTTCCCTCTCTCTGTGTTGTCTGACAGCGCTCTCTCTCTTTCTTGTGTTATCCGTGTTTAAATTTTTCAAAAAAATATTTTTACACTAATACGAATACGACACCCCGTAAAGGGGTGCCTTATTATTTACGAGTGAACCCCTGTATTAGGTGGGTCACTTCTTCTAAACTTTTATCAAATTTAAAACTTGAATAAAAGGTTTAGAACGGTTGAAAACGAGGTAAAACGTTGAACAAAACTGGAGGCGATAAGAAGCGTGGCTTCACCAACAATAAATAATAATAATAATAATAATAATAATAATAATAATAATAATAATAATAATATTAATAATAATAATAATAGCCATGTCTCTAGGGGAGAACGACCCCTCTAGTCTTGGTTGACACTCGTTCTAGAAGTGGTAACACGAAAAGATTACCCCTTGGCGGATAAGGATAAAACGCGACAAAATAAAGTAGATGTCTAATGATGAAATCTCATACCGGATCGGCCGTCACCCGGGTAAAAAAGGGCCGCGTCCCTCAGAGAGGAACCAGACTGGGGTCGAAAAATCAGCTAATGGTTCAAACCTTCCCATCACTTCGGAGCTGGAGACCTCCCATAACCGGAATACTCCTACTGTTGGCCCTCCATGCTCACCACCAAGAAATCCAAAGAAAAAGAGAGAAAAATGGTCAAGGGAAGATAATAAAGAAGTCCTTGAGGCTTTCTACACTGCCATGTACTTCCCATCAAATACATCGAATACAGAGCAAACATATATCAACTGGAAAAAGAAACAGCCCGAAAACAGAGGCTATATTGACAGTAACAAACTAGCCAATATACGAAGAAATATTGTAAGAAAAAAGTTACTAACTGATATAGAAATTGATCAGATCAAGCTAGTAGCACAAAGTCAGCGAAGGGAAAATGAAGCATGTGTCAGTGAAAACGAGGTAAACTGTAACACTTCGAATCCCAGAGTTGGGGCGGAATCACTGGCAACAGAACAAATTAAAGAAAGGAGCGAAAAAGTGGAGGGAGTGCATGCTCAGGATGAAACTACAAATGAAAATAATGAGATCGTAAATGATAAAGAAATGAATGAGAATGAACTTGCCAACTTGAAGGATGAAATTATGATCGAATGGATGAAAATGAAAGAATCTGACATGGGGGAACGAGACACCCTCCCTAAGATCCAGAACTCCAAACAGAACCAAATGATAATACACAAGACTAACATAATTCTCAAAAACATTATCATCACAAACAGACTAAGCATTACTGACTTAAATCATCTCTATTATGCATCGGCTAAAGTCACCACTCACTTATGTGGAGAAAAACAAAGGAATTCCCACAAGAAATCTACTTGGCAAGATAACATCAATCGCCAAATAAACCTTCTCCGATCTGACATAGAAATTTTAACAAACTATAAAGTAGGTGAACATGTTAAACAAACTAAACTTAGAAAATTGAAAAAAAAGTACAGTATAAGATCAACATGTGACATAGACATGCTGATAGAAACAATCAAGCAAAAAGTGTCGGCCAAAGCTGCTCGTATAAGGCGCTTTGAAAAACGATCTAGATTCTATAAGGACAATAATATGTTCAAAAACAACCAAAGAAACTTCTACAGAAAAATTGGTAAGTCAACAATAACTGCTAAATCAATACCACCCAAGGAGGAAGTGCAAGAATTCTGGGAAAAGATCTGGGCCGAAGAAAAAGTTCATAACATACATGCCCCATGGATAGACAGACAAATGAAAGAAACAGCTCACCTTGAAGAACAAACATGGGAAAATATAACAGTTGAACAGCTGCGCTTGGCTCTAAGAAAAACCAGCAAATGGAAATCCCCAGGAAAAGACAAAATACAAAACTTTTGGATAAATGCCTTCACAGAGTCTCATGAGCTGTTAGCCCAACTTTACAATGAAATAGTTAAGGAGCCAGAAAAGATACCATCATGGCTAGTTAACGGCATTACATTCCTGCTACCGAAGAATGATGAGACAAACAATCCCAAAAATTACAGACCGATAACCTGCTTGACCACAATGTATAAAATTTTAACATCAGTCCTAACTGAATACACATATGACCACCTGATAACAAATGACCTATTTCCCATTGAGCAGAAATGGTGTAAACGAGGCTCATATGGCTGTAAGGATCAGCTTCTGGTTAACAAAATGATACTGGAAGATTGTCATAATAGACACAAAAATCTATCGATTGCTTGGATAGATTATAAAAAAGCATTTGATAGTTTGCCACACAGTTGGATTGAAAAATGTTTAGAGATTTTCAAAATATCCCCCGTTATCAGGAGGTTTTTGTCATTCAGTATGAGGACATGGAGAACGACACTCCTTTTGAATAGTGAAACAAAATCACTGGAAGCTGGAGAAGTTAACATTAATTGTGGAATTTTTCAGGGTGACTCTTTATCACCGCTTTTATTCTGCATCGCACTTATACCATTAAGTAAAATGCTCAATGAAACAAAACATGGATATAGAGTCTATGACAAAACCATTAATCACCTGTTCTACATGGATGACCTGAAACTATTTGCAAAAAATGATGAACAATTGCAAGGGCTATTATCCACTGTGAAGCAGTTCAGTGATGACATTAAAATGGAGTTTGGACTGGATAAATGCGCCAAAGCAACGTTCACCAGAGGAAAGCTGCTGAAGAGTTCAGACATTAATCTTGATCGGGGGAACGTGATAAGAGAGCTTGATCAAGAACAAACTTACAAATATCTAGGTGTTTGTGAAGGAGCCGGAATCAAGCACTCGACAATGAGGGAAAGGATAAGGAAGGAATGTTACCGCAGAGTCAGAGCAATCTTAAGAACGGAATTGAATGCAAGGAATAGGATCGATGCCATAAACACGCTTGCCATACCAGTAGTAACCTACAGTTACAATGTCATCAACTGGTCAAGCACAGAGATCCCTAGGCTCGATACAAAAATCCGAAAATTCTTAACCATGCACAGAATGCATCACCCTAAGGCAATCATAGATAGAATATATCTCCCTAGGAAAGACGGAGGACGTGGGTTAATCCAGTTAGACATTGCGTTGAAAACTGCAACAATTGGATTATCCACATATCTAAGGGAATCACATGATTGGATGATCAAACTCGTTTTGAAACACGAAAGCACCAAAAGATCATATTCCATTACAAAAGATGCACAAAGATACAGTAATGGACTACAACTTTCAGAAGTCCCATTTACTGCTGAAATGGAAAACACAGAAAAAGCAAAGCAGGTAAAAGTAACTGCAAAGAAAGAACTGCTACAGAAACTGGCTAAGAAATGGCAAGAAAAGCCTCTGTATGGAAAATACCCAGAGCGAGCTAACAATCCTGATGTTGACAAAACTTTAACCCATCAGTGGTTGGCATCCTCTGGACTGAAATCGGAGACTGAAGGACTGATTATATCCGCACAAGATCAGTGTCTGCCAACAAAAAATTACCAAGCCAACATAATAAAAAATGGGTGCAGCCCATTATGCCGTGTATGCAAAAAACAACCAGAGACCATTGACCATATAATTTCAATGTGCAGTCCTATAGCTCCAACCGAATACCTAAACAGGCATGACAGAGCTGCACAATACATACATTGGATAATGTGTAAGCATTTTGACCTGCCCCATCAAAAGAATTGGTGGGAGCATCAACCACCTCCCATACTTGAAAAAGATCACATCTCAATCTTGTGGAACTTTAGCATCCAAACAGACCGAAAAATAGATGCAAATAGACCTGATATAATATTGAAGGACTTTCAAAGGAGGGTATGCCTGCTAATTGATATGTCTGTTCCAATAGACAAGAATGTATCTATAAAAACATTTGAAAAATTGAGCAAGTATAAGGACCTGGAGATAGAAATTGGAAAAATGTGGAAATTGAGAACTAAAACAATACCAGTGGTTGTAGGCGCTCTGGGAATGATACCTAAGGGGTCTAACGACTACTTATCGCAAATCCCAGGAAACCCGCGTATAGGAGAAATACAAAAGATAGTACTAATGGGAACTGCCCATATACTAAGGAAGATCCTGTCAATATAAGTACATCACAAGTCTAAACACTAAGGATGCATGTGTGAATATGTGTGTTCTTTCTTGAACATGGCGGACCTTGTTGTCTCTTGAGGTCACTGGTTGTGACTTGGTGATAACTCGTATAAACATAAAGCAAGATAAATGCAAATAATAATAATAATAATAATGATTTCTTTATTGGCCACAAGGACTGACCTCAACAAAAACATTACAATTGGCACAGGACGGTACAGGACGGTACGATGTAGGTTTTGTGCGTGTAAATATTTTTATTATTTATATAAGAAAAGAAAAAAAAAAGGACATAGCAACATATATATATATAAAAAATAAAAATGAAAATTGAAACAATGAAAAATTCACCTTGACCATTTTTCTCTCTTTTTCTTTGGATTTCTTGGTGGTGAGCATGGAGGGCCAACAGTAGGAGTATTCCGGTTATGGGAGGACTCCAGCTCCGAAGTGATGGGAAGGTTTGAACCATTAGCTGATTTTTCGACCCCAGTCTGGTTCCTCTCTGAGGGACGCGGCCCTATTTTACCCGGGTGACGGCCGATCCGGTATGAGATTTCATCATTAGACATTTACTTTATTTTGTCGCGTTTTATCCTTATCCGCCAAGGGGTAATCATTTCGTATTACCACTTCTAGAACGAGTGTCAACCTAGACTAGAGGGGTCGTTCTCCCCTAGAGACACGGCTATTCCCCGCCGGCCGCCATCCCGGTATTTCTTGGTCACGAGGTTTTCTTTTTGTTGTTTTTTTAAATTGTTATTATCATGAGTGGTTCCTTAATGTGAGCATTGCGTGGCTTAAGAATGAAATTATTAATAATTGTCTCCACTCCAGGCACAAGGCCAGCAATCACCCAGTGAATTACAATAATATAATATACTTTTTGTTGTAGTTGTATTATTATTATTATTATTATTATTGAATGCTATGGTTGACGGAAGCTCGGCCCTGTAAGGTACTGTAAATTTTGAACGCTATAACAATTGTAAATTGTTTATAACTTAGACCAACTTGTAGACAAAAACACCCTCCTCCTCGTGAGAGGGGTCTTTCTGCCCGTTATTTGGCCCTTCGGGGTTAAATAACTGCTTATTGGGGTTTTGTACCCAATATTTATTTTAAACAAAAAACAACATGGCTACGAAAAAGAAATTTCATAGGTCACTCCCACTCATTCCGTCTTCTTCTTCCTCAATCATCACTACAGCAGAGAGAAGATTGTCTCTCTCCCTCCCTTCCTTAAATGTGTCTCTCTCCCTCCCTTCTCTTTCGCAAGCGACGAAAGAAAAGAAAAGTCTCGTGCAAAGCGTGCAAGGTTTCTCCACGACGACGACGACAGCGACGAAACAGGTGTGCGGGAAATACGAAAACCCAGTTCATTCGTCTGACGTCAGGAATAATAGCAGTAGCAGCCGTAATAACAACAGCAACAGTGACAATGAAAACAACAGTAGCAGCCGCAACAGCATCACCAGCAGCATAAACAACAACAGCATTAGCAGCAGCAACACCAACAACAACCACAGCAACAGCGGCGGAGGCAGTAGACGTAGTACCTGCAGCAACAACAAAAGTACCAGCAGCTCTGACGACAACAACAACAACAGCAGCAAAGAAAAACCAATCTCATTTGCAGGTATTGCGAAAAACTTGGAAACAATCCTCATAACAAATGAGGAATTAGAGGAAGCGAAGAAGATGGTGACAAAGAATGGACACCGAGCAATCTGCAAGGCAGCGGAAACATTTTTCGAAACCCAACAGCACTGTACGGTCACGTACCGTACAGTAAGTACAAAATCCCGTAGGGTGGAAAGAGCCACAGAGGCTCAGATACAAAAAGCCTTGGGGTCTGTGTGGCAGCAGAAAACGCACATCACCCGAGGCAAAAAATATGCCACCGTAGACGTACTTTTTGCCACACCCCAGGAGGCAAAGGCCCAATCAGTAGTGACCCTAAGGAGCGAGGAAATGGTGTTGGTGCCCTCCTACTGCGGGCAAAAAATTGTGAGGGTCAAACTGACCCACGTCCCCCCCGGAATGGCCCCTTCTTGGCTGGCCGCATCTGTCCTCGTCGGAATCGAGGACAAAACAACTGTACTGCAAGTACAGAAAAAAGTAAGAGAAGATTGGGTCGGCACCTCCATTGAGATGCTAATCCAAACCAACCAGGAGTGCATCGAAGCTATCCCGGATGTGATAGACTTCGATAACGGCACTCAACTGCCCATAAGTGTTGAAGGAAAACGCCCGAAATGCTTTCGCTGTGGATCGAAGACTCACCTCAGGGCCTTCTGCAACGAGAAGACCCTGAGAAAGGAGAAAACCCCCCTCCTTCCAAAACCGGCTCCACGGCTACCAGCAACAGGACAAGCGGCAACCAGGAACGATAGGTCCGTGGCACCCATACCCACGCCAAGGAAATCAAAAACAGCAGCAGCAGTGGAAATATTAACAACAACAACAGCAATACCAAATGCAGCTGCAACAGAGACTCCAGTGCAAACATCACCAACAACAAGTGAAAGAGTGGAGCTGGTACCCCTCCCCGACCTCACATAATCAGACATGGAGTGTGAGGTGGGAGAGAGATGGCAAAAGGTCGTAAGAAGGCACAAACGCAGAAGCAGCGCATCGTCGCCTTCGAAAAGGGAGGAAAGAAATGAGAAAAGGGTAAAGTCTACTGCAAAGAGACCCACAGCAGCAACACCACCAACACCATCACCACCCACACTAGCACCACCATCACCACCGGCGACAACCCCACCGCCAACAACACCTTCAACACCACCACCACAAGCACCAACATCGCAAACACAACAACAAAACACACACACCCAGCAACAACGACAAGAAAATAGCAGAACCACACACCACCCCCAGAAAAACAAATGCACGGCAATAAATACACACAACAAGAAACTAATGACTTACATAATTGAACACACAGACATTTCACAACAGGTCTACATAATACCAGCACCAATCAAAACGCCAACTAACATAAGACTGCTAAAAATAGCACAGAAACAATACACAAACATTAAAACGAAATTCCCCAACGCAGTTGGTGATTTCAGGGACCTAGGAGGAACCATCAATCGAAGAGTATATTCAGACATTCTCTTAGAAGAGCCGACGACCAGCCGAAGCGACGATTCAACGGTCCCTTCACAAGTGAAAAGGGATGTAAAAACCATCCCTCCTCTACCAAAAGTACGGTAAGTGGTCTTTCCCATCTTTTCACTCTATTTTAAACATGACCTCACTCAGAATAGGCAGCATAAATGCGCGTGGCTTGGGGTCGTCATGTAAGCAGGGTCACCTGCTCAACGACATCAGGTCACTAAACATAGATGTAGTGGCCATCAGCGAGACTAGAATCTCCGAAGCACGGGCCTTCGCACCGATCTTCGGCGACTACGATGTGTACGCATCTCCCAGCCGTCCTGGATCGGGTGGAGGAGTTGCTGTGCTTTTTCAGAGAGGTTTGGATCTCGACATACGGGCCATCTTGCTGGACCCAGAGGGTAAGCTGGTGGTGCTGGACGTGACCAGCGGAGAAGGGCAAGCTTTCAGGCTAGTGGCCGCCTATGCCCCGACAGGAGCAGGGCGGCCTGATTTCTTCCGGCGTCTGGAGACCTTCTTGGAACGTCCCGCTCTTTAGTGTTAGTGGGCGACTGGAACGGGATCTTAGATGCACGCTGGGATTGTGTGGGATTAGCGGATAGGGGTGGAGGGTGCAAGAGCCTCACCAACCTGCTCAGGCGTTTTGAACTGTCTGACAGGTACCGATTGGATTTCCCGAATGTGCCAATGTGGACTTGGACAAATCGAATAGGGTCATCCAGATCATATCTAGATAGAGTATTTTGTAGGGAAATAGATAGGTCTAGCATAGGCTGTCCACAATTCAAGCTAGTCAGCTACACGGACCACAAATTCGTGATCTGTGTGCTTGACTTAGATAGGCTTCATAGACGAGGACCCGGCTACTGGAAGCTAAACGCGTCCTTACCAGCGCGCAAGGCCTACAGAGACCGGATTAGCGAACTAGTTAAGCGGGCGTTGACGGGGACCATCGTCAACAACAAGTGGTGGTTTGCTCTGAAAAGAGCGATTAGAATAGAATCGATTAGGTTTAGTAAGGCTTTAGCAATAGAGAAAAATAGAGCAGAGGGAGAACAAGTTAGAAAATTAGACGAGGCGCTTAGCAAAGGCATTGCGACCGACGTGCTTGCGGCGAAATTGGCCCTTGACCAATTCTTCAATGCAAAGCACGAAGGCTGCGTTGTCAGAGCAAGGGTGCATGCTCTCAGACACGAGGGGACGAAAGCCGTTCAATGGGCCCGAGTGGCGGAGGCGCGTCGTGGCAACAAAGCCACGATCCGGTCTTTGGTGGACCACGACGAGCGCATGCTACTCGATCCCGGGCAAATGTGTGAAGCTTTTCGGCGACACTTCGCTCAGCTGTTCGGGAGCAGCGGTGGGCCGGGTAGAGGGATGGACTTTAGTGTTTACCTCGACGGACTGCCGCGGCTCTCGGCCACTGAGGCGAAGTGTTGCGAAAAGCCGATAACAGCCGCTGAAGTAAGGGAGGCAATGACTGGCTGCACAAGGGGTAAATCGCCTTGTTTGGATGGTCTGCCCTATGAACTTTACGTACAGATGCCATACTTGTTCGGAGGCCTCTTGGCGGACGTCTACTGCAACTGGCAACAGAACGGGAGAATTCCCAGTTCTGTGAGCCGAGGAGCGGTGGCACTGCTGAGAAAGGATCCGAACAAGGGGGATAACATAGATAATTTCCGGCCCATAACTCTGCTAAACACAGAGTTCAAGATTTTAGCCAAGGTGCTAGCAAAGAGGTTGACGCTTTTCGTTGGTGGTCTGGTGGGAGAGGCGCAGACATGCGCCATTCCCGACAGATCCATCCACGACAACCTCCACCTCATGCGATACATCATAGAGAGGGTAGCTAAGGAACCTGGCACGGGTGGGTCCTTGATCAATTTAGATCAGTCGAAAGCTTTCGATAGGGTCGACCATCGTTACCTAGTGGCAGTCCTGAGGGCGGCTGGCTTTGGGCCCGTCTTCAGAGGCTGGATCGCTGCCATGCACAGCGACATCTGCTCTGTGGTGAGAGTGAACGGTCACCTGTCGGAACCGTTCAACATCATGCGCTCGGTCCGCCAAGGATGTCCCCTCTCGTCCCTCTTGTACGTATTGACTCTCGAGCCATTACTGCACAAACTGGAGACGTTGAGGGGAGTCCCCGCGAACTAGGATGCGGAAGATCCGTGTCAGCATATGCGGACGATGTCACCGTAGTGGTGTCGAACGCCAAACACATCGAGGCGATCAGCCCTACACTAAGAGAATACGAAGCGGTGACAGGAGCAATGATCAACCAGGAAAAGTCAGTGGGCCTGCAGCTCGGCACCTGGAGAGGCAGGTCCATGCCGTCCAACAGCGTCGTCGGACGCTGGATGGACGGACCGGTTAAATTCCTAGGGGTCTGATTCGGTCCGGACCTCCAGACGGACAAAAACTGGGACGAGGTGACGAGCAGGGTGGCTTCTCTCACCCAGAAATGGGCGGAGAGGAAGCTATCCCTCAAAGGTCGAGCGGAGGTGGCTGACGCGTACATCGCGTCTGTCATCTGCTACCGCCTGACCGTCGTACCTTGTCCTAAGCCTCGCCTGACTGCGCTGGAGCGTTTGCTCTTTCGCATTTTGTGGAAGGGACGTGCTCCGATGGTCAGGCGGTCCATCTGTTGTCAACACCCGCTACGTGGAGGGCTGGGCATGCCGTGGCTGATGATGCGCAGGCACGCGCTCAGGCTACGACATCTCCACCTCTTCCTCGATGGTGATCAGGTGTGGTCGCCGTTTGCTAGACACGTATTTCCCCAGCTCGTTTCCTTGACGGAGCTGCAGTCCTGGGTCAAGCGAAGACCGAGAGGGAGCGCCTGGAGACTGGAATGTCTTCAGGCGCTCACAGCCCTCGACCAATCGGGCAATGTGATCGGTGGAAACTCCACCTCGGCGTTCTATAGAGGATTAGTGGAGGGGAAGAGCGACTACGTACTTGGGGAAACTCTAGGCGTCGACGAAAATCAACCAGCCAATCTCTTCGGAAGAACTTTCGGGCCAGGGCCTATGGACAACTTCCAGAAATCTCTGGCCTGGCAGTGCTACCGAGGAGCCTTGCCAGTTCGGGATAAACTCTACAGGCATGGAGGTGCCGTCAGCCGGGCATGTCCGAGATGCGCGCAGGGCGACGAAACCGTCCTGCACGCACTCGTCCAGTGTCCGAAAATTGCTGACTTGTGGGTTTATGTCGAACACCTGCTGTCGCTTTTAGGACGGATCCGGCTATCATCTGAGTCCATCGTGAGGATTGCCCCGCCCTCCTCCTTTAGCCGGGAAGGGCAGGCAGTTTTTATCTGTCTGGTGGCCATGGCGAAAGAGATAGTATGGTGGACACGTTTGAAAGGGCTGAAGACGAGCACTTACCTCTTCGGTGATGCTCTGATTGACTTTTTCAAATTTCATTTGAAAAGGAAAATCAGAGTAGAGAGGGAAGTGCTCTCTTCCCAGCATTTTGTTGAAAGATGGGTGAGAGAAGCAAGAATGGCCCGAGTGAATGGGCCTACTCTGAGTATATATCTGTAAATTAAAGGTGGAAAACTGGGAGAGGGCACTTGCCTTGGTGGTCAGGGTCATTGTGGCTTTTTACTGGGCTTTCTCCACAAATGTCCCTCCGAAGTCTCCCCCCTATTGGGGAATTTTTCATTGTTATTTTCATTGTTATTTTTGTTACATCCTCTGTTTTTGTTTTTTTTACACGCAGAAATGCCCATTTGTACCGTCCTGCATTGTCCTGCACTGTCCTTAATGTCTAATTTATGTAAACCCTTGTGGTTAATAAAGAAATCATTATTATTATTATTATTATTATTATTATTATTATTATTATTATTATTATTGTTATTCCTTGAATCTCAGTCATTGATGTTGGTTAACTGGAAAGTCCGTTGGATTGAATATCAAGCCACTACCTGCAGCCTCAGATATTCAGGACGTATCGGACGGTTCTTGCTGTTCCAAGCAAGCATGCCTTTTGGAGCGTTTCAAAAAGCGTGAAGGGGCCGATTTTCTTTAACCATCCCTGGAAACTTTTGGCGATAGTCCCCAGTGCGCCTATGACAATCGGGATCACTTTGACTTCATGGCAGTTCCAAATCCTTTTCACCTCCCACTTTAGGTCCTGGTATCAGTTAATTTTCTCCCTCTCCTTCTCTTGCACTCTCGTGTCGAACGGGCAGGCCACATCCAGAATCAGACACGATCTTTTTTCTTTGTCCACAACCACCAGGTCAGGTCTATTGTGTTCCAGTTTTTTGTCCGTCTGTATCCTAAAATCCCACAGCACCTTCAGCTGATTGTTCTCCATCACCGCCTCTGGCCTATGCTCATACCATTTCTCAGAATGTGGTAAATTGTTTACTTTGCACAGGTGCCAGTGGATCACCCTGCCCATCACATCGTGTCTCCAGCCCTTATAGTGGGTCTGGGCTAGGTGTTTACACTCGGACACAATGTGAGCCACAGTCTCCTCTCTCTCTCCACAGATCCTGCACAGTGGGCTAGCCTCCTCCTTGTAAATATGGTGCTTCAACCACTTCGTTTTGAGGGCTTGCTCCTGCGCAGCCATTAGCATTCCTTCTGTAGCCTTTTTGAGGTCTCCTCTTCTCAACCAGTTCCATGTCTGTGGATCTCTAAATTCAGTTTTCTCAAAGAAGGTACTATGAAGGGATTTTCCCTTAAGGCTGCTCTTCCTCCTTGATGTTATTTCCTCCTTGGACATCCCCTGGCCTACTGTCCCCTCCTTCAGTACAGTTCTGAGCATTGGCTCCTTACTATAGGTCACGTATTTGTATAGGTTGTTTTTCTCCATCTAAACACAGTCCTCTAAGCTGATAAGACCTCTTCCACTCTCAGATCTCCTTAGGTAGAGTCTATCGAAATCACTCCTCTTGTGGAACATGTTGTAGATAGTCAATAGCTTCCTAGTCTTCCTATCCATTTCTTTTTGTTCAGCAACATTCCATCTCAGAATTCCCGCACTGTACCTAATAATAGACACAGCTCGGGAATTTACTGCGCTTATGGCATTTCTGCTGTTCAGATGTGACTTCAATACGCTCCTTACTCTCCGAATGTATTCAGTTCTTAACAATTCCTTCATTTTTTTGTTCTTTATGCCATCAGCCTCCAGAACGCCCAAATACTTGTATCTTTCCTCAGAGTCAATTTCCTTTATCATTTCACCTGTTGGTATCTGGATCCCGTTACTTCTGCTCAACCTACCCCTCCTCATCACAATGACTCCACATTTACCAATACCAAACTGCATACATATATCACTGCTGAAAATACGGACAGTGTCAACAAGCACATCCAACTCCTTCTCACTTTTCCCGAAGAGCTTAAGATCGTCCATGAAGAGGAGGTGATTGATGGTAAGCTCTCCCCTTCCCAACTTGTATCCTGCTCTCACTTTTCGCAGCATAATGGTCAAGGGCATCAGGGCAAGGACAAACAACAGAGGGGACAGGCTATCTCCCTGGAAGATACCTCTCTTGATCTTCACGCTTCCCAAGGATACTCCAGTTGATGTCAACTCTGTCTCCCAGGACCCCATACTCCTGCCCAGCAACTGTCTGATGTTGTCTGCCACCCTGAAGATCTCCAGGCTTTTGGTGATCCAAGAATGAGGCACCATGTCAAATGCCTTTCTGTAGTCTATCCATCCCATGGCAAGATCAGTGTGTCTCCTCCTGCAATTCCCCATTACCATCTTATCAATAAGTAACTGGTTCTTTGTACCACGTGACTTCTTTCGGCATCCTTTCTGTTCGTCCGGTAACAAGTTGTTTGTGTGGAGGTGATGGTAGATTTCCTCAGACACAATGCTCGTCAACAGTTTCCACATTACGGACAGACATGTGATAGGTCTATAGTTGGTAACATCATTACCCTTGATTCGGTCTTTCATTATCAGAACTGTGGTACCTTTTGTCAACCACTCTGGCACCTCACCCGACACCAAGCAGTCATTGAACATGGCCGTCAGCTTCGGGTGGAGGGATGTTAAATGTTTAATCCAATACCCCTGCACACCATCTGGGCCTGGTGATTTCCAGTTGGTTAGTTTTTTGGCCTGCCCCTTAAGAGTTTCAACTGTGATACTCAAATCAGTTTGTTGTTGTGCCTGCTCACCGATCTCCCTCTGTACTGTCTCAATCCACCCTGCCTGGACATTATGTCTAACATCCTGCTCCCATATTCCACTCCAGAATGCTTTAGTTTGCTCCGCCCCAGGGATCAAGTCGTTGCCTCTTTCTTTCCCCTCAAGCTGTCCAAACAGCATCTTCTGGTTGTTGTCGAACATGCGGTTCTGTTTATACTGACTGACTCTGTTCTCGTATCGCCTGATTTTTGCACTCTTTGCTACAATGCGTTGCTTCAGTTCCTCTATGATAATATTTAGCTTTTTCCTCCTAGTTTTGTATTTTATTTCCAGTCTATTTTTAGTGCCTATGTTTTTTAGTGTCCCATTCAGTAGTGACTCAAGCTTTCCTATGTCATTTCTCATTTCCCCGATTTGCCCACTCAGTCGCTTCTTCCACCACGGCTCTGCTCTTTCTTGTCTGTTGTTTCCTCTCACGTTTATACCAAGTAGTTTCCTCACCGTATTTGCTGTTGCTTTGAGGATATTGTTGCACTGGTGAAGGCTCCTCGCCTCAAGGTATGGGATGACTTTGTTTACCTTAGCTGTTGTTTCTTTTAACTTTTTCCTGTCTACAAATCTTAGGTTCATAGGTCTCCCACTATCATTGTTCAATTCATCTACCACTAAATTTAGGATGTCAACCGAATCTTGTCCTAGCCCGTCAGCATTCATCTCCTCAGTGGCCGTATCTCTGTTCCAGGTATTATTTATCTCAGTATTCAGATCATTGTCTGCTTCGGGTGGTTCCTCCGTTCTCAGGACCTCTTCACCTTCATTTCCCACTGGCTCGCTTGTCTGGCATACTACACCCGCCATCTCCAAGCCATTCTCTCTGCTCAGTTCCTCCAGTTCCAGCTCGCTTATCCACCGATTAGTTCTTATTACCCGAGCCTGCCCGGCCAATTTTCGTTTATCCAATTTAAATAAACCAATCTCGTTCCAGATGTTATGCATCCGTCTCCTGTAGCTCCTCTCCTTGGGGTTACTTTTCAGGTAACATTGCATAACAGTTCTATTCAATTCTTTCGTCCAGTTGGTTCTGGCCCCTTTCCTTCTTCTCCTTCCTCCAACATCAGCAGTATTTGGTTGACAGTCAGGTTCCTGCTGCTGAGCCAGGGGGCACCTGTTGGGTGAGAGTCTGTCACATGACGTTCTAGTCTCCATTTCACCGTTATTCGAACTGTTTATGTTCGATATTTAAACACTCTTATCGAGGATTGGCGAATGTATGGTTACATAGCCATCTGTGGATCCGCCATTCCACTTGGCCCTTGTGTGGCATTATCACCACGCTGTATACGAACACACATAAACAAACAAACACACAGGCAGAAAGGGCCCCAAAAATGAATAAGCATAAGTTTCATTGTAATGTAGTGTTCGAATGTCTGACTTAGTTTTTGTTTTTTAAGTTTTAGTTTCTCCCCCCTCTTCTCTGTCCGTCCGCCTGCTTCTCTCTTCATTCTTATTTTCTTTACGTTTTTGGGTTTTTTTTTGTTTTTGTTTTTCTCTGTTTGTTTTTCTCGTTTTTTGCTGTTGTTGCTGTGCTGCTTTGGTTTTGTTGTTTGTTTTTTCTTTTTTCTTTTTTCTTTTGAGTCTATCTATATATTTTGATGCCTTCCTCTTTTTTAGCAGTAGGGATTCTATAATGTGGTGGCAGCAGCCAGTGGGAGACTGGCGGCGGTAGCGATACTGAGACAGTGGTGGTGGTGATGTCGATACCGAGGCAGTGGTAGCGGTGATGTGACCGTATTACTGTAATGATGGTGCTGTAGCGGTGGTAGCAGTGGAGGAGTGAAGGGGTGGTGGCGGCGGTGATGGGATAATGGTGGTAATGATGGCCGTAGTGAGCGGTGGTGGTGAAAATGTCGTTATCTGGCTGTTGTGTTTAGTGGACACAGGTGATGGGGTGGGTGGTGTATCTAGTTTCTCGTGTTGGTGAGTTTGGCTGTTCTATATATTGTAGACAGAGGAGAGGAGGGGGGGGGGGTTCTTCTTCCATTTATAGCCATTTTCTTTTTTGGATATACAGTGTACAATACAAAGTTGAATATTTGAATATTTGAGCCTTATAACAATATATTTTGGGTCCGAATTTTTTTGGGCTCAAGCCGGGTGCTTTACGTAGCATTTGTACTAAGAGTTGTTATTTCACAAATGATTTAAATATGTTAAAAATTCAAAACTTACGGGAGCGATTTCATGACCCCCGTCACCTCGTGCGTCTTCTTCCCTTATTATTATTATTATTATGGACACAGGTGATGGGGTGGGTGGTGTATCTAGTTTCTGGTGTTGGTGAGTTTGGCTGTTCTATATAGTGTAGACAGGGGAGAGGAGGGGGGGGGGGGTTCTTCTTCCATTTATAGCCATTTTCTTTTTTGGATATACAGTGTACAATACAAAGTTGAATATTTGAATATTTGAGCCTTATAACAATATATTTTGGGTCCGAATTTTTTGGGGCTCAAGCCGGGTGCTTTACGTAGCATTTGTACTAAGAGTTGTTATTTCACAAATGATTTAAATATGTTAAAAATTCAAAACTTACGGGAGCGATTTCATGACCTCCGTCACCTCGTGCGTCTTCTTCCCTTATTATTATTATTATTATTATTATTATTATTATTATTATTATTATTATTATTATTATTATTTACATAAGTTTATTTATTTACCTGTCAAAATTATTTATTGAATTTGTTGTTGTTGTGTAAGGCATACAGGCCCTTGGCCTTTGCCCTGTCAAGGGGAAAGAATAATATTTGGGACTTTTGGCCCAAACATTTGAACTCATTTACATTTTTAAAAAATTATCGAAAAAAAAAAGCAAAAACATGTTTGAGCCACGCCCCAGCGATATGTCAGCTGTCGTGCGACAACGACGTTGAATTTGAGGAGCGCTACGACGAAATTAACAGAAATTGATACAACAAACACCACCACAAACAATTTGAACAAAGACACCAATAATACCAATAAGAACTCTAATTTTGAAAAAAATGACAGTAACAGCGACAATGAAAATACAGTTAACAGAAAAAATGACAAATGCAACAACAATATCAACACCACTAACATGAAAACAAATAGCGACAACACCAACAGCAACAATACCAACTGCACCGAGAACAACGGCGGCAAAAAAGGCAACAATAATAACAGCGACAGTTATAACAACAACATCAACAAGAACAACGACAACAACAACACCCCAACGACGACAAGAGGAAAACTTTCGCTGCGGCAAAAAAAAGAGGCCATGCTTCAACATGGAACTCTCAAACAAAGATGAAAAGTTGCCCTAGGCCTGGAAGCTCATCAAGCGAGAGCAAACCTGGGCCACTTAACTGTCGCGGTAGAAGCTATTGAGACAGTGGAGCGCAGAACGGTGCATTATAGATGCATCTCAGCACAAACCAAAAGGGCAGTCGCAAGGGCCTTGGTGACAAAGAATGCCAATAGAGTTTCCCTGAAACCGCCACCCGATTTTTTCAAGGACCAGCAGCTACGGACGGACACGTCCCGCACCGCAAGCAAAATGTAATATCGGGTGGAGTGAGCCACGGAGGCTCAAATCCAGAAGGCCATGGGGTACGTCTGGCCGCGCAACACCCACTTCACCCGAGGCAGAAAGTACGCAACAGTAGATGTACTTTTCGCCCCCCCCCCCCCCCCAAAGAGGCAAAGACTCACTCTTTGGTAAGCCTAAAGAGTGAAGAGATAGTCTTGGTGCCATCCTACTGCGGGGAGAAATCTGTGAGGCTCAAAGTGACCCAGGCCCCGCCGGACGTGCCCATACCATACTGGCTGGAATCAAGTAGAAGACCACAATACTGCAAGTACAGAGAATGTGAAGAGAGAACTGGTCAGGAATAGGCATGTAAATGCTAATATGGACTGACCAGGAGTGCATCGAGGCCATCCCAGGCATCAAAGACCTCAAAGAAGGGGTCCAACTCCCTATAAGCGTGGAAGGAAGGCGCCCAAAGTGCTATCTCTGTGGGCAGCAGGGTCACCTCAGGGACTTCTGCCCGCAGAAGACAGCCAAGAAGAGGGCTCCCCTCCTCCCGACGCCTGATCGACTTCTACCAAGAGCAGTTCAGGCAACAGAGGCATAAAACCCTTCCATGGTGAGTAGGAGGGCAAGGTCCGTGGCACCCATACCAAGGCCACGAACAACTAAAGCAGAAGCAACAGTGGTGGCAACACCAACAGTCGCATAGCGACACCGGCGGCAAAATCGCCGGAGCGGGCTCCACTGCCACCACCAACAGCAGCGGAGCTTATACCCCTCCCATACGCCACGGAATCCGACATGGAGCATGAGGCGGGAGGGTAGTGGCAAACGATCTGCAACAAAAAAAAGAGGAAAAAACCCTTAGATTCACCCTCCAAAAATGAAGGCAGACAAAGACGGGTAAAGGCTGCAAGGAGACTTGCAGCAACACTACCACCATCACCATCACCACCACAAGCAACACCACCAACAACAACCACACCACCACCAGCATCTCGAAAAACACCAACACGTAACCACAACAAAACACACGCACCCAACAGCAACAACAAGAAAACAGCAACAAAATCACCCCACCCCCCAAAAAGTACGCAGCCATAACCATGGCAAATAAAGAACTCATACAACATATAAAGCAGCACACAGACATCACAGAAAAAAACTACTACACCCCACCAACACCAAAAACTCTCCCGACAAACATAAGCATCCTTCAAATCAAAATATAACAGTACAAACCTTTAAACAAAAATTCCCCAACGCATTTGGAGTTTTTAGAGGTTCGGTTACCAAGAGGATACACACTGACATCTTCTTCGAAATACTCATGACCAGCCACAGGGCCGTTTCTACTGTCCCTTCCCCACACGATCAAGGCAAGTGACCCTTTCTCACTTGTCCCGTTTCTCATCCAACATGGCTGTACTCAGAATAGGCAGTATAAATGCACGTTGCCTAGGTTCATCTTGGAAGCAGGGTGACATGCTCAACAACCTCAGGTCACTCAACATAGATGTGGTGGCCATCAGCGAGAGCAGAATCTTCGAAGCACGGACCTTCGCACCGATCTTCGGCGGCTACGATGTATACACATTTCCCAGCAGTCCAGGATCTGGGAGAGGGAGGCAGTGATTTTTCGGAGAGACTTGGATCTCGCCATACGGGCCATCTTCCTAGACCCAGAAGGTAAGTCGGTGGTGTTAGAGGCGACCGGCACCGAAGGCAAAGCAATCAGGTTAGTAGCCGTCTACGCCCAATTGGGTTAGGACGGCCAGATTTCTTCAGACGTTTAGAGACCTTTCTTGGAACGTCCCGCTCTGTAATGTTAGTGGGCGACTGGAACGGAATCTTAGATGCACGCTGGCATTATGTGGGGTAAGTAGACAGAACAGGAGGGGGGGTGTAAGCCTCAACAGCCTGCTCAGACGTTTCGAACAGTCTGACAGGTATAGACTGGATATCCGAATGTGCCAATGTGGACATGGACAAACCGCATCGGGTCATCCAGATCGGATTTAGATAGAGTATTCTGTAGGGAAACACATAAGGCTAGTGTAGGTTGTCCACAATTTAAAGAAGTCGACTACACGGACTACACATTTGTGATCTGTGAAGTTGACTTAGATAGACTCCATAGGCAAGGGCCTGGCTACTGGAAGCTGAAGGCGTCGTTCTCGGCGCCCAAAGCTTACAGAGACCGGATTAGCGAATTAGTTAAGCGTGTGTTGACGGGTGGGATCGTCAACAACAGGTGGTGGTTTACCCTGAAAAGGGCTATTAAAGTAGAATAGATAAGGTTTAGGAAAGGAGTAGTGATAGAGGAAAATAGCGTAGAGGGAGAGTCAATTAGAAAGCTAGATGGGGGCTTTAGGATAGGCATCGCTTGCGGCGAGATTGGCACTCGACCAATTCTTCAACGCAAAGCATGAAAGCTGCGTTGTCAGAGCTAGAGCGCGTGCTCTAAGACACGAGGGGACGAAAGCAGTTCAATGGGCCCGGGTGGTGGAGGCGCGACGTGGCAACAAGTCCACAATTCGGACTTTGCCTGATCAAAACGTGCGCATGTTGCTGGAATCCGAGCAGATGTGTGCGGCTTTTCAACAGCACTTTGCTCGATTGATCGGGAGCGGTGGGCCGGATCGGATTATGGACCTTGTTCCATACCTCGACGGACTGCCGCGGCTCTCAACGAACGCAGCGCAGTGCTGCGAGAGGCCGATGAAAGCCAAGGAAATACGGGAAGCGATGTCTGACTGCACGAGGGGTAAACCGCCAGGTTTAGATGGTCTACCCTACGAGCTTTATGTTTTCACTCCAGACTTGTTCGGCGACGTCTTGGCAGATGTCTACTGCAACTGGCAGCAACACGGGAGCATTCGCAGTTTTGTGAGCCGAGGAGCGGTGGCGCTGCTGAGAAAAGATCTGAACAAGGGGGACGTTATAAACAACTTCAGGCCCATAATTCTTTAAGATTCTGGCCAAAGTGTTAGCAAATAGATAGGCCTTGTCGTCGGTGATCTGGTGGGCGAGGCGCAAACATGCGCCATTCCGTACAGATCAATCCACGACAACCTCTATCTCATGCGATACATCATAGAGAGGGTGGTTAAGGAACCTGACACGGTTGGGGCCCTGAGCAACTTGGATCAATCTAAACCATTTGATAGGGTCGACCATCGGTACCTGGCTGCGGTCCTCGAGGCAGCCAGCTTCGAGCCCGTTTTTAGGGGCTTCTTCACTGCGATGCACAGCGACATCTGCTCGATTGTGAGGGTGAATGGTCACATGTCGCGGCTTTTCAGCATCATGCGCTCGGTCCGCCAGGTTTTCCCCCTCACGTACCCCTTGTACTTACTGGCCCTCGAGCCGTTACTTCACAAATTGGAGACGATGAGGGGGATCCCACGCGCACTGGGATACGGGTGATCCGTGTCATCTTACGCCGACGACGTCACCGTGGTGGTGTCGAGCACCAAACACGTCCATACGAAGCGGTGACAGGAGCAAAGATAACCCAAGAAAAGTCGGTGGGCTTGCAATTCGGCACCTGGAGAGGCAAGTCCATGTCGTCCGACAGTGTCGTATGGTGCTGGTCAGAAGGACCGGTTACATTAGTCGAGGTCTAGCTCGGTCCTGACCTCCAGACGGAGAACAACTGGAGCGAGGTGACGAGCAGGTTGGCCTTTCTCAACAGGAAATAGGCCGATAGGAGGCTCTCTCAAAAGGTCGGGCGGAGGTGGCGAATGCGTACATAGCGTCCGTCATCTGCAACCGCCTGACCGCCGTACCTTGCCCCCGCCCAACTCTGACCAAAATGGAACGCCTTCTCTTCCGCGTTTTGTGGAAGGGACGTGCTCCCATGGTCAGACGATCCATTTGCTGTCAACAACCGTTGCGTGGAGGACTAGGCATGCCGTGGCTGATGATGCGAAAACCTGCTCTCAGACTGCGACATCTCTGGTGCTTCCTTGACGGTGAACAGTTGTGGTCGCCGTTTCCCAGACGCGCTTTTCCCCAGCTCGTCTCCTTGACCGATCTGCAGTCTTGGATCAGGAAAAGACCGAGGGATAGCGCTTGGAAGCTGGAATGTCTCCAAGCGCCCACTGCCCTATACCAGCTGGGCACAAGTATCGGTGGAACATCCACCTCGGCGTTCTATGGAGGGCTAGTAGAGGGAAAGCGTGACGACGTTTTCGGGGAGACCCTGGGCGTCGAAGACGATCAGCTGTTTGCTCTCTTCAAGAGAACTTTCAGACCGGGGCCTATGGACAACTTCCAGAAATGCCTGGCCTGGCAGTGCTACCGGGGACCGTTGCCTTTTGGGATAAGCTCTACAGGCACGGAGGTGCTGTCATCCGAGCCTATCCGAGATGCACACAGGGCGACGAAACCGTGCTGCACGCTGTCGTTCAGTGCCCGAGTATCGCTGACTTGTGGAACTATGTCGAACAGCTGCCGTCGCGTGATGGACGGATCAGGTTATCGACTGAGTCCATTGTGTAGATACTACTCCAGATCAGGCCCGAGAATGTGAAGACAATCCCGGACCACATCCGCCTTCAGAATGGTACGGTCATTCATATTATGACAGAAGTAAAAGCCCGCATTGTTTTGTCTGTGGGGAAAAAAACCCATTTGCGAGCCTTCTGCACTTAGCTACTGAACGTTGCAAGGGGTCGAAGGGCTCCACTGCTGCCGACGCCGGAGCGAGGGCCACAACCAACACCAGCACCGGCAAAACCACCAACAACAACACCAACAGAAAGACCACCATCAACATTGACCACCCAGGAGGGAAACGAGGAAAGTTGTCAAATACCACGTCCCCCCCCCAATACACACACCACTAAGACCATAAACACACACACAGACACACTTACAGACACACTTACAGACACAGACCCTTCATCTACCAGTAGTGAAGATGACGGAAAAGCAAAATCCCCCAAAATACAAAAAAGGAGACACAAAAAGAAAAAAAAACTCAACAAATCTCAAAATCACACACATTGAAAAATGCAGACACCACCCACGCAAACATCTATCCAATAACACCAACATCAACAGTACCATCACAATCACCAGAATCCGCCAAACGCCAACAAACTAAACAGAGGCAAGAACAAATACACACACAAACATCTGAAACCACAGACACCGCACTCACAACAAACACAGACACATCCAAAACCATCAGCACCACAGCCACGCAATCAAATAAAATCATACTAACAAAACATAAAAAACTTCGTGCTCGTCAGGAGGGCCAACAAGGAACTGATGGCCCTCGTAGCACGAAGGAAAATATACAAAAAGAGGGGGAAATTTTTAAACGGAGCACATTTCGCGTGCCGGAAGATTTGTTTCTGGTGCGAATGTTGCTCGATTTATACAAGGAGATACGAGACAACTTTCCTCGGGACGTGGGAGCCCCGAGCGTAAAAACCACTTCAAGACTTTTAAAAGGGTACAACCCCCATCATCACCACCACCACCACCACCACCACCACCAACTATGGAGGTCGAACCACCCGTCCTTCACAAGAGCAAGGAATGTAAGTAAACTTTTCCTCGATCTCTTTTAACCTGACAACATGGCCGTATTAAGAGTAGGAAGTTTAAATATTCGAGGCCTGGGATCGTCCTGAAATCAGGGCCACCTGCTCAAAGACCTCAGGCCTCTAGAAATGGATGTAATTGCCGCCAGCGAGACCAGGATTTCCGACACGCGTGCACTATCCCTCATTTTCGACGAATATCAGATCTTTGCATGTTAGTCTGGCCGCGAATGGGAGGTGGGGTGGCAGTGTTGTTTAGGAAGTCCTGGATCTCGTGGTAAGGTCGATCTTCCGGGACCCGGATGGGAAGTTGGTGGTCCTGGACGTGAGCAATAAACAAGGTAGTGCCTTTAGACTGGTGGCCGTCTACGCCCCTACTGGGAAAGGACGGCTGGACTTCTTTAGACGCCTGGAAGCGCTTCTGGGTACGTCTCGCCCTTTACTGTTAGCGGGGACTGGAACGGCATCTTAGACGCACGCTGGGACTGTGTGGGAGTATCCGATAGGAGCGGGGGATGAAAAACCTCAAGAACCTGACCAGCCAGTTCCAACTGCTTGACTAGATTTCCATAATGCGCCAGTGTGGACCAGGACTAACCGCATAGGGTCATCTATATCGTATATAGAAAGGATATTCATTGGGAAAATAGAGAGAAATAGTGTAAGCTATCCACGTTTGAAAATGGTTGCCTATTCAGATCACAAGTTTGTGCTCTGTATGGTCAACCTAGATAAGACGCGTAGTTTAGGACCTGGTTACTGGAAGCTGAACATGTCATTTCCGGCACGTAAGGCTTACAGGGTCCAGGTCAACAATTTAGATAAGAAAATGTTGACAGAGGGAGTCGTCAACAATAGATGGTGGGGGGCTCTCAAAAGAGAGATTAGGGTAATGCCGATAGAGTTTAGCAAAGAAGTAGCGTTAGAGAAAAATAGAAAAGAGGGGGAGTTGGTTGATAAGTTAGACGAGGCTATTTGTAGTGGCATTGCAACTAACGTGCTAGCGGCGACAATGGCATTATACCATTTCTTCAATGCGAAACACGAAGGTTGCATTGTCAGAGCTAATGCGCGTGCTCTGAGAAACGAGGGAACCAAAGCTGTTCGATGGGCCCGAGTGGAAGAGGTACAGCGTGGTAATAAAACCAAGATTAGGTCTTTGACGGACAGAGATGGACACGAGCTGAGCGATTCCAAGCGGATGTGTGAGGTCTTTCGTCAACATTTTGCTCGGTTGTTCGGCGGAAGTGGCGGCGCAGAGGCAGTGGCGAACTTCAGTTCCTACCTCGATGGCTTGCCGCAGCACTCGACGGCCGACGCTGGACGCTGCGAAAGGCTGATTACTTCAACTGAGATTCAGGATGCCCTTGTCGGCAGCATGAAGCGCAAGTCACCCAGTTTGGATGGTCTACCCTACGAGCTTTACTTAAATATGCCAGACTTGTTCTCCAATCTCCTCGAAGCGCTCTACTGCAACTGACAGCAGAACGGGAGCATTCCCAGCCGGGGCGTAGTGACCCTGATGAGGAAAGACGAGAACAGGAGGGACACATTAGACAACTTCAGGCCCAACACAGAGTTTAAGATTTTAGCCAGGGTGTTAGCGAACAGGTTGGCGCTTGTGGTTGGGGATTTGGTTGGGGAGGCGCAAACTTGCGCAATACCAACCAGGTCCATTCTCGACAACTTCCACCTGATGCGATACATCATAGAGAGGGTAGGGTGTAAACCTGGTTTCGGTGGGGCTCTGATCAATTTAGATCAATCGAAAGCATTCGATAGGGTCGACCATTGATACCTGGAGGCTGTCCTCAAGGCGGCTGGCTTCGGCCCCGTCTTCAGAAGCTGGATCGCTGCAATGCACAGCGGCACCTGCTACCTGGTCAAAATTAATGGCCACCTCTCGGAACCGTTTCAGGTCTCCTGTTCGGTCCTTAAAAGGTGCCCTCTCTCCTCCCTTCTGTACGTATTGACTCTCGAGCCTTTAGTGCGGAAGCTGGAGTTGTTGCAGGGCATCCTGCTCGAACCGGGACGCGGAAAGGTTGTGTCGGCTTATGCGGACGACATCCCCGTGATGGTGTCGGACACCTCAGAAATCGAGGTGGTCGGCAAAATATTGGAGGAATATGGAAGGTTGACGGGAGCAAAACTTAACAAGGAAATGTCGGTGGGCATGCAACTCGGCACCTGGAGAAGCAAGTCCATGCCGTCTAACGGCGTCGTTAGGTGCTGGACGGGCGGACCGGTAAAGAGTTCGGGGTTTGGTTCGGTCCAGACCTCCAGGTGGATAAGAATTGGGACGAGGTGACGGGCAGGGTAGCCAGTGTAACACAGAAATGGGCTGCGAGAAAGCTATCGCTGAAAGGTCGGGCGGAGGTGGCGAACGCGTACATCGCGTCCGTCATCTACTACCGTCTGACCGTCGTCCATTTCCCCCGTTCGCGCCTCGCCATCTTGGAGCGGCTCCTCTTCAAATTCTTGTGTGGGTGTGTGTGTGTGTGGAGGGAGGGGGTTCAGGTTCCGCTGGTGAGGGGGTCCATCTACTGCCAGCACCCTCTACATGGAAGGCTGGGCATGTCTAAGCTAATGATGTGCAAACACGCGCTGAGGCTGCCGCATTTCCAGATATTCTGCCTAAACGGTGAACAGGTGTGGTCGCCGTTTGTCAGACGGGCCTTTCCGCAGCTCGTTTCTTTGACTGAGCTGCAGTCCTGGGTCAAGAAGAGACCGAGACTGGGTGACTGGCATCTGCAATGTTGCTAGGCACTCACTGCCCTCTACCAGGCGGGCAATGCGGTCAGTGGAAGTTCCACTCTCGAGTTCTATAGAGGATTAGTGGTGGGCAAGTGCGACGACGCACTCGGAGAGGCTCTGAGCGTCGACAAAATCGACCTAACCAGTCTGTTCCGGAGGACTTTCGAGCCCGGGACGATGGATACTTTCCAAAAATCCCTCACTTGGCAGTGCTATAGGGGGGCACTGCCGGTTCGAGATAAACTGTACTGGCACGGAAGTGCTGTCAGACGGACCTCCCCGAGATGCGCGCAGAGCGACGAAACCGTTCTGCACGCACTCGTCCAATGTCCGTGCATTACTGACTTGTGGAGTTATGTTGAACAGCTGTTGTCGCGTGTAGAACGGATCCGGCTATCGGCTGAGTCCATAGTGAAGATCGACACGCCACCTTCTTTTGGCCAGGAAGGGCAGGACATTTTCCTGTCTGGTAGCAGTAGCGAAAGAGGTTGAATGGTGGACCAGGTTGAAAGGACTGAAGACAGACACTTTTCTCTTCGGCCAATCCCTCATCAACTTTTTCAAGTTTCACTTGGAAAGGAAGGTGAGGCTGGAGAGAGAAGTGCTGCCCCCCAGTACATTTGCTGAAAGGTGGTTGACTGTGGCGAGAATGGTTCGTGTCAGTGGGCCTACTCTGGTCATGCGCCTGTAGGCGGGTACATTTAGAGGGGGAGAGGGGTGCCCTTCCAGGTTGCTCTCGAAGCGTCGGGTCATTCAGGATTGGTGGGGTACCTGCGCGAACCTTGGGGGGGGGGGGCATCCGCCCTATTGGGGAATTTTTATTGTTGTATTTTTATTGTTACTTTGCTACTGTTATTTGTATTGTTTACTCGATTTTTCTGTAAACCC
The DNA here is from genome assembly GCA_964016885.1 of Eledone cirrhosa. Taxonomy (NCBI): domain Eukaryota; kingdom Metazoa; phylum Mollusca; class Cephalopoda; order Octopoda; family Eledonidae; genus Eledone; species Eledone cirrhosa. The sequence goes on from OZ024740.1 coordinate 179,967,990, forward strand.
CCACTGTCCAAGTCTTTTGTATTGTCCCCTATATGTCGGCCCTTGTGGCCAATAAATGAAATCATTATTATTATTAGTACCAGTAATGCACTGGGTAATTGCTGGCCTTGTGCCTAAAGTAGAAACAATTATTATTATTATCATTATTATCATAATTATTTTTATTTTTATTTTCAGCCATAGTTTATTCAGTGGTGACCTTAGTAATGTAATATCATTTAATTAACTCTGTATCAAGTTATGTAACCCGGCATTGACAGCACTTTCTACATGATATATGTTGTTCCCCATACTGGTGTTTTCTGCAATCTTGAAATGCTTGAACTAATTCCCATTCTATCAAGTTTTTTGTGGACTACGCTTTCTTTCCTATTCCACAATTTCTCGAGATTTCTTCCCATGTTTGCATACTTTAAAGTTTTTCCTTCTTTCCGTATATATCTACACTAAATTCATGTCAAGCCTTGTATCTTCAAAAAATCTATATGTCTAGATTTTAATGTTTCACAAGAGTCTTTTAGTCTAATTTTCTAGGTCAATCTCTGGTTTTTGCTGATAGCATTTCTTGTTGGTTGCAAACCGATATTTCATGCATAAAAACAATGGAGGTGTATGCAAACTTTATCGTAGATATATGGTTGAAAGTCGAGATATTTTGTGATAGCGGAAATCAGTGGTCTTAGGTATCAATAAACATATCTCCTGTACCTGACCATAACCGAGCTTTTCCCAAAACGCAAGCTTTCTGGAGTAATGATCGAATGATAAAATGTATAGGTCAAAGTTCCCATGTCACCTATGAATACTCGCACCAATTAAACCACAAACTTGGAATCACATATTTTTTTCCACTTTTATATATTCACATTTCTGTTATTTTCTCACTGCAGGTAGATCTTTCGTATTGTGCTCTAATGTCGTGTCTGACTATAGACAGTCGGACAAAATGCTTTGTGGCGTTTAGTTACGAATTTCCCTATTGTGAGTTCAAATTGCGCTGGAGTCAACTTAGCCTTTCCGGGGTTAGGGGTGAAGAAATAATATTCCAGTTAATTACTGAGGTTATATAACCAACATTCCACTTTTCTCCAAATATGTGTTGTAGTAGTAGTAGTAGTAGTAGTAGCAGCAGCAGCAGTAGTAGAAGTTTTTCTCCCCCTCTAATGTTAGCCTTTTTTTATTTCACACAATCTGTCTATCACGTAAACCACAACATTTGTCCTGGAACGGTTTTAATGTATATTTTTCAAATATTATTATCATGTATACTTAATTAAAATATATGAGATGAGCTAAAGGATATAGGAATTATATATCTAAATGATGAGTTAATGTACTGACAATCGTACTGACAATCGTACGCAAAATTTCATAATTAATTGAAATGTTGCGGAATGAACAAAAAAAGAATAACAATTGATAAAGAATTTCCTGGAAAATGGGAGATAATTCTAAATAAATAATGATTCATTTCTCCAATTTGATTTGAATGCACTGGGAAAAAAGTTTCTCTTACGTTTGCAGGCAAGTTATATTCCCATGTTCTTGTGTATTGGCATCTGCCAATTATGAGAAAAATTATAATTTTCTCAACGGCATTGATCGTTATGTAATTGAATTTATGCCATTGGGTGATTTTAGTTACTCTTGTGGCTCATTATATATTTTAATTATGTAAGATATACAGCATAAACTTTATTCATATCATTCTACATGCAAATAATGTTGTCAACTAAGACAGGGTTGAGTTAGCTACATTATACTTATAAGTGAGATATATCTGACACTGAATCCATTCATTGTATGAAAATAATGTTATATCTGAAGTGTAGATATGTGAGCTGTGTTTACGAAATGTAAATTCATGTAAATTCAAATAAATGTAAATTCATTCAGTGGTCTCATACAAAATCTTTTCTATCATGACGGCTACTTTAAACCAGGAATAGATCTTCAAAATGTTTTTTCTAATGTTCTTTTGTTATTGTCTTAGTTCAATTTCATATGCATTGTTAGCACTTATTCCGCAATTGTTACTATGTGCGACCTTTCAGTATAAATTTATTTGCAAAAATCCTCTTATACTCGTGTGCTAATGTTTAAATAACAAGATCAACGCGTTATGAAGGACTATGTTTAAAAACCATACAAGCACCAAAATGGAAGGACATATCTTGTTTAATTCGCTCAATATATGATATATAATAAGCGAATAGCCTCTTCAACTAATATGAGTAACTAATTTCGGATAGCATAAATATAAAATATTTAATGATCATCCAACGACCACAATAAATGATGGTCATATTATTTAAACGCAGTCAAAGCAGACTAGCTTCAAAGAAATTTCCCTCAATTATTTCCCAAGTATTTCAGAGAGTTTATTGCTAACATTTCAAAATAGATTCTCTTAAGAGGTCACTCTGCAGAAAATGGATTTAACTGTATATAAAAATAACGCCTTAAAATTCGTAGTACAACCGGACTAAGGGCAGATCATATAAAATCTAAATACATCAATATCTTAGTTTCAAAGAATTTTCTTTTTATTTGTTTAACTGCTGAAAATATAGCTAATGGCATTTAATTATAGTAACAACAATTTATTTTCTCAAAATGTCCATTTTGATATCAATACTTTTATGTCCTTAGAAAATATTATCTACAAACACTAAAACAAAGATATTAGCACACATTCATTTTCATTTTTTCTTTTCTTCTTTCTAAGTATGCTTTAGAAAACATTAATCAATCATTTCTAAAAGTCGTTACTTTACATTAAAATGTGACATAATCATTATAATCATTCAGCCGTTTGAGAAGAGAATTCCATCTCAAAGAAAGTTAGTATTTAGAAATTTGATATGAGAAATTTCATTTGTACGTCGTAGTCTTAAATATTGTTATTTTATAAATCATTCTTTGTATCCTTATAATTACACATTGGACTGGGTTCGGTGAGTTCTCCTCCTCCTTTCACTTACATAATCAGAACCAATATCTAACAAATGAGCTATAAAATAGTTCACAAATATAAACAGAGAAACTTCATATGTATTTCTTATTATCAACACTGATAAACACGCCTGAAAGTGCTATACCCTTACACCTGTGAAGGTATTATAAGGAATTATATTTTTATATCCACCACTTCATCTCAACTGGCAATGATATTGCAGAAATGATATATATTTATTGTGCTCTTTAATTATATGTAATAATAAAAAAGTTAATGCTATATATTTATTAATTTCTATGACTAGGTATTCAGGTTTTTAGAGTAATATATGACTCTCTGCCTTCTGACTTCATACACTATCCACGTTCACTTCTTGCGCTGTCCCCCTTCCTTCCAGCTCTCACTTCCCGTGTGTTAATCTGAAAGGGCGGTAGGTGGTTAAGAGCTCGTCTGTTTCTGTCTGCTGCAATATGGACATCTAAAATTCATGACATAAAACTTATTTACACCTTAGTAATATATACAAACTTTAGACATGGGGTGTTGGGAATGAATAAGCAGATGTTTCAGAATCCAAGTACATATTTGCAATGGCACGAATTGTTTGAGTGAAGCTTAATATGGTTTTATACCATTAGTAACACTAAATTCACCATACCGATATACGCGTGATTGCATTAACCGGTCTTAATCTACAGTACTGTTCAAATTAACGTTTTAAAACCTCAATTGTCGTTGTGTACTCTGTTAAATAAACCACATTTTTAACGAAATATTATACACTACTTACGATATTTACGTAGTGTTTATATTGAAAATGAAAATGGCATGTAATGCCCAATGCTAATTCATAAATTTCCTAGAAACCCTTAAGGGGATCGGAAATTATTTTTATCCACAGCAATGCGAGTGGACTAACTAATGAGTGCAGTAAATTTCGAGGAAATCGGGTGGATTATCTTTAAGTTACACCTCAAAAATTCTAAAAATGCCTAAAAAATATACTTTTACGCCTGGGGCAGAAAAAGTTAGAATTTAATTTTAGCCCATTGCACTTCAAGACATATAAGTAACACACTACGCACACATATACATATATATATATATATATATATATATATATATATATATATATATATATATATATATATATATATATATATATATATATATATATATACATATATATGTGTGTGTGTGTGTGTGTGTGTGTGTGTGTGTGTGTGTGTGTGTGTGTGTGTGTGTGTGTGTGTGTGTGTGTGTGTGTGTGTGTGTGTGTGTGCCTGTGTGTGTGTGTGCGTGTGTGTGACTGTATATATATATATATATATATATTCGTAGGGCAACGTTCACTTAAACATTTAAAAATAATTTCAATATTAACAGACATGTATATAATTTAAAATATAGTTGTATGTGTATGTGTGTGTCTCACACCATTACATTTTAAATAATATACATGTCTGTGAATATTGAAATTATTTAAAAATATTTAAGTGAACGTGACACTACGAATATATATATATATATATATGTGTGTGTGTATATACACACACGCGCGTACACAAACACAGACATATATAAATATATATGTATAGATATAGATATATATATAGATATAGATAGATATATATAGATATATATGGGTGTCTGTGACCTATATACAAAGGTCACAGACACAGACACATATATACCCACACTTAGAAACACTTCCTATTTAGCAGGAATTATTCACTACACACATACTGTCCTAACACATGTCATATGATACATATGACTTAATTTTCAGTCGCCAAATTTTAGCCAAATTCAGTAATGATATATTCGATTTTTTGAAGTCACCTGCTATAATTAATATATATATAAATGAATGTGTACGTATATTTATATATACAAAAATGGTAAGCAAACTGCGGATAACTACTATAGAAAGAATACCTTTTATATCATTAAACTGCCAGAAATCATCTCTTGGAGCGGTTAATGGATGATGTCGAGCTTAATATTTTGTTGGTGATTTATATCATCGAACATTAAACCGCAGAACGGCAACTTTCTCTCGGCATATATTATCACAAACAATGAAAGACGTGAGTTGAAAGTCGAATACTAACAAACGCGTTGCCTAAATAATTGTTTCTACTTTTTGGCACAAGGCCAGTTATTTTCCCAGTGCATTACTGGTGCTTTATTTTATTGACGCCGTAAGGATGAAAGGCAAATTAACTTTGGCGGCATTTGAACTCAGACTGTAAAGGGCAGTAACTCTGTGCTGAGAATTACGGCGTCCCTCTTCCGATACTGCCAAATGAAGCCATTTGTCAGAAACTATTATTCCAAAACCATTCCGAATTTGAATGGTAGTGAATGAGTATATTATCAGGTTGAAGAAAGGAACTGCCATAATGTGCAGAACAACGCCATAATAAAACTCATAATAGTTGGATTTTGGGATAGTTATATATATATAAATTATGATTCGTAGATTTTAAAAGTTGGCAGATCCTGGCGCAACCTTCACGATTCCACAGAATTAGTGACATCGAATTCCTGTAATTCTTACAGAAAAAATGCATTGCGTACAAATCGCATTTCACTGTCAAATGTTATCAGTTAATCATAAACACCACCATGAACAATATTTAACTATACGCTCGATTGCTCGACAATAGAAATATCTTGTGATCATCCTCTTCCAAACCAGCCAATGCTCAATGATATTCATTGCAATTTTAAGTGTGTTTGATTTGCATATCACAGGTCAATCGTTGTCATATGTTTTGATACGGATATCGAAAAAGAAAGTATTATGTTTGTATGTATATATCATGGTAATTGTAATGATGCTAATATCGAAGTTTAATATCGAAGTTCATCTAATTTCTTGTTCATCAATATATTGGCGCAGGTATCCTTAATATTAGAATCTATGCGTTGAATTTTCGATTTAATTAAATTTCGTGGTTTACTCTAGCAGTCATATCCAAAGCCGCAAATATGCATCATTAAAATATGCATCATTAAAACCTCAATTGTTGTTAGCATTTGCTAAGCATTGCAGTAATAACATGAACGAAAGCAAACGTTTATTTAACAAATGCTTATAGTGAGAGACCCATTTCAATATGTAAATAGGAGTTAAAACTTTATGGACAATAGGCTAATGAAAACAATAACAATGTTTACGCTTTATTTTATTGATTATAGTTCTGATGAAGCGACAAAAAAAAAACACAGAGATATATAATTTACAAACAATCATTGGATGATATAATGCATGCATAAACCAAGTACACAGCATACAACATCAAGATGATGTAGGACAGGAAAAAAGGAGTGACACAAAATAACAAATTAGTCACTGAGAAGGTCACAGAATCAGTGACAAAACAGCTTTGACTACAAATAAAACACCATCTAGCTATTAAAAGAACCAACTGAAAATATGTAATAAATTGAAGTTAAAACATACAGATGCATGTGTTTTTATTAGCAGTATGACCCTCTCAAATTATAACAACATAAATAAATAAATAAATAAATATATATATACATATATATATATATATATATATATATATATATATATATATATATATATATATATATATATATATATACAAAATTAAGATAAATTAAATGAATTTAATCCAAATCGAAATTGTGGGTGTCATGCCTTAACGGCGTGCGCCATATCGCCCGGAAAATAAGCTCAAAGATTTTGCAGGTCCGAGCATTTTATAATAACTAGAAATTGATTAACAAATATATAAAGAAATATAAACATGAATAATCACAGGCGATAAATATAAACATGAATAATCTCCTGTAATTATTCATGTTTATATTTATTTATATATATGTTAATCAATTTCTAGTTATTATAAAATGCAAAATCTTTGAGCTTATTTTCCGGGCGATATGGTGCACGCCGTTAAGGCATGACACCCACAATTTCGATTTGGATTAAATTCATTTAAGTTATCTTAATTTTGGATATAGATATATAAATACGGCTCCTTAATTGTAGAGCTAACTCTGTTGAAAGGAATTGACTGCTATTTCTAGTTGTCGAATACCTATTCACGCCACTGAGAGGAAGCCGCTGTGATGTGTAAAAACAACACGTGGTAGTGGCCATATTTACTCGCCGTGTAAACATGGATTGCTGGAATGTTGTTCTTCCTTGTTGATAATATCCACTTTCTGTGACTTACCATCTGATTAATTGGACAAATATATTTCTTTAATGAAATATATGCAGGGAAGATTAATCATTAAAAGGTATCTATTTTTGAAGTTCTAGTAACTTTATTTATTTGTTACCTACTAGCTGTGCGTGGTTACACGCTTGTAGAAATTATCTCCTGTGATTATTCATGTTTATATTTATTTATATATATGTTAATCAATTTCTAGTAGTTATTATATATATATATATATATATATATATATATATATATATAGTGAAAGTGTGAAGAATAAGATGGTCAACAGTACAAAAAATGGTTTTATTTAGAGTATTAACAATGTTATGTTTGACACTGTCTTTATTGTGTTGTATCAGATGAAAGAATGGTAATTAATTAATGTATTGGTACGCGATGGGGCTCACCCACAGCCCCGGCTGACATAATGGAGAAGGCGTTTCCCCGGAGGACGGCAAGTGAGACGCGCTGGAAAAGCCACTCCAACTCGCGGGGCTCACACCTGCGGCTGGCAAACTCAGCGCCTATGGTGGTGAGTAAGGAGGTAGCCCTGGGGCACAGGACACCAGAAGTTTCCACTGCCAGGGGAACGAACGCAAACATGTCGGAGAGCGATCGGTATTTGAGGAGTTTGGCCCACTCAGCCCATCGTGCAGCAGAACCTGGGTGAGTCACAGACTGCACCAGTTTGCGGCTGCAGAAAGTGTCGGTGCATATGGCATCCCTGACAAGGGGTTTGCCACCGCGGAACGGGAAGATGGTCATGCCATCTGGCCTTTTGTCGTCCCCTCGATCCAGCCCCACCGGCTAGAGCTTGGAAGGGAAGCCTGCAGCGTCCAAGCCATGCTTAATGACCTCGTTGAGGGCAGTATGGCGTGGAATGCGGCCGGCACTGTGGCGACAGCAAAGTGGGTGGAGGCCGAAAGAGTCCACGATGGAACCGCAGCGACATTGGAGTGGCTGGCAGATCAGGAGGCCGAGCCTCAGGGAGGAGAGATGTCTGGGTGTAGCATGGAGAGCTGCGGAGTGCATAGAGGAGCTTCGGCATGGCGAAGCAGTTCCTCAGCAGAAACAGCTGGGTGGCCAGTCGGCTCGTGAGAGTCTATTGATTAGGATGTCTAAATAGTGCTAATCACTCGAACTATAGAACATCCAGAGATAGGAAATACTTATGGTTCAATCCAATATTCAACTCCTCTATAAAAACCAAACTACCTTCTGCATTCTTTAAACTAATAGACAAACACTTCCTTAAACTAAACAAATACCATAAAATCTTTAATAGAAAAACTATCAAACAGTTTTACTCTACAGCAGCCAACATAGAATCACGCATAAAATTAACTATAAAATAATTCCATAACACCAAATACAAAACACAAACACATATCAACATCACAACCACACACACGTCAGAACGTATCACAACAAAACATCAACAAAATTAAATCTCAGCCCATACATAACAGCATACAAAATCGCAACGGAGAACCTACACACAGGAAGGACTCCAAATGTAACTGACACTTAACTGATAAGTGCCCCCTACAAAATAGATGCCTGGAATCTAATATAGTGTACTATAAATTCGGGCAACTTAGCATGGTACTACATAGGTTCTACGGCTGGGCAGTTAAAAAAAAGATGGTATGTTCACAGGTATACTATGAAGTACCGTAGACTAGAAAACACAACAACGCTGGCCAATAAAATCTGGCAGCTTAAGGATACAAACCCAGAATACAGGATTAGCTGGTCGAAATTATCGGGAGGAAAAGCCTACATAAATGGAATGTCCCACTGTGGACTTTGCAATATGGAGCTGTTCCATATTTTAAAGTATGACAAAATACTGCTTAACAGCAAAGAAGAACGATCAATTTTCTGTAGGCAAAAAGCAGCTACTAAATTCGCAAGTTTCAAACCAACATGATTCGACCCAACAATCCCATAATTCAAGCTAAATCACCCAGAATCTAGTATAGTAAATACATACTACATCCCATGCTTTAACGCATAGAGTTACGCCCCTTGCCATTCTGAGTTCAAATCCCGCCGAGGTTAACTTTGCCTTTCATCCTTACGTGGTCGATAAAATAAAGTACCAGTAAAGCACTGGGTAATTGCTGGCCTTGTGCCAAAAGTAGAAACAATTATTATAACTACATACCAACCGACTATTATTAATTGGCAACAGAACAACTAATCACTAAATCAACATCATAAACCTCCTAACCTTTCTTTCACTTTCTTTCACTTTCTTTCACTGTCTCTCCCTAAAGCTATTTCACCTCTTCCCTTGTATCCTATCCCGTATTTCTTAACCTCTAACCTAACTTCTAATGTATTAATTTATCTTTTATATGTCATTTATAATTATATTCTTTCTTCCTACTCTAACCATCTATGATTTAACCAATACATATGTATATATTTAATATTTATGTTCATATTAATAATATTCCTGGCCTCATCACATCTTTATACTTACACACCACTATAACGTTAAACACCACCACCACCACCACCACTACCACTATTTTCAACAATCATATTTTGTTCAAATATTTTTTCACGTATATATTTTTTTTACTTATTTTTTATCATCTTCATTCTAACTTCTTTATTATGTTTTTTTTTTCTTCTTTTCTTTCTTTATTATTGATGTTGTTATTTGAATTCTCCGTAGTATATATACAAATATCGAGTGTAATTCTGTCAGTTATTCCGATGATTTGATTAGGCATACACTGTATTTAAGATTGAGTGACACAACTTCGAGTGATTAGCATTCTTTAGACATCCTAATCAATGAAACCGTTGTTAATACTTTAAATGAAACCCTTCTTGTACTGTTGACCATGTTATTCTTCATTCTTTCACTATTATTACTCCAAGAATGACCTGCATGGGAATTCCCGCGAACTCGCCACCCAACTATGAAAACATGTTGTTGAGTCAAACAATACAGAGTACTCATAACCTCTAACTGGATTATCTATAACAATAATTTGTTATCCCATATATATATATATATGTTTATATATACGAATATATATTTTTAAAAGATGTAAGTATGCATACGTACACACACACACACACACACACACACACACACACACACACACACACACACACACACACACATATATACATATATATATATATATATATACATATATATGTACGTATGGGTCATATCGAATATTAAAAATAATATACGATTCGTTTTTGTAAAAACAAACGGCCCGATTAAAGCTGTGCCGTGCCGATGACAAATCGTCATCTGTTTGACCAATACTGGCATTGATGAACAATCAATATATTTATGGGTCATTACCCTTCATCAGGACTGTATACCTCTGCCAATCTTTCGAACGGCTGAAAATATATAGTATTTTCTTAAGTACACATCGGCTGAGTAGACTCATTTGCATACCGAGCGAGTTACGGCTGACCATGCCGAAAACTAAAACTAAAATTAGAATTTTATTTCTAACCCGATATGTACTTACGAAAATACTATATATTTCCAACTGTTCAACAGATTGCCAGATTCTCACCAGTTGAAGCCTGAAAAATCAATTAGGGCCTCGCCGAAAACGAAAGTGATTGTTTCAACCAATTCAAGCATGTTCTATAGTCATGATTAGATAATAATCTTTACACTATCATGAATACATTTTTAACATTTACCTTATCTGTGTTGTTTTATGTTGTGATTTATGACCCTCAACATATTTCAGACGTTAACGAAAATTTATAAGTAGAACATATTTAAATAAATAGGTACATAATTCTATATAATATCTTTACTACGCTAACTGGATGCTTCTTCTTCTTCTTCTTCTTCTTCTTCTTCTTCTTCTTCTTCTTCTTCTTCTTCTTCTTCTGTAGAAAATTCTAGAGTATCATGATTGTAAATGATTTCAAATCTCTTTAGAAATTTTCAAAACCATCCTATTATGATAAAAAAAAACATGCGATGCGTTCCCATACTATTGTTTTTAAATATATTGATGTGTTAACTACTTAGTATAAAAAGTCAGATTTCAAACAGTTACATGTATGTATGTTCTTCTGGTTTTATAATCTTATAATTTGTTACCAAGAGAGAGAGAGAGAGTCGGCTTCTAACATAGTTACAAGAGTCCCTCATTGGGGAGGTAGTTATGTATTCATGGCTGCATGCATGAATGTGTATGCAAGTATGGATGTTAATCTATGTGTGGATGTACATGTTTTGAGTTTTATGTGTGCAGTATATATGTATCTGTACATTTGTATATGCTGTTATTAGAGGCAGAAGTTTGGGAAAGTTTTTCATATTTTTACTGTTCCAATGATGGATTGTACTTGTAATTTCCTAACTAGTCGTGTTCTTTCTGTTTCTGTGAAGCCTGGCTTCACAAGATTTGTAGTTACTAGCATATCCCGGTGTCCCAATAATCACTATGTACGTATTTATGTATGTATGTATGTATGTATGAATGTATGATTTGCTTGGCCATTATTGCAGATTTCACCATCCTTAACTCTAAGGAATCAACAATCCATTGAAACCATAAATTAATCAGCAGAGCATGTAAATATAGCCACTTAATGAAGGTGTGGGCATCCGTATGTATGTGTTCCTCTATAGGTACTTAGTGTGAAAGTTTTTTATATATGCCTTTGTATTAATGTATTAATGTGTATATTTCTCTAAATATAGTTTTTACAAAGAATCCATGATCTTAAAATCCCTTGGACACCCCTATCACCACCTTCACCCATCCTTCTCACCATCTTCTCCTACCACCACAAAACGTATACATACCCCCATACCACAATGACAGTTGGCTCTCCTGAAATTTTCCCAGAGAGAAACAGTTCTAATTCTGTAGAAGAAATTTCTGTATTGAGCACCGTATTTACTGTAGATAATCTCGATCGAACCCGTGATACACCCATATATATATATATATATATATATATATATATATATATATATATATATATATATATATATATATATATATATATATATATATATATATATATATATATAACGAAGGAAGTGTGGTAAGGTATGGTAAGGAGGTGTAGGAAAGCGTTGTTTGCACACAATATACAAGACACACGCATATATATATATATATATATATATATATGCGCGTGTATTGTATATTGTGTGCAAACAACGTTTTCCTATGATATACATATAATATACAAACTAATATGGATGAAAATCTAATTAAATTACCACTATTCCAAAAGTATATATTATTATATTAGAAAGATAATAAAAGCTACTGTTAAATCGTTCTTCTTAACAAGTGCACGATATATTTTCATTGGTTGTGTGTTTTTGTGTGCAAACATATGTTTGTATGTGTGGGTATGCGTGTATATAAGTGTATATGTGTGTGTGCATGTATGTAACGTATGTGTACATATATATAGTAACAAACAAAGTGTTTCATAGATTTCCTTTTTAAATTTAGCTTCTTTTTTATTACTATATTTAAAATATCCTTCGACTTAAATAAGATTTGTCCAGTCACGTTATTTCAATCATCATTTGATTTTCCGCAAAGCTGCAAAAATAATAAGACCAGAATTTAGCTTAAACTCTTAAGAAATGCACGTAAACGAAAATATTAAACTTGATGAGTAAACCGAATAAATGTTAATAACATAGACATAGTAAAGTTGCAAAAAAGGAAAACGTTAAGGCAGCGCTGCTTGAGAGAATCTTTTAATCATGTTTTGTAATGTTACTTAGACTTATTACAAATACATACATGAACGATATTTCAAATAATAAAATCTTTAAATTTTCATCTGTCAGAGTTTTCTCCTCGTCATCGTCATCTATATTAAATCTCTCATCTCAACTATCAAGACATTTATCACGGGGAAACACATGTCTAAATTTCATCTCATTTTGTTGCACATATCACCACATATTACACACAAATCATCCACGCAAAAATGAAATATACATGTATGATATAATAATTGGTGGTACACAATTTCCGATAAAAGAGCTTGTTTATAGAATAAATTGAATATATCTAAAGACATGTTTGCTTGATCAATGCGCGCTGGGACGAAACAACAATAACAATCTCAATGGCAGACATAACGCTGTTAAGAACAGCATTTAGCACATTGTCATTTGAATGACAATTTTTCTAAACTTTCACGTCTGTTTACATTTGTAGATGCTCAACGGCATCTTCCACTCGATGGACAGACAACACTTTCAAATACATCTTTCTCAAATATGACATGTTGGCCTGTTTGAGATTCAATTTCAGCAATCAGTTAATATATGGGTATAATTATATGTCCATCAATAATTTCGTTTCTTTCACACATGATGATTTTATACGAATCAATTGCAATTGCTTATTTTCCATTGAAATTAAGATTGTTCATATAAACGGGCAAACTGTCGTAATATCTTCTCAATATACTAAAATGTGTCACATCTCTATATCCTTTAAATGTCACTCATCCATTTGCATGAAAAAAAGAAAAGTTGTCAAGGGTCATATGGTGATATGGTATGACATTCTAGGATCAATAAAGCGGACGGGCAGCAATTTACAAGCCTCAGATAATGCCATCCCAGCGCTGTATCGACTGCGAAGGATTATAAAATAACCACCGATCCTCGGTCTGCAGAGCAAACCGAGCCAGCAACTACATGATCTTTTACTTCTTCTCAATGATCATACGCCCTATAATCAAGATGTTCTCAGACGTGTGTAACAGAACAGAAGACTCCTCAGCAGAATCAACATGTGCAGCTAAACCCAGGATGTTGAAAACTGCATGGATGTATAATCAATATACCCATCTATAAACGTTGATTTTGTTGTGGGGAAATGCAAGGAAATGATCAGAGAGAGGAATGTGGTATTAAGAGAAGTTGACACTTAGTAACTGACCTTCGTCCTTAGACGTTCTTGTGAAAGAGAACATCTGGATGAATGCAAACTCAGCTGCTTCTGCCTCACAGACCTGTAAGAGGTAGAATACCCACCATCACTTAAATGGCTAAAAATAACCCCATTGAAAAATGGAGAGGTAGACTAGAGCCATTGGAACCAACGAAAACCACAACCAGTTGAGAAAATTCATCAAGCATGTGTTGGGAGCGAAAATTAAAACTACCATAAAGGACTATGTATTTATTTCGATAATAAAACATACGTCCAAGAGGATGGAGTGGCCATCGTCATCAGTATCCCTGGCGATGCGGCCAATCTGTTAATTGTGTGGTGGGACAGGATGCTCAAAGAACACGAAGTTGAGAATTCCATAGTCAAAGAAATGTAATATAGTAGTTAAAACTACCTGTAGTGTATAAGATGTACAGCGGGACGATGTAGAAACAAGAAAACGATATACATAGGTGATGCAGTCTGTAGAATAGGAGAGGAAACAAAGGTGGGGGGAACTTAAGGAGGGAGAAAGTTTATCAGTGCTATACCAACATGGCAATCTAGAACATAAAGGCTCTATAGATGACATAGAAATATAAATCCCATCCACACATAGAAGTTACGCAACACGCAGACAAATTACAGAGGCCACACACATAATACAAGGTTGTCCCAGCCTCAAAAGAAAACACGAGTTGAATAGTAACAGGACGCAACGTAAATGACTCTAGAAAATAGAGGTGATAAAAGAAACACACATCAAAATAGCATAAAATACAATACAACATACATATAATTGACACGTAGACATAGAAAAAAAAATAAAACACACACACACACACACACACACATACACCCCCCCCACACACACACACACAAACACACACACACACACATACAGATGCAGGGGCGAATGCATGCGGAGACACGAAACACAAAAATCACACCAGAAAGAAAAAGAAACAAAGGTAAGATGGAGTAGAGTATTAAGACTAGGAAAGAGAGGAGGCACAAAACATATAATCATTGACGAGGTCAAAGAAAGTGTGACGAAAGAGTTTTGAAAATCGAATGAAAAACGGGCAATAAAGATAAAGATAAAATGAAAATGATATGGTCTGTGTGTTTCTTTCAATGGGCAATATTAGCAACATGACCAGACACAGATATAAACCCTCCCCCCACACACACACGCATATGTATATATATATATATATATATTTGAGTATTATCTTAAATCTGTTGATTGACACTTACGGGTTCAACGCCTACTTTAGAATAGGTCACAGAAGCCCTCTATATGATAATGCTGGCTGTCTTTCGGGCAACACTAGCTTATCTAGTGTATCTACGTCCAACGGAAAACTAGCGTTTGAAATCAAAGCTACAATGTAGCTGAGTTGAGATATTTTTTATTACGATATATTTAGCTAAATGTATTTAACATCGTACATCCCCTTTCCATTACCGATTCGACGGAAACGCATGACATACACAAGACACACACAAACATACACATATATATATATATTTACCTATAAGTATTGTTATAAATGGGGAGGGTCATATTTGTGTAATAATATTGCCAGGATTAATAACAGAACACACTCACTGTTTGGTTGGTTTTCGCCTGTGTCTTTTATATCAATGTTACCATTGACTGACCAATGGTCAAACATACAAATACAATATACATGGTCAATGGTAACATTGAGGACCGAATGAATTAAATTAACCGATATAAAAGACAAAGAAGCGAAAACCAACCAAACAGTGAGTGCTTTCTGTTATTAATTCTGGCAATATTATTATACTAATATGACCCTCCCCAAGTATAACAATATTTGTTTCCACACACGATTTCATATCAAAAACCTCGCAAAACTAATTCATCACCGTTATACTTATAAGTATATATGTATATATATATAAACGTAAAAAATGAAACGAAATTTCATTTCCCACTCTTAGTACGGCTGTTACGTAAATATAAGTATCTACACGCGTACATACATATATGTATACAGACGTACAGTAGTATGTATATATATATACATACTTGCACACATATATATATGTACGTATGGATTCACCGAACATTTATTATAATGCTCGGTGTGTTTGTAAACAAACATCCCGTATTAAGCCGTAGTGTCCAGCAACCATCGTTGCTCGTTTGTTCAACACTGACAAAGGAACGCTGTACTAGTTTCAAGCTTATTAGCTATCGTCAGCAACGTATACCTTCCTGCCAGATTGTTGAACGTATATACTTACCTTATGCATACTAACGGCTGAGTAGCCCAATTTGCATATCGAGTGGGTTAATCGGAAACGAGCGACGATGGTTGCTGGACACTACGGCTTAATACGGGATGTTTGTTTACAAACACACCGAGCATTATAATAAATGTTCGGTGAATCCATACGTACATATATATATATATGTGCATATATGTATATATATATACATACTACTGTACGTCTGTATACATATATGTATGTACGTGTACATACTAATATATATATATATGTTTGTGTGTATATATATATATATACTGTGTATATATATATATATATATATATATATATATATACATATATATATATATATATATATGTTTGTGTGTATATATATATATATATATATATATATATATATATATATATATATATATATATATATATATATATCATAGCATGAAGGTAGAAATATTTTAAACATAAATATGTGAAAACAACATTATTTCCTGTTTCACTGGTCACACATGTTTTAATTTTTCCTCTTTACTTTATACGATACATTGAACTTGTCAATAAAATTAATAGTGCATTCAGCAGGAAATTGTTCATCGCATTGAAACTTTCAAGACCATCTGTGTTGATTTTAAGATGTTATGATTCATAAATAATGAATATAATATGAGATTGCCCTCTTTCTCTCTTTCTGTCATCTCTCATCCACTCAACACAAACACAAACACACACACATACACAAACTAACACACTCATACACCCGCGCACAGAAAAGCTCCCCACGCCCTCGCACAGACATATATGTATGTATATATATATATATATATATAAACACACATATATATATATTTAGAGTTATTCGGAGTGTGTAACCGAAACTGCAAGAATGTGTATACACATATTTAATATGTTGGCTTGTAAACATATCGAGAAATACAAATTTAAACACCGTTAATCTTTATAACCCCCCACATATATAAATGTATAAATGTATATAACATAAAATTAAAATAAATATCGAATGACATGTATATATAAAATAAAACCATTAAACAATTACAGGGGATAATGTGTATATATCTATCTATCTATACATATATAAATAATAAAGAAAGTGCTGTAAGAAGCCAGGTGGACCATAACGCACAGAGTACTCGATACTTAGGGTAGTAGAGTGGGTTACTGGAAAGGTGTCAGGATCCCGATGGCTGAGCTCCGGCCGTTCCGATAGCAATATCCGAACAGCAAGATCCGGACAGCAAGACAGCAAGATCCGGTGCTCAGCCATCGGGGTCCTGAATCTTCTCCTATATATATATATATATATTGTGCTATTATTGAAAAGTAGTAGGAGATGCCAATTAATAGGCGTTCGGATAATGTTTAGTGTCAATAACAACCATGTCGGGAAACTCACCTGTAAAGATGTAGAGAATATCGTTTATAGCTATCAAATTATGACGGCATAGGTGGTCAGATATCTTTTAGCTGAATGGTGTGCGCAGTCGGTCAGAAACTCTATTTGATACTCCGCGCTTGCTACTGGCTAATTTTCCTCATTCATAAGGTTATATTACCAAATGCAATAAGCTGTTACTTAAGCTAATCGACTGTAGTTACACTTACACTCTAGGTTTGGTAGTCGCTTTCTGTTCGCGGTATATATATATATATATATATATATATATATATATATATATATATATATATATATATATATATAAATTGTAAGTCTGAAGAACTATTAGATAACGTATATACTGTAATTCTTCACCTAATCACTATAAATAAACCACATAAAAACCATTTAAACGAGGCTATATGTTTAAAATGTACTTATGAAGAAATAATAGACAAATGATACACATTATCTTCCGCGATGTACAGCCATATGACATGTATTCAACCAGCCTACTCGCCGACAGGCACCAATCACTAATGTTCTGCTTTGACAGCTGGCCACGTGATGGTTCTTAGCCATTTTGAATTCATTTCTGGCGGGGATCATGGTAGAAAAAAACAGTCCAGTCTGAGCTATCTTCTGAAGAATTCCAAGCCTCGTGGATGTATCCAAGATCGGGTATATCCAAAACGTGGAACGAATCTACCGGTTGGTCGGGACTAGAGGAATTTTGGTAAAGTTTATGTGCATATTTATTCAACCTTCTATTTTGTACCTAACTCCGTGCAGTTAACTATTTGTCTAGTCAATTTCTACAGGCTAAAATAAATAATTAAATAATTGTCATATCGCGGAAGATAATGTGTATCATTTGTCTATTATTTCTTCATAAGTACATTTTAAACTTATAGCGACGTTTAAATGATTTTTTATGTGGTTGATTGATACTGATTAGGTGAGGAAAGACAGTATATATTGTATCTAATAGTTCTTCAGACTTACAATTTTTATATATAGCTCTGATTAATGACTATTTGCTTAATTAATTCTTCATTGAGCCACACCGTGAAAGGTTGCCAAACTCATATATATATATGTGACTATCTCTAATTATATATATATATATATATATATATATGTATACCCCTTTGAATATATACATATATATATAACACGCGCGTGTGTTTGTGTTCGTATCTTTTATTCCAGTCAATGATGTCTTATCAAATATTTGTTCTCTAAAACTGATTCTGCTCTTAGAATTATATAGATTTCTGCTTCAGTTATATATCGAAAACCATGGTTGTATTTCTTGGTTAATACCTTTCGTTTGAGGGGATATTCAACAGCACATCCCACATAAATATCATATGAAACAATTATGCCAATTTCTCATGACTGAGATATAATTATTAACAAGGAAATTGTTATTATGTATACTAAGCGTTGATGCAACACTAGCGAGAACTAAAAATAATTTAGCATATTATTTATATTGTACACAATGCGGATGAATATTTTCTTATATAGAATGTTAAATACCGTTGAAAATATCAATCGTTCTTTTTAAATGCCACACCATATATGATCATAATATACAAACCGCTATTACGTAATGTGTACACAGACTCAGGGGTAATTCTCTGCATTTTGACAGCCATGTATCCGGTTTTAATTTTCAGTATAGGGTAGCTCATATGAATTTCTTTTATGAACATCCATTCTTAGTTTTTAAAATATATAAACAAATGTTAAGTAGCAGATTATATCAACTCCTGACAGTAAACTAATTTTCTTGATCAGATTCACACAAAAGATGAATATAAGCGACAGCATCAACATTTCATAATACATAAGAAATAAAGATTTATGGAGTATAAAACTGATTATTTTGCTACAAATGATAGAAAGTTTGTGTTAAACAGTATAATAATTGTTCTCCTTTAATTTGTTTTGAGAAAATGTTATTACTTTCGGAGAAAAGAGGACACTTTAAGCTGGAATAGAATGAAAAGAATATAAAGATGATAAATACACGCTAGAAGCAAACAAATATTTATAATTACATAGAGATATAAATAAATAAGTTGAAGCGAATCTAGAAATTATAAATGGTCATTTTAGTGACAGCAGAATTGGAAAATATATATTTATGGTCATGTTCCTAACTCTGGTTGAAATGTAATTGGTTAATAAAAGGTGATTTATTAAAGATACATTCTATACAATACTCATAGTTTATAAATTACTAATTTCCACATCATTATATATCTATTTTCTCAATTTTAATATTCTAATATATATTTCGAAGAAAATATAGTGGAGTATATCCAGTAATACATTTCAACGCGTTGCAGAATTCAGCGCATTGCGGAATTTAATTCCTTAACATACTGAGGCACAGTTTCGGGGTTTACTTGAGGAGATTCCGCAAGTAATTATATAGACACTAGCTGGTTTACCCACTTATAAATATCTGCATATGTCACAAATAATATAGTATATAACGTTGGTTGAGATATAATTAAGTTAGACTTTCAGTCAGGCTTGTTAGATGATTATAGTTTCACATCTAGTGATTATAATTTCCTCGTATAACAAATATAATTTGAGGCTTCTGCAATGTAAAGATTTGGATCCATTGACAAATATATACAAGAGAATAAAATTAGTATTTCGTATTAAATTCAGAAGGGATTTGGGAAGATAATTTCTGTTTCACGGTTAAACGAGTGAAAGTGAAAATTACGGAGGAGTATCAGGTGACTTTACCGATTGGTTAACGATGATAAAATATGAAATCCTAATTTAAGATGGCTTTGTAAAGAATAATTACATTACGACGCACTTGGTTCTTCGTGTCTTCGGATTTCAAAAAGAACTCCGACATTCTCTATAAAAAAGGAATTTTGTTGAATTTCTAGCGTGAGATGAAAATAAGTGAGTAAATTCTAATGTATATTAGGGGACGTTGAAATTATAATTAAATACAATGCGTTCATCCCTATACAGTGAAACCTTACAGATACATTGGTTAACGGGATACCTGTACAATTTTAGATTTGGTAACGTGATGTGGGATGTGTCAGGGTATTCGATGCAGTATAAAAGGAAAGCTGATTAACTGGCGTCCTAACTGATTTACTGGTAAAAGTAGAAACAGTTTGGAAAAAAGGTATGATTATGTCATAGTAAACTGACGATGATTTAAATAGAAATAAATACACTAAATTTACTAGTAATAAAATACGACACTAAATGTTAGTTTATCAATATTTTCTTGGTATTTATAGAATTTACAGTTGATACATTGCGTATAAAATATTTATAATTTGTCAAGTTAATATTCATGATGTTAAACTTCCAAGGGTACAGTTTGCTAATGCAAAGTAAAATGGAACATCAATAATAGTGTCATATTTGACGTATAAGTGTATAATAAGTGGTTATTTCAATTCGAGAAAGCTAATAGTGACATTTTATATACGATTTTTCGTGTTGGCTGAGAAATGTCATTAAAACCTAAATCATGCTAGAAAAGTTGA
>OZ024740.1:179994297-180141797 GCA_964016885.1 Eledone cirrhosa
TTGAAAAATGAATAAATAAACATCGGATGTTTATGGTCGTTTTCATCCTGGTTTATTTCGTACAGGGACAAATAATCGGCTCGATTCAGTTTAAATGAGTGAGTGAAAATCGCGCGTATACGAAACTTTCAGGACGCAAGTTTGCACGCCTGATCTTATAGACCACGTGTTTTTCCCCACCCCCAAAAACTTATGGATCATTCCTCTAATGCTGCTATTGCATTGAGGATCCTTCTAACACATCCAGTATCAGTGGCAAGTTGAGAGAGCGGTTTCTCAAACCTCCATCTTATAAATGTTATAGCCATGTCAGTAGAATGAAGCCTTCATTCTTGCTCTTGTGTTGGCATGTGAACAGAACTGTATACACTAATGTTTCTGGGTATCTCCCTTCATCAGTACAGCTCACTGTTCACCTGCCTAACTGTCAGAGCTACTGAAAATATATGGTATTTTCAAAAATACACTGTGACTGATCGGTCTGATTTGCATATTAGCAGACTCGCTGATCAGTCCGATCTGCATATTAGCAGATCCTCTGATCAGCCAGATTTGCATATCAGTTATTATTAATATTCGAAAAACTCAGATTACATTTTCTGTATTCAGCCATGGAGAGCGAACATTTTCTGTTTTATTTGAATTTGGCAAAGCCGGCCATGTGTCGCTCGTATACAGGAAACTGAATGGCCAGTCTGCTGATATGCAAATCTGGCTCATTAGTGGTGTGCTAATATGCAGATCTGATTGATCAGCCAGTCTGCTAATACGCAAATCAGGTCGATCAGTCACTTTGTATTTTTGAAAATAGCATATAATTTACATGCCAACACAAGAGCAAGAATGAAGAGTTCATTCTACTGACATGGCTATAAAATTGAGGCATGTTTGCATAATTGCAAACGAATCGAATATTATTAATATTCGAAAAACCCAGATTACATTTATTATATATAAATATATATGTATATATATATATATATATATATATATATATATATATATATATATATATATATATATATATATATATATATATATATATATAAGTAGAAGGGGTATTTAATTGGTTGGAAGTCCAACAAATAAAAATGTTTATAACTGATTTACACCACTCAACAGTTTACTGGAGTAAATATTCAATATATATATATATATACATATATATAAGTAGAAGGGGTATTTAACTGGTTGGAAGTCCAACAAATATAAATGTTTATAACTGATTTACACCACTCAACAGTTTACTGGAGTAAATATTCAATGATATTAAATAAATGGAAAGTATATTTATAAAACCCTATTTATTTTATTATATATATTTCAAGGGTACCAATACACATTGATACGCTTTAATCAGATAAAATACAAAGTGTGTTTTATAAATAGTGACATACCAATGAAAATCATATCTTATCGGTTGGAAATTCACTGGATAGTGATATCCATTGATAGTGATATCCAGTGAATTTCCAACCGATAAGGTATAATTTTCATGGGTATGTCTCTATTCATTAAACAAACTTTGTATTTTATCTGATGAAAGCGTATCAATGTGTCTTAGTACCCTTGAAATATAATAAAATATAATAAAATAAATATGGTTTTATAAATATAGTTTCCATTTATTTAATATCTTTGTATATATATATATATATATATATATATACATTCAACTATTATGGCTATTGGTGAGATTTGACTCTCTATATTTCACTTGCGCACTCACAGAATCACCAATATGATATGGTGAATAGGCAGGTGGGAATCCAGAGTAACGAGGCTTGGCCATAATAAATGAATATTTAAACTCTATTTCTGTATAGAGTTTTCATCCTTACGTCCGTCAATAATTCACGTCATGATAGGTCTTGAATAATCGTCCCCACCCCACACTCACTTTGACAGATACCCCCGTTAATATTCCATCAACACCCCCCACCCGCTTATTAAATTTTGCTAATCTATCTCCTGCGGAATTATATTATAAGTGATTCATATTGATACAGCAGCTGGAGAATCTAATAATAAATTTATTTTACATAAAAAAAAAACATTATACATGACGAAAGAAGAACATTACAAGAAATCCCATATTTACGAACGTGCAATATAAAATTACTGATTTCCCAAGCCAACGACCCAGCCCCAATTGTTGCAATCCCTGCTATTATTTGGGACCCGATAAGCCACCAAACTCTCCTCTTCTCTATGTCTATCACACAAAACCCTTTATTCATACCCCTCTCTGTATCGACTAAAACCAAAATATACCCCTCTGTATATCTTCCACTACATCGCCTCTCTTATCCCACTCTCTATATCTAAGACTAATACACTCTCTTACACTCTTTAAATCTCCATTTATCTCTCCCAATCCCCCTCTGTATATCAATCACCCCTAAATTTTCGCCCTCTCTATATCTACTACTAGGCACTCTCCCATTATCCCTGTCTGTATATCTACAACCACCAAATTCTACCCCTCTCTATACACAGTACTCTCTTCAAATTCTCACTATATCAATTAACACAAAACTCTCCCCTATCTATATCAATTAAAACCAACCTCTCCCCTTCTCTATATCAATTAACACCAAAATCTCCCCCTCTCTTTATCTACTGCGCGAAACTCTCGTCCTATCCCACTCTCTATATCAATTACCAATTGATATAGACGTGAATTACTTCGCTCCGGATTTTTACGGATTATTGTCAAAAAAACTGTGAGTTCATTGAACAATTTAATAGCATTGTTTAGTTTAATCCCTTACCTGGGCCTACAGACATTGAGTCAACTAATTTTCGCCCCTTTCTGGGGCGAAATTTTCATTTTCATCTCAAAACTGTGTAGACTTTGTATCAGCAATGGATGCCATTTCCACCTCGCACACTGCCGTGAGTGCCACGCTCACTAAGAACAGTGGTGGAGGGAAGGTAGGAGTACAAAGCTTGCAGCCTTCCCTCCTCGCATTATCGAAAAACGTTGAAAGTATTGAAACCACGAAACCAAACCCGGTAAATAATATCAGCACCAACAACAAGAACAATGACAATAACACCACAACCAACAACTGCAACAATAGCAACACCAAGGAAAACATGAACAATATTACCAACAGTGACAACAACAGCAGCAACACAAGAGACAACAACACCAAAACAACATTCGCACAGACTGTAAAAAAAAACGAACTATACACGCCAATAGACATAACAAATGCTAAACAACTATTACAAGACGCAAAACTATTCGTGACTTTTGGCGAAAACGGTGCTTTCAGCATCAATTCTCCACAGGAATTACGTAGAGAGGCTGTTCTGAAAACCACGGTTTTCAGGACAATATCGAACGAAACAAGAAAACCAGCTCAATTGTCACAAAATGAAAATGAACTGGTTCTAAAAGATGCAATGAAGGATATATCCTTCATACAAAAAGGTAAACTATTTGGTAGCATTTCGGTGCTAATGAACAACCAGTCAACAGCACAAAAGTACTCGGTATCACCCATTGTGTCCCCCCGCTTCACCTTATTCCCCACATACAGGGGAAAAAGGACACACAGAATAAAAATAATGAGTCTCACACCAAATGTAAATATGTGGTGGATACTATGTGGAATCATTGACTTTGATGAAGACAAGAACATTTCAGTAGGAAAGTCCTCCGGAGGTGTATTTGGTGGGACCAGCGTAGAAGTTCTGGCGCAAATGAGCCCAGAACGAATAGTGAATATCCCACAACGCGTGCCTCTGGACAGGCTAATATATATAAACATTTCAGTGGAGGGAAGGCGGCCGTCATGTTACCACTGCTTAAGCAGGGGTCACCTGAGGGCTTCCTGTCTTCAATTAACGAGTAAAAAAAAGGCTCTTCTGCTAACCCCGAACACAAAACACAACCCCCCCCCCACACCACCACCACAACAACAACAACCACTACAACACGGAAAAATAACAACACAAAACACTGTTCCACCCAACCCCTCCCCACCTAAAACAAGTACAAAAGCAGCCACAACAAAACCCCAACATATACCCCTCCCCAACAACACGAAGAGGACTCCGTATCAACGTCACCCAGTGACGACGAGGGAGAACCCTTTCAACAGGTAAAAAGAAAAAAAAAGGTACCACATTAACAAAAATGCTACAAACACACAACCACCAGCACAAACAGAACAAACATCACAAACAAAAAACCCACCCCTCCCAAAAACATCACACATACTACAAAACGCAAACACGCACA
Source organism: Eledone cirrhosa (assembly GCA_964016885.1). Lineage (NCBI taxonomy): Eukaryota > Metazoa > Mollusca > Cephalopoda > Octopoda > Eledonidae > Eledone > Eledone cirrhosa. The sequence continues at coordinate 179,998,553 of OZ024740.1, forward strand.
AGAACAACAAACAAAAACGAACACAACACAACAAAAAATCTATACATACATTAACAAGAACAATAAAACTTTGATGAAAGCGATAGGGATCACTTTCACCTACGCAGCGAACAAACCGCACCTAATGATGATTAGGGTCCCAACGGAAACCTATGTAACTTTGAAAAAGAACCATCCAATGCATGTGGGGACCAACTGCACCAAACCACTTAACATCGTCCTATTGAGATGTTTCTCCACCCCCATACCAGACACCCACACCCCACCAAACAACCTAATCCCACCACACACTGATGTCCTCACCCCACCACAAACCACCACCCCACCAAACAACCCTTCCAACACCCCCATGGAAATTGTGCAGCCTGGTCCCCAGGAGGCGAAGAGGTAAGTCATTTCCTTTCCTCTTCCTTTTTCACTCTTCAGAACCAACATGGCCAATATAAGAGTTGGATGTGTGAATGCACGCGGCCTGGGCATGTCCTGGAAACAGGGCAAACTCTTAAATGACCTCAGGTCGCACAGAGTGGGTTATGTAATGGTTATTTGCGAGTCCAGGATCAGCAGCGAGCGCCCACTGGCCCCCATCTTCGACGACTTTGAGATCTACGCATCTCTCTGTCAGTCGAGGGGTGGGGGTGGCGCTGTCTTTCTGCTGCGAAAATACCTGGGTCTTGCCACACATAAGGTACACCTGGACCCGGAGGGTCGACTGGTGGTTTTAGACGTCGGTAGTGGTGAAGGTGGAGCTTTCAGGCTGGTGGCAGCGTATGCCCCATCTGGGACAACGCGACCGGACTTCTTCCGATGCCTGGAGAATTTTATGGGAACGTCTCGCTCCTTGCTTTTAGCGGGGGACTGTAATGGTATCCTGGATGCACGTTGGGACTATGTAGGGTCATGTCCCGATAGAGGGGTGTAACAGCCTCAAACGATTAATCGGCCGATTTGATCTGGCCGATAGATATCGACTAGATTTTCCGACTGTGCCACTGTGGATGTGGACTAATCACAGCGGAACATCTAGGTCGTACCTAGATATATTACTAGTTATAAATAAGGATAGGGACAAATTAAGCTGTCTACGAATGTTCATGGTTGACTATTCGGATCACAAGTTGGTGACCGGATTGGTCAACCTTGATAGAACTCATAGACAGGGACCCAGTTACTGGAAGCTAAACTTGTCCTTACCGACAAACAAAGCTTACAGTAAGCGGATTATCACACTAGTTAAGCAGCGTTTGCGGGGGTAATTGCAACAGCAGGTGGTGGGGCTCTCTGAAGAGAGAAATTAGAATAGAATCGATAGGTTTTAGTCGGGAATTAGCATAAAATAGGAATAGAACTGAAAGGGAATTAACAATTAGAGTAGAAGAGGCGATTAGGAGTGGCAACGTGGCCGGCATGCTGGCGTCAAGAACTGCCCTAGACCAGTTCTTTGACGTGAAGCACGAGGGCTGCGTTGTCAGGAGTAAAATACGTGCTCCGGGTAACGAGGGAGCCAAAGCTGTTAGCTAGGCCCGAGTGACAGAGGCAAAAACTGGAAACAAGTCCACGATTCGGTCTTTGAAAGACCAGGATGGACACGTGATCCTTGAACTTAAGCGGATGAGTGCGGCCTTTCAACGGCGCTTTGCACGACATTTCGGGAGGGGCGGCGGGCCGGGTGGGGCCTCGACGGTCTGGCGTGGCTCTCGGACTAGGAGGCGAAGTCCTGCGAGAGGTCGATTTCAGCCGCTGAAATAGGGGAAGCGCTGAGCCAATGCGGCAGACGCAAATCTCCGGGTCTCGATGGTCTACAATACGAACTTTATGTAGTGATGCCGGGCTTGTTCTTCGGTCTACTGCAACTGGCAACAGAACGGGAGAATTCCCAGTTCTGTGACCAAGGGCGTAGTCACGCTGGTGAGGAAGGACGAGAACAAGGGGGATGACATAGATAACTTCAGGCCTATAACTCTGCTAAACACAGAGTTAAAAATTTTGGCCAAGGTGTTAGCGAAGAGGTTGGCGCTTGTCGTCGGGAACTTGGTGGGAGAAGCGCAGACATGCGCAATCCCGTCCAGGTCCATACACGACAACCTCCACCTCATGCGATACATCGTAGAGAGGGTAGGGAAGGAACCCGGCTTTGGTGGGGCCCTGATCAACTTGGATCAATCTAAGGCGTTCGATAAGGTTGAACATCGGTACCTGGATGCGGTGCTCGCAGCGGCAGGCTTCGGACCCGTTTTCAGGGGCTGGATTGCTGCAATGCACAGCAGCAACACCTGCTCGAGGGTCAAGGTGAACGGCTACCTCTCGGAACCGTTCCAAATCACGCGATCCCTCCGACAGGGATGCCCTCTCTCCTCCCTCCTGTATGTGCTGGCTCTCGAGCCACTACTGCGGAAGCTGGAGCTGTTGCAGGGCATCCCCTTGGAACCGGGATTGCGGAAAGCGGTGTCGGCCTACGCCGATGACGTGACAGTAATGGTGTCTTGCGCCTCGGAAATCGGGCAGATCGGCACATTACTGGAGGAATATGAAAGGTTCACAGGAGCCAAGCTGAATCGGGACAAGTCCGTCGGTTTGCAACTCGGGACGTAGAGGGGCAAACCGATGCCCTCTGTCGTGCCTTGCCCAGAGAAAACACTCGCCAAAATGGAGCGCGCGCTCCTCCGATTTCTTTGGAAGAAGCAGGCTCATTTGGTGAGAAGATCCATCTGCTGTCAACACCGTTCGAACGGAGGGCTGGGGTTGCCGTGGCTGACGATGCATAGACACGCATTAAGGCTACGGCACCTCCAGGTATACCTCACCGGTCAGCTGGTGTGGGCCCTGTTTGTGAGTCGAGCCTTTCCGAGACTCGTCTCACTCACCGAGCTGCAATCCTGAGTCAAGCAAAGACCGAGAAAAGTGGGCGACTGGAACATGAATGTGCTCAGGCGCTCACGGCCCTCTGGCAAGCGGATCCGGCAATCAGTGGAGACTCAAGCTCAACAGTCTATAGAGGGTTGGTGCGCAGTAAGTGCGACGACGCACTCGGAGAGGCTCTGGGCATGGAGGAAGATGAGCTGGCCAGTCTGTTCGGTAGGGCGTTTGGCCCGGGACCGATGGACAACTTCCCAAAGTCCCTGGCTTGGCAATGTTACCGAGGAGCTCTACCCGTTCGGGACAAGCTCTACAGACACGGGCGCCCGGGTAGGGACCCCTCGAAGAAGATCTGTCCGAGATGCGTGCATGACGAGGAAACCATCGCACACGCATTCGTACACTGCCCGGGCGTTGCTGACATGTGGGGCTATGTGGAACGACTACTGTCGCGGGTGGGACCAATCCGGTTGACTACTGAGAACATTGTCACGATCAAACCGCCTCTCCCTTTCAAAAACGAAGGAGGGGCGGTTTTCCTCTGTGTGATAGCTATGGCGAAAGAAGTTGTATGGTGGACAAGGTTGAAAGGGCTGAGGTCAGACACCTTTCTCTCCGGCCAACAACTAGTCTTTTTTTTCAAGTACCACTTTAGAAGAAGGATCAGAATGGAGAGAAAGGTTCTCTATCCCAGCAAGTTTTATGAAAGGTGGGTAAAAGTAGCGAGAATGGCCCGAGTGAATGGGCCTGCTCTCTATATCAGCCTGTAGGTGAGAGAGGAGAAGAATGAGAAGAGGAAGGAAGCCCCGCTCTTTGTGCTCCTGAAGAGGAGGGTTGCACATTTTTTCGGGTGTGTGTGCGACCCATGTCAACGCCCCTCCCTATTGATGACTTCGATTGTTAAATTTAATTTGTTATATGTTTTTTACACGTCTTTTTAAATGAATGTAAACTTCCCCCTTTGTATTTGTCCCAATTTTTGATGCCCTGGTGGCAAATAAATAGAAATGTATATCAATTTACACCAAACTCTCCCTTCCTACTATCTACTATAAGATACTCTCTTTCAACCCCTCTATCTATATAAATAACCCCCTCTGTATATCAACTATACGGAGCTCTCTTCAACTGCAATGTTGTTCTAACTGAGATAAAACTAAATATATATTATACACGATGCTCATTACAGCTATAAATGTCCCGTAATTATTTCGGTTTATCTACTTAAGTAAATCAACATTAACAGCATGGCTGCGATATTACAGGATATATATATATATATATATATATATATATATATATATATATATATATATATATATATATATATATACATACATATATATATATATATATATATACATATATGTGTGTGTGTGTGTGCGTATGTTTATGCGTGTATGTGTGTGTGTGTGTGTGTGTGTGTGTGTGTGTGTGTATACACATATACATGTATATATATATATATATATATATATACATACATCTATACATACATATATTGTCATTAGAATTGTGTGTTTTACATTCGTCTTGTTCAAGATAAACACCACGGCATTTTGATAAAATAAATTTACCTTATAAAGAGTATTATTAGCTGTCTTGTGTTTGCCAATGTTCAATGAATTGATTTAATCTTCTCATTAGAATAGAGTTCGCTTCGCACTAAGTGATCCCTTATTTCGAAGAAATTATTTACTAAAGAGAACTAATGAGAAATTGACGTTTGCTACCTTGAATTTTAAAGTAAGGTTAGAGAAATAATTCACACACACACACATATATATATAAAACAAAGAATGTCTGTGTATCTGTTTCCCTAAAACTCGACAATGAGCCAACCGTTTCTTTTCAAACTTTACACATGTAATACGTATGACCCTGTGAGTGTTCTGAGCAAAAGGAATTTTAAAATGATTTAGTCCTAGGGATCGAATTAGTGAAGTGGCCAATGTCTGTTCATAATGAGGGAGTGAGAGGAAATAGAACGAAACGGAGAGGCCAAGTGACGAACTGGCTCTCTAATCCTCCTCTTCCATCTCCCCATTCGTCACAGCGTTTTTCGATAAAGGGGAGAAATGTAAGTGAGTTATAAAGAGAAATAGTGAGAGTGAAAGAAACAGAGAGACTAAAAGAGTGGTATAGTGGGAGAGAGAGAGAGAGCGACAGACACTGTGTTTGATACATGATAGTGGAAGAGGGGAAGGGAAGCTATAACTAATTAACATGTGTGCGTGTGTTCGTGCGCGTGTGTGTGTTCGTGCAGCGTTCCACTAAGAGTTAAATCTATTAACATGTATGTGTACGTGCAGACGTGCGTGCATGAGTTTGCGTGCGTTTTTGCGTTTGCGTGCCTGAGTGTGTGTGTGTACGTGCGTGTCACGTTTCACTTACGCCATTTTTTTCAGTGACAGTAGTTGTTGTACATGATCATTTATTTATAACCTACAACTTAACTGTAAATGATCTTGGAAAACAAAGTGAAAGAAACTTAGAAGGATAAACACGAACTCTCATTTTCTTCAAATGACAACCAAGATTCAGACTGTTACATTTCTACCGAAGCAATACCCACAAATCTAACACAGAAAATATATTATGGCTTCAACAACAACAAAAAACGTTATATATCGTTATTACTGCCATTGATATCAGTAAAGTTTTTATTTCTCTTTCCTGTTAACCATTCATATAAACATATTCACTAACTTACACTCATTCCAACCGCTACTCTCACTGCTATCACTCTCCCTATCCATACCCCGGTTAAGACGGGACTCGTGGCTTAGGAATTACATAGTCAACCGTTCGGAAATCACCTTAGTCTTTCTCTTCTTAGATAGATACATACATATAACGTCGCGCCCTTATAATATCTGTCTGTATGACTGACTGTCTGCATTACGTAACTTCCCTGAGGATGTCTGTGTGTGTGTGTCTGTGAGTTTGAATCCCTAAAACTCGAGAAGTACTCAACCGACCTTTTTGAAACTTTACATGTGTATTACTTATGTTTCAGGGTGGGTTATAAACAATTCAACTTGTTGATCCCCTAGGGCCCGCATTAGGCGAAAAACTGCGGGTTTTTTTCAGGTTTTTAGGGGTCTTTTAAGGCGTTATGGCAGACTGATTTCCTTCAAATTGTAACTATGTATTAGTCAGTCTCTTCTTCATACCGCGAACAAAGAAAGTCCTACTTGTTCATGGCCTGGGGCCTGCATTAGGAGAAACACTTAATTTTTTCAGCATTTTAGGGCTTTTTTGAGGCGTTACGTCTAGCCGATTTTCCCGAAATTTCAAGGCATATTATGCACATAAAAAAAAATTCATTTTCTTGATCCCCGCATTACGTGAAAACCTGCATTTTACCTGCTTCATCGAGGAAAATCTTAAATATTATCCAGCCAGCGGAGTATTCGGTTTATTTCCTTTACATATTCTCCAGGCATCCAGTTTTTCCACGATTAGGTCTGTTGGCGGCCCACGTTACACAGTACCTTATCCCGTGCAACGCCGGGTACAACTGCTAGTACATATATATATATGCATATATATATATATATATATATATATATATATATATAAAGTAAAAAAGATGAAATCGAAAATGCAACTGGAGACTTATTTTAAAAAAATATATATATATTTGTTTGGTTCCTTTACCGGTTCCGCAGTTCTTCTGCTTTTCAAAAGTAGAGTTGAGATGGAGGGTCTGTCGTTTTTCTCACATATGGTTGGTCTTTGAATGTTACTTGTTTTATATGGAAAAAAAAGGCTCGAAACACCAGGTTTTTAGAGAAGTAATTTTATTGGTTGGTCAATAAGTATAATAAATTTCGCGCCAGTTCGTGTTACAGAGTTCTTCAAACAAAGGAGAGGAGGGCTCAGTTTGTTTTTTTCATATATGAGTGTTTGAATTTCTTTTTACTTAAAAAAAGGGGGCCCAAGATGCTTTTTTTTTATTAAATGTAATTTGATTGGTTATAAATGAAATTATGGCTGTCACCTGACAAGTTCATTAGAAATCGCGGCCGTATTTGGGAATAGAATTGTGTAGCCTTTTAGAGACTTTATGACAATAAAAAAAAGTGGCTCCCAAAGGCTATTTTAAAAAAATGCAATTTGATTGGCTATAAGTGAAATTATGACTGTCAAGTGAACAAGTTACGCGCCCGAATTTGGAAAATTATTTTGTAGCCTTTTAGAGAATTTTATGACATGCAAAAGAATGGTCAAGAGAAATGGGATTGGAGAAATGTTCTGGTTCAGTGAATGTGGCTAGTTCGCAGGGGTGTCAGAGTTTGGATTTTCTAGTGAACTAAAGAAAGTAGACATATGTATGTTTATTTGTGTGTTTGGGTGTGTGTGTGTGTGTGTCTGTGTAGGAAAGTGATTCTATTAGTAGAAATGGGGAGGGAGTTGTGTGTGTGAGGAGGGTGTTATCTGTGTGTGTGTGTATGGGTATTATGTGTCTGCGGGAGTATGATTATCATATTAAGATGAAGAGAATATATATATTTTGTGTGTGTGTGTGTGTGTGTGTGTGTGTAGGAAAATGATTCCGTTAGTAGGAATATTTTTGAATGAACATATTTTCCTTACTTATTCTTATTTGTTCTGTTGTATTGTCAGCGCAAACGTATGTTAAGTTTTATTTAGTTCGGGCTTTTATTTTCTAGAGTAGAAGCTGTTATGTGTGTATGTGTCTGTTTGGATAGTTAGCATGTTATGGTGTTGACATAAGGTATATTAAACCCTATTTAATGCTGGTCTATATTTTTGAATAAACATATTTTCCTTATTTATTCGTATTTGTTCTGTTGTATTGTCAGCGCAAAGGTAAAATGGGAAGACTTGGAATGTGGGTGTCTCATTACTTGCGCATATGTCTAGATGTGCGCTTAGTGGTATATGTCTTGTTGTTGGATCTCGTAATTGTTGGCGATGAACTGTCATTCTATTTCTGAGTGTGAGTTTAGTTTGTCCTATATAACCTTCATTGCATCCTTTACATTTAATGGCATAAAGTAGATTTTTTGATGGGCATGTGGAGTGATTTTTTACAGCAAAGTTTTGTCCTGATTTAAATGTATACGTGTTGCCTTCAATGACGTGAGTGCAGGTTCCACAATTAGAGCGACCCCATTTTTTGACAGTTGGTTGTGGGTTTGTGGTAGATAATTTGGCATTGGTGAGTAATATTTTCAGTGATTTCGGTTGTCTTTTGCTTTTGATTATTTTGTGTGTTTCAAGGGCTTTTTTCATTCTTGGGTCTTGTTTCATTAATGGGTTGTTCTTGTGAATAGTGTTGTAAGCTTCCGCATTTATTGGGTTGTGTGTTGAGATATATGATAGAATATTGGTTGTACCTTGAATTTGTTTGTTTTCGTAATTCATTGATGCCTATTACTTTAGCCCTTTCTATTCCATTATTTATTAGTAATGGTGGGTACTGACTTTCGAGTAAAATTTCCTTTAATTCTTGAAGTCTTTTATTTCGCGTTACATAATTCGAGACAATTGTGCAAATTCTTCTTGCTAGATTAAAAGGAATGTTCGTCTTCGTGTGCTTTGGATGGTTGGAGGTGAATAGCAGGTATTGTTTGGAATCTGTTGGTTTGTAGTGTATGACAGTTTCAATATGTGTGTCTTATTTTAAGATTAAGATGTCCAGAAATGGGAGTTGATCTTGGCTGTATTCCATTGTGAAGAAAAAGCCTTCGTGAGCCCCTTTTTTAAGTAAAAAGAAATTCAAATACTCATATATAAAAATAAAACCTTGTTTGAAGAACTTTGTAACGCGAACTGGCGCGAAATATATTATACTTATTGACCAACCAATCAAATTACTTCTCTAAAAACCTGGCGCTTCGAGCCACTTTTTTCCATATAAAACAAGTAACATTCAAAGACCAACCAGATGTGAGAAAAACCACAGACCCTCCATCTCAACTCTACTTTTCAAATGCAGAAGAACTGCGAAACCGGCAAAGAAACCAAATAAATATATATATATTTTTTTAAAATAAGGCTCCAGTTGCATTTTCGATTTCATCTTCTTTTCTTTATACTTTCAATCGTGTAGGACACTTCGGTTACTTTTCATTTTGTAAAAAACCTCACTAAAAAACCTGTACATATATATATATATATATCATATATATACTTACAAAAATATATGTGTGTGAGACAGAAATGGTGTTTTGGTTCCTCTCTACTGTTTAATCGCATGTATATATATATATATATGCATATCTTTTTCTGTGTGTTTGTGTGCATGTGACACCGTGTGGTATGTAAACACACGCGTTACTCTCGCTGCCCCTCCTAATTCGGTCAATCAGTATAGTCATCTGTTGAACATGCTTAGAAATAATTCGAAATTAGTTGGACATATGATTAATACATATGTGAAATAGATGATTAGAAAATCACAATTATGCGATATCTACTTATGTCACTAATTTTCCCCTGGATACAGCTTTGCGTTACTTTCAAATTTCTATGATGAATAAACGGAAAATTAACGGAAACTATTAGATTGTATATAACTATGGTTTTCTACCAAACAAATTAGAATTTGGTTACCTTTCTAAATATGAGGTTTACTGAAAAATTAACCGAAATAATTCTTCCGTTGAAAGGAATTGTGTTAGGCTGTAAAATCTGTGCATACTAGACTCTCACGTCATTCGTGTCTTAGCGTGAATTTCGGCAGGTTACTCTATGCGTCAGTCACTGTAAGGCTGCTAGTTCATATGGTGATGTACTAATTTCAGGTAGCAGACTGTGACGAGTGTTTGCGGTACGAAGACCCGGTAGTACTCCATCCATGATGTTTATTCCTGTAGCACGACAAAATTGATTATGCAATAACCATTAGAACATTCAATGTGAATATATAAAAATCTAAGTTTACATCCATTTATATTCGCCGTTCAGGTCTAGCACAATTTTACTTCATTTTCGTCAGTACCTGGCTTTGATCTGCAGATATTCCTTACAAACTCCGCATTATTCTAAATCATATACGCCATGCGCTTAACTTAGTTACGCGCAATTATCTTTGGGGTGTAAATGTAAGTAAATACGTACTCAATCATTACTACTCTACTACGATACTGCAAGATATTCGTTGCTTAATAAGTTAATGTTCAGGCATAAATAAGCACATATCATATAATATGCTTCTATATTTACAGTTCTTCAATATTAAATTCCCAGAAGCATATGATGAATTTATCAAATTTAATTTTTAAGGAAGAAAATACAGAACTACAATTTACATATTGTACATGGTTTGGACTGTATCAACGAAATGTCACTATCAACATGATGTCTCCTACCACATCCTACTAATGATTACTTATCCCGAAGCAATCCCTATTATGTTTCTACTCTGAGTCCGATATGCTAGCTTAATTTAATACAATCGCCTGTTTTCTTAACTTAAACAAATCGTTGTATACATTTTCCTCATTACTTTGCCACTATATATCTTAATTTCATTATTTTATTGAATATATTGTGCCGTTCAAGTTAAAGGAAAATATACACAGATAACACCACATTTGTATTAATCTCCACTAAACAACAGGGTTTCAACTCTCTCTTAAATATTCCTACTTTCAGTTGAAGGCCCGACTAATCTAATATTGTCATATAAAGTATTTCGAACATTATCCATCTAAAAATCTGATTTACTAGCAAAAGATAATGTATATCTATTGCTGAAACAGACCTATCAACACTCCCCGTCCAACCGGGAGATTTGCAATAGCCTTTGGAGTGGGTGAAGAATGTCTTCTTTTGTGACAATGGGTATAACTTTAATTATGTAAAGTTTATCCATTTTGCTACATTTCACCCATGATTGGGGCACTTTTAGTCATCGTACTCCCATTATGGCTTTCTAGAGGTTGGCAGGTCTGCAGAAATCCCATTCGGTTATGGAAATATCGGTTCCGGTACTCATTTTCTTTTCGAATTAACGTAAATAGAAAGGTGTGCAGATTTCAGATACATTAAGGAATATAAATGAATTAGAATATATTCAGGTTTGAATTACAAGTTTAATCAGTGGACAACGATACAGTTTTCAACTTTGAAACCAGTCCTTCAAATCAAAGCTTGTTTCTTCCATTTTTAATCAAATATAAACACATTTCCATTCAGTAAACCTCCACGAAATAAATATAAAATAACTCATCGAGTTATGCAACAAACGAGATCTGAGTTTTAGGCCCTTTCTAATGATTTAAAAGTGTTTATTCATGAAGGTAAGGTTAAATGAATAATTAAAGTATAATGTTCTCATAAGCAAAATAACCTGCCGCATATCTAAAGTAATGAAATATGAGCTAGTAAACTTCTACATTCATCAAACCATTTACTGTATCGATTATAGTGATGATATACAAGCTATAAAAATACAATCACTTTTCACAACTATTATGTTTGAAAAATAACACTAACAAATAATTTACATATGATTTAATGGTTTGATGACTGGAATGCTGATGTACGTTATCATTTTCAAGGTATATTTGTGATATTCTAAACAACATGAAACATAACTTAAAGGGATTGACAGGCGTTACAGAAAGCTTAAATATTAGCGGTTGCTTCTAAAAACACATGAATTGTCCCTTATTTAGCAGCACCTAATACATGCTGATATAGAGGTCTAGGATTTACAGCAATCAGATCCTGAAACGTTTCAGCATGTGTTGATAAACGATTCAGATAGAAACATGTTCTTATTTAGAAATACATGAAATCGTTTTATTCCACATTAAATATATCCTATAGTCTAGTTCATATTAATCTCATCGTTGTCAAATATCTTGTTTCACTGCTCTGAATCAGATTATATTAACAGACGTGAAATATAATTAAAATTCAAATATTTTACCAAAACAGTTTCAATATCGTAACTTTAAAAACGATGGTGCATTATCGCCATATTTTTCTTTGAAAAACTCAGAAGACACGTATATATTAGTAGATACTTCAAATATTATATCAAGTGTTAATACAGAAATCTGTCCTGAAATTAGTTCGAAATATAGCAATTTCAACTGCCTGTTTATACCTTATATTTGGCAAACAATGTAGTAGTCATTGATTCTACCCCCAGATGATATACGAATTATAACACTGCTTGCAAACTGGAAAAAATGCCGTGTAAGTTCTCTTAAATCAATTAAATCAAAACCTAACCAGTTTTGCTTCAAACCATCAACCAATAGAACAGACAGTTCTTTATGAATGAGATACACCTAATGTTTAACATGATGTTGGTGAAAGCTAAAAAAAACAAACATATAAAACATAACAGAAATGTCATGTTTGCTTTTGATCATCAGAGTTCTATACGTGTCAAACTGAGCAGGTGATTATAGTGAGTGGATATATTCCCATGTTAAATTGACTGAATAAATATATTGCTTTTACCAATGAAAAAGGAAGTAGTAGAGAAAGAGATAAAAAAATATGAGGACAAGCAATCGGAAAAAGACAGAGAGAGGAAGAGTTACATAAAAAAGGAGGGGTCACTTTCCTATGAATAGAATATTAGTTGTTCATTTGAAAGCATAGTTCGTACATTTCAGCTTACGTAATGAATTACAGATAATGTGTTCTAAATTAAGTATACAGAAGCTGCATATCACAGATCAAGTACAGACTCAGGAGAATAAAAATGGACAGTTAAGAATGTTGCTTCGCAATCATTAAGTCCTTAGATTGAATTCAATATGTAGCATCTTGGATAAGTGTAATTTATCATAGCCTGGTTGTGGAGCTGGGCTTTGTGAGGGAAATTGAGGAGACAGCTGTACTCATTGTGTTTGCATTTATATACACACCCACGTTATTACGGGTAATACTGCTCTGCCTTCAGGTATATACATAATTAAAGTATAATGGCTTCACTCAGGCGGATCGCATCTGGCTTGGACCTATATCACCTCGGCTGTCTCCACTCCGCTTCTCAGCACAACAACGGTACGTGGATCAATTCGGTACCCACCTCACCAACCAGTACCCTTCTTGATGACGATTGCACTCGCATCTGAGTAGCACAACGCCTTGTCCACCGCGTGTTTGAGACACTTAAATGCCGTTGCAGGGTGTTCGGTGAAAAGTTCAACATAAACCCACTGTCTTGTCAACAGAGCGCCGGACGGTTCCCACGACATGCCACTCTGAACGACATTTTGAGAAGGAGCCTGGACGCAACTGGCTTTTCATCACAACTGGAGCCAGTAGGCTTTGACCGCAAAGACGGCAAGAGTCGCAATGGAATCACCCTGTTCCCACCCTGGGTCGCCACATGCTGTGACACGTTTTTCGCCTCCAGTTTAGTCCTTTCGGCCACAAAACCCGCTACTGTGGCCCCGCTTGCAGAGGAAAGGAACACACACAAATACCGGTGATTGTCCTACCGCTTCCACTTAACACCGGTCGCCGTGGAGAATTCAATCGTACTTGGACGCTGTACAGTCGAGGTCTTCCTCAAGTTCGGAACATCGGCGGCCTATCTGAGGCAGGAACCCTTCGAGGTGTGATGGGGGTGGGCACGGTTGCAGTGTGTGTCGCTGTCCATTTTCCGCGGTAATGCTTTTGCGGTCTTGTCCGTGGGGCACAGGCACTTTACCACCGCGCTGAAGGCTCAGAATCCAACCACTCATCCTCCTTCACTCCCCAATCTTCTATGACTAGAGAATTACCATTCCCTCCCTTTTCCGTGTTCTTTACATTTTTCTTCATATTTCCGTATCATACACTCCAATTTTTCTTCTCTTTTTTCTTTCTAATCGACATAGCAGTTTCTATCGTTGTAGCTATCATTATAAACTCTAACACTAAGCATTAGGGTATTTTAGTTCGTGCTGCGGCCATTTTAAATGGGATCATACTATTACATTTCCAATTCTTAGTGTGCAATTGTACATGTATGCATATATATATATATATATATATATATATATATATATATATATATATATATATATATATATATATATGTATGTATGTATGTGTGTGTGTGTGTGCGTGTGTGTATGCATATTTATATGTATATGCAAACGTGCACACCCACATGAACACAAACGTATATATATATAGAGAGAGAGATTTCACAAGAATCAAAGCTATGTTCAAAACACTTACATTCACTTACAATTGTCTCATCCAAACCTAGGCTTGGATGAAACAATTGTAAGTGAATAACTGTTTTGAACATAGATTTGATGCTTGTGAATTCTATATAATTGCTCTGTAGAACAACTGATGACATTGAGCTATTTATCTTACTGGTAATAAGGTAGTAATAAATTACTGACCTTCCATGTTTATAGTTTAAAATATACATAACTATAAATAGTAACCTTAATATTATATATATATATATATATATATATATATATATATATATTTATTTATATATAATATATATATATATATATTTATATATATATGTATATATATATATATATATATATATATATATATATATATATATATATATTTATATATATAATATATATATATCTATTTATATATATATATATATATATATATATATATATATATATTTACATATACTACTGTACGTCTGTATACATATATGTATGTACGTATGTACGTATACATACTTATATTTAGGTATCAGCCGTTCTAAGAGTCAGAAATGAAATTTCATTTTTTTCCATTTTCGTTTTCGGTACGCCCGACCGATTAACTCACTCCATATGTTAATATGCATAAGGAAAGTATATACTGTCAAACGTTCAATCGAATACCATGAAAGTATACGGTGCTGATGACAGCTAATAAACTAGAAACTAGTTCATCGTTCCTTTTACAGTGTTGAACAGTAGGGCAACAATGATTGCGGAACACTGTACGGTTTAATTAGGGATGTTTGTTTACAAACAAACCGAACATATATAATAAATGTTCGGTACGCCCACATGTACATATATATATGTGTGCATGTATGTATATGCATACAACTCTACGTCTGTATTCATAAATGTATGTACACATACATACTTATATATATATATATATATATATATATATATATATATATATATATGGTGGCTGCCAACTCGTTTTCGAGTACGGCCACTACTTTATATCCATGTAGGAGAACCCCTACCGATGCACTGAACGAGTGTGAGGTTTTAGTCCACCCAGCGACTTGAAAGCTCTGGTACAAACACTACACTTGTGACAATTATTGACACATAGTGCTCGGCCCATGGAACCATGTGACGACAAGTGCAGAGAGATCTCCAGATATAAAGCAATGCCTGTGCCGTGAAGGTTTTTATAGTGAGCAAAGGCACTGCACAAAGCCAGTCCAACTCTCTTAAACAAGATGATATTTACCAAAAAGAAGAACAAGTCAACATCATTGAATACCATTAGGGTTGCAGGTGTTATATCAGAGTTTTCCTTCTCCTAGATTTCTGCCTTGACAAAGGCTAAGGAGGTCATTTCTGCTGGTGATTTTGGATGGCCATTGACTCTTAAGTGCTCCTTTGCCTTTTGACAGGTTTTGTTTTTAGTTCTGCAGGATGTCCAAAGTCACCCTCCTCACCAAGAAACCTTGGTGGGGTTGCCTGTTTAGCCGCCAACGGCCCGAGCAAGAGACAGATTGTACTTGGATACATGTTACCAGTAGCACCAAGTGGTGATCTGACATATATATATATGAACTTCACAGATGAACTTCACATCATTCTCACCGCACGTAAAACCGTCCTAGAGTTCAACAATGAATATTGGACCAGAGCTGATACCTCTAAGAACTTTGACATCAAAATGGGAGCATCCGATTGATCCCAATTGACAGATTTATTGATATCTTTATTTTGAACTCTTTGAATCGGAAAATTCTTCAACTTCGCGGTGGAATTTATCGTGACGATGGACTCTTTACTATATTAAATTGCAACGTAGTATATTATTAAGAACAATATTCGTAATCTCTTTAACCAACATAACTTAAAAATTGAATTTGATAACAACATCAAACTAGCTAATTTCGTGGATGTATCTCTTAATCTTGACACTGGCCTATATTACCCTTACCATAAAAACAATGAGAATCTAAATTATGTTAATTTTAAATCTAACCACCCCACTAATATTAAGAATGCTATGGTTAGTAATATTGGAAAAAGAATATCCAACCTATCATCTAATAAAAACATATTTGATGCTAACGCCAATTACTATAATAACGCGCTTTCTAAAGCCGGTTATCCTGATAAAATCAAATATAGTAAAGAAACAAATTCTAGAAGATCTTACAGTAGAATATTTAATCATGATCATTCCAATAACTTTAATAAAACACCTAGATACAAAAACATAATCTGGTATAATGCCCCTTTCTCCATCTCCATTAATAATAATATTCCTAAATTATTCTTTAGTGCCTTAAATAAATGCTTCCCTCCCTCACATATCTATAGTAACATATTTAACAAACACACTATCAACTTTTCCTATTCGACCTCTTCCAACATGTCCAACATTATCTCTAAACACAACAATAAAATACTAAATACTAAATGTCTTCCTTCCAACACTAAACATCATAATAATAGTAATAGTACTCCCGACGTCATTGTTAACTCTAGGCTAATTTCTGCAAACCCAAATACAACGTCAAACGCAACTTCGTTAAATCTTCTTAATCCCATTCTAAATCAAGAAATAACTTCTCCAATCCAATTCCTTCTATAGATAACACTAGGTCACTTGTTAATAACTCTGTTAATTTCTCTAATCGCAAATGTAATTGCCCTGTTAAAAATAAATGTCCTCTCAACAACCATTGTCTTGAAAAAAATTAATCTACGAATGTAACTGACACCAATTCCTTTACCTATTTTGGCTCCACTTCCACCTCTTTTAAAGCTCGTCTTTATAATCATCATTCGTCTCTTAAATACCAACTTAAAAGAACCAACACGGCACTCTCAGAACTCATATTGTCCTTGAAAGACAAAAATATTAATTATAACATCTCTTGGAGGAAGGTTTTTTTCTGCTTCTTCATACTTGAATGCTTCTCTATCCAAGACATGTAATCTCTGTTTATGTGAGAAATTTACCATTATATCTAATTTAGATTCTATAATAAATAGACGCACTGACTTGTTTTCTCTCTGCTTGCATAAATTCCACAAAACATTCCATAAAGTATACAGCTAATATCTAATACTTTACCATTTGAAAATCCTTTTCTCAAAGGAACATATATATATACATATATATTTCTTTAAAAATATACCCATCTTTCTCCCTTATTTCAATGTTATTTATTATACATTATATAATACTAGTTTCTCATTCTATATCACTCCTATTTATCACTTCCCTTTCTTTCTTTTTTTCCTTTTTTCTTTTAATTTCTAACCTCTACTCTCTACCTTTTCTTCCTAGATACTTCTCAATTCTCATTATTACTCACCACAATATATCCTTACCCTTTTAAATACTTTATAATATCACCTTGAAAAATCCTTCGTAAACATAAACATTTTTTTGACGTTAGATTATTCATCCTCAATTTATTATTTTTTCTCCCTTTCATGCTCATCTAACTCATACATATTACACATATTCATCCATTCATCCACTCTTCTACTTCCTTTCACAATATATCCTTAATTACATTACTATTGTTATATTTTTATATTTTTAATAATGCATATCAACAATTTCTTTCCATCGCACATATTATGAAACCCTTAAATATTATTCTTAATACATATTAACAATTTCTTTTCATCGCACATATTATTAAACCCTTCAATATACAAACCTTAATTTAACATTATTCTTAATTTTTTCTCTTCGTTAATTCTCAAATTCTTTTAATTCATATATTATCTTCCAACGATTTTTTAACCTCTCTATGTAAAACAATATATTTTTCTCATATATAAAAGCTATCTCTCTCTCTCTCTATCACACATCTCTCCTCCTATCTCATCCTTCCTTATTATACTCCTCCTCCTCCATTATTTACTCTCATCTCCTCCTCTTTTTCACCCCCCCCCCCTCAATTTTTTTTCCCAATATCACACATCAATCTAAAAGTACTTTTCATATGTTGATTTAAAACTGCACTATTTACAAGTGTTTTTTAAACTTCATAGCATGTCTCCCTATTTTATCTGACGAAAACGCAAATGTCATCGCATGAGGATATTTGTTTTTGAAATGCGCATAATAACATACATGGAACTCTTTTAACCATCTTTTGATCTTATATATTATTTATACTCCAGTCCTACAAACTGTAGAGTGCTACTTATCCGTTATCTGCATTGCTTTATTGTACTACAATTAAAACTCACCTCCTACATATATATATATATATATATATATATATATATATATATATATATATATATATATAACAAAGGAATTGTGGTAAGTAACCAGATGGACCATAACGCACCAGAATACTCAATACTTAGGGTAGTAGAGTGGGAAATAGGTAAAAGGTAAATGACACCGACGTCGAAGTGTGAGTGAGGAAAGAATCTCGCACAGGTAAACCGGAGGAAGTAGGAGAGGGAGTATCAGAGGATGAGTGAGTGAAAGAGTGAGGAAGAGGCTAACAGAGAGAGTGACTGGTAGAGGGGGGAAAATGAAGTGAGAGATACAGAGAAAAGGGGAAGCAGTAAAAAATAAATTAAGGGTAGTGGATTGTGTAATAGGCAAATGTTAGACGCCGACGGCAGAGCTCGAGCCGTTTCGAAGGCTATTTCCAGAAATAGCCATCGAAACGGCTTGAGCTCTGTCGTCGAGGTCTGAAATGTTCCTCTATATATAAATGCATACATACACTGATATATATATATATATATATATATATATATATATATATATATATATATATATATCAATACACACATATATATACAATATATACAATATATATATATATATATATATATATATATATATATATATATATATATATATATATATATATATATATATATATCAATACACAGACACACACATATATTAATATCAATACACACACACTGATATATATATATATATAATCGAAATCACATTGCATACTCTCATTACCAGAATCTTAAATTTATCGAAATCTTTTACCCCTTTTGCACTAATAAATTGATATGAAATATTATATTGCATTACTTTATTATTTGGTTTGTGCATTTCATTCGCGTATTTGTATTTTATGATATATCTTACACTTCACAACCATCAAACCAGTAAAGTGGGGAAAATAAATTTGCACTCTGAAATATGTTATGATTGTTGAATTATTTAATTGAGATACTATATAATGTCCCCTAACCTTCGGGCGTAAATATTAAATGTCTTCTTCTATTGCATCATACTTGAGACATATGGTCAATATACATTTTCTCAATTTTACTGAGATGCAAACTACGATAATTAGTATTTTCAAGTTAACTGTGTTTTAGGCTTCAGCAAATATTTGATTTTTGTTTAGAAGATACTACAGTTATCAAATTGAAAGTGATTCACTCTAAATACTTACTATTACGCACTTATGTACACTTCACATCTCTTCTCTGATTTCTATGTATAGTGTATTTTCAAAACGACTCCTCCTTTTTATCAATTGCGTAGATTCAGTAACCGAACTGTTTGGTTAACATCAACTGTAAACTTTTCTACTTTATCAATAGTTTATCAACAGAAACTAAAACCAAATTTCAAAGGGTCTCTAGGTTAATGTATTATTCCAGTCTCCTTGTGTTTGGTCTATTAAACTTTACATTATCTTTACATGAGTGACTACATCTTTCTTGACATTTCATTATTAGTAGTTCTTGTGATTTTCATTTCATTTGAAGTCTATTTAACGCCGACAAGAAGAAACAACGTTGGCTCCTTAACGCACTAACTTTTACATACATTGAGTCAAGTGTGAAGAACTAGAAACATTCAATGGACAAACGTCTTGGTGCAGTGAAACATAATCTGAACAAAAGAGATTCGGGCAGTATATATATGAGGTTTCCCGTCTGACAGATTTACAATTATCCTTCATTAGAGGAGTGTCTAAGAGTATTAGATATAATTGTTGGGATGTAAAATTAAAATGATTCCTTATTGAAGTGCCAATTAATAGCATATAATACCAGACTCTCTTATTAAGCATTGGAGTCGAATGCATAAGTGTCATTAATAGGTTATAGTAGATTCACTGTAATATATGTTTCTAGTAAGAATATGTGTCTCTCTGCGAACATTAGAAGGTATGTGGTGGATTGGCAGTATCGGTAGAGGGTCGGACACCATGCTTTGATGCATGAAGTTACGGCCCTTTCCAATCTGAGTTCAAATCCCGCCGAGGTTAACTTTGCCTTTCATCCTAACGGGGTCGATAAAATAAAGTACCAGTTATGCACTGACTAATTGCTGACCTTGTGCCAAAAGTAGAAACAATTATTTTATTTCACTAGATTCTGAAATATTATAGCCTAATAGTTATTTTGACAGGTGTTATAGCTTTGTAATGCTATACATCCCGAAATTAATACAAGCTGTGGAAATCGCCGTTAGCATATTAAAGCACTGTATAACGTAAATATGTTCATTTATTCGCTCTACATAACATGAGGATTGCTGTATTGCATTTATTTCAGGCCTGATGTTATGTGAACAATCAAATAATGAATTGTGCCAGTTTATTTATGCAAACGGTAGTTGGAGCGAATAGCTGGTCTTAATTTATTAGCCAGTATTTCACTGTATCTCACACGGGTCACTATACACCCCTTTCAAAGTAATGATCCAGTATAATCCTTTTGCATCCTCCATATCGTTTAGCATCACTTTTGCTGCGGAAGTTCTTGAATATATTTTTAGCTGATCACCCGGGTGTTTCCATATTTATACCCTACCTTTTGGAATCTGTCCCAAAGTGATGGACCCAGGTCACATTTTCTGTGACAATTCTCTTCCAAACAAGCTTCATCATTGAAGCGATCAATGCAAACCTTCGGTTTGGAAACAGCAAATCTATTTACTTTTAGCATATGAGCACTAAATTACCTATAATTATTGAATACTTCTCTTATATATATTTTTAATTTTGTCATTTCTGTGATTTTGTAATTTTTGTTATTTTTCCAACTTTTCAACTTTTCATTTTGCCATTTTTCATTTCCATTTTTTATTTACTCTTTTCCTATATTCCACATAACTTATAACGCATATTTGTCTGACACCAACACTCCACCATCACAACCACTATCATCATCATATACAATTCCATTCTATTTATACTTTGATAATCTTCCTTTATATCCTCATATATTATATTCATACCCCAGATACCTTATATATTTCGCATATATCCATAACACCAACAACACTCACTTATTCACTATCACAGCTACCCCCACCGTCATTATTATACATTCACCATCCCGTCCTTAGATATCACAGTTCTCTTCATCATTACCCCATATTCTATAATTTTATATTCCCATAATCCTCATCATTATATGCATATATATATATATATATATATATATATATATATAACTATTTTTATTTGTTATATATATTTTAATGTACGTCTTAGATTGTATATCAATGTGTGTGTTTACATGTATGTTTATTTACACATATGTAAGCAGCTGGGTGTCTATTCATTGTGTGTACATATGTATGTTTGTATAGGTTTTTTTATCTATCACTTCATCACCTGCCTCCCACTGACCAGTTAAACTGTTACCATACATTATCTTCTCCCTCTATCTCTTTTTGTATTTCGCTTCCTCTCTCTCCCTCTTTATATATATAT
This sequence comes from Eledone cirrhosa, assembly GCA_964016885.1. Taxonomy (NCBI): domain Eukaryota; kingdom Metazoa; phylum Mollusca; class Cephalopoda; order Octopoda; family Eledonidae; genus Eledone; species Eledone cirrhosa. The sequence continues at coordinate 180,020,271 of OZ024740.1, forward strand.
ATATATATATATATATATATATATATATATATATATATATATATATATATATATATATATATATATATATATATATATATACAGGCACATGCACTCACAAACAGTCACTTACATACGTAATATGTGCGCATGTATGCATGCGGCTGCGACTTGAATAAATTCCTCTTAACACACATCTACATCCACATTGACTACATGTGCATAGATATTCTGACACAAGCTCGAGAGAAATGAAAGTATAATTAATTTTTATAGATATTTAAGAGTAGATAGAACAGTTAAATAAAAATAAAATTTTACCTCTCTACTACAGTTTGCTATTTTCATACCATAGAACTATATAACTTATCTCTTAGTTATAGGTTACAATAGACTTAGTTTTTTGCATATCATACCATGTGTGTTTTACTTCGAAATCAATCGGCAAAGAAGTTCAGATATTAATAAATAAATGCTTATCAGTAAATTAGTCATATTATCTCAATTGATGCCTTTCGAAGAAACTTTTATTAATGGCTGCCATTGGAGAAATAATTATCGAGCTTTCTCTCTTTCAATTCGATTACATATCTAACATTTAGAGTCGCTAAAATAAATGCAGCATAGCTGAAGGTTAAAATCTAATTGATTTCTGCTGTATTAAATTTTCTTTGCTATCTTATGCCAAAGTTATTAATACACTTGTGGTTGATGTGTGTTCACAACTAAATACATTCCAATGTATTTGTTTACAACTACTTCCATCTGTAATGAATGGACGGAACATTAAATATTTAAATATTATAGTAGAATTGATACCATTAGAGTTCTAGCCGGTAAATAAATAATATGTTACAGTGCGAATATAAGATAAGTTAACAATTTGTAAATTGTCAATTAACTCATGTGTACCAAATTGTGATCTTCCAATTGTCGATATTAGAAGCGTTCTCAAAATGAATGTCATATTAATTTCTCATGCTGAGTTTACGTTTTTTATAGACATAATTGTGTCTACTTTAGGCACAAGGCCAGCAATAACCCAATGTATTACTGGTACTTCATTTTATCGACCCCGTAAGGATGAAAGGCAAAGTCAACCACGGCGGGATTTGAACTCAGAATGATAAGGGCCGTAACTCTATGCGTCAAAGCATGGTGTCCGACCCTCTACCGATACTGCCAATTCACATCCGTTTTTTTATAGACATAATGTAATCCAATACGTATTGCATTGCCCTGTCTACTAAGAAATCGGTGATTAAATAGGACGAAACGACAAACACACACACACCCACACGTATTACAAACATACACAAATAGATGTTACTAAGCAAGTTTCCTTTTCCATATGAGAGATATCGATGGTATGGTTGTATTATAACAAACATTGTTTTCAAAGCTTCATTCAATCTATAACACCCACCTCATAACATGAGACTTTCTGCGAGGTATAAAGTTGTTTGGAAAGAAGATGATTTACGTCTTCGTCCACAGAAAGATGGAAGTACAACGCAATATGAAATAACGTGAAATAATATCAATGTCAACAATACCGCATTTTTATCTTACAAAGCTTGCTCTCAATGAGACTTTCAAGTAGCAAAATATATGCGCCACATACGTTTTATAATGTTATGAATATGTGAGTTTTGTGGGAGATTCATTGGCCAAATCACTCTGTTATACCTGAAATTCAGCGGTTATTTTTCAGAGGAAGAAGAATCAGTTAAACAAATTTGGTATATCATGATAGCTATATTACATGTAATATAAACGCGGAACGATCAATTTTCAGCAATTTATTTTACACAATATTGAACAACTAATCTGAACAATATATGAATAGTATTGTTTAGTCAAGGTATCAGTATTTACGAATTAAATTACGCATTCACTTAATTCAAAACAACTCTAAGATTATACGAGATGTAATTCTGGGATGATTCTGCATATTGTAATATTTGGGTGGAAATAAAGTGTGCAGCAACCCAATTCCGTTATAATTTATACTATTCTTACATATTTATTTTTTAAAAATAAGAAGCGTTGTCGAAACATTTATTGATAAAATATAGGAAATCATATAAGGTATATGAAGCATATCACCTACAACTATATGTGGTACATCTTTGAGTTTTCTGCTGTAATACATATTCGTTTAAAAGTGATATCCTGAGACATTATTCAATATATAGGTTTATTGGTGCGATACGAACTTCGAACCTCTTGGTTACTGATTAATAACAAATGTAATATAATTGTAAGAGTTCTCATGAAATAGCGTGTATTATTTCCCAATGTGTACATTAGGAGGATTTGTGTAAAGTATCTCGGATATTCTTTAAATCTTATTGTACAACGCACATTCACCTCGAAGTGAAATTTACATCGAGTGAAAGTATCCATATTCGCATATGGAAATTCACTTAAAATGATTTATAGATATAATATGTGGTCATTTTCAGAGAATTAATGGGATTATCTCAAATTTAAATAGCTGAAACACAATTATTACCTTTATAATATATGAAATAGCTTGGTTTTATCGGGTGAAACTCTAGAATATTACAGGCAGTTATGAATAGTAGGATCCATTGAGAAATAAACATCAATATATCTGACATCCAGTGACTAGATATTTCAAGACGAAGAGGTCATGTTAGCATCGATTATCATGTTACTCAGGTATACATTATTGCTGATCTCTAGCATTGAAACTTTCGAGGAACCATACTAAATATATCTAGTTATTATGGGAGTGAAGGTTATAAATCAAACATTTTAGGAGCAAAATATTTTCAATATTAACTTTTATTCTCTGTCAACGTCAACTCATATATCTACCATATAGGAACATATCCAATGAAAAGAAACACCGAGAAAATATCCATAATGAGTTCTATAATATAGATGATAACTGAATTCTTATACCAAAGAAACGTAAAGACCGGCTTACTTCAGTGTCCATATTTACAATATTGATCCCTAGCAACATCATTGCACTTACACGCAAACATGTTTTCTTTTTAATTCCTTTCGTTAACGTTATACGTATGTACACGTGTATATTAGACGAGAAACACATTTCTATTGCTTAATTTACTGGAGGCTATTGTAAAGAAAGTTGTCGTGTATGACATTCACCGACTTTCTATAGAATTCAAAAGCTGAAGTCGAAACGGGCGCATTGCTGAACTGGAAGATATCTCTGGACTTCTGACTATATTTAGAATGCCAAAAACTTATCTCGGTTCTTCTGTATCTCATGAATGCAACTTGATATCATCATGACCAGTGTACAGAAGTTGCACCACAAACTGTGACTACCCTTTCCTGCCAGTAGAGGCCATATCTCAGAAGGCCACCTTGCCGGAGGATTTGACACGGATAGACAGTATAAAGTGAGGATCACGATCGTTCCATAAAAAGGCGAAATAACACCCGTTCCAGCGTGGCATACAATTAATTACAACAGAAAAATACATATTTTACCATGGAAAATAATTAAAATCTAACGTTTTGCATAAAATCATTAATCGGAAATGAATCAAAACCCAAATCAATGGTTTTTAAGATAGGTTATTATGAAACGTAAAGGAAACTAGAAATAAATAAGATAAGGATTGTGTGATTTGTCAATAGACGGCATGTGCAAATTCAGATATTCCAATGCATCTGCGTGCAAATATTTAAAAACAAGGATACCAAAGGGAAGAAATGGCGTATCATTTTAAGATATTAGATCTAATAATAACTAATGAACGTTTCGGTTTATTGTTGTACAGATTTTAATTTATTTTGTAGAGGTTTATTCTAATCGATCGTTCAGTCTTGACAGAGCAGGTCTATTTTCAGCGATATTGTTGGCCTGAATATCCGATGGCTGACTTTGTTGCGCTGATGGTTTAATTAGGATCGTCTTGATTGGTTCTCCTCATTGCTTAGGGTATAATGTACGGAAGGTTTTACTCTATTTTAAGCAGGCCAAATGAACGCATTTTGTGTCTTTCGTTCTCTTTTTACTTTGAATGTTGTTTGAAGTTGGACATTTAGTTCAACGTATTAACAATAAAGAAAATAAATTAATTGATCGCTCACTAATAGATAATTCTAATGAAGAAATGAAAAAGCATTAACATCCATGTCAACCAATGTATGAAAGCAGAAAGTAACACTTGATCATGTTTATATTAGTTATTATTATAACAAGAGAGATATAGGCTGTTTGATGACATAATTATGTTTTCACCAGTGGATTCTATGAATGTTAAAGAGGTTCTGAAACATTGTAACATTCAGCCTGGAACGCGGACCCAATTATCTCATTGGCGAGATAAATGTTAAGGCAAAAACATAACAATTAAATCAAGGAAATAAACAGAAATGAAATTTGCGATAAAAGGAATATTTTGTTAGTGCATTCGAATTCATAGATTCACATAGTTCAAGCGGCGTTGGTATCAAAATAGAAATATGGTATGGTTTCATATAAAATAAAGCTATTTTAGATTAATTAAATATCTTGCATTACCCATCTAATTAGTAGAAACATTTGTTACATGGCTATTTAGAATTTAATATCGAGAAGAAAGGGGCATATCTCAATGAAATATTGTAACAGATAAAATAGAGTACAGAATCTATCTGGTCTTCACGTTAAATACTGAAGTTAACAGATTGATTTCTATCATATTTAATGATAGAAATGATAAATTATGAAAATAACATATTGATGTTTGCCATTAGCGGTAAATAAGGGAAAATAGACTAAATGTAATGCCGATCATAAATTATAATTAAAATATGTTTGAGCGTAAACATTTGACGAGGGTGTTTTAAATAGAAAATGAAATTGCATATGAGCGCAGATATGTAACATATCACGTATAATAGCGACTGAGGTGTAGCATACATTCATCACGAATACATTCAGAAATTCTCACCACAAAATAAAAAAAGCAATTGTAAATATTAGGAAACATGAAAGCTCTAAGTACTAATTCAACTTGTAAAAAAGAAGGATATACATCTTTCAAAACACGTCCAATATTATAGGAAAAGAAATAAGCATGCTGGATAATACGTTCCTAGATATCTATAAAAGATAGGGAGATGTTTTGTCGGGATGATTTTCCTCATGTGTTTGTTCTATCTGAGAAGACAAAAAAACATTAATATACCTAAATAAAAGTCTGCTTGAAAAGGTGGCGCCAGAGAACTCGTACATTTTATATATGGATACGACATACAATTCCTCCGAAATACGAGAAACGTAATCCCGAAGGATCTTATTGGATTTATATGGTTATAGTTCGGCTAAAACATGGTAAAACATGGGTAAACATCATCGGTCAGTGTGTATTATCCTCAGAGCTAGACTTTGTCCTCTTGCGGTATATTGTTTTGGATAGAATGGATAAATATGAGAGCAAACTGGGTTTCGCAGTTTTTAAATCCACCTCACATTTGAATTATATATGGAGATGGCGCAAAATATCTACATAAAATATGTATTAAAAGTCAGGTATTGGAGTTTGATTTATTCAACCTTCCTCAGAGATGAGGGCCATGTACCTAAATTAGAAATAATTATTGTGAAAGTGGTTTGTATTATAATTATCAAGGGTTGTTTTACTTAGCATTAACATATACCGGCTTCTCGTTAGGCTTATGAAGAGGTAATATAGCTCAGGTGTTCAGGTTTGGGGTGGTGTCTAGGAAGTTAACTACTTTTCTATTGAATTCTAATTCTATACTGAGCCGATGATACCTAAAAAAATGTCTAGTTCGCCTCTTTATTCCCTCCACCATAGTGGTACTGTGGTCATAGACGGTGAAGAGGGCTTCGACACGGTAGTCCGCTGCCGAGGTTGGGAATTTCCTCTTTTATCTGCTTCAGCAGGAAGAGCCCAACCAGGTCCGTTACCTACGCAGAATCGCAGGAGCCTATCGTGATGGCAAAGTTATTTGGCCAATCACTCCTGGACCAGTGGTCCCCACCTAAATGGATCAAGGTCTTCGGGCGGCGTGGGTGATGCCCACCTCCTCCAAAGTTAGGTCTGTTTTAAGGGTCACGAAAATAAGAGCCTTATTAAGTACTATTCGCAAGATTGAGGAGTAGTAACTAGCAATATCTAGTTGGATAAAGCTAGTCCTATTTTTCTCGGGTAATAGTGTAACCCACTCTATTACTTCACCTGTGCATGACCATTGCTCAGGAATTGTAGTTGACCGGCTAATTGACGTGCTCACACCACTACCACTACCGCTACAGTGAAGTAGGTCAACCGGACAAGAACATACATATAGTTAAAAGCAATAGGAAGAGGCTGACCTGTTTGTAGGAGAACTGAATGAAGGATTTCAATAGACGTTCGGCTTTTGGGAGGTATGATATCTGACTAATGAAATTCGTTCATTCTAAACCATATGCTTTCATTTCCTTAGAGGACTAACAACACAACATGGAGCTGGGCATATCAATGGATTAACAATGTAAAATCCATTACCACATTATGTTTTCTTGTTTGTTCTGTCCAAGTTCTTACTGCCTTGTGAGGTCATAGCTGTTGAAACATATATATAGCAGAGAATATGAATAAACGAAGCTAATTTTACCATGTTGACTTACACTTCATGTTTATATATATATATATATATATATATATATATATGTGTGTGTGTGTGTGTGTGTGTGTGTGTGTGTGTGTGTCATAGGAGGTATATAGCTTTTCACATGTAATCTTCTGGAAGAAATATAATAACAGTTCTTTTTTTTATATTTTATTGTAGACTTTTCTAAAAGTGTTTTACAAAATTTAGCATTGTAAACCTTTTCACCTGTTAATAATTTTATTTTCACCGAGATAAATAAGAAATAATTTTTGCAAATTCTTGATATTATTTATAATAGATTTGGCATAAAATCATTTGTATCTATCACCCAATGAAGAGTTTAAATTTTGAGAGATTTGTAATCTTCTTCTTCTTCTTCTTCTTCGTCTTCGTCTTCTTCTTCTTCTTCTTCTTCTTCTTCTTCTTCTTCTTCTTCTTCTTCTTCGTCTTCGTCTTCTTCTTCTTACAATCCGGGTGTTCATGTTGGTTACAATGGAAATGAGCATGCACGTAATTGTAGTGGGTAGAAGATATTTGTGATGTGGCATGAGAAAAAGTGGACGAGAATATGGGAAAATGTGAATATTTGATTCTCACAAATTTTTTCAAAAATTACGTTACATTAAGTCTTTTTTAATATGAGAAGAATATATTACATTTATTAATGAATATAGAAAAATGGTGTATCGATAGTCAGGAAAGTATAAGAGTTAATGTTATCCGGATGAATAAAATCACAACAATATCGTTTTACGAATAGTTTTCCAACCGCAACGGTACACATTATTTAAAATATTGGAAGACAGGTCAGTAACATTGAATCTAATTTGTAATGAAAGTTGTGCCCGAAAGTCTAAAGACCGTAGAATTGCCTTTTTAAAACGTTCCGTTTAGGATACACATGTTAGTTGTTCTGATGGATCGATTGTTGATCGTTAACTAAATACCTTATTTATGACACTATTCAAAACAACTTAAGTTACCTTTTAATGAAACGAATAACAAATAAAAAAACAAACGAAAAACATGAAATAAGAATATTTTAGAATAGCATTAATAAATTTAGAATAGCATTAACCAAAAGAGACTGTACTGTATCCATTTCCATTTAATTCTCTCCTACAATTCGATGCCAATTAAATACCACTTCAACTCTGCAAAATATAAGTATATATCTTTTAACATGTTAAAATATCCCCCACACACTTACAGACACATTCCCACTGACCATCCCTCTACCACGAATTACTCTGCTACACAAACACACACACACACACACACACACTTGTCTTAATAGGCATTTGAACTGTCAACAGGCTGCTGTTCGCCAACACATCCCTGCTGAACATTATCACAACGACGAACCTCTTTACTACTACTACACACACACACACACACATATTTGTTTTGAAAGACTTATTTTTCAGTGACTTCTCAATCAGCCGACACAAACCTACATTTGGCGCAAAATCAATTTTTAACATTCACATGACCTCTACCGACCAATCAAAATTGTTTTGACCACAAGAATTTTTGCAACACGAATTGGCGCGAAACTTATTTTAATACATCTGGAGCCACTTTTTTCACATAAAACAGGTAGACTTTCCAAAACTAATCAGATTAGAGCGAACATCACGGGCGCTCTATCTCAAAATTATTTTTGAAAAGCATTAGAAATGCGCAACCTGTAAAACTTAAAACCAAAACTGAATACTAACCAATACTATTACTAATTTTCAATTATTCCTAATTAAACTATTTTTTGCTGTGAACAATTTGTCAGCATTTTCTTTTCCGTTTACCAATATATCATAACTCGTGTGTTACACCTCTATTCTTTTAAATATATATATATATATATATATATATATATATATATATATATATATATATATATATATATATATATATATATATATATATTGGTAAACGGAATAGAAAATGCTGACAAATTGTTCACAGTTGAAAAATGGTTTAATTAGGAATAAAAGAGTATTAGTGATTGTATGGGTTAGTATTCAGTTGTGGTTTTAAGTTTTTAAGTTTTTACCGGTTGCGCATTTCTAAATACTTTTCAAAAATAATTTTGAGATAGAGTGTCCGTGCTATTTGCTCTCAGAGCAAACACCACGGACACTCTATCTCAAAATTATTTTTGAAAAGCATTTAGAAATGCGCAACCGGTAAAAACTTAAAAACTTAAAACCACAACTGAATACTAACCCATACAATCACTAATACTCTTTTATTCCTAATTAAACCATTTTTCAACTGTGAACAATTTGTCAGCATTTTCTATTCCGTTTACCATTATATAATAACTTGTGTGTTACACCTCTATTCTTTTAACTATATATATATATATATATATATATATATATATATATATATATATATATATATATATATATATATATATATATATATATATATATATATATATATGTATATATATATGTATATATATATATATATATATATATACATATATATATATATATATATACATATATATATATATATATATATATATATATATATATATATATATATATATATATATATATATATATATATTGTTATACTTTGGGAGTGTCATGTTGCTAATAAGAAACACACGCACCCGTTGCTTTCACTTCAATTTATTATAAATTAAATTTATAAATTTAGGAATTTATAAATTCCCGGCTGGTTGGTTGGTTTCACAACCACACGATTATTCATATATTGTCAAAGTTATTTCGTCACACATTCTGTGACCTCTTCAGTGATAGCTGGTTCTTTTCTTTGTTTTTGTGCCTCTCCTTTGTTCTGTCCTACGCCATCTTGTTTTTGTGTGTGTTGTGTGCTTAGTTTGCGCATTTGTTACATCCGGGTGTCTGTGTGTGTTTATATTTGTTTATTTATTTGTTTATTTACAAAGAGACACATACAACACTTCATCCACCGTATGCAGTTCTCTGGTTACAACCAGAGAGATATGACCAGAGTATATAGAGGAGCCAGAATCATATGGGAAAAAAATGGTAAATAATGATACAAATGGGACCTGCCCCTGGAATAGGAGCAAATTTTGGAATAGAATAGAACGAACTATGAATAAGGTTAATAGAATAAACTCATGGTATGATAGCAATAAATACCAGAGTGTAATGTTCATCAATACAACCCCTAGAGGTGAATAAGCTTACAAATTCAGAAGGACCCTAGATAAACATGAACTCAATATTAAGATAGTAGAAAGCCCCGGTACCTCCATAAAAATACTTATTAGCGATACGTACCCTTTTCAAAGACCTCCCTGTATACATAAGAAATGTATAATCTGTAAACTAAGCGCCTATATTAACTGTAAAACTAGAAATGTAGTATATAGCATAAGATGTACTGAAGGACAGTGTAGAAATAAGATTATAGTGTACATAGGTGAGGCAGCTTACAATTAAGGACAACATGAAAATAGACACATAGAACAAACAACCAACCAGTAACATGTAAATAAACCATAAATAAACAAATATAAACACACACAGACACCCGGATGTAACACATGCGCGAACTAAGCACACAATACACACAGGCACAAGATGGCGTAGGACAGAACAAAGGAAAGGCACAAAAACAAAGAAAAGAATCCCCAATCACTGAAGAGGTCACATAATGTGTGACGAAAGGAATTTGACAATATATGAACAATCGTCTGGTTATGGAACCAACCAACCGGAAATTTATAAATTCCTAAATTTATGAATTTAATTTATAATAAATTGAAGTGAAAGCAACTGGAGTGTGTGTTTTTTATTGGCAACATGACCCTCCCAAAGTATAACAATATCGGTTTCAACAAACGTTTTCAGATAAAGAATCTTGTTAAACAAATTCAGAAACGATATATGTGTCTTGTGTCTGGTGTCTCCTATTCTGTCTGTGATCGAGGTAGGGTACCCGTTCGTCTCCAGCACCTCGCGGAATCGCTTGGGATGAGTGACGCCACTCGCGGGATCGCTGCATCTGTTTTTGATTTGCGCGATCTCGTTCGTGATGTATCCTCTTTTGGCACTGTTAGGGAGGGCGGACTTGTAGTGAACGAACAGGTCCCTGCAGGCTGCCTTTCGGTAGACGTTGCAGTGGATCCTACCCTGTTCCGTGATGTTGATTCGGAAGTCGAGGAGGGCAAGTGACCCGTCTTCGTTTGGGTGTTCAACACTGAAGTCAATGTTCTCGTCCGTGTTGTTGAACGTCTCATAGTTTCTGTTCGTCGTGTCTTGGTAAGATGTGAGGATGAGGATATCGTCCACGTACCTTGAGAAAAATACACACCACGCATCTCAACGTACACCCACTTACATCTCTCTCTCCACCACCGGATCTTGTTACCCGGAGATTTACCCATTTGCATTGTCGAGGCTTCCAAACGACTTAAAGATATTTACTTATTATTCCACAATGCTTCAAGCAAACTTCAATACTCTCTTATCCTTACACCTGAGCCAGGAATTGTTTGCATCCGTAAGGGAACTGTTTAGACTGTCGGAGAAATGGGCTAACGCTGGCTGTCAAATTATTTTCCTGAAACGCTGCTTAAAAAACGTTGTCATCCCCAACACCATCAGGAACATCCGCTTACCAGTAAGCCTACGTACACCAGCTTTCCAAAACACCACTAACCGCATACATCGCACGTGTATTAAACAGATCCTGAGACATCTCAACCGCCAATTACACGTCCATAAGCGGACACTCTCAAAGCGGACACATCGACTGCCAATAGCACCCGGGGACTTGCTGCTGAAAATCACTAAATCAATCGACCAGTGCTACCACTCCAGAGTCTAATACGAGAAAAAAAGACTCAAGCGAAAATATGAGTGGATCTTGTCGAAACGCCACAACGAGAACATCGACACTAACGAACAGACGGACCAGAAGCGCGTGGGAAACAACAACTTAACAACCGCTACCGCCGCATCCACCAACACCGAGCCATACCTCAACGATGCGACGCACCTGGTCACCGACCTAACCGGCACTCTCACGAGTGACGAGCTGAAACTCCTACACCTCGGACCCAAGTTTATCGTCTCACAAAGTCTCGACGACAGACTCCTACTCAACATCGAGGTCAAATTTTGTCGAGCCGCTTACCAACTGAAATGGGTGACCGCCATCAACAGCGCCACAGAAAATAACAGCGCCCACGCAACCCACCCCAAGTTCCCCACTTACCCCCCCCCACCCCACCCCACCCACCAACCACGAACTCGACACCAAACTCATCAGGCTAAAACACTCCATCTCGGATATACTTCACAAACACACACACACACGCACAACACATAACCTCACCAAATCTCAACTCACCACTCTCTCCAACATAAAATCGAAGAACCTCATCTATCTCCCCTCCGACAAGGGAAAAGAATTCTGCGTCATCAGCAGAGAGGCCTACAACACCCTGGCCCTCCAACACCTTGACGATGACAACCTCTACTCCAAGGTCACGGGAATCACTCCCGCGCAGATAGAAGAGCACATCAACGCCGCCTGGACCGAAAAAACTTTACCTTCGGATGCTCATGCAAACAATCGACCTTTTTGCGAAAAGACTAAGATGGAGAACTTTTTTCTACGATAGATACCGCGACAATATGGACTTCGATACCAAGGAGAGATTCGGATTCAATACCTACAAATCTCCCCCTCCGAAACCTATGCTCTCACCCTTCGAGAAGGACATTTTCCACCTGGTCAACAGCATTAAATTCAACCCAGACACAGAAGATTCCTACAACAACTCCGTAGCCAAATAACAGAGTATAAACACACCAACGACATCATGGTGCACTCGGACAAAACTGGAAACCTCTACCTCGTCAACCATGACAGATACCACAGACTGATCAGGAGCAGGCTAAACTCCACCTATAAAAAGGCTAACCATTCAATTATCGAGGACATAAATCGAGATGGACAACAAATTACCCCCAGACTCGGGGTCGCCGACCGCACTGAATCCCTAGACCCACGGATTCCCTACTTCACACTGAAGGACCACACATCCGACATCGACCGCAAACCATCCATTAGGCTTATAAACCTAACGAAGTCGGACATAGGGAAAATCAGTTAGACCGAGTTATACCAAAAGTTAAGCAAAACGTGAGACTTAGCTTATGAGTCAGCACCCAGGAAGTAATGTCTTGGTTCAGGAATATGGAGGACAAACAAGATACACAATTCATCCAGTTTGAAATAGAGAGTAACTATGCATCTATTACCTTACCGCTCCTTAAGGCCGCCTTGGACTTTGCCGAAACACTCACGCCCATCACTGACCAGGAAAGAAATATCATTCATCACGCCAGAAAGACAGTCCTACTTTTCGACAATTCCAAGTGGATAAAGAGAGCTCCCGACTCCCCCTTCAACGTCAGTATGGGCGCCACGTATTCGGCCGAGTTCACCGATCTTATAGGATTATTCCTACTATTTAAACTCACCGAAATGTTTCCTGCATTCGGCGGTTGATTGTACCTGGATAGTGGGCTCCTCACCCTCAAAGGGTACAACCCTAGTAGTGCAGACCGTGTCCGTAAACAACTAATCATCTTCTTCCGGGACTGGGGATTTAAAATCACCGTACAAAAGTCCCTAACCTAGTCAATTTCCAGGACGTTACCATTAACCGCGAAAATGATCTGTACAACCCATACAGGAAACCAAACGACAACCTGCACTACATCCACCGCCACTCTAACCATCCTAGAAACATCACCAATAACCTGGTTAAAAAGATCTCCCTCCGCATTTCTCGTTTGTTCGCTAATGAGCAGATATTAGATGAACACGCGCCTCATTACAACCAGGCCCTCAAGTAGACTGGCTTCCGGGAGGAAATATTCTTTTATCCAGCTTCCCTTAGCGGAACCAGCAGGCGACACTGCCGCTCACGCAACGTGAGGTGGTTCAATCCTCCCACAATGCCGAGGTGGCAACACCTATCGGGAAAATCTCCTCGAAAATCATTTCCCACTACAACACCCCTACCACAACATGATCAACAAAAACACCACCAAACTCTCCTACAGCACCACACCTAACTTCGCACAAAATATCGTCTCCTCAAACAACACAAAAAGCTGAACCCCTATGGAAGAAATAACCTAGACATCAGTGGAGAGCTGACCAGGAGGGGTAACTGCTCTGATAAATCAACGTGCCCCCTCAACAACAAATGCCGAGAACGTAATGTGATCTACCAGTGCAACGTGAGGACGGACACCTCCAACATAGCTTATATAGGATTAACCGGTGTGACTTCAAGACCCAGCTCTACCAACACCGTCACACTTTCCGAAACCCGGTTTGACGACATGCCACTACACTTTCGGGCCACAACTGGGACCTCCACGATAACAATATAACCTACAATCTCACTTGGAGCTTACTGTCCAGAGCTAACTCTTACACGGGAGGACGCCGTCCGTGTAACTTATGATCGGAGGAAACATTACAAATGTTGTTTTCGAAGGACCAACTCCTAAACAAGAAAGATGAAATGGTAACCGCATGCACACACAGATTGCGTAGGACTTACCTCGCCCTCAAACCCTATAACGACCCGGGTGGGTAGACAAGGTATAATGCCTCCCCCCTCCACACACACACTACACTTGCCGAATAAGTTAGAGGAAACCCCAGCTTACATGTAAATGTATCTCTTTTCCTTTCCTCTTTGCTTCCTTCTTCCCCCTGTCTCATCCTATCACTTCCTTCCACCCCCTATTTTCTTCCTCGTCTGCATTCCCATTTCGCCTACCCCGATGCAGCCCATCGGGCCTTTTAGCATCAGTTCCCCCATCCCTGTTATTTTAAGATAGAATTGGCCAAATACATTTTACTAACTACTTATAGCAGATGTGTTAAAATCCCCTTTAAGTTTGTATCTGTTTTGTAATTTCTATAAATTTTTCTATTCTCAACTTCTTAACCTGTAATTCTAAGATAGCATTGTGATTTCTTTATTCATTTCACACTACCTAATTTTATATGTTTTTATTTTTTTTATTTCTTTCTATTATCTTTTATTGTCTCCTACTCTCTTTCGATTTACCTATTCTATAACCTCCCTCCCCCACTTCATACACTATCCTTAGACTCTGATGTATACATATCACTTTCAACGCTTGAACGCTCCACTCATTCCCCTATTGTTCTACAGGCAAGTTCAGCCACCCCTACCCCCCACCAAATGCCATGATAGACTTATTTGTGTTTACAACAAATTTTAACCAATCCGCTTGACAACTACAATCTTCACATATAACGAAGTACTCCCTTGAAAAGTTCGGCTATTTATTCACCAGGCTAAACATTCTAATTTAGTCCAGAAATAGCCGTCGAAACGGCTTGAGCTCTGTCGTCGGGGTCATACTTTTTCATATATATATATATATATATATATATACACACACATACATATATATACACACACACACACATACATATATATATGAGTGTGTTAAACCGAATTATTTACTATTCTTATATCCTATATTTGTTTTTTTATTTTCTATTTACTCTTGTATTATTTTCTTTTTATCTGGCTCACACATAAGAACTAGTGTGCACGCTATGTTATCCACTTTAGCCCACTCATTTGATGGCTCTAAGCCAAACATTTTCTTGAAGAGATGACAATTTTTTAAGATCAATAATGAATAAATAATAATATAAGTATTTAAACGACCTACCAAAAAGAAAACAACATTATAGCTGTCCTGAAATGAAATCAACAGATATTCAATGCTTTAAGCCCCAAAAATACATTGTAATTGGCAAGACTATATAATTGCATTCGATCGTGCAGATATTGGGAAAATCTTGTTTAAATAAAATTCAGAGATTAGCCACGAAGATTAAGCTATATGCTATCAAATAGCAATTATATATATGACACACATTTATTGATTAGTTGTCGTTCTTTCTTTTTGTAAAGGTCAAACATTCTTAACTTTTGAGAATGAGGCAAACATACGATTGTGTTCTTAAATACTGGTTTTACTACTACCCATTTATGGAATGATTTACCAGCATGTACTAGATATCATATTTTGTCTAAAATATTGTTTAATTTAGATATCATGTCACTAAAACCTTATGATAATATATAAGAAATTGTCAGATTATATATATATATCATTTGATATATATATAACCCTCTCTGTGATTGAGTCCGGTGGTATTTTAGAAATAAAATCAAACAATATTAGCAATATGCTTGATTCCAAAATATAAATAAATTATTTTTTCGTCTTCAATTGAATATGAATATTTGAGGGAAATATTAGGATGTTGTTTGGAAGGATATTTCTCTCTATTGCAAATTTAGATTAGAGGTTAACATTCTTAATCCTCTGTAAATCGAGAGGTTAATTTTAATACTCCTGAATCCACTCATAATATAACAACCCGTGATTATATAAAAGTTAGTTTCTTTTAAAGTGTTTATTAGTACCTAAAGCAAATTTTTCAAAGTTTTAGTTCAGTAATGTTTCAGAAATCAACACATAGATACGGTAATACCTGTACCGTTGCCCTTAGTACTGCAGTTTGTATCATTCTTCACCTAAAGCATTAATAGATGCATTCCGGCAAATCGATGAATCATTCACATAATCGTGGTTACAAACCATAAATATATTACGATATCCTTATATATTTCAATGGTATGATATTATTCATCATAACAACCATATGTCCGGATGTTCGACGCTAAAATATCTATAAACGTGTGAGTTTCTAGTTTAAAGTGACAGAGACAAGCAGTGTCATATTGAATTCATTTGCAAGTAAAATAATTGATGGCTGATAACACCCTATCTATGGACATATTTATCTATCGTCTAGTTAGGCTATGACACAACATTTCAGCAACAGGGTTAACGAAAAATGAGTTTCGATGTAAATTACATTAATTCTTATTTGCTACATGTACAAATTGGTATACATTAATAATTATGTTGTTTGAACCAAGGATAATTACAGCTCTGTAGTTTGGACATTAGATAGCGCAGATAATTGAAACATGTTGTTGATTGCCTTA
Source organism: Eledone cirrhosa (assembly GCA_964016885.1). NCBI lineage: Eukaryota > Metazoa > Mollusca > Cephalopoda > Octopoda > Eledonidae > Eledone > Eledone cirrhosa. The sequence continues at coordinate 180,036,976 of OZ024740.1, forward strand.
GATTAAATTGACAAATAATTTGTACCCCTGTTTCAAGCTCGGAATAATTACATTCCTGCTGTTCCGTGAAATATAATGATAGTAAGCATATTCATTGTTTTCGTTCTGTACATTTAGGAAACAGCTTTGCATTCAAGCATATTAGATACATTCGTTTTAAAATCTAATATGAATAATTTGAAATATTTCATATTATTATCTCATTCATGTACCTATATGTTGGAACCATATGTGTCATACGTCTTTTAACGTATCAACTCCAAAATATCACACCGAATAGCCGGTATAACCTTTGTGTACTTAAGCATATTTCGTTAAAATGGTTAAATTTGAAGGCAGTCGTATGGTCTCTCGCCCTCATCTCTATCCCTCTCTCTATATTTATATATGTAGCGAAAGAAAGGGAGAGAGAGAAATGGGTAACTGAGATAAATCTATTATGTTTATACGCCTACGTAATTCTGCTTCCTTAAAACTGAAATAGCCTTCAACCAATAACACTTTTGCACTGCAGATTCCGCCCTTATGTAAGGAAAGTCAGGTCTATCAGTTCCATAATTCCACGTCATTCAATGTTATAGTCAAATTTTAAATTGACTGTATTAACAATATTCAAATATTTTAATAGATAGGAATATGCTGGTATTTAAAGTCGTGAGGCCGATATACACTGCAATCTTTATTTTTAATATTTGTTGACAGTGTCTTTCAAAATTAAAAATTGTAATTGACAATATGTCAATTACAGCATTTAACTGATGCTTGCATATGAACTGATTTGAAATACATTCAAATGTGTAAATTATTGTAAGCCGCAAATATATATACATTTATTATAAACCTAGTTTCTATATATTCTCATATAAACATAGACTGTCTTAATATAAACATACACTGTCTTAAATTAAATCAATTTTGGAAGATTCTATATCACCTATTTTTTAAAAATTGTTGTCTAGAATATCATGTTGTAACTTATATGAATTTCATTAGCATCAAAATAATTGTTTGTAATTCCATTTTTGGAGAGTAAAAAATATTCCAGTTCAACGTTTGCTTGCAATTGGGTGTACATGTCAACTGTTATCTGATGTCTGTTTGCCAGGGGTGTCTACAATGGATACATCAACGAACCTCTACACGGCACTTCGACCTGCTAGAAACATCCACCATTTGTCATACTTTCTTATAAATGGAATGGCAATTCAGAGTGTGTACTATAATAGTTTATACAGATACATATGAGTCCCATAGATAACTATGGCTGTAACATGATACAGCATATATCTGAGTGGCGTCACGAAGATTAATATTTACAGCAACAACTTAATGTGTACACAATTGTATTTAATGTCGATTTTTCGATTTGCTTTATTCATATTTTTCTTTAATGTGCAAATCGGAAAATCGACATTAAATAGGAATTAAGCCTAATTTCTATAAATTCTCTTATATTAAATCAATTTTGAAGATTCGATATCGGACATTATTTTCCAATTGTTGGCTAATATATAGAAACTAGGTTAAACATGAGAAATATCTAAGATATGCTCGTTTGGTTGCTATGACTATGATATTGCTTATCAAAATATATATAAAACAGATAGGTCTAATTAAAAATTGACGAATTTCTGAAATACTCTTTTTCAAAATATTAACTGTTCCAGTTGTTCAAAATATCATTAAAGAGTTATTGAACTTACGCCTGTGCGCAGAATTTCTCAAGTCCCATACCTCGTAGAGATAATTAGATGAATTTTCTTTATAGGCACACTAACGGTACTTTCACTAATTTGACAATATAATATGCAGTAACATGCAGTTCCAGCATATCTCTTTGAGATAATATCCTATTATGATGAAAAAATAGCGAATTTCATTATGCCCATATATACCATTTTCCCAATTTACATAAATTCGTCATGTAAAAAAAATATTTTCTTTTAAAGTTTGATGTATTTGTTTGCAATTCAAAAAAAAATTCACGCATTAAATCTGAAGAGCGGACATGAATTTTGGGGGGTATTATATCTCAACTACAAATGAATTATTTCCATGCATCATTCTTAATATCAGACACATTATATTATATAATATTCAATGCTGTATGATCATCCATACCATTTACATTTCGGAGTAGAAATAGGGTATTTATGTACTTTGACCCTCAAGGTGATTAATGCAGAACTAATAAATATTTTATGAGAACGTTGAGATATGCCTTTTTAAAACGTTCAATGCAATTCTTTTGTCATTTATAGCAAGACAGGGAACTTTACAAAAACATTTTTTTTTTTTCAACATTGAATATTATCGAATGAACTGGAATTAATTTTTCCTGTGTTGCAAAGTGGAAGACTGGAATTTTGCAACTTGCAGTTTATTGGATCAATATTACCTGAACTTTATCAAGTTAAAAGAATATAGTTCTCTTTGTGAAAATATTTCAAACGTTTCCAAGTGCAACTATGATTTAGAAAACAATAGATCAGTTATAATTACAGTTATAATTCTTTTAGTGCACATTCGTTGTTTCAGGGCGCCTATATCCCATAGTAAACTTCAAAGGTACACTGAAATAAGATAAATTATAGATTTAGAGAATCAAAATGACAGTGATGTTAATGTAATTGAGTAAAGAAGAATATGGCCTAATATTCAAATATTACTAATCGTATTTCATTTTGATCTTGTGCAATGTTCGACTGCCATATTATATATTTTCAACGGTTTAATGGTAAAATAGGTATAACAATGTAACATATTTTAGCAGGGAATATTGATGTAATGCAGGCATTTCCTTGCTCTCACAAATACAGTATATAATATATTGATTTATAGGTCGAGCTGGACCTGCCAGTTTTGTAGACTTCTGTAGCATTAAATAATCTCAAGTTCCAGATAACTAGATGGTTATGAGTTGACAGCTCATCCCGTCTATTAACACGAACATCCAGCAGAGAATCGAAGAGATCAGAGACAATAACAAAATCAAGTATTACTATCTGTCTATCATTCTCCCTATAACATGTGTATTTATGTATGTCTTTGTTCAGGAAAATAATCATAATAGTGAGTCCATCACTTGAACGGTAGCCTAATAAGGCATTTTCATTCGTATTTAATTCAAGATCACCAATCGTTCCATTCATTTTTTCCATTTCAGCTGCTCAGTGCCAACATGTGCATCGAAGTCTCCTATTAAAGTATATGGCTCAGTTTTAACTACATCTAAAGCTGCAGTGATTTCATCAAGGAAGTATCTGTATACGTACTTATTGTTGGGTGTATAAACCTGAACCGGCCACAGAGACCTATACTTCCGCCAAAATTTCAAGAGGCAAATCCTCCCTTCTGATGGTATTCCAGTCCATAATTCATTCTAACCACCGAGGACTTGTGAGTGTCCCTACTTCCACCCATTCAGTCATTTCTAGTGCCACACCTGGATAGTAGAGTTTCATCCTCCATTCAATTCGACAGTACCAGGGCCACGGATCGTTGTTGAGGAAACTTCGACTATATCTTTCCGGCAGCACCTAATCTCCTCCACTAGTTGCTGGTCGTTGCCTGTAAGGGCTGTGATGTTCCAGATTCCAAATGTGAAGGTTTCTCCCCTTCCGAACCGTGTTAGGGTCTCTGGATAGGCAATATTTGAGCATCTGTCCTACGCCTCCAATGAGAGGTCGCAAGGCCCTCCCCATGTTTTACAGCATAAAATGTAGATTGCAATATATTTTTCGGACAGGCCTCTCTACCTATGTTCTGAAAGCGTAGCTTCTTAACCCATGGGAATGGCGATACAGAATGGGTTTTTTACTTCTTACTTAGCACCTTGCTCACATCTGTCACCAGTCTGGTACGTTTATAGAGGCGGCCTTTTCCTGCCTCATCTTAGCTACATCGCTGGGTTATGTGGGTTTTCTTCAAAGCTGAAGTTGTTACTCATTGCTCTATATCCTCTAGAAGTTTTCCGCTTTTGTTCCAAGGCAGCTTATTTGTTCGATATGTGTCCGCTTATATCGCAACTAATTCTGATATCAGGCGGTCCTATCGCTATCTATCACCTGCGATCCGTTCTCTAGCAGATCAGCTGTACTGAAAAGAAATCTAATGTAATAAAATAAAGAACCGTATTTATTTATAAATATAATGCAACAAAAATATTTTGCATAAATGTATACAGGACTCTGACATGGGTCTAACACCAAACATAACCAGCTGAAGGGATAATGAACGCTGAGAAGGATGAAGGAATTATCTGGAATGAGAAAACAAACCGTAAATATATTTTTAACTTTAATAAATCACCTTCCGCATTATTTGCTTTAGAAAACATAATTTTGCTTTCGTCTTGTTTCATCACTTCATTCATATATATTGAATATTTTCTCTCTTATTGAACACAATTTAATAGAAATATATGGTGAAATAAACAATCAGGCTTGCAAATAATTGTTCAATATACTTAAGAAATACGATCAAAGAGATTATTTGTTCTTTTCATTTAATTAAATAAATAACATACCGATGAAATATATCTAGTAAAAAATTAAAACAGATTCGTAAATAAAGGTTTTAATGAAATTAAACGTTGAGGAAGGATATGTGTCTCTTTCCGTTTATTTTAATATATTCTAAATCATTTTCACCGAATATTAATTATACTCAAAGCGTGCAACTATTTTCTCCATAATATAAATTAACAAATTGGAAAGGATTTCGACAAATTGTATGCATGTTGTATGCATGTAACTTTGAACAGAAAAGAGACAATTGTACAAGAAGATGAGTGCCGAAACATATAATCAATAATCTGAGATTCTACCTCTAAGTTTTTAATTCAAAAATTAATTTCTGTAAGAACAAATGACATAGTACATAGGAGTTTTTTTTTATTGTTGATGCTGATGGTTACCTACACATAGATAATTATGTCTACACAAAATGTAATCGCAACATGACCATTCCAACATATTTTCGAAGACAGTAAACTAGACTATATGATATGCCATTTTACAAGGTGACTAAATGTTGTTTGAGAGAGAATTGGTTACTATTGTCAGTAGCTATTTTTTTTCTCGCTACTTTGTTTTTGGTATGAAATTACGAAGTAAGGCTGTTCTACACTTAGCATTACTTCCGTAGTTTTCAATTAAGTATGGTGTATTCACAATTTTAATATAATGTCACACTATGGATTATACCATATTCGAATGATGGGGACATATTTCAAAAAAGAAATATACAGGAACTTATAGAGAAACCGAGGCTAGACACAAAGAAACAGTTTTGCGCATGCACAGACACATAAATACATACACACAAACGCACACACAACAATCTAACACATACACACATACACATACACATACACATACACACACATATATATATGTATATATATATAAATAATTACGTAGTAACAAGTGCTACCGCCGTATTTCACAAATTAAAATTAGTCTGTCATTTGGGATTTTTGAAAAAGAAACACTGAATGGAAAAAAGGATACGTATTGACGTACAAGGAGGGACAGGAACCCGCATCTTCTAATCATAAGACATTGGTTCGGCCAACCTAAGATGTTGGTCCGTGTCTCATGTATGTCAATACTCTTCCTTTTTACCATTCAGACGGCTTTTCAAAATCCCAACTAACAGACAAATTTTATTTAGTCAAATACGGCGTAAGCACATGTTGCTACCTAACTATTAAATTCCCATATGTCTGTAAACAAAGAATGCCTAGTGTCTCCCTATTTACACACACACACATACACACACACGCATACATACACACACACGCACAAACACACACACACGCATATATATATAATAAAGAGTCGGGACCCAGTGACATATTTATTTCCCGTTCCAACAGCTAGTGTCTAAATCTATCTTTTGAAAGTGCAAGATCTCAGCCGCCTGGTCCCGACTCTTTATGATATACACATAATCTGCTACCCCAAGTTGCGTGAATACTGTTGTGTTATCGTCTAACTAGGTTTAAACTGGTTCTATCCTTATATATAAATATATATATATATATATATATATATATAAAATTTCAGGTTATCAATAATGTAGTGATAATATATCGTTACGTTAGAGATGAACAGCGTACGTGCAGGTTTGCTCAACGAGTATAAATTATATTCCGGAGAGATGTAGAAAGGGTGAATATAAAATGAAAGTGCTTTTGTTAAAAAAGGAATTTATTAGGTATTGACATATGTTTCTGTAACAGACCGAATACCTATGTATCGCTGCTTGCGTAATCATATAATGTTAGCAAGTATTCGATAGCAAATGTATAATCAGTTGTCACTTCTTCAGAGATTTTGGATAAACTGGATAAAATCAGAAAAATTGAAGTATTTATATTAGTAAAAGAGGAAGGAACAGAGGGGATAGAATATGACAGATGGTAAAATAATTTACTGCTAAACAAGTATATAATGGGTTTTTAATGAGAATACCATGAGTAAATCTAAATAAGAATTTTGGGAGTGCCGATTTTAATCTCTACTTGACCAACTGGACAGTGGACAGGGCTGGTCATTTGGTGCAGTAGTATTAATCATAAAGTGTCAATTGGGGAAGGGGGAGATTTCGATTGCTACTAAATAACATCAATGCTAGTAGTCAGCTGGTATTTGCACTAGGGAATTGAATCAAAAAATCAGAAATCTCATTTTATCTATAAAGGCGTGATTTAAATTCTTTAAATTCTTTCGATTAGTTAGAAAACACTTTCCAACATCACATAAATATAATAAAATCTTAAACCCTAACACCATCCGACTTTCATATTCAACCGCCCCTAATATTGAACAACATATAAAAATGCTTAACGCAAAACGGTTGTATAAACGCCTTCCAACACATAACAATACACGTAAAACATTAGCTATAACATCACAAAACAACAAACAACATCCTGTCCTACATAAGCAACCTCATCAACCCATCCATGGCAATACAACAACGCAAAATTGTAATTGCAACTGTGTCCAACCAGGAATGTGTCCGTTGAACAATCAGTGTCTTGAACGCAACATCGTATACAAATGTACTATCGAATCGGATAGACAGAAGTGGTACTATGTGGGATCTACAGCCACCTCCTTTAAATCACGCCTTTATAGACATCGTTATTCGATAAAACATGAAAACCAGCGTTATGTAACAACACTCGCAGACAAGGCTTGGCAGCTGCGTGAAAATAACCAACAATTTCACCTAAAATGGGATATAATAGCGACTGCCCCCCCATATTCCAATGGACAGGAATTTTGTAGATTATGTAATGTAGAATTATTTTGTATTATGAAATCCAAAAACATTTTATTAAATAACAGAATAGAGCGATCGTTATACTGTAACCATCGCTTAAAATCTACATTTTCATATTATAAATACTACCAGGATTGAACGCCTGTCTCTATCCCCGTTTGATTGTCAAAATAGATATGAACATTCTTTATTAGTCTTAATTCTATCAACTCTTCTATTATTTACCTTTTAATACAAACTGCTATAGATAAAATGAGATTTCTGATTTTTTGATTCAATTCCCTAGTGCAAATACCAGCTGACTACTAGCATTGATGTTATTTAGTAGCAATCGAAATCTCCCCCTTCCCCAATTGACACTTTATGATTAATACTACTGCACCAAATGACCAGCCCTGTCCACTGTCCAGTTGGTCAAGTAGAGATTAAAATCGGCACTCCCAAAATTCTTATTTAGATTTACTCATGGTATTCTCATTAAAAACCCATTATATACTTGTTTAGCAGTAAATTATTTTACCATCTGTCATATTCTATCCCCTCTGTTCCTTCCTCTTTTACTAATATAAATACTTCAATTTTTCTGATTTTATCCAGTTTATCCAAAATCTCTGAAGAAGTGACAACTGATTATACATTTGCTATCGAATACTTGCTAACATTATATGATTACGCAAGCAGCGATACATAGGTATTCGGTCTGTTACAGAAACATATGTCAATACCTAATAAATTCCTTTTTTAACAAAAGCACTTTCATTTTATATTCACCCTTTCTATATATATATATATATATATATATAGAAGTGGTTACACAACAGTTAGTTCACCATACCGAGAACAATTGTTTCACCTCCGTATGGTGAACTAACTGTTGTGTAACCACTTCTCTCTAATTCGCCCCATGGACTGAGTGCTCTACCACTACGGATATTACCTTACAATTTTCTACCACTATATATATATATATATAGTAATAATAATAAAATTGAAGACTAAAATCCAAAGAGGGCTCGATATTTATTTACTTATATACGTTTATATAATTATTTATTTATTTGTACACAAGTATACACACACATATTTATATGTGCATGGTAAGGTTTTGCGTATGCTTGTGTATGTACGTATCTGTTTGCGTGTATGTATTTATTTGTTCCTATTACTTCTGTATTGTATTTATTTACTTTGTTCTTAACTCTGTAGCGGAGATTCATTTGGTCTCCTATTTAGAATTTTAGTCTACGATTTCTGCTATACCATTTACATGGTTTTGTCTTTGCGTGCTATTGTTCTCCACGCTCCACATATGACTTATTATCTTCGTTTTTTCGTTCATTGTCAGAGAACGTCTCTATGCACCACCTAAGAGAACATTAGTTTACGACCTCTTTAATACCATAAACGTGGTTTTGTCTTTGCGCGTAATTGTTTTTCACCGCTCCTATTAATGACGTATTATTCGTTTTTTCCCGTTCTTTGCCAGCGAACGTTACCACGAACCAAAGTATCGTCTTCCTGTCTTCCTCCGGTTGCAACGTTTTTTGAAATATCTAGTTCTGCGTTTACAGATTGACTTTGTTAGTTTCAGAAGATCCCGTTAAGGGTGAAAGCAGCGATTTTTTGCTTAAACTTTAATCTGTTATTTTAATAAATAAATATATATATATATATATATATATATATATATATATATATATATATATATATATATATATATATATAAATTATATTTCAATGGTTTGCTACTCTTTCTTCAATTTTTTCGATTATATATATATATATATATATATATATATATAAAATACAATATTTTGAAAAGGTAAAACACTAGAGAGAGATATACAGTGCGCTATCAATAGAACAGGGAAAAACCACCAGTGTATGGAATTTATAACCCATGAAAGGCAGACTATAGACACGATAATTAAAAATATAAATCAAAGCGTAAATAAATACGTCTATAACTATATAACACACGTACAAATCCAAAGAGATCTGTTTCGCCAGAAAGTTATATATATATATATATATATATATATATATATATATATATATATATATATATATATATATATATATATATATATATATATATATATATATATATTTATATATATATATATATACGATATTAACAAATGGAAACTATATTTATATAACCATATCTATTTTATCATACATATTTCAAGGATACCATGTCAAATTATGGTATGCTTTCATCAGACAAAATACAATATATACCATTTTTATAAATAAATATAGTCATACCCTTTCAAAATGCAACCGTTTCTTTTGGAAGACATCAGGGATAGTGGATTTGTTTACTTATATTAGTAAGTCGTTGTGTTACGGAGAAGAAAAAAGACGGAGAGAGAGAAAAAAACGGAGAGAGAGAAAAGTGGAGAGAGAAAGGGAGAAATAAAGAAAGAAAAAGAAAAAAGAGAAAAACGAGATCGACATATCAAACCACCAGACAGAGAGAAAACAATCGAGGGAGAGAAACATAGAGATAGAGAGAGGGGGAGAGAACGAAAACCTTAAGTCATGTCATATTAAGTTAAGTTAACAATTGAGATGAAATGAATAAATAAAATTTGAAATATTAATATTCATGAATGGAATATACATATATAATATAAAAAATTAATCATTGTTTAACTATGATTAGATATCTAGTTTAAAAATTGAGATCAATATATTAAAAATTGGAATTTAAACATTAAGAAATCTATATATTGCTAGAGAAATTACATATCATATAACAGGTACACACACGCAAAAATACACATAAATATATATATATACACACACTCAGAAAATACACATCATATCTACCCCCGTATACAATATATACATACACAGCATAAATGATTTTTTTTTATTAATGTTATACATCCTTTGTGTTATTAAATAAACATTTTTAATATATATATATACATATATAAGATTAGCTGTCATGCATTTATGGCTGTTAATTATGTCTATCTGCAATCAAATTGTATGAGTACACTTGTACATGTACACACACAATTCTTACATATACATATATAAACATGTGTGTGCATCCTCAGCCAATTGGTAGACACGCGTCACGCATGCATATATACAGACAGACATATATTCATAAAAATGCATATAACACATGTATATGTATGTTAATATACACATATATATACATACACGTATAGAGATAAGATAACATCAATATAGTATATAGTATAATTGAGTACATAAAATACAAAAGGATTATATTTTGGAAATATAATTATATCAATATAACATAAAAACAAAAGAATTCTAAAATATTAAAATATTAAAATATTCTAAAATAATATAGAATATTTTAAGTTAAAATAATATGTTTAATATATTTAGTATAGAAATTTATCTTACGTATATTTTACTCAAGATATTGAAAGGATAACGTTTCGAAAATTATGAGAAGCTATCAGAATAAAAGCAAACCTAATAAAAAATAAATAAAACATAAACAATATAAAAAATATAAAAAAATATAAAAAATAAGAAATAGGAAATGTTTTCTCCTTTCAAGAGCTCTCAATATATTTCTCTAGAATAGTTTATTTTATTTATATGTAAATTTAGGAAGAACAATTTATTTATACTTGAGTACTTAACTCCAAATACTTGTCGAGTGCTTTATATCAGTTATAAAAATATTTGCTTGTTGTATCCCAACAATTTAAATAGAACTTTTGCATATATATATATATATATATATATATATATATATATAATCGAAGAAATTGAAGAAAGAGTAGCAGACCGTTGAAATATAATTTATATGGAGCTTTTATACATGTTACGCCCAAGTTGGGTACGAATACGATGTTCACATCGAAATTCTTATCGAGTTTTACAGAGTTAGCTGCTTAGGTTTGTGTACAAATAGGAGTAATTCCGGTGTTAATTTTGGAGTTCTCTGCTAAAATTCAATTCCACTATTATAGAATATTAATTTACTCGCCTGGGTCTATATACTATATGCTAATTTGATAATTCTTAGTCACCCGCTTTGCAGAGGCTGAATTAAGGTATGAATGTGAGGTAATATAATGGTCGATGAGATTTATGTACAGTCTAATTTAGTATGATGTAGTAAATTCGACAAAGTTATAAACGCCGGAAAGTGTAGAGGTGTAGACGTCAGGTCTTGCATAGTCAGATGATTATATACCCAAGGTGTTTAAATGGCACAATCATAGATCCTGCAGAGATACTCAAGATTTATTCCGTTGTTGTGGAGGCGTATGGCGAGGCAATTAAGTCCGGACACATGCAGTACTAAACACTTGAGAGATGACCGTGGCTGGATAATATTATAGTTCCCAGGTGTTTAATTTTTTAGTCCACCGTTTTAAGACCAGCCAGGGTGCGGTATAAAATGCCCAATTGCGAGGTTGACAATTTCCCAATAAGTGGGAAATTGTCAACCTCGCAACACACTACAACTTCAAGAAGAACTGCTAGCTCTGTCTCATGGAGCTTTACTATATTGTACAAGCGCCCCCTGATCTCATCAACAGCCGAGCCCAAACCGCCATCAATTGCGGCCATAGGCTACAGCACTCTTCTACAGATAGACCCCGGATAATATCCAAGCACCATAGTACCAGGGCATGTTACACCGCACATATAGACCCAGGCGAGTAAATGAATATTTTATAATAGTGGAAATCAACTTTAACGGAGAACTTCAAAATTAACACCGGAATTACTCCCCGTTGTACACAAACATAAGCAGCGAACTCTGTAACAGTCAATATGAATTTGGATGTGAACATGGTATTCGTACCCATACAGAGTTCCTAATTAAACCATTTACCGCCCTCCGAACCTCCGACGAGCCCAACTTGGGCGTAACATGTGTAAGAGCACCATATAAATTATATTTTAACGGTCTGCTTCTCTTTCTTCAATTTCTTCGATTATAATTGCTCTGCTTATCTTCGCACACTAAATATGAACGCTTCTAATGTTTAAACTTGTCTGAATAAGCATTAAGCAATAAAGCACTTGCTTCTGGCAATTAATTATCTGTATCGTCTCCTCCTATAACTTTTCTTCTCTTCTATTCTATATATTCTCTCTCACGATACCATAATATTTTATTATATATATATAAATATATATATATATATATATATATATATATATATATATATATATATATATATATATATATATTTATAAATGATTCTGCACCCTACTATCGACGCCACCCCTTCTATGGCTCAACTAACCACTCGACTCCCGGGAATGAATATGACCAGAGCTAGTAAACAAGGACCCACACCCCATCCTCCCGCAACAAAATTAGACTTATCGTCCCCTGCTTTTGCTCTTTACTCTCTTTACTCTTTGTTCTTGAATGTTTGGTTGGTAGAGTCCATAACACCAATCAAACCCCTTTTATAGCTCTGACGAATCCTACGGTTACGTAAGGAAGAAACATTGTAAGCCAATAAAAATCTTTTGATGTTGTAGACGCTCTTGTGTTCTTTATCATATATGTATATATATAAATTTATATATATATATATATATATATATACGTGTATATGTGTGTGTTAGGGTTTTTGTGTGTTAGTGTACGTGTGTGTATGTCTGAGAATGCGTGTATGTGTGTTTTGTGTTGTGGATTTCAACTTCAAACGCAAGAAACCGAAATTAAATAAATGTTATCTACACCATAAGATGGTTGCTTTTGTTATGACGTAGTAGATAATGATAACATATTCAGTAAAGATCGAAGAGAACAGAAACCAACAAGGATATTATCCTCTCCCATCGTATGTTATTTACCATGACATCTTATTACGATATTTAATAACACATGCGAGTAGAAAACAAATTTATTTAGTAATAAATAACTATTTCGCAAATATACTATTATATTAATTAACTATTAAATGAATCTTGTTTGAAACGTATTACAACATTTTTACGCAATATCTGACATTGAAACCATCGTTATTTCCATTTCCATCGTCACCATAATCCTTGTAATCATCATCATCATCATGATCGACGTCCATTGTTATAGTAGTTGTCAGTATTATCTATGTAAATTCTTCTGTCAGTCTGTTGGATCGTTTGTGTACAGTCTGCGACACAAAGCTTACTGCTAGTTACAAGGTTCCGATATCCTAGGAGGCAAATCTATTTGTCTCGCGTCAATAACAGTCCATGCTTTTACGCTTACCATGTATTTTTACTACATATCTGAATAACATATACGAATATTTCTGATATTCTAGCATAAAGAATCTGAGATTAGTGGGGTTCTAGCAATGATGACCACCTGTTAAATTCGGGTTGAATGTACCCATAAGCATATTATGCAATGTGTTTTAAATTGACTAATATCCGAATATGTAGAAGTTTAAGTGACAAAGTGGTGGCAACAAGAAAAACTACAAAATGAAAAGAGCACCTCTGTGGCTGTATTCATTCAATATTCAATCTAATGTGAACTATGGAAATTTCCATCTTTTAGTCGCATATAACATTTTCAAATTAGCGATGCGAACACACATACTAGAAAACTACGTCTTGTTATTAAAGGAGACACCAGAATCATACCTGAAGTAATAAGCAAGAATAATTAAGCAAAACAACATCTTAATGCTTACTATATTCTTTTTATATATTAATACAGGAGAAAACTTTGGTGGGTATTTTACACGAATCATTCAAACATGCGAGTGTTTTGTATCCATGTATTACCTGGCATATTTTCCGACATTTAGAAACCTGTGAAAAGTACACAACAGCATAATAATATTTCTTCATGACAACTAAAACTTTCTTTCTATCACATCACATGTGTATTAAAAGCAAATAACACAAGTATCAACACCTACTGGAAGAATATAAAATGAGGAAAACAGAAGCTAATCAACTTGTTTACTGATATTATATACCTAGTAGTATATATAAAATAAAATAACTATTTCCATTTTATTTAGCAATCCTTTTTATTCAATGAATACAATTTTTGTACAAAGCAGTATTCATTTATATATATATATATTTTTTTCCCTAAATATATCACGTTTTCTTCTATTTCTCGAATATGCATATATATAGATGCAGTGATATCTAAAATATTTGCTGAAAACATATTCTCCTTATTGTTACGTTCAGTAACATTAGAACAATTTAAGGAATACTTACAACACACATAGATGCACGCACGCGCACACGCACACACACACACGCACATAGTGTAGGTAGTACGGTGAAGGACTTGTTGGTACCAAATAAAGCACTCTGTTCACAGGCAGAGTGTATATAATAGAAACAACGAGGAAATTTCGTTTACAGATGAAAAATATTTATTGCATATCGACCTGTTACGCGCGTTTCGCAGAGGATTGGCTCACGGTGACCCATAGGAGTGATGGACTAGACTACATTATCAATCTGCTCCTCAGACTAGTGATGCTACAACAAATCTATTTTTGTTGTGGTTTGTGGACTGAGAATGCATATATATAAGCATTAGTCCTATTGTTTTTGTGCGTGGGCGTATATGTATATACTGGTGTATGTTCACTGGTATTCATGTGCCTATTTGCGTGGTCGCGCGAGCAATTAAGGATTCGTGTGTGTGTGTGCGCGCGTATGGGGGCGTTTTGGAATGTGTATTGGTCAGTCAAACACTTGTGTTGGTGTAAGTAAGAAGCAGGGTGTATGTGTGCGCGTTTTGGAATTTGTATTGGTCAGTCAAAAATCTGTTTTGGTGTAATTAAGAAACAGGGGTTTGTGGGGCGTGGCACGCATGGACGACCCTGGGATAGTTTATCGTGTCGGTAAAGACATTTCATTTTTTTGTCAAAGAATTAAAAAAAGGGGATAATGGATGATGGATAATAAGAAATAATTATAGGACGTATAAAATCAACATCATAGACGGGCAAGCATAGGCATACTGACGCGCACTGACATATGTATACCGACATATACATCAAGATACATGAACCCTCATACGGATATAAGGGAGTACACCCACACACACACACATATGTCACCACATGCACTCTCACATATATATCTTTATATATACACATACATACACATGCACATACATACATGTACACAGAGACATATACATGCATGCACACCCATGTGCGCCAAATACACACTTATAAGTACAGACATACACACATGTATACAAGTGCAATAATACGCACTTACATACAGCCACATGCACTCCCACATGCTTACACACTCACAGATATATACATACGTGCACACATATATACGTACACATAGCACACGCACACATGTATATCCACACACAGACACACACACATACGCATACACACGTACACACGCACACATATACGTACATACATGCATATATACATATGTACACACATGCCTGTGTGGGCGCCCATATAAACATACATACATCAGCCTATATATGTGTGGAGTCGCAGGGACATACCCATCGGTGCGTGCCCCGTACACACCCATGTACAAACATATACCAGGGGCAATAACAATGACAGTAATAATTAAGAGATGGTACTGCAGATAAATATAAAGAGTTATAAGTAGAAGATATTTCAAATAGATTTATTTTGCTTGCCTGTGTGCTTGGTAGATGTATGGCTGTGAATTACTTGTTATCCTTAGGTTCTGCTCGTCCACGTTCCTGTTGTACTGATGGGCTTGCAGGTGCAAACTGTTCATCACGATCTCGTTGCTCGTGATGAATGCGTTTAAATCGTGTTGAATGCGTTTAAATCGTGATGAACGCGTTTAAATCGTGATGACCGCGTTTAAATCGTAAATTGTTTGCACCAGTTCGCCCACCTGCTCAACGTAGTAAATATGATGAGGAACGTACTCCGCATGTGCAACCCTAAAGAATTAGAGAGACGCCATACAAACTTCACCGACCGCATGCAGTTCTATGGCTACAATTATAGAGACACGATCAGCGTACATAAAGGAGCCAGAACCAAACGAGCAAAGATTCTAGAAAATGATACAAATAGGAGTTGCCTCATGTATAGGAGCAATTTCTGCAACAGAATAGAAAGGATTAGAAATAAGGCAATTAAATCAACTCATTGTATGATAGTAATACATACCAAGTGTAATGTTCATCAATACAATCCCTAGAGGCGAACTAGCTTACATATTTTGAAGAGTCCAAGCCAAGCTCAAATTAAATATTAAGATATTTGAAAAAACAGGCATTCCCATAAAAACCCTAATTTGTATAATATGCCCATTTCAAAGATCCTCATGTACTGATAGGAAATGCATATTCTGCAAGCTAAGTCGGCACACTAACTGCAAAAACTAGTAACGTAGTATATAGCATAAAATGTACTGAGGGACAGTGTAGGAATAAGAACATAACAAACATAGGTGAAACAGCCCGTAACAAAGAGAAGCGATAAGTGAACATTGGCAAGAACTCCAGGATGGGAAAAACTCATCAGTACTCCACCAACACACGAAAATATAACATAGGTGCACATTAGAGTATATCGAGATAAAAATGATATCCACACACATAAAATATACAACGCTCAGACAAATCACAGAGGTATCAAACATAAACGAACTCCAACACAAATTAAAGAGAAAACGTGTGGAATAGTAACTAAGGAAAAAAGGAAGACATACAGGCAGACACAAAAGCCAAACTAACAATCCGAATCAGAGACAAACGGAGAGAACAAAAAATCAACACGTGACAAATAAATAAACACATAAATAAATAAATAAAAACTCCATCCTTCCCCGGATGTAACACATGCGCAATCTAGCAAACAGCACGCAGCACTAAAAAACCAGATGGTGTAGGACAGAACAAAGGAGAGACACAAAATAAAAACCTTATCACTGAGGAGGTCACAAAAAGTATGAGGAAAGAGCTTTGACAATATATAAAGAAACATCCGCTTATCGCACCGACCAACCAACCAACCAGAAAGTTATAATAAATTGAAGTGAAAACCAACAGGCGCGTGTGTTTTTATTGCAGTATAACCCTATCATAGATAACAATATCTGTTTCAACACACGTTTTCAGATAAGATATCGTGCAAAACTAATTAAAAAACGATGCATCTGTATATATACATACACACACACACACACACATATATATATATATATATATATATATATATATATATATATATATATTGCGTTTCGCTAATTTCTACCCGCCGAAATGCAATTCTCGCTAAATTTAGATTTGTATTAATCTCCCAAGTCAAGCGATTAACCAGTTAATTTTGGGGGCTTTTTAGTTAATTCTATTGACTGATTAATCGGTTAAGTTTATTTTAAAAACAACTCGTTCGAGAGCTTTATTCGTTTTGTGTTATTTTTGCTAGCTTTTGCAATAACTACACACGCTGAATTCACTGGCCAAAATAGGGGGTTTCTCCCCTTAGAACTTCACATGTGCTTTCATAACCTGTGAGATTCTAGCCCAGAACAACAAAATGCCTGTTGAGAAGATGCCTTGTTCAATCATTATACCAAGAGCTTATTTTTTATAAGCAGACAGTATTTATTGATTTAGGTGTTGCAGAAACCCAAATTCGGAGTATTCCATCGTTCCCTGAGGGTCCGGGTAACTATTTCAAACATATCTTATTTTGTTTGACCCGTTTAGCTTGTTCGCATTTTTGGCTCTGGTGGTTAATGGCCTCTTAACCATCGTCTCAGTTTGTATGAACTTTTTAACTTATGTTTATAGCTCTGGTAACTTCATATCCATGGAGCGCTTGTCTACACAATATGGAAGTTGCGTTTCGCTAATTACTACCCGCCGAAATGCGATTCTCGTTAAATTTATATTAACATATATATATATATATATATATATATATATTAATAAAAGGATTTCCAACTTTGTCTGATTTACTCGTTTTATTTACAATCCTTTAAAATAATAATGATATTATAATGAAATAGTATGGTATAATTTAAATGTTAAGTGTTAATTGAACAAGTACTTTCATGGTTACCCAATTTTCAGGTTCATATTCAGTTTGCAATTTTCAACTGTTGACAGTTGCAAACTTGACTGTCACCACTGAATGTAAACCTGATGATTGCGAAAGCATGAAAGTACTTGTTCAATTAACAGACAATGTTGGAATTCCTTTTAAATTTTCTATACACAATCATACACACCCCTGTATATTTTTTATTTATATCTATATCTATAACTATCTCTCTCTCTCTCTCTCTCTCTCTCTCTCTCTCTATATATATATATATATATATATATATATATATATATATATATATATATATATATATATATATATATATATATATATATATATATATATATATATATATATATACAGATATAGATATAGATATATATGTATATATATATATATATATAATATATATATATATATATATATAGATACACATATATATATATATGTATATATATATATATATATGTATATATATATATATATATATATATATATATATATATATATATATATATATATATATATATATATATATATATATATATATAAATGGAAAACATGAAATTTCATTTCTCACTCTTGATTCGGAGGTAACCACAGTAAGTAAGTTACTCAATACATAGCAGCGTATAAAGGTTTTAATATAGAAGAGCTTCAACAGGACTAGAAGTGTTTCATTCGTGAGAAATCATCACGAATGAAACATTTCTAGTCCTGTAGATGATCTTATGTATGAAAACTATATATATATATATATATATATATATATATATATATATATATATATATATATATATATATATATATATAGTGGTAGAACACTGGAATGTAATATCCGTAGTAGTAGAGCACTCAGTCCAAGGGACGAGTTAGGTGGAAGTGGTTACACAACAGTTAGTTCACCATACCGAGAACAATTGTTTAACCTTAGTGGATCTTCAGCTCGTAATGAACATGGATATAAGGAACAGGAAGGACAACCGTACGAACGCACATGCGCAGAAACCAGTCACTTCACACAGGCAATACTAAAATGCGTGCGAGAGGTGTAAGGGAGATAACTGCGAAAGTCCGAAAAGTGTTTAGTTGATAAGAAAAGTAGGATGTTGTGCTAATGATTCAAAGATTTGTAGTTGTAATTGTTCAAAGATTTGTAGTTATGCAAGAGGTATTTCGAGACGTGTGGACAACGTGTGAAGAATTCATTTCTCGTGGTTAGGCAATCACTATTGCATAATATCGTTAGAATATTTATTCGTTCATCAATACATCTACCATCTATAACATGATATACCTATCTATTTATTTATTTATTAATTTATCTACTTATAAACGAATGAAAAATATTACATTATAAACAAATTTTAAACAACAAATAATCGTCAAATTTCCTTTTAATATAAATACACATAATATTAATGTATGTATTTACATATATACATAGATAATTGTTCGAATATATTTCCCTCAAATTAACGTTATAGAAGTTTTTTTTATGCATCTTCGCTTTTTTCCTTCTTCTCTCTCACTATTTTATCCTTCTTCTCTTCTCTGTTCTCTCTCCCCATAGTCGTTTAAATAAATGGTTGTTTTTCAATTATTTACATATTCATTTGCATATTCACCCATACGTTTGAAAAATCCCTAATACATTTCCACTATCCAGAGAATATGCAACTGATAAGATATGATTTTCCTGGGTATGTCTCTATTTATAAAATAAACTTTGTATTTTATCTGAAGAAAGCGTACCAAAGTCTTTTGGTTCTCTTGAAATATATATAATGAAATAAATATGGTTTTATAAATATAGTTTCCATTTATTTAACATCATTGTATATATATATATATATATATATATATATATATATATATATATATATATATATATGGAAAGTTATATTTAAATTGTTGGGTTAACAACGAGTAAATATTTATAACTGATATAAAAGCACTCAACAAGTATTTGGAGTATATTTATGATATTAAATAAATGGAAACTATATTTATAAAACCATATTTATTTCATTATATATATTTCAGGGATATCATATTAACAATATGTTATGCCTTCTTCAGACAAAATACAATATAAACAGTCTTATAAATAAATAGATACGACATACCTTTCAATCGACTTGCATTTGGGAGGTTGATTTGGCAGTCCAAATCAACCTCCCAAATGCAAGTCGATTGAAAGTTATGTCGTATCTATTTATTTATAAGACTGTTTATATTGTATTTTGTCTGAAGAAGGCATAACATATTGTTAATATGATATCCCTGAAATATATATAATGAAATAAATATGGTTTTATAAATATAGTTTCCATTTATATAATATCATATATATATATATATATATATATATATATATATATATATATATTCAGTTATTAGGAGTATTCCAAAGCCTGGTAGAACAAGTTGTGAGGAAAGTTCTCAACATACGTTAAGGTGACTCGACAGGTTGGTAGGGATTCTGTAGTGGAAACACGAACAAACGAGGAGTGTAATCAAAGAAGAGAAATAGGACGAAGGTAAACAATTACAAATGAATTTAATCCACGTATTTACAATTGTTTCATCAGAATTTCAGTCCATTATTGCTACACTATGTTATAATAGGCAATCAAGAAAGATACTGTGGCATCCGAATTTTCAAAATACAAAGTTGGAATGACCTTAGGAAATGAAATAAGGGGTAGTAGTGTAAGATAGAGGAACAGAGAGAGAGAGAGGGGCAACAGAGAAGGAGAGAGAGAGAGAAAAGGGATAGAGGAAGGGAGAGAAAGAGAAAGAGATAGTGTGGTGTGAGAGGATTTGTATAGGGAGGGGGAGGAGGGATGTGTGCTAAAAGTTGTGATGAGTAGAGGGAGAGAGAAGGAAGATAGAATTTTAAGTGGCATTTGGAAGTGGACAGGCGAAAGTCTTACCAGAGAACAGATGAAGAAAGAAAGTATTAAATTTCATATATAGTCTATTTTTAGGGGTGTAGAATTGTTATTTAGGGTAGAAAGATAGGTAGTGTTTGGATTTGGTTGAAGGTTTGAAGTGTGAGAATTTCGCTTTCAGTTTATGCTGGCAAAAAATTGACCTTTCAATTTTGTTGTTGAGTAGTTGAGTTGCTGAGTAGTTGAGTAGGGAGTAATTATACTTAATTAGTGAAATATATTTCACAATTTCCGTACATAAATAAATGTGCAAACATTTTTGAAGTCTTTTAATTTCCTATTCTTGTTCATATACAAATTACGAAGCTACAACACAGATGAAGTTACGTACCAGAGATTGATGACGGCAGTTACGAGTATAATGGTACCGTTTTCTAAAGCATGTCAAATCTAGATAACCTAGTATCCTTGTTATAATGTTGTTTTTTATGACTGCGGTAATAATATTGGTAGCACAAAATCGCTGTTAAACAATATTGAGATTTTCGGAAAGAAAAATATTTATCTTGTTCATCTAGAATATTCATAGAATTTTCGAGATTATTATTTAATTTGAATCATTTTAAGCGAATATTTTTGTGTCATTTTTTACTGAAATGATAATGGTCTCGGATTTAGGCACAAGGTCAGCGATTGTGGGTGCAAGGGGTAAGTCGATTAAATCGGCTCCGGGTGCGTGTTGCATTATTTTATCAACCCCATCAGAATGAAAGGCAAAGATAACTTCAGTTAGATTTGAACACATAACGTAAAGCCTCGTAACTCTATGCCGTAAACAATTTGTCCGACTCTCTATCGACTCCGCCAACCCACCACCCAATTTTACTGAAATGATAACGTAAAGAATATTTATTACTTTTCCCCTGATTTTCTCTGCTTTTCACCCATGTAATGCATAACATCAATCAACACACATCGTGGATCATTGATCTGTTTTGCATATGACAAAGTGATCTGGATGCATTAGAATGAGTATGACATTGTATGGGAATACGTGTGTATTATAAGACTTGTCAATACCATTCACTCCTTAATATTTGGTCGACTCGTAGAAGTTGCTACGTAGTAGGATCGAAAGGAGCGCCTCATGATACAGTTCGGGAAGGCTTACCTGCATACATTACGCAAACCAGAAGTTGTATTAAGTAGTCATTAGTTTTCGTTCATTCCCACATGAAATTGTAATTATCAACAGCTCCCAAAATCTATAACCTATATGAATGGTAGCTGTGTTTGAATATTTATCAGATAATAGAAAATCATATGAATTACTCCATCAATCTACGCGAATTAGCTGGAAAAAGATAGTAATCGAATTACCCGTTATTCTTCAGCATTCAATGTAACACTAAAGCAAAATTATATTCTTCTTTCTGTGAAAATATTAATATATATTATTCGTGAACCAAACTCAGACGGTTTACATAGTAGTTTTTACTTACACGTAGAAGGAAACAGTGTCGAACCAGTTACATATATCATTTCCATATGTTTTAACACCCACAAATTCAACGGGAATCATTACAGTCATACACTCACGGAAATAAATAATTCCTCTGCCTTTTTATACATATTTATCTTGTATAAATTCCTTTGCATTTTTATGCATAATATACATACTCCAGATAACATACATTATTGTTCTATTAATGTTTTACTACTTAGCTCTACCATGAATTTGTACTGAATGTGAAATTCTAAATTATGAAATCTTACTAGAACTAGATAAATGTGATAATTTCTATTACCATATAGCGTAATATACTTACATCAATCGCAGGTCAGTATGCTTTTAAAAAGCAATGAACAATTCATCTCCACAGTTTATAAATTGCCTCTCGGATTGTTTGAATCTATCGTTATCCAAGCTATGTCTATACGCTAGACATTTTCTGGGAGATAATATAATCCTAGTAAATAACATTAGTTTTGCCCATAGGTTATGGTAGGTTGTTGTTTTGTGGACAGGTACATACTAGGGAATTGTATAATATGGAATGACAACTATTGGCTTGTTTCTCTTTACACTATAATTATTTTAATCTTATAAATGAGCAAGACCTAAAACATGTGTGCATCATTTTACCACTATAATATGGGGTCTAAATGCACCACTTCTGGATAAATTGTTCAGCCAATAGTGGATTAACGTGGCCTTCGATATAATATATGGTGTGTTAAAGAGCGGTTGACTCACAATAATTGAAGCTTACCAAAATAATGTTCTTTAATCGCGTTTACCATACAAAGCATAAACAGGAAACCTGTAAATTATTCTATCAATGACTGACCTCATATATTCAAAAATATACATGTATATGTGTGGGTGATGCGTATGTATGTTTGCTTCGATTTGTTTAGTGAGCATATATGCACGTAGGCTGTATGCCGTTTGAGCACTAGATGCTCTCGCAGAGCAGAGCAGAGTATAATACTATAGAATAAAGCAACAGCACTGAATCCTTGTTCCTTTACAACATATATATATATATATATATATATATATATATATATATATATATATATATATATATATATATATATATATATATATATATATATATATATATAGATATATATATATATATATATATATATATATATTTATTAAAATAACAGATTAAAGTTTAAGCAAAGAATCGCTGCTTTCACCCTTACCACCTAAGAGAACATTAGTCTACGACTTCTTTCATACCTTAAACGTGGTTCTGTCTTTGCGTGTAATTGTTTTTCACCGCTCCTATTAATGACGTATTATATTCGTTTTTTCCCGTTCTTTGCCAGGGAACGTTTCCACGAACCAAAGTATCGTCTTCCTGTCTTCCTCCGGTTGCAACGTTTTTTGAAATATCCACTTCTGCGTATAGAGATTGACTTTGTTAGTTTCAGAAGATCCCGTTAAGGGTGAAAGCAGCGATTCTTTGCTTAAACTTTAATCTGTTATTTTAATATATTTTGCTCTACGGTTCTTATATATTTGATATATATTTATCCTTATCGAGCCCTCTTTGGATTTTAGTCTTCAAATTTATTATTATTACTATATATATATATATATATATATATATATA
Source organism: Eledone cirrhosa (assembly GCA_964016885.1). Classification (NCBI taxonomy): domain Eukaryota; kingdom Metazoa; phylum Mollusca; class Cephalopoda; order Octopoda; family Eledonidae; genus Eledone; species Eledone cirrhosa. Next base: position 180,061,318 of record OZ024740.1, read on the forward strand.
TATATATATATATATAGTTATAGGAATAACCAAAGAGTCCTTATTAATAAATAGTTTTATTAGCTAACAGTGTTTCATCCATACACCATGGCAGGAATCTTAAGAGCCTATAAACATGAGTATATCAGTAGTTGCATGCTCCATCGAGCTGCGTGACCAGAACAAGGTTAAATGAGCAGCAGGGGGTCCCGAGGCTAGCGCTATATGGAAGAAGACATAATACATGATGCACATAATCATAAAATTTCTTTAAACATTTAAAAATTAAAAATTAAAAGTTACACCAAAAATCTATCACTTATATGGCGCAATAGATGATAAAGAGGTTGGGAGAGGGTAGCAATGGATGAGTGAGGGTATTACTCAGCATGATCAGTAACAATCAGAACATACAAGAAAATAACAAAAGATATATATATATCTACATGTGTAGGCATATTGATATATTTGTCAACGAAATATATATATATATATATATATATTTACATATATATATATATATATATATATATATATATATATATATATATATATATATATATATATATATATATATATTTCACATGTATATATAGGTACACATGTTGTTAAAGCGATTTACTCCGTCAATACTCCGATATGTCCTGCTCCTGTTCGGGTTGTTATTTCTCTGAGGAACTGGATATGATTCCAGTTCCTCAGAGAAATAAGAACCCAGACAGGAGCTGGACATATCGGAGTATTGACGGAGTAAAACACTTTAACAACATGTCTACCTGTCTCTACCACACCAATTCTGACTGCCTGAAGAGGTCACAACCAACGATGGCTGTCACCGAAATACATATAGCAGTACATACTTAATAAACAAAGGGAAATTTTAAATACTTGACGTAATTACTTTATTTTATATATATATATATATATATATATGAAAGAAATAGGATTTCGCTTCAAGCATAGCTTTATACAATATGTATAAATATTTCGTATCTCCAAAGAAATGCGATTTTAGGAAGCTATAGCCTGGCAAACAGCGGGCGGAGGGGTTAACGCCCTCTGGCGATGTCCAGCAGAAGCAAGGGGGACAACCGTCTATGCATTTCAGGCTTAACTGGAATTCGTCAGGACAGTCCCTCCCACCGCTTGCGACTGCTGGACTAGGAGACAGGCGAGAATATATACTTTTCACGTCTGTGAGGTGATTAATCTCATTTGCATATGAAGCTGCATAAGTTCGCTCAACTTATAATAAAAAAGAAATAGGATTTCGCTTCAAGCATAGCTTCATACAATATGTATAAATATTTCGTATCTCCAAAGCGGTGGGAGGGACCGTCCTGACGAAGGCCAGTCAAGCCTGAAATGCATAGACGCTTGTCCCCCTTGCTTCTGCTGGACATCACCAGAAGGCGTTAGTCCGCCGGTGTTTGCATAGCTACGGCTTCCTAAAACCGTATTTCTTTGGAGATACGAAATATTTATATATATATATATATACATATATATATATATATATATATATATATATATATATATATATATATATATAGTTACGAAACATGAGTCAATTGCATGAACTCATAATCCTTTATTTACTGCTATATATATATTTCGATGATAGCCATTGAATGGCTATGACCTCATCAGGCAGTTAGTCAGTTCTTAGATATGCCAGCTCTGTGTTTATAGTGTTGATGGTATCAGAGCCTTGGGACATATGAGCTTGTTAGGAATAATTTAATGTTGTCAGCAGGAATAGTCTTAATTTTCATTGGTCAGTTTGTAGATACTAGTAAGGTTGGTATTTGACCTGAAAGATGCAGGTGGTGTTGTAAAGTTCAAACCGTCAGGCAAGATGACAATAGTTCCATATGACTGATTTTCTCAAAAAGCATTCCTGGTCAGATATATATTCAATTAAGGTTAATAATATGAAATAGATACTACACGTCATTCTTAAATTGAGAAATGTATGTGGAGTGGTGCTACTGAAAATTATGGTTAGAGTGGAACATTTACAAATAAAAAGACTTATGTAGATTGGCTTGTACGTACACTCACACCCACCTCCGCAGACACACCCACACATCCCCACATACAAATTGAGAAATTAATGTGGGGTTGTAATACTTAAAATAATGGCTAGAGTCAAATTCTTAGATAGTTTAGAAAATGTATATATATATAAGCAAAAGGGATATTCAATATCTTGGTAATTCAACAAATATAAATGTTTATAACTTATTCAAAGCTCTCGACAAGTTTTCCGGAGTATAATATTCATTGATATTAAATAAATGGAAACAATATTTATAAAACCATATTTATTCTATTATATATATTTCAAGGGTACAAAAACTGTGGTACGCCCTCATCAGATATAATACATATATATATATATATATATATATATATATATATATATATATATATTGTTATATTTGGGGAGGGTCATATTTGCGTAATATTGCCAGAATTAATAACAGAACACACTCACTGTTTGGTTGGTTTTCGCTTCTCGCTGTCTTTTATATATATATATCTGCGATCTAACTTACTCGGTCCTCAATGTTGCCATTGACTGACCGGCGGTCAAAAATAATACAGATACAATATAGACACAAACACATATATAGTTTACATAATTTACATAAATCTTTCGTTGCACATCTGCAACATCGTCAGTGGTGTTCTATTCATTGTTCCTCCTGTTGTGTTGTATGTCTACGCCATTTTTTTTGTTCAGTCTGTCTATATATTTATTTATTTATTTGCTTGTTTGTTTATCTTATTTTATTTTGTCTTCTTTGCGCATGCGTTTGCGTGTGTGCATAGTGTAATGTGTGATGTGTGACTAGTGTGTATAGTGTTGTGTCTGCTGGGTGACTAGTGTGTGTTTATGTGCTTGTGTATGTATTTATTTATCTTATTTTATTTAATTTTATTTACTTATTTATACTTCTCTTAGGTCAGTGTTGTTTGTTTGGGTGTTGTTGTTGTTCCACTCATTCTTTCTGTTTAGCTTTGGTCTTCTAATTTCTATTTCACTGGCCTCTCTGATTTGCCTATCTGCTGGGTCATTCCTATGTTTAGATATTATTCTAATTTCTATGTTGTCTATGTTACCGTCATGTTGTTGTCTAGCATGTTCGTATAGTACTGACCCGTTTTTTCGTCCTTTTAGTTCCCCCCAGTGTTGGTCTATCCTTTCACCTATGCTACGAGCTGTCTCACCTATGTATGTTGTTGTCATGTTTCTGCAAGTACCCTCTGTACATCTTATGCTATAGACTACGTTTCTAGTTTTACAGTTTATCCGGGGGTTCACCTTACATATGATACATTTCCTATTGGGACAGTGGGTTTTCTTAAAAGGGTAGGTTTTACTGATCAGGGATTTTATGGTGGTTCCTGGCTTTTCTACCACCTTTATTTTTAAGTGGGTCTTTCTCAAGGCCTTTCTACACTGGTTAGCTAATTTCCCTCCAGGGGTGGCGTCCACAAACATGACACTCTGGTATCTCTGGTTGTCGTACCATGATGTGGCCTTCCCTATCTTATGTCTAGCCCTATCTAAGCTATTCCATGATTTGCTCCTGTATAGTGGGCAAATTCCTTTCATGTCCAGTTCTATGAGGGTCTTATACTTTTCCATGGCTCCTTCGTATACTCTGACTCTGTCTCTTTGGTTGTAGCCAGAGAACTGCATGCGGTTGATGAAGTGTTGGATGTGTCCTTCCATTTCTGTTGGGTCGCACATGCTGGACACATTCTTCATCACTCGTACCAAATCTGCGATCAGAATATTAAACTTAGCACTACTGGACATTGCTGAGTTTTTGAGTATCAGGTATTTGGAGGCCATGGGTTTAGCATAGTGTGAGTGGAGAATTTGGGCTCTCTCGTCTATAGTGTTAATCCAGAGTTCTGTGTCTAATACAGGTAGTCTATTGTTAGGGTGTTTGGAAGGGAAGTCTATAGTTACAGTTATACTCTGGTGTATGGAATTAGCTATCTGCTGGATGCTTTCCATCGTGCTACGTTCTAAATCAAACTTGTTAGTGCTCTCTAGTGGGGGTGTTCTTATAACTATATTGATATCGTCTACATAACGAGAGTACATGATGAGGTCTATGGAGCTTTCATTAAGGAGATCTTTAAGTCTCCTTTCCCACCATACCATGAAAAGGTTGGCAACATCACCAGCTATGCTGACGCCGATGGCTGCTCCCTCATTTTGGGTGTAGATTTTCTCATTGAACTTAAATATGTGGCCCTTTAGGGTAGTTTTGATACTAGCCCCTATTGCATGTGCGACCATTTTTCTTACCTGATCAGTGTTTTGGGGGGTCCGTATAGCTTTGGTCCACCCAATCCACCTTCCTATGAGAGTCTTTTTAGCCATTGAGGTTATGGTGGGGGGTCTACCTCTTATAGGTCTACTAGGGCAGAAACATCTAAGGTCATGGCTGTCTAGGTAGTCAGTATCGTAGGTAAGTCTAAGTAGGAGGCCTAGTTCGTCTGTGTCGACGTCGCAGAACTCCACCTCACTCTCAATGATCATCTCCACACATCTTTTCACAGCAAAATCAATGTTAATGGATGGGTACAGTGACACCACATCCATGCTGCCTATTATGCAGTTGGATAGGCTCCTGTTTTTGTTGCACTCACTGATTCTGCTGAGGAGGTCCTCTGTACTTTAACATACATCTGGGGACATCTTCATTATGGGGCGTATAACCATTGAGAGGAAGTAGGAGATCCTGTAGTTGCTAGCTATATTAGCTCCGCATACGGGTCTTGTTGGTGGTCCTGTTGTCGGGTCGTCGACTGTCTTGTGGTCTTTGCGGAGCCCATACAAGGGTGGTATGCCATTGTTAGACGCCTGGAAGTTGTTGGCAGTGCGTCTGCTTGGCTTTAGGATGTCAGTCCACATCATCATGTGAGCGTTGAGGATTTTTTCTCTCCCATCGTGTGTTAGTTGTGCAACTTCGCTCGTGTTGGTGATGTGGGGTTGCATTGCCTCGATGTAGTTCGGCATGCTATCTATTGACATCCTACCAGACTTATTTGTGGGTAGACACACTACCTCACCATCCCTTGTGCGCTGCTTGAGGCTAACCAAGCCTTCTACAGGTTTTATCCCAAGTTGTTGGGCCTCTGGTCTGCTCTGTCTCCTAGTGTACCTGTCTACTACTTGTCTAATCTTATTTCTAGCTATGGTGAACTGTGCCTCCGTCTCGTCATCTATTTGCTGTGGTATGCAAACTCTTTTATTAAAGGGTAACCTCGTAGGATAGATATACCCATCTTATATGTTTTGTCAGCTGGGTTGAAAAATAGTTTCTCTAAGGGGTTGTCGTTATTTCTATCGTCATAGTTGTGTGTGTTGCTATTATTGTTATCATGGTGGTTGTTGTTGTTTCTATCATTAGCATTAATATTATTATTGTTATGATTGCTAGATGTATTGTTGTTTACTTCACCGTTATTGTTGTTTTTGTTACTGCTATTTCTACCATTGTGGTTGTTACTCTTATTATGTTTCTTGTTTTTGTTGATGCTGCTACATGTACTATTTCCATTATTACCACTGTGGTTATTGTTGTTGTTGTTGTTCGTATTGTTACCGTTATTACTACTGTGGTCACTGTTGCTGTGTCTGTGGTTAACGTTTCTATTATTATTATTATTGTGGTTGTTGTTGTTCTGTCTATCGCTAGTATTATTGCCATTATCACTATTTCTCACTTTCCTGCCATTGTTATGGTTATGGCTGTTATTTCTATACCCAGAGTTATTGTTTATATTACTACTACCGTTATTATTGCTGTTGTTGTTTACCTTTGCATTCCAACGTATTTTTGTGAAACATTTTTCCAGCTCCGTTTTGCATTCCATAGGGTTAATCTTTTTGTAGATGGCAAATTTTGGTGGTAACTTTAGGATTTGTTGTTCTTGTTCACTGATTAAAGTATTCCCATAGATATTTACTGTGTGGTCATTGGTAAATTCTTCCGGTAGTTTTACATCACTCATACGGATGTTGTCGATGTTATCTGGGTATTTTTGAGAATATTCGATTTTCCTTTCTTGTAGTTTTTTCTTATTCATCCATTCTAATTTCTTCTTGAAATGCCTACAGCATTCGTTTTGAGCATATTTCGTTTCGCGTCGGATGACGCTCATGAAGTCATCTCTCTCGTTTGCTGTGATGAGATTTCGGATTTCCTTACCGTTGATGCGTTTTTGTCTGTAGAGTTTTGTGTATGTTGTTCTTTTCATATTAACTGTTATTGTGTGTTTTAGCCGTTCAGCTTGTGTTTTGTTCAATAATAAATTATTTACTTGTTTTGATATGTTTGTTGTGTATGACGATGTTGCAGATGTGCAACGAAAGATTTATGTAAATTATGTAAACTATATATATGTGTTTGTGTCTATATTGTATCTGTATTATTTTTGACCGCCGGTCAGTCTATGGCAACATTGAGGACCGAGTAAGTTAGATCGCAGATATATATATATAAAAGACAGCGAGAAGCGAAAACCAACCAAACAGTGAGTGTGTTCTGTTATTAATTCTGGCAATATTACGCAAATATGACCCTCCCCAAATATAACAATATCTGTTTCGACACACGATTTCATATAAAAAAAACCTCGCAAAACTATATATATATATATATATATATATATATATATATATATATATATATATATATATATATATATATATATATATCTGTGTGTGTGTGCAAATGTGTGTGAATGTGTGTGGGTATGTGAAATCTCAGCAATAAGCATCACGAGTTCAATTTAATGAGTCACTTTGTCACAATAATTAATGTTATTGTGATGGTGCATAGTGCTTAGAAAAACAAGCAATGTTGTTTCACGCTACGTATATTAGTGCTAAATTGATTGTGTAGATATGAAGTTAGCAACTTGTTTCTGTATAAAATGTAGCTCCAAGGACACAGACAACACCACGTTAGACTATTCTTATTTTAGTAATTTCCATCGAAAGAAGGGAAAAGCAACATATTCTCTCCATTAATCACACGAAAATTAATCGGATTGAAATTTATATTTGTGTGTATTGAATGTGTGAGGGTCCGTATTTCCCATTCGAATACTAAACGGTTAGCAAGTAGTCAGTATTTCACGTCAAATTTATGAAATTAACATGTACCTGCAGATTTTAATCATCAGATCGCAACATAGTTGTTATTCTTTATTTTTTGTATATGTTTTGCTGAAAGCTATTTCGTAATATATACTTATTCTTTCGCCCTTTTCTACAATAGACACAACGACAGCACCAATCACCACAGGAAAAGTTTTATTTACGTTTATTTTCCTGTTTTCTTTGTGAAATGTTGTGGCATTGGACGCACATATATGGAATTACTAAAGAATTTTCAATAACGTAAATTTCATCCATTCACATGAAAGAATAAATGGGGAAAACATTATGTGTAAACAATTGCAATCCGTTCTTTTCCTGATCTAATCAGATTTGACAAAAGAAATACTAAATTAACACCCCCAAAACACAGAACATATTTAACGCATGTAAGCAAGTTTTAAATGAAGAAACTGTTAGATTTATGCGAACTTAATTAAACTTTTTTTAATTCCCTCACAGAATACATTCAATTTCGTGAATAAAAGAAACATTCCATGAAAAGTTTGGTTGCATAAATTCGTGGTTTGTTAGATGTTGTTCGCTGGTTACATTCTTATTTATTTTGCACCTTGATGTCTGAACGTGTCTTTCCATCGTTTTATTATCTTTCTCACATCCACCCGTTTCTTTTTTTTCTTTTTATTTTACTCTATTTTTATATTCTCGCACGATTCTTGTTTACATCGGTTTGCTCTTCTTATCTGTATTGTAATATATTCTTCCTTGTATTAAACGCATACATGCTTAGATAGATCTCCTTATTTCTTTGATATCTATATGATGGCTAGTCTAATTATAGAAATGTCAACATGCGATATGGTATATCTTCAATGATTTCAAGAGTGGAAGCTAGTGTATAATTGGATATTAAGTCATGTCAAGTTCATTTGTGTAAGTAGGATAACCAGTTTGGGGACTCTTTCAACTGGGTTGATTCACTTGCTAGAAATATTAAGCAAAACTCTCTGTAACAAATCCAACATTTTAAGAAGCTTCAACTTCTTACAGTTTTGAGATAGTCTCTCGTAAAGTATTCCTTGGAGGAAAAGCAAAAGAGCAATCGCTTGCATACCTTTCATCACAGGAATGTTTGCTCACGCATAAGTTACGCCTAAATAACTACAAACTAGCAGTGGATTGGTAGTATCGGTAGAGGGCTGGACGCCATGCTTTGACACATAGAGTTACGGCTCTTGCCATCTCTGAGTTCAAATCCCACCGAGATTAATTTTCCCTTTCATCATTACGGGGTCGATAACATAATGTACCAGTAATGCGCTGATTAATTGCTGGTCTTGTGCCAAAAGTAGAACTAATTATATTATTTATCTTCTGTAATATTATCACTGGTGGGTCAATTGATACAATGACATTGGATTAAGTCATATCACAACCATGACAATAATGTGTGATATTTTCCTACATGATCTAATTTACTTGAGTTAAGAGCTTTGCAAGGCAATCAGTACAGGGTCTGCTAGGACTAAGGTCAACATGCCATTTAAATAAAAACCTACCTACTTAGAACAAAGCGCTGTGTACAAGGTAATCTTAACTTTATCTAAGAAAAAAGCCGAATAGGTTGCAGCTGATAAAGATTTGATAATAGATCTAACCAATCAAATTCAATGAGTAGTCAAATACGATTACCAATGCGCTAGTCTTGAGGAAATTTTCCGGATTGCGACATTCAATATACATTCAATTATGCTTCAAGGAGATATAACAGTTTCCCTTTTCAGAGTATATGAAATGGGCAAGTGAAAGACAAATATTTCAACATTATCAATACGAAAACAATTTTCACAATATTAGTCTGTGTAATATATTCATAACATTTGTGTGACAAGATATCACATCCGTATAGTCAAAGGAATGGAATCCTATCAAAGAAAGTACAGCAAGAATATTTTTAATACACGCTTATAATAGCTTCACGAGATGAACATGTATCTGCACATTCTGGGGAAATTGTTTAACACTTTAGCGAATGCAAAATATTATCTGAGGATATTATATTTCAGCGTTACATATAGAAAATGTTCAGCTACCTATAGATCTCTGCAAATAACGTAGTTGAATATATTCAATGAACATTAGTGTTGCGCTCTATATATACATAGATTTGCAGATATTTCGTGATAGTGTTTCCCTGCCACAATAACAGAAATATCTATATATTATTAAATATTTTAGATAGGATACATCTGGAACTAGTTTCCTCATCTTTGTATTTTGTTGTTTCTCAATACTTATTTTCACTTAATGTTTAGATATGATGAGCGTCAACATAATACAATTGTTTTTATTTTATTGGAAAGTAAAACCAATGGTTTCATTAGGATTAATAATTGTTTCTACTTTTGGCACAAGGCCATCAATTACCCAGTGCATTACTGGTACTTTATTTTATCAACCCCGTAAGGATGAAAGGCAAAGTTAACGTTGGCGGGATTTGAACTCAGATCATAAAGGGGCGTAACTATGTACTGCAAAGCATAGCGTCCGACCCTCTAGCGATACTGCCAATCCAAATAATGGGAGAGATGTCTAAAGGGAACGATTGAGCTGCATCTTTAATGCGGGATTTCTAAGGGCGTCACATCTGGGATACTGAGAAGAGAAACGGTAAGTTAACTTATGCTGGGTATCAACTACAGGGTATTAACTTGGGTATCAACTTGGGTACTACTTGTGTATCAACTTGGGTATGAATATAGTAGACAATTGTCAGAAGGAAAGAGAGATAATGTGTGTTACATATGAGTCAGGAAAAAGTTCTAGCAACATTGTAATCAATTATAACTCACTTAATTCCTATAAGATGAGTTAAAATTATAGTTGCATAAGAGGAGTAGGAATGTCACTTCGTGGTTTGAACACCTAGCCGAGGTTTTCTGTAACTTACAAGTAATATTGGCAAGAAAAGCCCTGTTCCTTGTACAAGGACAACACAGCTAAAAGATGAAGGAGAGAGAGAGAGAGAGAGAGAGAGAGAGAGAGAGAGAGAGAGAGAGAGAGAATGAAATGACAACTAGAAGTGAGATTAAAATTAATTGTTAATGCTTTGATATCTTTCATATCCTTTCATATCTTTATTTAGGTTAAGTTATTTGTCTATTTATATATTTTAAATAGGAGACCAACCTAGGTTCATACTCATTCGATTTTAAGTGGGAAGATTACTGTTGGAAAGAGTTTCCTATTTTCACTAGATAATACAATCCATATTAGCTTCAGAATATTAACTTACTCAATTTGATACACTTGATATACTAACACAGGAAGCTTGTTAATGGAATTAATTTTCAATTGTTTAAAGTATTAAATTTTAATTTGCATATTAATATTTTGTGTGGAAATTGATTATATAGCCAAATTTTAGAAGCAATTATACTGCAAAGCTTTAGAAATGGTTTCAATATAAATATCCTCGACATGATCTAAAGTGTATTATTCATTCGTATTAAACATAGAATTTAAAACATATTAGCTTTACGTTTCAAATATAAGCATATCAGATATTAATTCATAAACCTCGTTATACGATGATATACGTGTTGTAATATTTCAGATTATTTAATAATATATCAGACATACAGATAAACATTTGTATTGTTGAATAGGTATGCTTTTTATTTTAGTTAGGTACCTATTAAATATAACATTTAGCATATACATATCATTAGATAGACACTTGCTTTCCAAAATACTTGAATATAACAGCAACACGGTACGGAAATCCTTTATATATATATGGAATGTAGAATGGTGTCACAGGAGTTGATATATATAAACAAATAGTAAACAAATTCGTTTGCCCACATACATTCCAGTAATAATTAGCAGGTACTATATGTTATGCCCTGGCGTTGAATGAGATATCATGTTGGACGTGAGTTCGGATGGAAGGATTGTGTTATATAGTTCAAAGTTTTGTTAGTTTTGCAAAAAGCATTCTCACCATAGAAATTAATATACAATTCGACCAACGCACCACCGTTTTCATCCTGTTTGGCGAGAATGACGTTACGGCAAACCATTTGGCGGGATGTGTATGGTTCTTCTCAGAAGACCTTGAGATGACGAGTACGATTTTGCACGTCAAATTGATCGGCCATGATTGCTAATAACGTCAATGTTTGCGAGTTGCCTGGGTTTGGTGACAAATTGTGAGAAAATATCTGAGTTTTTATATCTATATATTTGTCTATCTCTCTATCTCCCTTCTCTCTCTCTCTCTCTCTCTCTCTCTCTCTCTCTCTCTCTCTCTCTCTCTATATATATATATATATATATATATATATATATATATATATATATATATATAATATATATATATATTATTCAAAATATTAACAGAGGAAAAATATTCTCATAATCAACAGATATACTTTATTATATATATTTCAAAGGTAATGTGGTGTTTTTTCAGTACGTCCTCATCAGACGAAATATATGATTTGATACAATACTGGAATTGAATAATCAAGAACCGTAGCGGTATGTCATATATCAAATCATATATTTTGTCTGATGAAGACGTACTGAAAAAGCAACACAGTACCTTTCAAATACATATAATAAAGTATATATCTTGATTATTTGAATATTTTCCATTTGTTAATATTTTGAATACCATTAAAAACTCTAGAAAAACTCTTTCTGTTCAGTACTTCTAATCAACGAACCATACTAATCTTTGGTTTTATATATATATATATATATATATGTGTGTTCCAATTGGAAATGATCAAGTTAGCTAGGTTGAAAAAAATACTAATTTAAAACAAAATGGTTTGCCTGACTCGATTTAAATAATACATCAATAACAATAACAAACCTATACTGGGAAATAGACTGATACTCATGAGGCTAAAAATAGCAGCCGGGTTTATGAGACTAAAGTTAGCTCTACATAAGGAGCCGAGAATATCATAGATTGAGTTAGAATCTCAAAATAGTATTTTACAATTAAATAGCTCAAAGAAGGGAATCTTTCCGAGCTGTGTAATATAATTGGATATATGAGGGGGATGAACACCGATATAAGTATACGTGTGTTCCAATTGCAAATGACCAAGTTAGCTAGGTTTAACAAATACTAATTTAAAACAATATGGTTTATCTCATATATCCAATTATATTACACGGCTCAGAAAGATTGCCTTCTTTGAGCTATTTAATTGTAAATGACTATTTTGAGTTTTAACTCAATCTATGATATTCTCGGCTCCTTATGTAGAGCTAAGTTCAGTCTCATAAACATGGCTGGTATTTTTAGCGGCATAAGTATGAGACGCGCTAGACGCTGCAACATGTGCTTTTATATCAGCATATCGTTTAGTCTTCTTAGATCCTTTGAAGTGAAAGGTACGAATTTTCCTGGATAAACGCAGAAGAGTACAGGAATTCTGGATTTCACTTAATAATTCTTGCGCAACAGATTTAGGTCTGTCCGGGTATCACAGGCTATTGCCCGATATTTTTTTTTATTTTTTTTTATTGATTTATTACTTTAAATCGAGTCTGGCAAACCATTTTGTTTTAAATTAGTATTTGTTAAACCTAGCTAAGTTGGTCATTTGCAATTGGACCACATGAATACTTGTATCTGTGTTCATCCCTCTCCTATATCCAATTATATTACACGGCTCGGAAAGATTCCCTTCTTTGAGCTATTTAATTGTAAAATAATATTTTGAGTTTCTAACTCAATCTATGATATATATATATATATATATATATATATATATATATATATATATATGTATGTTTGTGTATGTGTGTGTGTGTATGGAGAGATAGAGAGAGCGAGAGAGGGGGACAGAGGGGGAGGTATATAAATATACACACACACACGTATATATACATATATATGTGTATGTGTGTGTATAGAGAGTAGAGGAGGAAAAACCAAAGGAAGGTAGATAAAGAGTGCGAGAAGCAGAGAAAGCGAGTGAGATTCATGTTCATGTCAAACACTATAATATATTTTCTTTCTTGCTGACATGAAATATTTTGCAAACTTATACTATTTTGTTTTTGTTTGAAATATTCGTATATACGAATCTCTTTTCTCTTATAAAGCAGAAAATACAAATTTACTATGAAGGTATACCAAAGAAATGTGTCTTTATTTTTTCCCTTTAATGATTAATGTATATTGCATACATCAAATATTTTGTTGCTATAAAAGAAGATGTTAGTGTTTCAGGAGTTTGCTTTGTATTTTGGGGGAATTCTATTCTTGTAGTTATTTGCTTATTGATTTTATTCATTCCTGTATTTACATTTCGTATGTTACATGATTAAATGGAAAACACGAATGCAGCATATAGTGATCAGATGCAGTGCTAAGATATCGATGGATCACTTTGAAGTTGTAAACTATAGCTCCTGCTGACCTATATGCGTAGCATCTCCATGACTTTCCTATTCTCCTTCGCCTTTCTTTAAAAGAGGTAATCTAAGCAAACAACAAACTACTCTGATAAATCCTCTTAATCTTACAGAGAGTGTGACAACTGTTTAAATAGCCAGACATGTCATTTCCACTAATCTAGTAGCGTATATTTATTATTAAGTAGGCTGAACCAAATACATTTTAATGTACTGGCATAGCTACAGTTCAAAACGGATTATTGTAAGGCAACTTGTTAATTCTTTACGTGTTATAATGTATCACAGCATGTGATCTGGAACACCTCGAAAATGCTAAGTGCATTAACGTCTGTCTCACATTATAGCTAGGTCACTATATTTTCAATGTTGGGTGGGTAATTGAAAGAATGACACTGCAACATGACAGATATATAGTTTATTTGACTAGACTGCGGAATGAAAGGTATTTAACTGGTATTGCATTGTTTTTCGTGATGAATTGGCAGATTACTTACAACAGTGGATGGCATCATTTGTGGTATTTGTTTCGTCTTTCTACTCACTGAGTTCAAATTCGACCATGATCAACTTTGGCTTTCATCCTATTAGGGTCGATAAAAATGTACCAGTCTACTACTGGGGTCAATTCTGCCTTTATATAATTGTCACTGTTCCATTCCCTCATGCTCGATTCTTCTTTGGAAGAAATCTCTATTCCGGCCTTGAGAGACGGGGGGCTTCGCCAGGTATTCAAATTCCCTAGGAACGCCGTATATCAATACGGCACATCTATCACTCCTACGATATTTACGACACCATACATGTACATTTTATCTGACTGCACACATTTACAAGTATTGTTTCGTTCTCATTTCTCTAAGATTTATGACACTCTCAGGTTTTAAGAAAAAAGGTAAACCGACTGGAAGATGATATATACTCTATTCATTTTATTTCTCTATGTTTGCCTTATTTTCACCAACAGATTCCGTCATGATCGTGGCATCAACAGGTTCTATTAACAACGTCTTACTTCCAGGCCCGATAGTTAGTGAAGCTTGATAGATACAGGATCATTACACACACCCACACACACACACACACACACACGCACATACACACACACATAACACAAACACACACACAAACACACACACACACATAATACTATATATATATATATATATATATATATATATATATATATATATATATATATATATATATATATATGTGTGTGTGTATATATATGTATGTATATATATATATATATATATATATATATATATATATATATATATATATATATATATATATATATATATATATATATATATATATATATATATATGCAGAGGTTATATTTAATTTGTTGGGATTCAACAAGCTTAAACATTTTTTGGAAACCAAAAATTTATATGAGGGACCATAAAATAAATTTTGAAATTGAATTACCAGTTAGATTGATTGCACCATCTAAATCGGACCTTAGCATACTTAGCAATAATATTTTAGACAGAATCATACCACAAATTAAGGAGTTATCCTATTTAAAATTATGGAAAGAGACTAACGAATTCATCGACTGGTTTAAGGACATTAAATATAAGTATAATAATAAATTTATTCAATTGGATATTGCTAATTATTACTCATCTATCACTCCTAATAAAGCCTTTACATAGGCACTTAAATATACAGATTTAACTAGTAATGAAATGCACATTATCTTAACTGTACGTAAAACATTAATTAAATTTAACAACCACCTCTGGACTAGAGCGGACCGAGAAAATAATTTTGATATTACTGAGGGGTCATCCGAATCGGGACAAATAACGGATCTTGTGGGGCTTTTTATTAATAATAATTTACACAGGAAAATACTGGAGATGACCGATGGTTTATATCGTGACGATATGCTATTACTTAGAGAAAATAATAATAATTGTGAAATAAATAGGAAAACAAAAGAAATTATACAATTGTTTAATTGCCTTAATCTTAAAGTAGAAGTAGAGAATAATTGTAAAATAGTTAATTATATAGATGTCACTTTAAACCTTAACACTGGTCTTTATTATCCATTTCATAAAATAAATGATCACTTTAATTCCAATCACCCCAGATCCGTTAAAAACACTATAATAAATTCTGTGCAGCAACATATTTCTAGATTTTCAGCTAATAATAATATTTTTGAAAGACGAAATAGAACTAGAAATATAGTGTGGTTCGCTCCCCCTTTCTCATTAAGTATTAACACTCCTATTGCAAAATTATTCTTTAAAGCTCTAGATAAATGCTTTCCTAGAACACATAGGAATTACTCAATATTTAATAGACATACTATTAAATTATCATATTCCGCCAGTATGAATTTAGCGCAGAATATTAATAGAATTAATAATAGAAATTTAAAACCTAACCAGAATACCATTAATACTCCTAGCATTATCCAATATAATGGTACGGCTCCCAGTAATTTAGATTTAGATAAATGTAACTGTAGAAATATATCTAACTTTCCTCTAAATAATAATTGTTTAGTTAAAAATATAGTATACAATTGTAATGTAAAAACTAATGTAAACTCCTTTAATCATGTAGACTTTAAGTCCCGTTTTAATAACCACAAATGTTCTTTTACGAATATTAGTAACAAATCTTCAACTTCTCCATCTAACTTACTATGGGACCTGAAATCCCAGAACATTAACTATTCTTTACTTTGGAATATTATCTCCAAATCTCCTTCATACATGCTTTATCCTAAAATTGCGCTCTTTGTGTCGAAGAAATATTCTTTATACTAAAAAGTAAAAACTCTATTGATTTGAGGAATATTTTTTTAGTTCTTGCAAACATCGTTTAAATTCAACTTTTAAATATATATATAAAATGTAATGTAAAACTTATCTCTTACATAATGTCTTCTATATCCATATATGATTCATATACTTAACTTATTTTCTATTATCTATACTTCACATATATATTATTACACCTATCGATAGATCATTAAATTCCTCTATATGACTGCTTGAAACTCCTTTAAGGAAATGTTTTCCTTGATAAACTTACTGAAGGGTTTAAGAAAATCTTTTGAAAATTCCTATATTTTTATATTTTTATATTTTTATATTCTTATATTTTTTCAAAGTTTTTAATATATATATCCAAATGTTTATATATAAATTCATGTGATAAACATATGTTTTTTTGTGTATGTGTGGAGTACCCTATGGTTTATGCTTTGAATATATTCTTATGAAAAATGTTTTTAAATGTTATAATGTTTAAATGTTATAACTTTATAGCAAGTAAATTCATAAATTGATGACTTCGTATAAAATAACATAAGGGTCATGTTCTAATTACATTCTAAAGATAGAACATTTCAATATTAATAAAAAGACGTAGTTCGAATGTTATTAGAGAATAACATTTTGTATTCAAATAGTTCAATCAGGATCGAAAACATTTGCAGAAAATTATTAAGTTAACGAAAATTATAGAGACTTTAGTATTTATGTTGTTAAGAAGAGAGGATGTTTATGCGTGGTAGATTATAAAGGAAAAGGAAAAACAAAAGGAAAAGATAACTCCAATGTTTGTTAGTTACACTATTTATGTTAGATTTGTCATTTTTTTTAGAATTTGCTCTAAGAAAATGCGGAATGTATGTAGAGAACATTTTACATATTATTTTTGTATGATTATAAGGTATTTTATATTACATGTTTTCAAAGATGAGAATTTCTTTTACATATGTATTCAGATATTATCTATATAGTCAATTAGGAAGAAAATATTATTACAGACATCATGAGTGTATTTAGAAAACTATCACGAAAAAGGATATATTTCAAAATATCAATTAAGAAATATGAATTAAAAAATATAAAAAATATCAATTAAAAAATCCTAAGAAGAATATCAATTGGAAAAGAATATCATTTGTAAAAAAAATAATTTGTAAAATTATTACGGGTGCTTTCGAAATCGTTCCCCAAGTACCAAATTAGATGTGAAAATGTTGTAGAATATTTTTTATCGGTTCTATTAAATGTAAGTTTATGATTATACCAGCGTTCTTTAAATTTTGTAGAAGTGGCTCCTATATAGTTATATATTTTATCTTTAGATTTTACTATGTATACTGAGTTTTTATCTAGGCAATTATTCTGTAAAGGGCAATTTGATTAATTTCTACAGTTTCAATTTCGAGAGTTAATGTTACTAGGAACGGTACCATTATTATTAGTATTAATAGTGTTATTAGTAATATTAATATTGTTACCTTGGTTTAATTGGTTTAGGTTTAAATTTAAGTTTCTATTATTAATTCTATTTATATTTTGAGCAATGTTCATAGTAGTAGAGTAAGATATAGTTGTATAGTATGTCTGTTGAAAATAGAATGGTAGCTATGGGATTTTGGAAAGCATTTATCTAATGCTTTGAAAAATATTTTTGCTAAAGGTGTTTTAACCCCTAATGAGAATGTGGGAGAGTACCAAATAATATTTCTAGTTCTAGTTCTTTTGTTTGGTTTACTATTTAAGTTAAATTGTTTATTACTATTATTATAGTGAATTTTAGGAAGATTTTGCATGTTATTGTTATCTAAGTATTTAATTTTATTCATGTAGCCAGCTCTATGTAATGTATCCTTGTAATATTCCTCCCTATTATCAAATATATTTTTATTAGCTGAAATGCGTGAAATTCGTTGCTGGACATTATTATAAGCAGGGCTTATCAAGGGTTGCATCAATATATGGGCAAGCAGTAAATAATGAAACGCACCAGAGTACTCTATATTTAGGGTAGTAGAGTGGGTAATAGGAAAAGAGTCAGGACCCAAACAGCTGAGCTCCGGCCGTTTCGACAGCTAGATCTGAACTAAGCCAGCTGTATTAGGACGGCGGGAATCTAGCTGAAAATAAGGGGCACAGTCCGTATATAGGCATGCAGCCGAAACTAAAATAAAGCAGAAATATAAAAAAAGTCAATTGTGTGTTTACGCAGTGCGTTATGGTCCACCTGGTTTTTTAGCACACTTTCTGTGATCTTTAGCTCCTACTTCCGTAGTGGAGCACTTTTCCACCCATACCACACTCAAATCCCGCCTCTACTACCAAGCTCCAGTTCCTTACTTGAATAAAACCCACCATGCGTAAACACATAAGTGACCTTTATTTGATATTTCTGCTTATTTTGTTTTTAACTGCACGCCCATATATATATTGTACCCCTTGGTAAGTTCAGCTAGATTCCCACCGTCTTAATACTGCCGGCTAGTTCGGATCTAGCTGACGAAACGACCGGTGATCAGTCGTCGGTGTCCTGACTCTTTTCCTGACTCTACTTCCCTAAGTATCGAGTGTGTTATGTTTTACCTGGATTCTTACCACACATTCTTTCTTATATAAATATATATATACATATGTATATATATATTCATATACATACATACATGTAAGTATTTATCATGATGATATTTTAGTCCAGACTCGGGGTGTCTCTTGATAAGTTCCAAGCCTCGTGGATAAATCCAGGATCGGATATATCCGCATAAAAGGAACGAAACTGTCGGCAGTCGACACTGGGGGAAGTTTGGAAAAGTTTATATGCATTTTTCTTCTAACTTCTTGTTAGACTTAACACCGTTTAGTTGATTATTTGTCTCGTCATTTTCTACGGGCTAAAATGAATGACTAGATACATTTTATCTGGCTGTCCCTCGCGGAAGATAGTCTGTATCCTTTGTCTATTATTTCTTCATTGTTAGATTTTAAACTTATAGCCTCGTTTAAATGATTATTTATATGGTTGATTTCTTCGGACTAGGGAGAGGAAAGACTGTGTATATTTTATCTAATAGTTCTTCAAACTTGCAATGTTATATATAACTCTGATTAATAAATCTTTGCTTAATTAGTTCTTCTTTGAGCCACACTGTGAAAGGTAGCCACGCTCATATACGTATCTGTGACTAAGTTTAAATATATACATATATCCCTATGAATTTAATATATATATATAACCTTATAGGCACCCATTTTACGTGTGTTGTGTTGAAGCAAATAACTTTGTGTATACTCTGGGAATGTATCTACATTGCCCATGGAGTGCGCTGAGATACAACTTGTACTGGCATTGACAAATATGGTGGGTCCGTCAACCCTTATTATTATTATATATATATTCTTCTACACCTCCACAGCCAACGCACACATCAATCCAACCATACACACACACACACACACACACACACACACACACACACACACACACACACACACACACACACACACACACACACACACATATATATATATATATATATATATAGTTAAAAGAATAGAGGTGTAACACACAAGTTATTATATATTGGTAAACGGAATAGAAAATGCTGACAAATTGTTCACAGTTGAAAAATGGTTTAATTAGGAATAAAAGAGTATTAGTGATTGTATGGGTTAGTATTCAGTTGTGGTTTTAAGTTTTTAAGTTTTTACCGGTTGCGCATTTCTAAATGCTTTTCAAAAATAATTTTGAGATAGAGTGTCCGTGCTGTTTGCTCTGATCTGATTAGTTTTGGGAATTCTACCTGTTTTTATGTTTAAAAAATGGCTCCAGCGTTATTTTTGTGTTGCAAAAATGCTTGTGGTCAAAACAATTTTGATTGGTCGGTAGAGGTCATTCACATGACCTCTACCGACCAATCAAAATTGTTTTGACCACAAGCATTTTTGCAACACAAAAATAACGCTGGAGCCATTTTTTAAACATAAAAACAGGTAGAATTCCCAAAACTAATCAGATCAGAGCAAACAGCACGGACACTCTATCTCAAAATTATTTTTGAAAAGCATTTAGAAATGCGCAACCGGTAAAAACTTAAAAACTTAAAACCACAACTGAATACTAACCCATACAATCACTAATACTCTTTTATTCCTAATTAAACCATTTTTCAACTGTGAACAATTTGTCAGCATTTTCTATTCCGTTTACCAATATATATATATATATATATATATATATATATATATATATATATATATAAGAATCATTTTCATCAATACACGAATATAACGTGCATGCTGTCTGGCAATCAATCGATGGGAAAATAATTGCGAAAAGTGCTGGCCAAAGAGTACACATGGGTGAAGGTTACCGTGATATACAAATCCAGGAAAATGCATACCTATATAGATATAAAAGGAAAAGTGAATAAGCAATTGATAAACTTAGATGAACATGGCAAATACCGATTTTTAAGGCCTGAATAGATTGTAGTTTAAGATTATTCGATAAACAACTTCATTAATTTGTTTGACTCATCTTCAGTAGGTAATATCTTATATTTGCATAACTCTAGCCATTCCCCCAAATCACAAACTATGAAAGTACACGACTCTGTGACTGACAGAGAAACATAGAAACCCCTCTCAAACGAACACGGATATGATTGAAATCACAATTTTGTCTCTTCAAAACGGAATAAATATCAGTTAGGAACCTGAACATTGGAACCTCTTTGCATATGTAAGCATTTCGGAACCTCTGATTATTGGGCTTAATGACAAACAACCCTTTTCGCTTTGATCAATATACACCAATATCTCACAATAACGGTAAACTAAATATAGGTAAGCAATGATCAATTTATTCAATTCTCTTCATTATCCCCAAGCCTCCTCAACATTTACTTAGCAACATTCACTATATTTTATAGGGAGCATTATATCCAGTTTTAATAGGAAAAATTGCAGACGGCTTTTATTTTCTTCTTAACGATATAGGTTTCTCAGGAATTGTCCACCAGTCGTTCAACATAAACATTATCTGTATTGGTTGCAACACTATCGATTACCTATAAGCGCTGCACGGTTTAATAATAAAGAAAATAATAGAACGGGCGTAACTTCATTGTCTTTTCAGTACCTTTATAATCCTTTCAAAAACGACAAGATGCACGAAGAAAATAAACGAAATAAAATAGGAATGAATATGTGAAACTACTTAAATGTAACTATATAAACATTTTAATCATAAGTATTTTATAAGAAGCATCTTTTGAATTGTTCTGTTGTTTCTTGTTTGTCTTTTCTTACATATTGTATCTGTGAAACAATCTACAGAATATGGATGTATCATTTTCATGAGATAAACATTGATTTATATGTATGTGTGTCCCGAAGAAATAAATCAGGAATATACGTATTCAATGGTCTCAATAGTTTAACACTTCATTGACGCACTACGTATTTAAATCAATATTTGTTTGGGGGTTTTAACCACGCAATATATTGTTGTTATGCTTTTAGCTTCCATTGACAAATCAATACATATATTATTTTCTCAATCATAAATTAATGTGTCTATAAAACAGGAATTTGAGGGGGATGGATGCATTTAGCTTCTTTCTAAATCAAAGAAGGGCAATAATGTATATGTATTTATTTCTTACTTTTAATAAATTTGACTTAGAAAGAAAGTAAATGAGTGATTGAATTATAATATTATACAGTAAATGCTCTAAAATATGTATCGAGAACATTTCATGGTATATCGTAAATTGCAATTACTTATATATAATAAAATTGCAATATAAAGTAAACGTCGGTATGGTAATACTGTATCAGTATTCGTAAATATCTCACAGGTTGATTTAATGATAGAAATAGTTGAATTGTATCTCAGCAACTCTGTACTATTAACGTGTAACTTCTTAATTCCTCTCCTGTCATTTGTTCTCTGTATTTAGGTCAAAACTAGTTTGATGACGTGTAGCTGATTATTTGACTTAGGTCACATCTGTCTTACTTTACAACTATTTTATTCACATTTATTTATGAGACTTATTTGGTTACTCCATTGAACACAGCACACTCTCACCAATTCTGAGACAACACTTCCATTGGGCGATAATGTATTATTTGTATCAAAGAATTACTAACTAATTTTAGGTATTTCTACATATAAGGGACATTCATATGCTTAAAATTAGGAGGAAATATTGATCCCCTCTCACCTACTGTCTAAAATCTAACAAGGATGTTAATTTCTATTTTATCGCTTCTAAATCCGTTTCGGTATTCATCCGTATTGCATGAAAGTTGAATCTTAGCCATGTTTCCTTTAGCGTTAAGCTACTGACATAACGAGACATCGCCATAAACACGACGCCATTATGTGCCAAGATTAGCCCCAGCTGCAGTGTGATTTCACTTTCAGCTCAGATGCATTGATGTCGAAGGACAAAGTCATCAGCCTGATCGAGTGATCGAATTGAAAACCTTACTTCCATGAAACCAGGATTTCAACGGACTTGCTTTCATTTTCTGCAATGTCGCTCAACCCAACTATTCCAAGTTCAATAGCATTAACCCAACGACTGCCAGGCACCCGGTACTAATTTTGCAGTTTTCTAACATATAACATTTCTGGCGAACTCATTCAGATCCTATTCATCCTAGAAATTTAGCTTAGTGACCAAAAGCAGTCTCCAACAAATTAAATCATCCAGGTAGGTCCCACGTGAAAGCTGCCATGTACACAATATTCCTGCATACACATCACCAACAATGCCCAAACCGTCATATTCTACATTATAATTACGTATGGCATAATGACTACATACTATGCCTCACAAACGATGATGAACTCACATGTCGAACCTATATATAACTAGAATTGACAAAACTAGATACCTCAAATCTGTCTTTTTCTTAGTGTTGAGAACATAATTCCGCCTCAATCAATTATATTTACT
Organism: Eledone cirrhosa; assembly: GCA_964016885.1. NCBI lineage: Eukaryota > Metazoa > Mollusca > Cephalopoda > Octopoda > Eledonidae > Eledone > Eledone cirrhosa. The sequence continues at coordinate 180,084,669 of OZ024740.1, forward strand.
CCTGTAACACCTCTACAAATGTGAACTATCATAGAGAATTGCATCCATTCACATTATTCCTGAAGCTATAATTCAAACACTTACTGCATCATACATCAGATCCATCATTTCGCACGTTAACCAATAATTCGGCAAATGCCGATATTTCGTTTACAGAAATATAAATTTAGAATCCTAACCTAAATAGTATCTGGTCTATCGTCAAGGTTCTCTTATAATCCTTGGTAGGAATAAGCATTACACTTCTAATTTATGAATAATATATAAGGATCTCGCTCTCTCTCTCTCTCCCTCTCTCTCTCTCTCTCTCTCTCTCTCTCTCTCTCTCTCTCTCTCTCTCTCTCTCTCTCTCTCTCTCTCTCCCTCTCCCTCTCTCTCTCTCTCTCTCTCTCTCCCTCTTTCTCTCTCTCTGTATATATATATGTGTGTATGTGTGTGTGTGTGTATGTGTGTTGGTGTATATAAACATATATATATATCACCTGGGAAAACTCACAATCTTTGGACATATGCCAGATATACATCTCAGATAGAGGAATGTTATGACATCTTACGAAGAAAGAAGTTACATCCGATATAATCTCAGGAAGAGTTAGTCTAATGTTTAGCGAACCATGAACATTTTAACAGACTGTTCAATTAACTGATGAAGTAATAAATCTTTAAACAAATACGAAAACACACGATAATGAACTATCTATTAAAGCTCTTCTACAAAGCTGGACAACAGTCTAGCAATCTTTATTTAATGTCCGCTATATGTAGCATATTTGCATGTCACTTGTCTAAATACTTAAATATATATTATTTTGGACACTATCAATTTGTCTCACCATAAATTAATTTACATCAAGGATTACTAACATATCATTGATACTAATACTTTCCAGTGAAATATGTTATTCATTATGGGAAAAAAAAAATAAATAAACGAAACATATACCTACATAACTGGGGGATTGCAAAAGCTGAAATTCCGCAATATATCATATGCTGAATTGACAAAAGATTGATGATATCTCTTGCTTTGATAAGGAAGCTTTTGCTAAAACTTGAGCCGACATGAACATATTTATTCAGAAATGTAGAAATACGTTATTATACATGAGTTGCCCATAAACAACAATCTAGGAGAGTACTTGCAGAAATGTACCTATTACTTGTTTCACACCCGGGGTATCACTTAGAAGAACGCTCTGTTGTTTTCAGTGGAGCTCCAAATATATTTGCCTCGCGTGTATGATTGAAATACACATATACTATGCCTATCATACATTACTACAACGTTTCAGTAAGTAATCTGCCCAATTTCCCAGCAATAACTAGCAAAGGTACCTTTTAATAATTACAAATATATGACTTCTCTTAACTCTTATATATGTTTAGTCTGGAAAGGGTCGAATAGGCCGGAACAGTATATTAGGTATGTGTTTGTTAAGAAATATTCTACTTTCAACGTATTGAAATTAGTTTATATCACATGATTAAATAATCAGCACATCTCTTAATCGAAATCCTTGTAAAAAAGTTTAAAATAGTTGTTGCATTGAAACTTTTCACTGAAAAACATGTTCTGATATTATAATTCGACGTTAATGCATCTACTCCCACATAGAATTTTATAAACTTACGAAAAGGCTTCTTTGCGGAAATAGCATGTCAAAGATTCTGAAGATAGTTTATCATTTTCCAAAATCCACGTGAGATATGAATAAATGAACAATTTCAACCACAAATTCTTGTAATCATGTTACTTGCACAGTATGTTCTTGTAGAAAACATATAGCCTAACTACTTGGAGTACATACCATCGATCATCACCATTACCTGAAAAGGGAAGATAATAAAAATATAAATATTAAAGAAAATTGCAGTTCTAAGTATATCTTGAGAAAAAAGTTATCTAATGGAAATAAATGTGAAGTTTCGTAAAATGTTATTTATCGTGATAAATTTCTTCCTACTATTTAAGTGTTTAAATGGTGTATTTATTTATTTACGGCATGGGTCCATGGCTTGTATAACGCGCAGACACACACACAGTCACACCCGCACATGAATAGCTATATACGTATGTATATATATATATATATATATATATATATATATATATATATATATATATATATATATATATACACGTTTATATACATACACATATATATATAATATATATATATATATATATATATATATATATGAGGGATGTCTGTGGCTGTGTCATTTGTAAATACATATATGGACGCACACCACACACACACACACATATATATACATATATATACATACGTATCTCTCTCTCACTCTCTCTCTCTCTCTCTAACTATATATATATATATATATATAATTTTTTTTTTCTGAAAAATCCTATATTTCAATTATTACGATGGATATTACTTCTATTTCTTTTATCCCACTGAGCGTGATTTGTGTGTGGAACCATATATGATGTACAATCTACACTTATATCATTCATGTACACTACTATATTAAATTCTATACGATATTTTCCGTTTCATAATAAACCAGGTTAGGTTGATATTTCGATTAAGCCATATATTTAGTGAAATAAATCGTCCTGATATAATAATCAATGACTGTAGAAAGTCATTTACTTCGATAGCTATGGAATTCTCTTCTGATCACAATATTGCCCAGGTTGAAGAGAAGACACTGTTCCGATACCAGAAGCTTGAAATTAAATGTCAGTGCCAATAATTACGAAGAAGGACATAGGAGCCAAACCATCGTTTACAACACTACATACTATCTCCCCAAACAGCTCTACTGGAAATAAATAAACCTATATCACGTACTAGGCATTATTCTGTCTATAGCAAATTGAAACTCTATACAAGCAAGTAATAACATAAAACAGCACAACATACAAAATATACTGTTCAATATTAGGGCAATGGATTAGCAGTAACATGCTTTGTGGAATAGAGTTACGACCCTTTACTTTCGAGTTTAGCTTTGCCTTTGGGGTCGACGAAATAAAACAATAATGCACTGCGGTCGATTTAATCGACGTTGCCCTTTCCCAAAATCGTTGTCGTTGTTCCTAAAATAGAAACCAATATTAGTGCTGAATAACACAACTCACCCAAAATATTCACTTCTATATTATTGTATGATAACATAAGCAACTCACATTATAGACACCATACACAGGTAATGTAACACTAACAGATCACACTAACAAACGATCTAAACACATCTAAACCAATGCAGTACACTAACAGGAGGATTCGATATTCCACCGACTAATAACTGTAAATTACTGCATATATTTCCGTAATACAAAATTTACTCAAGTAGTGTAAGGAAACTACCGAAAGAGGATGATGGTGGAAATTGCGGATAATAATAATAATAATTGTTTCTACTTTAGGCACAAGGCCAGCAATTAACCAGTGCATTACTGGTACTTTATTTTATCGACCCCGTAGGGATGAAAGGCAAAGTGAACCTCGGCGGGATTTGAACTCAGATCGTAAAGGGACGTCACTATGCTGGAAAGCATGGCGTCCGACCTTCTACCGATACTGCCAATCCATAATAACAATAATAATAATAATAATAATAATAATAATGGTTTCTTTATTGGTCACAAGGGCTGACACGAACACAAATATTAGAGACGGCAAGGAACAGTACAGGATGATACAAAGTGGGTGTTGGTCGTGTAAACAGGTAATAACAAAATTAGGCTAGAAATCCAAAAAAATTCAAACAACAAAAAATTCTCCAAGAAGGGAGAAACCTCCGAGGGTCACTCGTGGTGAAAACCACACAAAAGACCACGGCCACCCTGACCATCAGGGCAAGCGCCCTCTCTCACTTTTCCCACTCCTCAGTCTACACGCGTATACTCAGAGCGGGCCGGTTCACATGGATCAGACTCGCCCCTTTCACCCACCTTTCAACAAACTTACTAGAAGACAGCACATGCCTCTCCACCTTTGATTTTTCTATTCAAGTGAAACTTGAAAAAGTTAATCAGGGATTGGCCGGAGGGGAAAGTGTCCGTCTTCAAGCTTTTCAATCTTGTCCACCACACAATCTCTTTCGCCATAGCCACCAGGCAGATGAAAATTGCCTGCCCTTCCTTCTCTTTAAAGAAAGTTGGCGGGGATATCTGCACTATGGACTCAGTCGATAACTGGATCCGTCCTACAGGAGACAGCAGCTGTTCGACATAGCTCCACAAGTCAGCAATCCTCTGGCACTGAACGAGTGCGTGCAGGACGGTTTCGTCGCCCTGCGGGCATCTCGGACAGGTTCGGCTGACAGCTCCTCCGTGCCTGTAGAGCTATCCCGCGAATCGGCAACGCTCCCCGGCAGGCCAGGGATTTCTGGAAGTTGTCCATACGCGCCGGTCTGAAAGTTCTCCCTAAGAGAGCAAACAGCTGACCATCTTCGACGCCCAGGGAATCCCCGAGAACGTCGTCGTTCTTTCCCTCCTCTAGCCCTATATAGAACGCCGAGGTGGATGTTCCACCGATACTAGTGCCCAGCCGGTAGAGGGGGGTGAGCGCCTGGAGACATTCCAGCTTCCAAGCGCTATCCCTCAGTCTTTTCCTGATCCAGCACTGCAGCTCCGTTAAGGAGACATGCTGGGGAAAACGTGTCTGGCAAACGGCGACCGTCAAGGAAGCACCAAAGATGTCGCACTCTCAGCGCATGTTTGCACATCATCAGCCACGGCATGCCTAGTCCACCACGCAACGCGTATTGAAAGCAAATAGATCGTCTGACCATGGGAGCACGTCCTTTCTACACAAAGCGGAAGAGAAGACGCTGCATTTTGGTCAGAGTTGGGCGGTTGGCAATGTACGACGGTCAGGCAGTAGCAGAATGCTATGAACGCATTCGCCACCACCGCCCGATCTTTCAGAGACAGCCTCCACTCTGCCCATTTCTGGGTGAGAGAGGCCATCCTGCTCGTCATCTCGCTCCAGTGTTTCTCCATCTGGTGGTCTGGACCGAACCAGACCCCGAGCAATTTAAACAGTCCTTCCGTCCAGCGCACCACGACGCAGTCAGACGGCATACACTTGCCTGTCCAGGTGCCGAGTTGCAAGCCCACCGACTTTTCCTAGTTTATCTTTGCTCCTGTCGCCGCTTCATATTCCTTGAGAGCGGTGTCGAGCATCTGGACGTGTTTGGTGCTCGACACCACCAAGGTGAGGTCGTCGGTGTAAGCTGACACGGATCTCCCGCATCCCAGTTCGCGTGCGACCCACCTCATCGTCTCGAATTTGTGTAGTAAAGGCTCTCGGGCCAGTACGTACAATAGGGACGAGAGAGGGCAACACTGGCGTCAGAGCGCATGATGCTGAAAGGCTGCGACAGGTGACCATTCACCCTCACAATCGGGCAGATGTCGCTGTGCATCGCAGCGATCCAGCCCCTTAAGACAGGCCCGAAGCCGGCCGCCTCAAGGACAGAGAGACAGGTACCGATGGTTGACCCTATCAAATGCATTAGATTGATCCAAGTTGATCAGGGCCCCACCCGTGCCAAGTTCCTTAACCACCCTCTCTATGATGTATCGCATGAGATGGAGGTTGTCGTAGATGGATTTGTACGGGATGGCGCATAACTGCGCCTCTCCCACCAGATCACCGACGACAATTGTCAATTTCTTTACTAACACCTTGGCCAAAATCTTAAACTCTGCGTTTAGCAGAGTTATGGGCCTGAAATTATCTATAACGTCCCCCTTGTTCGGGTCATTTCTCAGCATCTCCATCGCTCCTCGGCTCACAAAACTGGGAATGCTCCCGTTCTGCTGCCAGTTTCAGTAGACATCTGCAAAGAGGTCGCCGAACAAGTCTGGCATATACGCATAAAGATCTCGTAGAGCAGACCATCCAAACCTGGCGATTTACCCCTCGTGCAATCAGACATCGCTTCCCGTATTTCACCTGCTGTTATCGGCTTTTCGCAGCACTTCGCTGCGGTTGCCGAGAGCCGCGGCAGTCCGTTGAGGTATGCACCGAAGTCCATACACCGACCCGGCCCGCCGCCACTCCCGAACAATTGAGCAAAGTGCTGTTGAAAAGCCGCACACATCTGCTCGGGTTCGAGCAACAGGCGCCCGTTTTGATCAGGCAAAGACTGAATTGTGGACTTGTAGCCACGTCACGCCCCCACCACCGGGCCCATTGAATGGCTGTTATCCCTTCGTGTCTTAGAGCACGTGTTCTATCTCTGACAACGCAGCTTTAATGCTTTGCGTTGAAGAATTGGTCGAGTGCCAATCTCGCCGCAAGCGCGTCGGTTGCGATGCCTGTCCTAAACGCCTCTTCTAACTTTCTAACTAACTCTCACTCTACTCTATTTTCCTCTATCACTACTCCGTTGCTAAACCTTATCGATTCTACTCTAATAGCTCTTTTCAGGGTAAACCATCACCTGTTGTTGACAATCGTACCCGTCAACGCAGGCTTAACTAATTCGCTAATCCGGTCTCTGTAAACCTTGCGCGCCGGGAACGACGCGTTCAGCTTCCTGTAGCCGTACGCTTGCCTATGGAGTCTATCTAAGTCAACTTCACAGATCACAAATGTGAGGTCCGTGTAGTCGAATACTTTAAATTGTGGACAACCTATATTAGCCTTATCTGTTTCCCTACAGAATACCCTATCTAAATACTATCTGCATGACTCGATGCGGTTTGCCCAGCCCACATTGGCACATTCGGATAATCCAGTCTATATCTGTCAGACAGTTCAAAACGTCTGAGCAGGCTGTTGAGGCTTTTACACCATCCAGCCCTGTCTACTAGCCCCACCTAATCCCAGCGTGCATCTAAGATACCGTTCCAGTCGCCCACTAACACTAAAGACAGGGACGTTCAAGAAAGGTCTCTAGACAACTGAAGAAATCTGGCCGTCCTGCTCCTGTTGGGGCGTAGACGGCTACTAACCTGAAAGCATTGCCTTCGCTGTCCATCAAGTCCAGCACCACCGACTTACCTTCTGGGTCCAGGAAGATGGCCCGTATGGCGAGATCCAAACCTCTCCGAAGAAGCATGGAGAGCCCTCCCCCCGATCCTAGACGCCTGAGAGATAGGTGCGAAGTTTCGTGCTTCGGAGATTCTGGTCTTGCTGATGGCCACCACATCTATATTTAGTGATCTGAGCTCGTTGAGCAGGTGACCCTTCTTCCAAGATGACCACAGGCCACGTACATTTATAATGCCTATTCTGAGTACGGCCATGATGGATGAGAAACGGGGCAAGTGAGAAAGGGTCACTTACCTTGATCATGTGGTGAAGCGACAGTAGAACCGTCCCTTTGGCTGGTCATGGTTGTTTCCAAGAGAATGTCAGTGTATATCCTCTTGGTAACCGACACCCTGAAGTCGCCCACTGCGTCTGGGAATTTATTGTTTTCAAAGTTTGTACTGTTCTATTTTAATTTCAATGATGCTTATGTTTGTCGGGAGAGTTCTTGGTGTTGGTGGGGTGTAGTAGTTTTTTTTCTGTGATGTCTGTGTGCTGCTTTATATCTTGTATGAGTTCTTTACTTGCCACGTTTATGGCTATGTACTTTTTGGGGAGAGCGGTGATTTTGTTGCTGTTTTCTTGTTGTTGGTGTTGGGTGTGTGTGTTTTGTTGTGTTTGCGATGTTTTTGGTTATGCTGGGTGTGGTGTGGTTGTTGTTGGTGGTGATGCTTGTGGTGGTGATGGTGATCGTAGTGGTGGTGCTGCCAGTCTCCTTGCAGCCTTTACCCCTCTCTGTCTGCCTTCAATTTTGGAGGGTGAAGCTAAGGTTTTTTTTCTCTTTAGTTTTTTTGTGGCAGACCGTTTGCCACTTCAGACCATGTCAGATTCCATGGCGTCTGGGAGGGGTATGAGCTCCACTTCTGTTGTTGGTTTTAGTGGAGTCCGCTCCGGCGATATTGCCGCCGGTATGGCTACTGCGACTGTTGGTGTTGCCGCTACTGCTGCCGCTGCTTTAGTTGTCCGTGGTCTTGGTATGGGTGCCACTGACGTTGCCCTCCTACTCACCATAAAGGGTATTCTGCCTCTGTTGCTTGCCCTGCTCTTGGTAGGAGCGGATTAGACGTCGGAAGGAGGGGGGGGCCTCTTTTTGGCTGTCTTCTGCGGGCAGAAAGCCCTAAGATGACCCTTCTGCCCACAAATATAGCACTTTGGGCGCCTTCCTTCCACGCGTATAGGGAGTTGGGTCCCTTTTTCGAGGTCTATGATGTCTGGGATGGCCTCGATGCACTCCTGGTCAGTCTTTATTAGCCTTTGCATGCCTATTCCTGACCAGTTCTCTCTTCCCATTCTCTGTATTTGCAGTATGGTAGTCTTCTCCTCGATTCCAGCCTGTACAGACACAGCCAGCCACGATATGGGCATGTCGGGCGGAACCTGGGTTACTTTGACCCTCACAATGTTCTGCCCGCAGTAGGATGGCACAAAGACTATCTCCACACTCTTTAGGGTTTCCTTCAAAGAGTGATACTTCGCCTCTTGGGGGGTGGCGAAAAGTACGTCTACTGTGGCGTACATTCTGCTTCGTGTGATGTGGGTTTTGCGTCTCTCCACTCGATGTTTCATTTTGCTTACGGTGCGGTAAGTCACCATCCGTAGCTGCTGGTCCTTGAACAAATCGGGTTGAGGTTCCAGGGAACATCTATTGGCGTTTCTTGTCCCCATGGCCCTTGCGACTCCCATCTCCTCCTCTGTGACTAACACTGTTTCATATTTCGGGCCACACCTGCAAAAGGGGTGGTCCCTTTTTCAGCGGCACCATTATTGTTACCGCTACTGGTCTTGCTGGTGGTGGTGAGATCACTGTTACAGTTATCGGTATCATTGTTGTTGTTTTCGTTGGTACTTTTGTTGTTGTTGTTGTTGGTTTCGTTGATACTGTTGCTGTTGTTACTGTTATTGTGGCTGTTGTTATTATTGTTGTTTTAGTTGATACTGTTGCTGCTGTTCTTGTTGTTGTGGCTGTTGTTATTGTCATTTTTATTGTCGTTCTCGACTTTACCGCTGTTATTTTTGTTATTGTCGTTCTCGACTTTACCGCTGTTATTTTTGTTGTTGCTATTGTTATTGATGTTGGTGTTATTGTTGGTGTTCTTTGTGTTAGAAATATTTGTTAATTTTAAATCTGTAACAATATCATTAAAAATGATATTGTTCCTCTTTTCCTTCGTAATATTTTCTTTTATAGTTACCTTAGATAGAACGCTGTCTTGTTGATATGTTGACAAAGTCTCCCTCTCACTGTGTTGTCTGACGGCGCTCTCTCTCTTTCTTGTGTTATCCATGTTGAAAGAACTTTTTTTCAAATAATGTTTTTACATTATACAACAACCCGTAAAGGGGTGCCGTATTATTTACGAGTGAACCCCTGTATTAGGTGGGTCACTTCTTCTAAACTTTTATCAAGTTTAAAACTTGAATAAAAGATTTAGAACGGTTGAAAACGAGGTAAACTGTTGAAAAAGAAACTGGAGGCAATAAGAAGCGTGGCTTCACCTTCAATAATAATAATAATAATGATTTCTTTATTGGCCACAAGGGCTGACATCAAGAAAAAATATTACAGACGGCACAGGACGGTATGATGTGGGTTTTGTGCGTGTAAATATTTTTATTAGAAGAGGAAAGTGTCTGTCTTTAACCCTTTCAACCTTGTCCACCACAAAATCTCTTTCGCCATGGCCACCAGTCATATAAAAACCGCCTGCCCTTCCTCCTCGAAGGAAGACGGCGAGACCATCTGCCCAATGGACTCAGTCGATAACCGGATCAGTCCTACACGCGACAGCAACTGTTCGACATAGCTGCACAAGTCAGCAATGCTCGAGCACTGAACGAGTGCGTGCACGACGGTTTCGTCGCTCTGCGCGCATCTCGGACAGGTTCGGCTGACGGCACTTCCGTGCCTGTAGAGCTTATCTCGAACCGGCAGTGCTCCCCGGTAGCACTGCCAGGCCAGGGATGTTTGGAAGTTATCCCTAGACCCTGGCTGAAAGTTCTACGGAAGAGAGCAAACAGCTGACCTTCTTCGACGCCCAGGATCTCTCCGAGAACGTCGTCGGTCTTCCCCTCCACTAGTCCTATATAGAACGCCGAGGTGTATGTTCCACCGATACTGGTACCCAGCTGGTAGAGGGTAGTGAGCGCCTGGAGAGATTCCAGTTTCCAAGCGCTATCCCTCGGTCTTTTTCTGACCCAGGACTGCAGCTCCGTCAAGGTGACGAGCTGTGGGAAAACGTGCCTGGCGAACGGCGACCACAGTTGTTCACTGTCAAGTAAACACCAGAGTTGTCGCAGCCTCAGCGCATGTTTGCACATCATCAGCCATTGCATGCCCAGTACTCCACGCAACGGGGGTTGATAGCAGATGGATTGTCTGATCATGGGAGCGCGTCCCTTCCAGACAAAGGGGAAGAGGAGGCGCTCCATTTCGGTCAGAGTTGGGCTGGAGCAAGTGACTACAGTGAGGTGGTAGCAGATGACGAATGCGATGTACGCATTCGCCACCTCCGCCCGGCCTTTCAGGGACAGCTTCCTCTCGGCCCATTTCTGGGTGAGGGTGGCCACCTTGCTCGTCACCTCGTTCCAGTTTTTCTCCATAATGCTTTCTTTATTAACCACAAGTGTTTACAAAAAGTAGACATTAAGGACAGTACATGACAATACAGGAGGGTACAAATAGGCATGTCTGCGTGTAAAAAACCCCAAAAAGAACAGAGGATGTAATAAAAGAACAATGAAAAATTCCCCAAGAGGGGAAAAACAACCGAGGGCCATCGTGGAGAAAGCCCATTAAAAAAAGCCATGGTGACCCTGACCATCAGGGCAAATGTCCTCTCCCAGTTTTACCCCTTCAATTTACAGGCATATACTCAGAGTAGGTCCATTCACTCTGCGCATCATTAGCCACGGCATGCCTAGCCCTCCCCGTAGTAATAATAATAATAATAATGGTTTCATTTATTGACAACATGGCTGTCATATAGGGGACAATAGAGTAGACGGGGATACTGGGGGTTTTACACGAGTAAAAATAGGAAAACAATAATAATTAACCACTGAGGTTTCACTAAAGTACTCCACCAATCCTGAACCACCAGACGCTTCGAGGGAACCCGGAAAGGGCACTCATCTTCTCTTCATATTCACCAGCTTACAGGCGTATGATAAGAATAGGCCCACTCACACGGGCCAATCTCCCCACATTTACCCACCTTTCAGCAAATGTACTGTGGGGCACCACTTCTCTCTCCATCCTCACCTTCCTTTCCAAGTGAAATTCTAAAAGGTTGATGAGGTATCGGCTTAACAGAATCGTGTCTGTCTTCAGTCCTTTCAACCAGTTCCATCATGCAACCTATTTCGCAACTACCACCATAAAGCACGACAAACGCCACGACAAAAGCTGTTCGACATACATCCGCAATTCAGTAATGCACGGGCACTGGACGAGTGTGGGTAGAACCATTTCGTCACTCTGCACACCTCTCGGATAGAGCCGTCTGACAGTACTTCCGTAACTGTAGAATTTATCCTGAAACATCAATTCCCCCTGGTAGCACTGCCAAGCGAGGTATTTTTTAAGTTTTCCATATACCCGGCTCGAAATCATGCGGAATAGACTGGTCAGTTTGATCTCGTCGACGCCCAGAGCCTCTCTGAGTGCATCGTTGCACTTCCCAACAACCATTATTCCTCTATAGAACTCGAGAGTGGAAGTTCCACTGACCACATTGCCCGCCTGGTAAAGGGCAGTGAGTGCCTAGCAACATTCCAGATGCCAGTCACCCTGTCTCAGTCACTTCTTGATCCAGGACTGCAGCTCAGTCAAAGGGGCGTGAGTAGAAAGTCCCGTCTGACAAACGGCGACCACACCATTTAGGCAGAATAGCTGGAAATGCGCATCATTAGCCACGGCATGCCCCGCCCTTCGCTTAGAGGGTGCTGGCAACAGATAGACCGCCTTACCAACGGAACTTGTCCTCTATATATGAATTTGAAGAGGAGCCATTCAAACTTGGAGAGGCGTGGATGGGTCAAGGCACGACGGCCAGGCGGTTGTAGATGACAGACGCGATGTTCGAATACACCTCCTCGACCGGCCTTCAGTGACGGCATCTTCGCAATCCATTTTGGGGTGAGACTGGTTAACCTGTTGATCATCTCGTCCCAATTCTTATATAGTTGGAGGTCTGGTACGAACCAACCACTGGCAACTTTACCGGCCCTTTTGTCCAGTGCCCATCGACTCTGTTGGACGGCATGGACTTGCCTATCCAGGTGCCGAACTGAAATCCCACCAACCTTTCCGATTCGCACCACTCGACTTTCATATTCCTCCAAAAAGTTGTCCGACACAATCACGGTGATGTCATCAGCATAAGCCAACACAGCCTGTTTGCGTCCCGGTTCGAGCGGGATGCCCTGCAACAGATCCATCATCCACAGGAACGGCTCGAGAGTCAACCCGTACAGAAGAAAAGAGAGAGAGGACACACTTGACGGGCCGATGGGTAGAACTGATACAGTTCCATGAGGTGACCATTAACTTTAACCATCGAGCAGATGCCACTGTTCATTGCAGCGATCCAGCTTCTGAAGACAGGACCAAAGCATGCTGCCTTGAAGACTGCCTCCATGCACTGTGCAACTGACAAGATCATCCTGGATTTCAGCTGAAGTCATGAGCCCTTCGCAGCGCTCAACCTCGGCCTTCGAGAGGCGTGGCAGGCCGTCAAGTTAGGGACTGAACTTCGCTACCGTCTCTGAAACGCCACTCCCCTCGAACAACGGAGCAAAGTGCTGGCGAAAAACCTCACACATCCGCCTGGAATCTGTCAGCTCATGTCCGTCTTGATCCGTCAAATACCGAATTATGGTTTTATTATCACACTTCGCCTCTGGTACGCAGGCCCGTTGAACATCTTTGGTTCCCTTAATTCTCAGAGCACGCGCCTTGCGTCTGACAATACACCCTTCCTGTTTCAAATTCAAGAAATGGTATAATGCCATTCTCGCCGCTATCACCTCTTTTGAGTGCCCCCCACCATGAATTGTTGACGACCACCCCTGTCAACATTTGCCTTAACTAAATTGTTGATGCGGTCCTTGTAACCCTTACGTGCCGGAAGGAATGTACTTTTTCCAATAAGTAGGTCCTAACCTACGCGTCTTATCTAGGTCGACCATATAGATCGCAAACTTTTGATCTAAATAGACGACCGTTTGAAAACCTGGACAGCCTACACTATTGCTATCTATTTTCCTAATGCATATCCTGTCTATATACGATTTAGATGACGCTACGCGGTTGCTCCAGGTCCACAGTGGCACATTAGGGAAATCTAGTCGGTACCCCTCAGACAGTCGGGACTGGCTGATCAGGTACTTGAGGCTTTTGCATCCCCTACTCCTATCAGCCGCTCCCACACAGTCACAGCGGGCGTCTAACATGCCGTTCTAGGAGTAGACGGCCACCAGTCTAAAGGCACTGCCTTCGCTATTGTTCACGTCCAGGTCCATGAACTTACCGTCCGTGTCCCGGCAGATCGTCCTACCTCGAGATTTGGACCTTTCCTAAACAGCACTGCCTCTCCACCTCCCACTCCCAGCCGACTAAAAGATGTGATGATCTGGTAGTCGTCAAAAATAGGGCTAGTGCACGTGTGTTGGAAATTCTGTTCTCGCTGACGGCAATTACCTTATTTCTAAAGACTTGAGGTCATTGAGTAGGTGACCATGCGTCCAGGGCGACCCCATGCCATGAACATTGAAACTTCCTACTCTTAACATGTTCAGATTGGATGGCTAAAACAGAGGGCAAAGGTTCCTTTACTCCCCAGAGTCTTGTGAAGGCTGGATGCTTCGACCTCCATAGTTGGTGGGGTTTCTTTTGGAAACCTTTTTAAAAGTCTCCATGTGTGTTTCACATTCGGGGTTCCCACGTCCCGAGGAAAGCTCTCTCGAATTGGTTTGTAGGAATTCGACTGACATTCGCACCGGAAAATGAAATAATATGAAAATCAAACAAACAATTGGAAATATATAATGATAATTATCTCATATTGAAATAATCTTAAATAAATGTGGTGACATCATTTTAATGATATCAAACACATTAGAATATTCTAACGATAAATTCTGTAAAATGACTTACAAAAGCCACTTAGAAGGAAATAATTATAAAGTCTACTAATGTATTTAAATTTTCTGAATTGAAACGTGTCTTCTAAATGGAAGAAATAATACGCATCATTATGATTAACACATGCATGAATGCAAACACAGAATTATCATTAATTATAAATAAAAGCAATTTAAGGAATTATAACTATAATAAATTAGTATGGAAGAAATATAGACAGGAATAATTCTTATTTTAAACCAACTAAAACATAATTTAGTTTTGTTTCAGAGAAAGTCGAAATGTATATGCTGTTTTTATATGCTGTTTTTTTTAATTCCATTTCATTTATTCTCTCTTATAGCTGAAATACACAACACTTCAAATATATCTGGTTGATAATTATGTATATAAAGATTATTTCATATCAGAAATTGCATCATTATATTCATACTGTATTGAAATACACATTTAAAATGCAAGAGATCTTAATGCCAGCAATTTAATTAATGCAGAATTAGTTTCTTTTTTTTTTTAAGGAATATACGTATTCCACAACTAAATACATGCTCGCTTGCCAATTGTCATCAAGTCATTAGTTCAGTTTTATATTTCCAATGTTCATGATTTCCGAGGTCCCGAGCGTTGATGATGTGGAGGTTAGACGTTGAATGAGATATACATACATAATGATGATTGCTTCATCTTGTCAGATGAAAGCCGTCTCAAAATTATCTCAGCCTCTCCTGCAACTTAACACACTCACATGTGGACGCGGGTGACTTTTCAATTCAGCATCTGATTTATAAGTTCTTTGGCACAAATAGCAGATATATACCAGTGCATATACTGGGTTTATAACATCAGGATGTGGTATTTCATGTTGATTAACCTTCAAATGGCGTTCTTTGAAATACGCTAACATCTCTGCTGACACATGGGAAAATGTAGCTGCTGATCGTAATAAATGGAGAAAGACTGTACACGAGGGGAAAATTGCTTTTGAGGCATCTCGAATCGCATACGAGAAAGTAGAATGGGATGTGAGGAAGAGCATTGCTGTTACATTTCCAGACAGCAAAGGTCCTCCTATGGAGGGGACATGCAGCTTCTGTGCAAAACACTGCTTCAGCAAAGCTGGACTCAAAAGTCATCTTTGCAGTCATAAAGTGAGACCAATGGTTGACTATCAGGCTGGTGTTGGAGATGCTACTCATCCTGCCTAAGAAGCATGTGGAAGAGAGTGAAGATCAGCAGGAAGGCTCAAACGACATGCAAAAGTACATGAACTCCAACTACAGACAGTTGCTGCCAGTGAATATGTAGGTTATCAACTCTGTGCAAGACATTTTAGATCATTGGCTCGGCTAAAAACCACATTCGATCGCAGCACCGTTAATTGTTATTGTGTGTGTGTGTATATAAGTATGTATGTGTGGGAGTTTGTGTGTGTGTATGTATATATATGTATGTATATGCGTGTGTGTATGTGTACGTATGTGTGTGTGTGTATATATATATATATATATATAATATAATAACAATAATAATAATAATAATGATAATAATAATAATAATAAACACGATATTGACAAGGAGGAGGCTAGATCACTGTGTAGGATCTGTGGAGAGAGAAAGGTGAGTGTGGCTCACATTATATCCGAGTGTAAACACTTAGACCAGACTCACTATAAAGGCTGGAGACATGATGTGATAGGAAAGGTGATCAACTGGCATCTATGCAAGCTAAACAATTCATCACATTCGGGGAAGTGGTATGAGCATAAGCCAGAGTCGGTGATAGAAAAGGTTCAGCTGAAGGTGCGATGGGATTTTAGGATACAGACGGACAAGAAATTAGAACAAATAGGCCTGACCTGGTGGTTTTGTACAAGGAAAAAAGATCGTGCCTGATTGTAGATGTAGCCTGCCCCTTTGACACGAGAGTGCAAGAAAAGGAGAGGGAGAAAATTAACCGATACCAGGATTTAAAGGATTTAAAGTGGGAGTTAGAAAGGATTTGGAACTGCCATGAAATCAAGGTCGTCCTGATTGTCATAGGCGCACTAAGTACTATCTCAAAGTGTTTCCAAGGATGGTTAAAGAAGGTTAAACCAGTCCCGCTTTTTGGAACACTTCAAATGGCTGCTTGCTGGGAACAGCAAGAACCCTCCGATGCATCCTGAATGTCTGAAGCTGCAGGTAACGGCGTGATATTTATTTCAACAAAATGTCCAGTTAAATAACATCAATGACTGAGACTCAAAGAACAATAATAATAATAATAATAATAATAGTAATAATGTTTTCTTTATTAACCACAAGGGTTTACATGAAGTAGACATTAAGGGCAGTACAGGACAATACAGGACGGTACAAATGGGCATTTCTGCGTGTAAAAAAAAACAGAGGATGTAATAAAATAACAAAGAAAATATTAATAATAGTAATAATAATAATTATAATAGTAATAATAATTATTATTATTGTCGTTATTATTATCATCATTATGTTTTTTTTCGTGCGATGGCCATACTGTATAACGAGGGAGCAGCCATCATATATGTATGTATGTATGTATGTATGTATGTATGTATGTATGTATGTATGTATGTATGTATGTGTTCCTCCAAGCAGTTATATCTGTGTATATTCCACTTACTACACTCATATGTAGTTTTGTCAGTGTATTATTTCGGCTGCAATTATATTTAGGAATTGAAGAAATGACTCTAATGTAAATCATGTCAGCTTCTTTATACAAATAAGTTGATAATTATGCATTTTACTTTAATGATTATGTTGAAATTTTTAGCATCTAGAAACAATTACGTTATTTAAATATTTAATTTAAAAGAGTAATTATACTATGAGATAATAAATACTGTGCAGGAAAATATATTTATATCAGCAGTAAGATACATAAAGTAAGAATGATATTTATAAAGAAAAACATAGAGAGATAGATGGAGATGGATATACAGATAGAAATAGAGATATGTATAGGAAGAGAGATTTTAATATAGGGAATGTGTAGTGTGAAACGTTGACTTGTTTGATCCCATTAGTAGAACAGATTATCAATTAGCATCTTACATCGATTAAAATACTAACACAATTTACATGAATTTTAATAGAGATCAACAACAGGCATATATTCAAAGAAAATACGAGATAAACTGCGTGAAAAGAGACATATAGTGTCATTAATAAACACATATACATATGCATATATGCAAGTATATATTGATGTAAGCAATTCTCTCTCTCTCTATATATATATATATCTCTCTCACACTCTATCTCTCTCTATATATATACATATATATTAGTGAAGGCGTGTAGTTGAGTGGTTAGAGAATTGGATTCACAATCTTGTGGCTGTGAGTTCGATTCCTGGAACGAGCGATGCGTTATGTCCTTGATCAAGGCACTTTATTTCACGTTGCTCCTTCTACCTGGAGTTGTGACCGATAGATAGTATTAGCAATGGGAAAGACCAACGGAAACATTGTTTCCTCGGTCCGATTTGACGAAAGTCGATACATAAATATATATATATATATATACTTCGCCCACGTATTCACAGGAGGTTCACGGGGTATGATTCATCAATCGCGCCTTTCTGTGGGACATGCCATAATCAACCGCCTCCAATTGATTCGGTAGGATCCTCAAGCTATACCTGCCCAGCTCATGGATATTATACAACCTCTTCCTCGTGGCATTTTACGCGTTGGCTCTGCATATTGTTTTAACTTATAGACTTGTAAACATGCGAGACATGCTGAGAGTTGGATCGTCAGCTGAATGGATGTGTATTACTTAAATAACCACAAGAAAACATATATTGGATAGACTTATATTCTGAATCACTATATATATATATATATATATATATATATATATATATATATATATATAGTAATAATAATACATTTGAAGACTAAAATCCAAAGAGGGTACGATTAGGATAAATATATATCAAATATATAAGAACCGTAGGGCAAATTAAAGTTTAAGCAAATAATCGCTGCTTTCACACTTAACGGGATCTTCTGAAACTAACAAAGTCAATCTGTGAACGCAGAAGTGAATATTTAAAAAAACGTTGAAACCGGAGGAAGACAGGCTGAAGTCGTAAACTAAAATTCTAACTAGGAAACCGAATGATTCTCGGCTTCAGATTTAAAGAATAAAGTAAATAAAATACAGAGGTAATTGAAATTAAATAAATAAATACACGCATCCATATACGTACATACACAAGCATACGCGAAAACACTCGCCATAGGTATACAAATACACGCACGTACACAAAAACAAACCCGCACGCACATACAGAACTCACGCAACGCCTGGACCCGCACGCATACGAATATATACACCAAATACACATGAAAATATATATTTAAAAATATATATATATGTGTGTGTGTGTGTGTGTGTGTGTGTGTGTGTGCGTGTATACATATAATTAAATAAACGTATATAAATAAATAAATACGTATATAACAAGCGCGCACACATACCTACATGTAAATACACATATGTTCGGAGACGTACGTCAACCCAAACACAAATTACACATATACACACACCCTACATACGTACGAACCCGCATACTCACACAGACGCAAAACTCACATATACACATAACCAAAAGCATATGTACCAGACTATATAATATATACGCCATAACATATACAATCAAATATACGTACGAGAAAGTATCAGTACCTTCACAAAACATACAGGTAATATATACTTACCTATACAAATAAGTAATTGTATAAACATAACATATACTTAGCTACCGCATCAAGACGTAAAATAACCGCGTATAGTTCGTACTATCCGTTACGGTATAATGTGGGGCTGTAATACAGGAAAGATTTATGCAATTTGTTTACAAGCTGAAATTGCCTCAGATTTATTGTTTAAGATGTGGTGATTGGGCTAGAGTATTTCCAGGGCTTCAGCAGCGCAGAAATCACAAGGAATTTTATTTCCGTTATACGATCTAACTCTAGCTAGGATCTCCCAGTGTAACTTATATTGGGTGTGGTTGTCTTTTACACTCCAGATATAAGCTGAAACTGGCGTCATATTCATTCTTAAAGGGTAACGAAAAGAATGGGTATGCATGTAAAGACACTGCTTTAATCTATTGGCGGTTAACACTGTGAAGGCCCTACGGGACGTGGGAGTTTCAACCTTACATTTGTAGACAATGTTTCTAGAGAGGCATTTCCCGGATACGGGGCAGTCAACCCGATTCCTACAATTACAGTTAGTACTAGCTACAGGGTTGCACGTCTACGACTTCTTTTATACCATAAACGCGGCCCCGTCCTTACGTGCAATAGCCCTTCACCGCTCCAAACAATGACGCACCACATTCGCTTGTCTTCCTCCGGTTGCAACGTTTTTTCAAATATTCACTTCTGCGCTCACAGATGGACTTTGTTAGCTTCAGAAGATCCCGTTAAGCGTGAAAGAAGCGATTCTTTGCTTAAACCTGTTATTTTAATAAATAAATATATATATATATATATATACGATATATTAACAAATGGAAACTATATATATGTGTGTATGTATTACTTGATGAGTTCCCTGATGAGTCCACCTGATTAGTCCTCTTCATCGGGTGTCAACCACAGATCTCAGTGGGTAAAAAGCGGCAAATACAGGCGGCAGGTGTTGGGTTAGTAACTCGGCACTGCTGTAATATTTAAAATCGGTAAAGAAACATTAAGAAATGCAAAAAAAAAAAAAAACATAAATGACCGGGGCAAAGAGGAAAGCGTGGGAAACACTCCACTGTTGACGGACCTCAACCAAAGCCGAAAGCACATTGGCGTTCCGATGAGCCAGATTCTGCGCCAAAACAAAGACGTGAATTGGAACTTTGAACGTGCGAACGCTGTAACAGGCAGGCAAGCCGAAGAAGGGACTGCCGAAGAAGGGACTGCAACAACTGGCGCGCTATCACATTGCTGTCAGTCCCAGGCAAGGCGTTCTGCGCTATGGTGTTGCGTCGAGTCCGGCAGGCTGTCGTCTCTGTGTTCCGGGAAGAACAAGCCGGCTTCCGAATCAATAGATCTTGCGTCGAAAAGATCTTTGCACTACGTAACATCCTCGAACTATGCATCGAGCTCCAGTACCCTTTGGCGGTCAGCTTCATTGATTTGCTGAAGGCATTCAACAATATGCATCGGGAATCGCTGTGGAATATCGCGCACGCATACAGCATTCATTCAAGGTTCATCACCATTTTAAAGGCCCTGTACGCAAACTCCAGGTATTGCGTGCGACCTGAATCCGGTGTGACAGATTCTTTGACATTCTCTCCGGAGACAAACAAAGTTGCACCCTTTCTCAGCTGTTGTTCCTGTTGGCAGCTGATTTCGTACTAAGGCAAACAGAGGGAGGATCCGGTCGAGAATTCCATTGGAGAGGTCAGTCGGGGCTGAGGGACATGGCATTCGCCGACGACATCGCTTTAGTCACTGAAGATGGATGTGCAAGCCCTAACTATATCCCTGCAATAGAGTGCTGAAAGGATCGGCCTAAGAATCAACATCAAAATGACCAAGATGTTGAGAACAGACAACAGCACAGGTCCAGCGATCAGAGTCAGTCACCAATTCCTGGCAGAAGTCAATAACTTCAACTATCTGGGCAGCATCCTGGCAAGCAATGGTGACGCAGAGCTCGACATCAACTGTTGGATCGGCAAAGGAGCCGCAATTTTCCAACGGTTGCGCCCAGTTTGGTCGTATTGAAGCATTAGCATCAGAACCAAGCTACACCTGCACAAGAGCATCGTCTTGCTGACAGCGCTTTACGCGAGTGAAAGCTGGAAGAGCCCGGCAAAGATAGAGATGACTGAACACTATCAATCAGCGATGCATGCGAATGATCCTTCGTGTGACCTGGGATGAGCGAGTGCGAAATAAAGAATCCTGCAGAGAGCCGAGTCGTGGACGCTAGAGATTATGGTCGCGGAGACCGGTGCCGCCTGGCTGGCCATATTCTGCGCCTGCCCGACAAACGACACTCGAAAACAGCGATAAACTGGTCTTCGTCTAGCGGCAAACATATGCGTGGTTGCCCCAGAATCCCCTGGTGACGAACGTTCCTAAACGACTTGATGGTAGCCATCACTTGGCACGGACGCGAACAATACCGGCCGCTGATCGCGTAATTGGGGCTGTTTGTTTACAAACAAAAAAAACGAGCATTATAATAAATGTTTGGTAAACCGATGCGTGCATATATAAATGTGTGTAAATGTATGTATATATATACATACTACAGTACGCCTGTATACATATATGTATGTACGTATACATACATACATACTTACATTTAAGTAAGTGCCGTAATAAGAGTGAGAAATGAAATTTCGTTTTATTCTATTCCATTTATCGTTTTAGGTGTGCCCGGCCGACTGAACTCACTCGGTATGCAAATTAGGCTGCTCAGCCGTCAATATGCATAAGGAAAGTATATACTTGCAGACGTTCAACCATCTGGCAGGAAGGTATATGATGCTGACGATAGCTCATAAGCTTGAAACTAGTACATCGTTCCTGTGTCAGAGTTGAACAAAAAGGTGACGTGGTAGCCTAAACACTGTACGGCGTAATTCGGGCTGTTTGTTTACAAACAAACAAACCGAGCATTATAATAAATGTTCGGTAAACAGATACGTGCATATATATATGTGTGCATGTATGTATATATACACATACTACTGTACGTCTGTATACATATATATATGTACGTACACATACATACATACTTACATTTAAGTAAGTGCCGTACTAAGAGTGAGAAATGAAATTTCATTTCATTCTATTTCATTTATATATATATATATATATATATATATATATATATATCATAAATCATGTCTTTAGAATCCTCAGATATTAAAATATATACTATTTCTTCTTCTAATTAGCATAATTAACCATATACAAAATCAATCCTAGCAAGCTATAAGAATAAATTCTCTTATGAGGAATTCTCCGACAAATAATCGATCGTAGCCTCTTCGCGGCGGCCCCTTTCATTATTTATCCAACATTTCGACAGCATGTAGAATCCGACTAAATATACCATCAACCACACACAATTAGTAGTAAAATTAAACTTAGAAGAAATGCGCACATACCGTAATTACATCTCTACCATGGTTTCTTCCTTATTTAGGACATCCAAATAATAGGAATGTCCAGAGTTAGGTTTCATCAGGAGACAAACTCAAAATCAGACATCTAGTTTTTCTATCCGATCCCGCCAAATTTAGATTCAAAAATGGCTAAAAATCGCTATGTAGCTGTGTTCCAGCCAGAGAGAAAGAGTGTGATTGGTTGCTTACGGCGGGTAGGCTTGCTGCTAGAAAGCGCAGCCATATATCGCCAAATTTAATCTCAACCAATTGGGAGATTATTAAATATAAAGGTTATCATATACATAAAGTTAAAGATATATATATGTTGCAACTGTTCACTTTTAAGCTCTATGAAGAATTAATAATTTAAAATAAAAAAATCAGAGCATTATATCATAAATCATGTCTTTAGAATCATCAGATATTAAAACATATACTATTTCTTCTTCTAATTAGCATAATTAACCATATACAAAATCAATCCTAGCAAGCTATAAGAATAAATTCTCTTATGGGGAAATCTCCGACAAATAATCGATCGTGTGTGTGTGTGTGTGTATATGTCCCCAATTCAATCGAGGGTAACCACATCTAGTTAGGTAGAAATACATTTGTAGAGTTTCAACCTGAAGTTTAATACAGAATTGGCTTCTACGTGGCTAGTAGTGTTTTATTCAAAATAAATCACCACGAGCGATGGCTATCGTTGCAAAATTTGTATTTATAAATTTGATGGTGTTTGTGATGGCTTTGGGGATGGCCAGAGATTATTGTCAAAGTAGGTTTTAAGGCGCAGGAAGTTGTTGAAAAATATGTTTAGATATAAATACAGTAAAACAAGGCCAAAGGTATATATAATGGTTCATATTTACACACATACACATGAACACCCACTCATTGAAAGTGTATATCTATACAAATGGGATTTATGCATGATTGTCATGCTCTAGCCGAAACGTTTGGTACTTTTGGGTTATTAGAGGTGATAATAGTGGTATTAGAAAAAATATCGATGATATTCGTAGCAGCAGCATTAGTAGTCGAGGCTAGTGTGGCAGTGGTAGTGGTGATGACAGCAACATCAATAGTATTTGTGGTGGTACACAAATGTTTGCGGTCGACACCATCATCATCATCATACGTACATACACACACAGAAAATCCCACTCAGACGCATACACACCCACATGCACACACACACACACACACACTAATACACACACAAACACACACACACACACACACACACACACACACACACACACATATATATATATATATTGGGTATAAACGAAAGTTGTAGGTGCCGTAAAACATCTACTATTCGATTGTATATATATACATATATATATATATTTATATATATATTTATATATATTTAAAAGTTAAACAAGGTTCAATGTATACATCAAAGAATGAGTTTTACAATAGATTGGAAACACTCAACAGTTAAATGTGTTTCAGAGTTATTAATATCAATTCAAAATATTAACAAAATAGATATTCTTGTGATCAATTATATTTTATTATACATATTTCAGAGGTACTGAGTTAAGTTCAACAGTACGTCCTCATCAGATAAAATAATGAATGATCTTAACCATCTACTATGTCAGGGTATGTCATGCATCATTTTGTTTTATCTGATGAGGACGTACTGTTGAACTTAACTCAGTACCTCTGAAATATGAATAATAAAATATAATTGATCACCTAGAATATCTATTTCGTTAATATTTTGAATTAATATTATATATATATAGGTACACACACAAACACACACACACACACATACACACATGCATACACATACACACACACACACACACACACACACTCACATATACATATATATATATATATATATATATATATATATATAGATAGATATAGATATAGATATAGATATAGATATATTAATAAAAACAATGAATAAAAACAAAGAACAAGTTCCTTATATTAAAAAATTCATCATTTTACGATCGTTTCTAGGATATATATATGTGTCTTGGTATGTATATCATATAGATCTATGTAAAAATATTACAAACTGTCAGAGGAAATATACATACCTTCACATATATATGCTGTCTTCAGAAATAATGAGATTTGTTTATTGAAAAAAACCCAACGAATATTTAATATAATTTTTAATCCATATATATATAGATTTAACATTTCGTGACAAATTGTAAGAGTTTCTTATTACATCTAACGTCTATTACTTTAGAAATATTCATATATCTACAAATACATTATTTAGGAGTTGCAGTCACTATTGCTAGCAAAAAATTAATATTAACATATTTTACATTAAAGATTACATAATATTAAATAAAATTTTGAGACGACTAATACTTTTTTAAAATAACTAACTTATTTTACAACGCATCTTATTTTTATCTTTGAAAACTATTTTACAAATCTACAGTAGAAAAACTGTTTCAAGCTAGACATTATCGAATATTTCATTTTAATTTTAAGTCAATGCTATTCCTGATATCAGAAACTTATTTTAACTTGTTGTGTTACTTCTTATATTGTTTCCGTTAAGTCAACTTTACATAAATTTATCTCGTTGCAACATTTTACTATTGGACAATTGTATCTCCCAGAAAACGACTAATATAAACACTTGACATTCAAATATAATTCATCGTTAATGAGCTTAGAGAGAAGAAGCTATAGTTTTGAATTTGTTAAATTCCTCTTGCTAGCAAATATTTCATTTGCCTTAATTCTCATAAAACGTAATTTCTGGCGCAGAACACGAATATTAAGCTCGTGGGATTCATCTATGTGTCCGAATTAAGCCATAATTTTGGGGCTAATAAAATCATGTATTAGTCAAATTTCATGTTGATTTAACCAAGTAGGTCGATGACTCGATAGAAACCTTAATTTCATATTTTCATGTAAAATTTATTCTCATATATGAATTAAAGCTACACACACAGAAATACACAGACGTACATAGACAGAGACACAGACACACACACATACCCTCCCCATCTACTTACGGATTGATATTTTGAAACTCTTTACTCCCACTTCCTCTCCTCCTTACTATCACACTACCTTATTTCATGTTATTTTAAACTTATTTACATATTCTTAAACGAAAATCTAATTACTGAATTATACCATGTAGTGAATAGTTGAATTCCATTCTGATGAAGTGTAATAAATGATTAAGTATTGCATAGGATTGAATAATATATATTGTAGTCAGCACATGTAGACAATTTATAATAGACACGTTTTACTTTTCTTGGTGCAATACTTGTTTATATATATATATATAAAGGAAAAAGAACAAAGGAACTTTTATGACATTATAACAAGTTTATTGCCGACAGCCATTTCGTCCGACCATATGGCGGGACTTTTCAAGGCATATAACAGGTAATTGTAAGTTCATTATTTTCATCAACGTTTCACTCAAGATTAGCAGTTTGAAATCGTGGTATACATCAACAGCTCAGCTTGTTTATCTGGGGTCTATATTCTAAGGGGGCTCTTTTATAATAGTTGTAGGAGTTGTAAAAGGGATGGGTTAGAGGGAATTAAGAGAATTTGAAAGGCGTGATCATCGCGATTTACGTACGACCTACCATACATCTTGCTTATATATATATATATATATATATATATATATATATATATATATATATATATATATATATGTATATTTATATATATATAAGGTAGAGGAATATCCTGATGTCTTCATTTGACATGTCATCTGCCATGCCATGTGTTTATGGAGTGTTCGGAAGAGGGCCATAAACAATCAGTTCATTGAAATTGATTCGGGTACTTCAACTTTTACGTTGGTATTACGGATCGAAAGCATACTTGTTATCATTGAATACATGTTGGAGAGACTTACCTCACTTTCTATATTTATCCTGCAGCTATTTTACCCAGGCAATCTTGTTTATTTTTCCTCTGAATTCTGGAAATTCACTTTGAGATTTAGCCGAACGCTTTCCTTGAAATGGCTAGGATAATTTTAGCAATAATTGCTCCATCCTTGTGCTCCTTATACCTTGCAGCCATACGTCATGAGAACTTACTATGAACTGTGGTGTAGGGATCATATTCTGCATTGATGATGTATCTAAACTCAACGCCATAACTTATATATGTAAACAGCAATATGTCGTCACCAAAGATTCGCTAGGATATTCATAATACAAAATGCAGGAAACATCAACTACATACATGATTGGTTTGGACTCATACTGAACATCCTGAAGACTAAAATACTTCCACAACCTCCTTCCCACTCAACTCCTCCAGATTCCAACAGAAACATCTTCAATGCACCACTACAACAGGTAGACAAATGCAATATAACTGGTGCATACACTCCATGCAATATAACTCTGAAATAAACTAGAATTCAGGTTCCATGCTTGCAAGGTCACATCTGGAAAACTCCTGTATCGATTGCTCGGAAACTGGATTATTTATGTGTATCAAATGAGAAGGCTATGTCCGTAATGAGAAAAACACACGCGACCGCCCTAGTCTACAAGGATGAGTTGAAGAAGACGGTGAAGAGGACCAGCATCAAATTCTATGTCCTGTGATCAAGATGTAGAAGATAGGACTGCGTAACATACACATGTCCTGGCGGAGAAATGAGGAAATTCGCCATTAACACCCCAGATGTCTACAATCATTAATGGCTGCCTTTTGGTAAAATTATTCTTTGCATATGACCTAATTGGCAGCAAACGTATCGTCACACACGAAAATATTATGAAAAATGAGAAATATAATCTGAAAACAGGTCCAGCCAAAGGCGAAGACGACATAGAAACGCGTACACACACACACACACACACATAAATACACACACATACGCAATCAGACACATACACATACACGCACACACATATATATATATATATAGATTAGGTATAAACCGACGGTTGTAGCTGCCGTAAAACATGTACTATTCCATCTATATATTAATTTCAACAACGTCATTATTCCGTGTGTCAGAATACTCGATTATCATTGGTTCATAGGTTTCAAGCGACTCCACCCAACTCAACGACGCCAAATGTAAATTAATATGCATAATGCCAATGAGGAAGTGAGAGGAGAGAGTAAGAAACAGAGAGGCAAATTGAACGCTGTAACTATTACTATGTGTGCGTGTGTATGTACGTGCGACTATGTTTATGTGTGTGCGTGCGTGCAGTGTTCCACAGAAAATAAAAGCAATTCAACTTTATCAAACAGTGAACTACAGCGGCGAGTCGCTCAGCCGGGAATGAAGAAACATGGGCCGAACAGCGCCATCGGAACGCCGAACTTCAGAGGCGAAGACATGCCGCCATGAATGAAGAGGACCTTGCTGAACAACGCCAACGAAACGCTGGAGCCAAGGAGCGACGGCGTGATGCGATGGTTGAAGACGAACTGGCTGAGCATCATCTTTTATATTAATTATCTATATCTATATCTACATATAATATAAAAGATTGGAACTTCCATCATCCTTTTGAGAAACGTGGAACAACCACGACTATGCAATAATACACGTTTTACAGTCAGGCAAAAGATGAACCATCTCATAGAGGTTACTATTCTAGGCGGGAGCACCTAGAATTCTTTATATACTATGCACAAACGGTACAACGAAGAATCTAGTATATTTGGAAGATTTTTTTACTGTTTTTTGTAAAGACCACAGACTCGCCTCACACAGTAACCAGAAAAACATCCAATACAGTCATTTTCTCTTTTACCTGTGTTCTCTTATCATCTGTTTACCCGGGCGAAGCTGGGAACGTCAGTTAGTATATTTATTAATTTCAAGAACGTCAGTATTCCGTGTGTCATAATTCTCGATTATCATTGTTTCATAGGTTTCAAACGATTCCGCCCACCTCAACGACGCCAAACCGAAATTTATATGCATAATGCCAATCAGGGAGTGAGAGGGGAGTGTGTGAACGCTGTGTTCAATAACTATTAACATGTGTGCGTGTGTATGTACGTGCGCGTATGTTTATGTGTGCGCGTGCGTGCAGCGTTCCACAGAAAGTAAAAACTATCAACATGTGTGAGTGTGTGCGTGTATAAGTTTGCGTGCGTGTGCGCGTTTCCATGCGTGCATGTGTGTGGCGTTCCACAATCGCCACACAGTTTATCTGTAAGTGTGCCTGTCTGTCAGTCTAACATACACAGAATTGTGAAGGGAGTAAATAGGGACCTTTTTTACATTAACGGACATTTTTTATATTTATTATTGTGATTTTTTGACAATTGCTCGAAATGAATACTGACAATAAAGGCAATTCGACTTTATCAGACAGTGAACTACAGCGGCGACGGCGTGCAGCCAGCAATGAAGAAAAACGGGCCCAACAGCACCATCAGAACGCCGAACTTCAGAAGCGAAGACGTGCCGCCATGAATGAAGAGGAGTTGGCTGAACAACGCCAACGAAACACTGGAGCCGAGCAGCGACGGCGTGCTGCGATGGTTGAAGTTGAAGTGGCTGAGCATCATCAGCACATGGCCGGAATTCAGCAGCAACGGCGTGCGGCGATGGATGAAGAGGAGCTGGCTGAACAGCGCCAGTGCAATACAGAAGTTCAGAAAATGTGTCGCCAAAGTGTTCCTCATTCCAGTAAAGGGGCTAGAAGGCGAACGAATGATAATAAAAATGGATCTTGGCAACCGTTTCATTTTCCGATTGGTGGACGAGCAGAGTGTCCACATTGTGGAGCATTGCTTTGGAGGCACGAAAAGACGTGGACCACAATGTGCTGTCATAAAGGAGCAGTTCAACTAGAACCCTTGCGAATGCCGGATGATGAGGAGTCACCGCAGTTTAAAATACTAAGTATCTGGGGTGATCAAAGAGACCGAGGTAGATTACTGCGCAAATATTCGCGGCAAATTAACAATTCATTAGCTTTAGCATCACAGAGAGTTAGTGAGATGTTTGAGAGTGGAACATGGCAACATAATGTAGTCATTCAAGGCCGTTTGTATTATTGTATAGGTAATTTAGAAGTTACCCCATGCCTCGATTCGCTCAAATTTACGTTAACGATCCAGATTATAGTGAATGGGAGGAGGATATCAGGATGGGTTGGATGAAGTTGCCGGGAAATATAATTGAACTTGCACGGCAAAGGTTAAGTGATTTGATCCGTGATTTGCAATCATGGCTTAGACAGTGTAATCCTTATGTTATGGATTTCATGTTGGTGGCTGAACTGCAAAATGTTCAGCAGCAAAGATTGGTGATTAAGGCTGATGCAGTGCCAAGGAATCAACACGAACGGCGATATAATGCCCCTGAAGGATATCGTGAAGTTGCTGTGTTGATGGACGATAAGCCTGTATCGAGAGATATCGTCCTCAATCGCAGAGATGGTGGTCTCAAGACTATCAATGAGTCAAATAGGGCATACGGTCCATTGCATTATGTTCTTTTATTCCCAAAAGGTGAAAATGGATGGAACATGTCTGTTCATTTAGATGATCATGAGAATCAGCATCAACAGGGAGGTGGCAATAGTCACAATAATTCGATTCGCGACTTTTACGCTTCCATTTGAACTAGAGGAATCAACAGAGAAATGCACTATTTCAAGCCAGCAGATTGTTCCATGAATACTGTTGTATGGCATTCGCAAAGATCGAAAATCAAAGGCTAAATTATATAGCTAGAAATCAGCAACATATCAGAGCTGAATTGTATAATAATATACAGGGGATGCGATAACAGCCAATGATGCCAATTACAAGCAAATTGGTCGACACATCTTTTTGCCATCGTCGTTGATCGGCGGCCCGAGATATATGAACATTCGCTATCAGGATGCAATGGCTATTGTCAGAAAGTTTGGAAAGCCAGATTTATTTATAACGGTTACATGCAATCCTGAATGGACTGATATTAAGGATGCACTTTTGCCAGAACAACAGCCAAAGGACCGTCCTGATATTGTGGCAAGGGTATTCAAAGAATATCTGAAAAGATAATGGATGATGTCGAAAAAGAGGGAATCTTTGGAGGTATAGTTGCTTTTAGAAACGTAATTGAATTCCAAAAAAGAGGATTGCCAAATGCACGTTTGCTGATCACTTTACATAGAGATTGCAAATTGAGATGTGCTGAGGATGTCGACAGCGTTGTGTGTGCTGAGCTGCCTGAGAATGAGGCACTACGCAACTTAGTTGCAAAGTCAATGGTGCACAATCAATGCGGAGCGGCAAATCGGAAAGTGCCTTGCATGAAAAATAGCAAATGCAGTAAGCACTTTCCGAAATCTTTTGTCACGAACACTTCCTGGAATGATGGGGATGATTATCCCTCATACAGAAGACGGACGCCTGCCCATGGCGGTTTGGTCCAAAATGTAAACGATCTACAGGTTACAAATCAATGGGTTGTGCCACACAATCCATATTTTATTATGAAATATCGTTGTCATATTAATGTGGACATTTGTAGCTCAATGGAAGCTTGCAAATATATATTCAAATATGTTTACAAAGGTCATGATCGGGCAATGATCAATGTCAAGAATGCGGACGCGAACCAAGGAGATGAAGTTGGCAGGTTCCAGGATGTTCGCTCGATTGGATCTAGCAAAGCTTACTGGAGAGTGTTCGATTTTGATCTCAATGAACGCAAACCCCGCGTTCACAAACTGACGGTTCACTTAGAGAATAGGCAAATGGTCTGTTTTCAGGACACTAGAAGAGGTGTTGAAAGAATTGCTAAAGCACCACCTCCTAAGACGGAATTGACTGAGTGGTTAAAGCATAATAGGGAACATGCTTTGAACCCTTCGCACTATACGTGGGAGAAGAAGGGAAAGAAATGGAATGATAGAAAACAAAAGTTGATATTCATGACTATTGGACGGGTTTGTAATGTCCATCCAGCATCTGGTGATGTGTTTTATCTCCGAATTCTGTTGCATAGTGATTTTGCGAGAGGCAAACAGAGCTTCGCTGATTTAAAAACAATCAATGGCGTGTAATATGAAACATACCAGGCTGGGTGTCAACATCTGGGACTCCTTCAGAATGACGGTGAATGGAATAACGCCATGGAAGCTGCAGGAACAACACAGATGCCAGCTCAAATAAGGCAGTTGTTTGTCACGATTCTAGGATTATGCAATCCTGCCGACCCAAGAGAGTTGAACGCCATTGGGGAATTATGGCTGATGATTTTAGGCATCATCTTCAGGTCGATGATGAAAATTTGATGAAGGATATTGTTTTGCTCAATATTGAGTAACTGCTTGAGTTCATTTGAAACGTTTCAGAGATTTTAATTTGCCAATTCCTGGTGTAGAAATGCGGCAACGTGTCTTAGCATTGAACATGAGATTGCAGCTTAGACGGTTGCCCCTAGATCGGAGGGAACTATTCCAGATTGATCCACTGGTACATCAACGTATTGTGGATGAACGTATGCCAATGTTGACCCAATCTCAGAGAGAATTGGTCGATGGCGTTCTCCACTCGATTTCCACTAATGAGCAACTTTGTGCTTTCAGAGATGCTCCAGGATTCACGGGAAAGACATTCTGTTTCAACACTATGTTATCGGCAGTCAGAGCTCAGAGGAAGATTGCTCTCCT
This sequence comes from Eledone cirrhosa, assembly GCA_964016885.1. NCBI lineage: Eukaryota > Metazoa > Mollusca > Cephalopoda > Octopoda > Eledonidae > Eledone > Eledone cirrhosa. The sequence continues at coordinate 180,116,634 of OZ024740.1, forward strand.
TGTGGCCACCATTGGGTTCGCTGCTACTTTGCTGAGTGATGGAAGGACCTTCCACTCATGCTTCAAGGCTCTATTGGCTGCGGATGAGTTGAGTGTCTGTAACATTACAGGACGGAGTGAACTCGCGGGCCTTATACGCAATACGTCTCTGATTATTTGGGACGAGGCTCCAATGGCACTCATATATTTGCTGGAGGCATTGGACAGCACTCTGAGAGATATCTGCGGTAGTGACCTGCCATTTGGTGGTAAGACTATCGTTCTTGGTGGCGATTTCAGACAGGTGCTACCAATTGTTAGGAATGCTCAAAGAGCGCAAATTGTCGATGCGTGTCTGAAAAAGTCCCCGTTGTGGTGCCATTTCAGAGTTTTGCGATTACACGATAATATGCGACTTCGTATGTTCGGGAAAAACGAAGAGGCTCAGACATACGGCCGATTGTTGATGCAGTTGGGAAACGATGAATTGCCACACGTTGGTGATAATCAGACTGTAAGAATGCCAGACCATTTGGTCATGCCACTGGACCACCAAGCATTGATTGAGTGGGTGCTCCCTAATTTGAATGCTTTTTGGCAGAATATCTCCTGAATATAGGAATGCGTTATTCTAACTCATACGAATGCAACGGTTGGTGAAATAAATTCACAAGTAGCCGGAATGTTTCCTGGAGAGGAATGGTTGACCGTCAGTGCGGATGCAATGGAGCGTAATCAGCAGAACAATATGGATGTTCCCACTGAGTATCTAAATTCACTTCAAATACCCGGATTTCCCCCACATATTTTGAGGTTGAAAAAGGGTATGCCGATTATATTGCTTAGAAATATCAATCATAAAATGGGTCTTTGCAATGGTACCAGATTGATTGTTGAGAGATTGATTAATGGAAGAGTTTTAGAAGCTAAAGTCCCAGGCAGAGAGGAATCGGTTCTCATTCCGAGGATCATGCAGAGACCGAGTAAAGATCTGCTGCCATTCATTCGGCAAAGGAGACAGTTTCCCGTCAATTTGGCCTTCTCTATGACTGTCAACAAGGCACAGAGACAGACTTTCAAGCGAGGCGGCGTCTACGTGAATCATCCAGCATTCCGTCACGAGCAACTGTATGTTGCTGCATCTCGAGTGTGCGATCCTGATAGTATAACATTTGCAATTGATACTACTAACAGAGGAACAACCCTGAATATTGTCTATAATGAAGCTTTGAGCTGATGTATGCATATATATAATGCTATCAATAAGCGACGTAAATGATTCAGACATTGGTGTCCTTTCATCAGTATTGTGAGCTTTGACAGAGTAATCATTTATGTCCAATGTCATTTATTTTCGATAATGAGCAATAAAAACCAACAAGTATTGGTAGAAATTGCCTTCAAATTTATCGCTTCTGATTATTGGTAATAAACCCTCATCATATTTTGTTGCCTATGGCCGGCCAGGGCTAGAGTAATATTGAAAAACGATTCTATTTTCGAATTAGAAGTATCCGCCATTTGGGGTTCAAACCAGGCCACCTCCCCGAGTTGAACTCTGGACAATAACTACTGTCTATTACTCAGTTTTATTATTATAGCTGACCACTTATAGATAAGCATGTTATCCATATCCATATTAATTTGGCATTTGTATAAACCATTTCAAGTAAATAGGGACCTTTTTTACGTTGACGGACATCTTTTATATTAATTATCTATATCTATATATACATATAATATAAAAGATTGGAACTTCCATCATCCTTTTGAGAAACGTCGAACAACCACATCTATGCAATGATACACGTTCTACTGCCAGGCAGAATATGTACCATCTCCTAGAGGTCACTATTCTAGGTAGGAGCACCTAGAACTGTTCATATACTATGCACAAACCGTACAACGAAGAATCTGGAATATCTGGAAGATTTCTTTTACTGTTTTTTGTATCACACAGACAACACGGACTCGCCTCTTACTGTAACCAGACAAACACCCAATACAGTCATTTTCTCTTTTACCTGTCTTCGCTTATCATCTGTTTACCCGGGCGAAGCTGGGTACGTCAGCTAGTCTGTATATTCATTTCATCAAACATTATTATTCCGTGTGTCATAATTCTCGATTATCATTGGTTCATAGGTTTCAAACGACTCCGCCCACCTCAACGACGCCAAACTTAAATTAATATGCATAATGCCAATGAGGGAGTGAGAGGGGAGAGTAAGAAACAGAGAGGCAAAGTGAACGCTGTACCCTATTACCATGTGTGCGTGTGTATGTACGTGCGCGTATGTTTATGTGTGTGTGCGTGCGTACAGCGTTCCACAGAAAGTAAAAGCAATTCTACTTTATCAAACAGTGAACTACAGCGGCGACGGCGCTCAGCCGGGAATGAAGAAAGACGGGCCGAACAGCGCCATCGGAGCGCTGAACTTCGATTATCATTGGTTCATAGGTTTTGGGGTACGTCAGCTAGTCTATATATTAATTTCAAAAATGTCAATATTCCGTGTCATAATTCTCGATTATCATTGGTTCATATGTTTCAAATGACTCCGCCCACCTCAACGCCGCCAAACTTAAATTAATATGCATAAATCCAATGAGTGAATGAGAGGGGAGAATAAGAAACAGAGAGGCCAAGTGAACGCTGTAACTATTACCATGTGTGCGTGTGTATGTACGTATGCGTATGTTTATGTGTGTGCGCGTTCCAGAGAAAGTAAAAGCAGTTCGACCTTATCAAACAGTGAACTACAGCGGCGACGGCGTGCAGCCACGAATGAAGAAAAACGGGCCGAACAGCGCCACCGGAACGCCGAACTTAGAGGCGAAACGTGCCGCGATGAATGAAGAGGAGTTAGCTGAACAACGCCAATGAAACACTGGAGCCAAGCAGCGACGGCGTGCTGCGATGGTTGAAGACGAATTGGATGAGCATCATCTTTTATATTAATTATCTATATCTATATTTACATATAATATAAAAGATTGGAAATTCCATCATCCTTTTGAGAAACGTGGAACAACCACGTCTATGCAATGATACATGTTTTATAGTCAGGCAGAAGATGAACCATCTCCTAGAGGTCACTATTCTAGATGGGAGCACCTAACATTGTTAATATACGATGCACAAACGGTACAACGAAGAATCTGTTATATCTGTAAGATTTTTCTACTCTTTTTTTGTATCACACAGACACCACGGACTCGCCTCATACTGTAACCAGACAAACATCCAATACAGTCATTTTCTCTTTTACCTGTCTTCTCTTATCATCTGTTTACCCGGGCGAAGCTGGGTACGGCATCTAGTTTATATAATTCTCAAAAAGAAAACGAAACCATTCATGGTGTGCTGATTAATAAAAAAAAAACAATCGATGTTTGCATAGTTCATCCAGTTTTGATACCTGAACATAGATGCACAAATAATTTTGCTAGTTAAAAAATATTCGGATAATCTAACACAAATAAGAACACATCCGCACGAACAGCTCGGGTAAAGACCACAGAGCAACTTGATGTTTCATGCTTGCATTTTTCATCTTTAATTGATTATCTAGAAATATGACAAAAGGTATAAATTCTGAACATTACTTTCATATAAGGTTAACGTTTATTTTAATGGTCTGGGGAATTTTCTTGAAATCCAGCTGATAATTGTGATGGTACTTATTGTTCATGCCGTACAGTTTAATATAAATGTTCTGATAGTCTGCAATTATTTCTGCAACGCTGAAATTACATCCTCTGTATCATACTAAATAGGACATGTAATCTTGGTTCTGATGTATTCACCGCATCATAAATTCTGGAGAAATGAATGTTTCTCTCTCAATTTACATTCAGGATAATGAAATGCGTAAGTAATATGACAATATTGGAATCTACATTGAGAAGGTAAGATCAATCTTCAGATGAATACATGTCATTTCCTGGGGTACCATATATCAAAACGAATAAAATATTGTATCCTTATGACGAGAAACTTAACTTCATATGATATTGTACATATATGAATAGGAGACTCTAAAATATTGTTCATTTATATCATACTTGCCAGAATAGGGATCAACATTTTTGTAACTTAGAAACTTAAGCTAACATGCAATATTTCATTTTATTTGCATATAACACATTGATTCTTAAATATTCCAAAGAATACTAAAAGAAACATAAATATATTTGTTATTGTTCCTGGAAGCAAAATGAACAAATGAGAGCACAATTATTTAAATTCGTTTCAATTCAATTCATTTAGTAGAGTTCTTTATTGTGGCTTTCAATACTATCTCACCTGGATCTGTCTGATGTTCAAAATTCTGTTAGTGTTGTAAAAAATAATATTGCAATATGTTGCCTTTCGAGATGATTTCCGGTATCATTACCGTCATCGCCAAATGGATTATCTTTAATGTTAAAGTAATATATAACCCACCAATATATTTGTATTCCTATGGCCATGACCGGAATCAATGTTAATTCAAGGACATTTTGGTAACAGGCAGAATTGTTACATTGGACAAAATACCATTCCACATTTTCGAATTATAAGTGCAGACAAGGACCATTGTGCATCTTACGGGGCCGATAAAATAAAGTACCAGTAATGCTTTGGAGTAATTGCTGGCCTTGTGCCAAAAATAGAAACAATTATTTCGGTACGATAGAATAAAATATAGCAAAAGCTTGATTGCATATATTCTCACAAACAGCATGTCATTTGCTAATACAAGATTCATAAATTAAGGAATTTAGATGATTCTGTGAACGCACATTAATGTATTCAAATTTATTGAAAGAATGTTTGAGGATAATATAGATTGCAACTTTCATTGAAACGTTATTCAACAGACTCAATGCAGGTAAAATGTTACGACCAGCGTATATGTATTGACATGATACATTAAAGCCTAAATCAACTTATTTGGTTTCTAGTAAGTTTTCATAATTTTCTTTAGTATATATTATTCAAATAGTAATACGTTCTAAATTATATTAAGAGTATTGCTATATTACAGCATATATAAAACAATTAGTGCAACTGAAATTGATCATTACTCTGTTTTGACGATGTATGTAAAATTTGTTCGATCAACTGGAAATCTGCCCAGTAAAATCGAATGTACTTAACTGTTGATTCTAATCACTTTTACTAACAAAGCATGGGTCGAATTTATGTGCCAGTACGTACTGTAATAAAAACTGGGACTTGATTATTGCAAAGAAATTTCGAAATCCATTCAGTTATACAACTTCCGTATACGCACTCTATAATTTGTATACGAAAATACTATTTTTCTGACGATAAAGGGTTGTACAACCAACTACACTAACTGTAGTAACCTAGCAACTAAACCCTACACGACTGAGATATGGAATTCTCTGTAGATATATATCTTGTCAAAACTAATGTGAAATCATATACCATAATGAATGTGATGTAGAAAATTCGGTATGTATCATACAAGGAAAATATATCAACTTCTTGCAGGTTATTTTTTTCTGTACATAATTATATATATATATATATATTATTATTACATATATTATGTATATTATATATATATATATATATATGTGTGTGTGTGCGTGTGTATGCAAACATTAAAAACATTGTCATTTTGAATCACATTTTTTGCATCACATTGGATTCTTGATACCGCTTGTTTTTACTATATTGTAACTTCATAGTTAAGAGATATCATACGCGTTGTTTTGTGTTTTATGTATTATTTAAGCAAATGCAATTCTATAGAGACACATTAAAACAATTTTGAAGGACACTGATGTTGTTTCTAGTTAACATGCCCGACGCTATATTTAAATAAAAGGGAGAACGCGGGGACTTACAACTCATTAATAAATGCAAACATAACATTTGCTTATTTCAAAGCGTCCTTGCATTTTGCTTTAAAGTAAACGGGACTTCAAAATATTAGAAACACATTCAACAATCACTTCAATATCCTTCTGTTGCGAATTTGTGGTTGATAAAGATATATTTGTAGCTGTTGTGGTTAGTCTTGTTGGCTTCGTAGTTGCTTGCTATTCAGTCTCAGGACCACTATGATTGAACACTTTTAAAACCATTAATGAAAATTAAGGTGAGATATTCAACACGTTCCGTAGTTAGGTCCATGTTATCTAATGTATATGTGCTTTCTAAGATGATAGCATGTTATTTAAGATAATTTGACTAAAATATGTAGATTCAAGCAATTCTACAATCCAAATGCGGATGGTATACATCGTATCTATAAATAGCATAATTCAGTTCTAAAGTAGAGAGCCAATGATACTGAAGATAGGTCCGCGGACACTCGAGTAGAGTTCATATAAGATGTAATTTCTATCACTATCACGATACAAGAAATTATACGACAACTTACCAGTGAATCCTTCTTATGTAAAAAAGTTAATTTGCATATAACAAGTACACACAATTAACTAAAGACACAAGAAAAATATCAGTCCCTTACGCTATCTAGAATTAGGACAAGAAATACTTAACCCTAAATGCAGTAGGTCACGAAGGGTAATTACGTTATATTTTAGGATACTTGCAGCATGTATTTCAAATCAAAACAAAATACATTATGTTAGAAATGTGTACCAAGAATTGTGAAGTCGACAATGTCAAATATAGAGTTAAATAAATATTAATCACATTTGCCAAAAAGTATCTATCTTTCGCACATGATTAGTAGCGGCAGTGGCGGACTGGCCAGGTTGCCAGGATGTCCAAGGATATTGCAAAGCCCACAGAAGCATTGCAGGGCCCACTGTAGTATTGAGGGGCTAATGCTTTGCTTTCAAAAAATGCCTGAAATATAAAAGAAATAATACATTTAAAAAAAAAACGATTAAGAAAAGCATATGGTAAACCAATTCCCCGGGAATTAATAGTAACCAAAATATATGATAGTGCATATAGCTGGAATCAGTGGTTGTACATTCTACTAAATCTAACGCTTAGTGTATTCATTCATACACATATACATGCATACGCACACAAACACACGCATTTATATATATACTAGCATTAAAGCCCGGCGTTGCTCGGGGTCATTAAGTTACCAAAGTTAGGTTGCACCACCCATTTTATGGCAGCACTTTTTTGTCTGCCAGGCACTAGGTGAATGAATTGCAGACCTGGAAGCAGGAACTGCGCCAGCAGTGACAATTGTAGTTTCGCCTATGGATATTAGCTCTGTGCAAAAAAGTGTTGAAATTTATTGTTTCACAGTACTTGCGCAACACGCGCGTAGACGATGCCAGCCGAACAACAGACCTGCGTTGGAGTTGTTCTGCATGGTTGTCTGTGTGTTTTCTAAATTTAAGACAGTAAGGAGGGTTGTGATATGAGGGAGAGTTAGCTGTTGTTTCTAGCAGGTTTAGTGACCTCATAGAGGATATGTGTTTTCTAAATTTAAGACAGTAGGGAGTGGTATAATATGGGGGAGAGTTAGCTGCTGTTTCTAGCAGGTTTAGTGACCTCATAGAAGATATGTTTTCTAAATGTAAGACAGTAGGGAGGGGTTAGATATGGGGGAGAGTTAGCTGCTGTTTCTAGCAGGTTTAGTAACCTCATAGAGGATATGTGTTTTCTAAATTTAAGACAGAAGGAAGTGGTGTGATATGGGGGAGAGTTGGCTGCTGTTTCTAGCAGGTTTAGTGACCTCATAGAAGATATGTTTTCTAAATTTAAGACAGTAGGGAGGGGTGTGATATGGGGGAGAGTTAGCTGCTGTTTCTAGCAGGTTTAGTGACCTCATAGAGGATATTATTGTTTATCATTATCTATAAAAGGCAGATTGTTGTTGTTGAAGTGTGTGTGTGTTTGTATGCGTTTGGAAAAGAGGTTTTAAAAAAGATTTATCGCTTGTTGTTGAATAAATGTATCTGTTGCTTTTGAATAATTGTCGTTTCGTATGAAATGTAATAATTGTTTCTACTTTTTTGGCACAAGGCCAGCAATTACCAGTACATTACTGGTACTTTATGTAATAATAAACGTTCTCTATCTCTCTCACTCTCACTCTCTTCTCTCTCTCTCTCTCTCTCTCTCTTCGGCAATCACGCACGTTGTCAGATGATATGAGAGAGTAAAACGGACAGTATCACCATCAAGCTTGGAAAGAGAAAGTAGCAGAAAGTATGAGGTTGTATAGATTTTGAATGGTAGTGGAAAGAGTTTAGCAGTTTAAATGACAGAGGAACATCGTAAAATATTGAGTTTTATCTATTTTTTGCGTCATTGTGGGTGAAATTGAAAAAATTAGATGTGCCAAGACGCTATTTCGAATACTGAATTGTAAATTTCAATTGAAGAAATTCTATATCGTAGATTTCTATAAGAAAGGAGCATGACCACACACTGAGCTTTATAGATTATGATAAATGCAAATAATGAAATTTCATTTCTCAATCTTAGCACGGCTGATACTTAAATGTAAGTATGTATACGTACATACATATATGTATACAGACGTACAGTAGTATGTATATACATACATACAATTCGGGCTGTTTGTTTACAAACAAACCGAATTATTATAATAAATGCTCGGTAAACCCATACGTACATATATATATATGTGTGCATGTATGTATGTACATACATACTAGTGTACGTCTGTATATATATATATGTATGTACGTATACATGCTTATATATATAAAATTATCTCCAAATTATTTTGTTGAGCAAAAATTTGCCAAAACTACTGCTATAGTTCATAGTAATAGTCAGGCTACTGTCTTATTAACACCCCACTCCTCACTGATTAACCTCGATGTCACGTGATTGATTCTTTTGAATTCGCCACCGACCAAGAAGGCAGTGATTTTTTCAATGTCCTGGAATTTAGTCCTCGCTTCCTTTTTTCCATCCACTGAATTATTTTTATTTAAGTTCCCTGTGTCCACGCATCGCCTGGGAACTTAGCTGAGAATTGACTTCCTGATGACGAAAGGTATTCTCCATGTTCCATTCGGGAACCATGTTTATTCCCTTTCAGAAACTAATTAGTTGGAGTGAAATTTTAGTAAGTAAGTTAATTTTTATAATTTTCTTATTTTACGTCTTTCATATAATTGTTCTGCATCCCCTTCCATTGAACTGCAAAGTTACTAACACAAAACCTGTATATTTGCTAGCATAGGTATGTATCTGTATATATATGTTGGTAGATATACAAATTCTTTATAATTATCTCCAAATTATTTTGTTGAGTAACAATTTGCCAAAACTACTGCTATAGTTCATAGTAATAGTCAGGCTACTGTCCTTAATTGTAAGTTGCAACATCACAACTTACAATTAAGGACAAAATGAAAACACACACACACATAGAACAAACACCCAACCAGTTACATATAAATAAACAAATAAATAAACAAATATAAACACACAGAGACACCCATATGTAACACATGCGCAAACTAAGCACACATCACAAACAAAAACAAGATGGTGTAGGACAGAACAAAGGAGAGGCACAAACACAAATAAAATAATCCCCGGTCACTGAAGAGGTCACCGAATGTGTGACGAAAGAACTTTGACAATATATGAACAATCATCTGGTTGTGGAACCAACCAACCAACCGGAAATTTATAAATTCCTAAATTTATTATAATAAATTGAAGTGAAAGCTTTGGGTGCGTGTGTTTCATATTGGCAACATGACCCTCCCAAAGTATAACAATGCATATATATATATATATATATATATATATATATATATATATATATATATATATATATATATGTACGTATATACATATATATATATATATATATATATATATATACATATATACTCACACTTACACACAAGCTATTGACCAGGTAATAGTTGGTATCAATGGGTTAAAGACGTCTGTCAAATCAATTAGCGGCGAAGGTAGTATATATATATATATATATTTTGAACATTTTGAAAGTAGATTTATAAGTATGAATTGTCAGGTGATTTTCGTAGCTGCCTCATTGGCCTAGCGGTAGGTACTAGTGACGTTGCAGATCCTGGTCTTGGGTTCAAGCCTGGTCGAGAGGAATATGTAATCTTTTTCTGTGTTTACTTCACATCCCATAGAAAAGAAATAAACCGAAAAGCTTTACTGGAACACTAGTGCTGACCACTATCGAATTTCAGACCTGGATGACCACCGTCTATGCCTCCTCCAACTAGGCCGCCATAAAATAGAAATTAATAATTATAAATCTACTTTGAAAATCAAAGTTTAAAAGTTATGGTGTCGTTCATAGCTTTCCTAGTGATGTTAGTCATATTTAGGGTGGACTTGTCAAACTTCTGCCTCTTTGGTAAAAACCTTATTATTCATATGTGTGTTGAATGAATTTAATTTGATTTTTTTAACAAACAAATAATATATATAAATATAACTAATATAATATAATATAATATAAGATAAGATAATATATATATATATATATATATATATATATATATATATATATATATATATATATATATATATATATATATATATATATACATATATATATATATATATATATAATACCTATCATGGAAAGTTCGAATTTGACATGCAAAAACACATATATGTGAATAAAGTAAGCCCGAATCATAGTAGATTCAAATTTCACAGAAAGAGAGAGAGAGAGAGGGAGGACTTGGAGAAATGAGGTGCAACAGAAATTAAACATGGATTACATCTTAAAATATAGCTTAGATAGATGAGAAACCAAACAATGACGTAGTTTATGAAACACCCAAATGATTTATAGGTCGACCTGCAGTAGGAGAAATAACATTAAGAAAGACATGAAAAACACCACATCATTTTGTTTTGAAAATAGATTTTTAAGTATGAATTGTCAGAAGATTTTCGTAGCAGACTCAGTGGACTATCGGTAGATAATAGAGATGGTGAAGGTCTTGGTTTTAATACTGGTCGAGAGGTAAATATAATGTTTTTCCGTTTTTATTTTACACCCCATAGAAAAAAAAACTGAAAATAATTTACCAGAGTCTTATTCCCGACAAGGATCGAACTTCAGACCAGGAATCCCACCGTCTATGATTCCTCCAATCAGGCCGCGGTGAGAGGTACGAAACTACAATGAATATTAATAATTATATACCTACTTTCAAAATCAAAGTTTAAAAGATGTGGTGCTGTTCATGTCTTTCCTAGAGCTATTAGTCTTATCTAGGGTTGACTTGTCAATATTCTGGTTCCTTGGTAATAGCCTTATTATTCCTATGTGTGTTTAACTGTTGAATTAATTTAATTTGATTATTTTATAAATAAATAATATGTAAATATATATACATACACATATACACACACTCCCATATGTATATATACACACACACACACAAACACACACACACATATATATATATATATATATATATACAAATAAAATACTGAGTTATTAAATCATATTGATACCCTGCAATTAACAAGCTCAAAGTATAAATACTGAGCATTATATAATAGTATATGTAGAAATTGACACACTAAATTCCGTGTCTAGAATTACGATGGTATCTGTTACAAACACAATTTTCAGGGCGAAACATTAAATCTGTAATCTGTCCGAGAGATGAAATATTTTCTGTTGGAGAAGGTAAGATATTTTTGCTGCAAAAATTTGATTGCACAGTTTTGTTTCCACTTATGTATTTTTTGAAAACATTATTTATTCATTATAAACATTAAATGATAGCATTCTATATGTAGGCTTCACCTCCTGCCAACCAATATGTTTAGACCCAGTCAGCCACTGAGTAGGGGTATATCTAATGATAAGCGATATTTCTGGCGTGTTCATGCATTAATAAATATGAATAAAATGTCCTGCATTCCATCTATGTATAGAAGAAAATATCAGAAACTATGATTGGAAGGAATTGCATTGAAACTACTGAATAATTATTTATTTTCTTTGAAAATAGGATTCCATGCAATAATTTAGCTGACATCTGACCTTCACATTTTTGTGAATAACATAATTTTCATATAAATATGAACGAGTACATTTCTATTGTGTCCTGATGAACTTTAACAATAGTTATTATTCTGATACTAATATTCCATTTCACAAATACTTCTTCTTATTCTAGAATAAGCGTATAATACCAATACAATGTTCTAGAACACGTATTCTTATGTTACGTACATTTTTCTTGAATAGACATACAGCAAAAGAAATACCGCACCACTGTTTTTGCTAAGAAATGAAAGATTAAAGATAGAATCCAAATTCCATGCATAATCCATCATGGTCAATTATGATTGTACCCCAGATTTGACATAAATTCTCATATTTAGAATCCATAATTCAAGTCACAAAGAGGTGGGTTTGTCTCCTGGTGTAACAAATTATGTGAAAGTCAATTCATGACATCTGTGTCACTGAGGCTTAATGTGTGATGTTTATCCGTAGAATAATGCTTTCAGACAGAGATTTCAAATGTTTCTGCATGTGTTTCTTTCCTTTATATGAAGCTAAAAGAAGTAAATAGTTATCAACCGCATGCGTATATAATTTTGTCAACCAATAATTCAATATTCATTCAACGTAATTAGTTTTACGTATTGTTGTCTCCATTTACTTCAATAATAATTTATATTTCCATTTACCATATTCGTAAGTAAATATATGTTAAAGTATACTAGAAATTGCAAATAATATTTATTCCTCCTGCAGAATAAATAGAATATATATTATTTCTTTTCAAATCCCGCCGAGGTTAACTTTGCCTTTCTTCCTTATGGGGTCGATAAAATAAAGTACCAGTAATGCACTAGGTTATTGCTGGCCTTGTGCCACAAGTAGAAACAATTATTTATTTTATTTTGAATTATATTCAATGTTACCATAATGGGCATATAACATTACATTCTAGATATTAATATATACTAATAATTGTTTCTACTTTTGGCAGAAGGCCAGCAATTACCCAGTGTATTACTGGTACTTTATTTTATCGACCCCATAAGGATGAAACGCAAAGTTAACCGCGGCGAGATTTGAACTCAGAATGGCAAGGGCCGTAACTCTATACGTCAAAGCATGGCGCTCGACCCTCTACCGATACTGCAAATCCACCGAAGTTAACTATGAACTGCCCCCTTCAGTAAATGTTAATAATTCCTACATAGTGTATTTTTTATGAAACTACTTAATTTTTTTCTCACTTTAAGATATATTTGTGACCATTGTGACAATTTATGATACCGTGTTTACAAACACTTTTAGTAATAAACATTAAATAGACTAGCTTATTGTAACTCTAACATTTCGTCTTAATTAATCCTTTTTTTACAAATTTACAATAACGTATTTACCTATGTAACACACAGAGTATATATCTTAGGAATATGTAAATAGTAAATATATACATCCATTAGTAATTTTACGAAATGGTCAGTATATCTTCCACAATTATCTTGTTTCTTCAAATTTTATTTTCCCCTTCTATATTTTCATTGTATTTTTCATATTTCGTTTTTATGCTCATAATAAAAAAAATAATACTTAAGAAGAAGGGAGGTAGGTGTAACAGCCAAACTTGCTTGCTTCAATTCGGTATTCATGCCAACCCTTTATTATGTTTATCTCCCGTAATGCCCGAATAAAAATGGTCGTGAATACAAGCGAGCACATTTTAAAACTCCAAAGAGCCTTTGGAGTAACTTTACGCGACAGAGTGAGTAGCTCACATATCAGAGATGATACACTCTAGTTAGAGCTGCTGCTACGCCAAATTGAGAGATCACAGCTCTGATACTACGGGCATGTGGTTAGAATGTCTTAAGAATATATCACTGGACTTATTTTACAAGCAACGCCAAACAGCAGATGATTCAGAGGTAGGAACTGAGGAAAATGAATGGATAAAATCTATGAGTTCGGCTGCTTCCACTTGGGATGTCCGGCCGGATCAATTGGAGGTGGTTGCTTCTGAAACGTCCCATTGGAAGAAGTGCTTAAGGCTTCTGATTAATTCCCATTGAATTAATCTGAAACGAATTTATATTATCCATAAACGTTTACACAGACATCCGAACGTATACTTTGATAACCACTTCAAGGTATAAATAATACATACATAAACGCATATATTCATACATATATTTATATATGCAATCAATTATACATCCATCCATCTATACATGCATACATACATTCATACATACATACATACATACATGCATACATACATTCATACTTACATGCATACATACATGTACGCATTATTCAATACATAGACTGACATTATATACATCCGCAAATTCAAATAGTAACGTTTAACAAGAAACAAGTCAGAAACTGCATTGGCCCAAATCAAATCCCATAATTTCATTTCTTTCAGTTTATAACAACTCAATTTCAAATTATATTGATGACATCTGAGATCATTTGTTCACAGGAAAAATAAATTGAATAATTTGACAACCTAATTAAAGAAGAAATATAAATTATACAATTGCTAAATAAAAGTAAAAGCAATGTGATCATATCAAAATTATAATTCATTTATAACTTCAGCAAACTCTCGTAAGGAGAGGGACAATGTTTCAGAAAATGATTGATTTTCATAACGCAATGATATATTTGTTGTCTTGTTTTCAATCGATTTAATGTACTACAAGTATATTTTTTTCCGATCCCAGATGATGCCAAGCGAAATTGAATTCTGTTGTATTTCAGCTCAGAAATTGTAGGGGTGTACTGATATCATTTTTGGTCTTTAAAAGTGTCATCGCTATGTGATTTATTGCGATGACAGTGTGAATATCGTAGCGCGCAGGATCACCTCCATGAAAAATGAATATTGATAATGTTGGCCTTTCACGACTTGATTAATTCAAATAATCCTTCAAATCTGAAGCCATCCCCAAATCAATCCAAAATATTCGCGTAGTCTGTACCATAGAAAGCGATTGGTTATTGGATTTGGCATAGAAATGTCGGTCTTCTATGAAAAGAAGGACAATTAAATGTAGATTATCTTCCTAAGGAATGGTTTTCCTTAGCTATGTTTAAAACATCGCTTACGAGATTAGGTCTATTATGAACAGCATAGGAGAGATAACTTAGCTTAGATAGATTACTCTTATAATCTGTACATCTGCTACTTGATGGTAACCCATGCCTCCAATGTTGCATGTGATTCTTTCGAAAATGATTGAACTTTTCCGAGCTATGGATAGCTCAGCATTTGATGTGTGTAAGACTATTTTATATATCATTTGTAAAATCTATTCGTGCAATACTCATATTCATTATCCTCTATCTGCGATACCCCAAGAACACTGATTATTAATTGATCTTTCCATCCTGTTTGCTTGAAATCCATTTCTGTGTGATATGTGAGACATCAGGAATTTGTTTGTGTCTATCACTAACACAAAGTTTGGAAAAGCTGTGATATCTTGTTTTTGATATGTTTGTCTTTGTGTGTGCATGCTATTTTTGTCATTCGATTTGGTAATGGAAGTCGTGGAGTTTGTGTTCTTGGAGATATATCTGGGTTGAATTAGCATGGTTTTAATGATAGTGAAGCAAAACACTAAGGTGGAAATGACATTAAAATGGCATAAAATGACATAATTCGTTGAAGATATGATTTAAGCAAACCTGAGCTATGGCTTAAAAAAGGGAAAAAATAAAATGGAAAGGAGACTTATTGAAAGATATTAGACAAGATATATAAACTACGGAATAATGGATTCTCTACAGTTAAACTAGAGGATTTTGTAGAAATGCCAGTAGCATATATGGGAACAGATATAAGAAGTTCGAAGAGAATATATTGTTCCAATATAATCCAAAGCAATTATTCCGCACTTTATAGGCAGTATGAATGATGTCGTTGGTAATGCTGACCAGGCCAAGAGTTTATGGTATACAGTATTACGAAACATCGTGATGCATAAACGGGATCCCGAGTGGATAAAAGCCATGAAAACCGAATTGCGAGGAGGAAATAGCTCAATAGTTATTACGATAATTACAGTAGATGCGAAGGCTAATGTGTTTAACATACCAAATTTGACTCAGAGAGGTTCATGTGAGACTGGCAACTCAATTTAATTAATGTATCAAGGGAGATGCAGTTCCCTCTTGGAAGGTCAAGGGAAAAACAACTCTTGTAATACAATATGGAAGGGGAAGGTTGTGGAAGACTATGGCCTTATAGCATGCCTACACATAATATGGAAGGTGCTTACAGAGATATTTGTGGAAAATATGTTACAGGAAGGAATAAAATCAAGCGATCAAAATGAGCGTAGAAAAATATCTCAGGATAACTAAGATCACCTGGTTATTGATAAGATGGATTTGAGGCATCGTAGAAACCATCATACAGACATATCTCAAACCTGGATTGAATTACAAATGCATATGATATGGTGTCTCGTTGGATTGTTGAATGCCTGTAAATATTTTCTATAACTGACAACATCATAAAGTTTCCTTTGAATAGTACGCTAGAGGATTTTATTCCTTGGAGGGTTAGAAAATAAAAAGGGTGTCTTGCAATGTAACTCAATTTCATCATTATTGTAAATTATTCTCATCAGCCCGGTACATTATGATGGTTGTCCCGCCGCCTTCCTTTAAAGAGGAAGGACAAGCTGTATTTATCTGTCATGGGGAAATGGCGAAAGATGATGAATAGTGTACGCGCTTGAAAGATTTGTAATTGGGCACTTTCCTCTTCGCAAAACCCTAAGTAACATATTCAGATTTTACTTAAATAGTACAATCAGGGCGAAGAAGTGATTGCTGCCTTCAATCAAATTTGTTGAAGGGTGGGTGAGGGCGATGCGCAGGACCTGAGTATGAACCCGTAGATTAAGTTGGACAACTGAGACAAGGCACTTACCCTAGAAATAAGGGCACATGTGGTATTATGGGATTTTCTTCTATGAGTAACCCTCGAACGTCTCCTCCTTATTGAGGTATAACCTACATCATTCTTATTATTACCTTTCTTTTGTTTACACGTAAAACCCACACACCAAGACACATATAAATACACTCCATATTTTCGTCCTCTGCCGCCATAAGGTTTTTTTTTATATTAACACTTGTGGTGAATGAATAAATCGTTATTATTATGGTTGTTGTTATTATTATGATAATTACTGTAACTATTATTATTGTTGTTGATGATTTTAGTAGTAGTAGTAGTAGTAGTAGTAGTAGTAGTAGTAGTAGTAGTAATAGTAGTAGTAGTAGTAGTAGTAGTAGTAGTAGTATTTTAGTATTAGTCATATCTGCAATAAATAACCATGCTTTCAGTGAAAATTATTTTGATTTTAATTCCTGGAATCATTTATTCTCCGGGGTCATTAAACTATAAATCATTCTATATATAGTTCGATATGAATTTGTTTATGTGTACCTGCGAGTGTGTAAGGAGGGCATTACAAGTTTGGTGTTTTGATGTTTGCTTGAAAATTTCCGAGAATCAATTTTTTTTCGAAATAGAGGGTAACAGTTTGAGAAATCATATACATGTTTATATTCGTATTTGGTCATATCTATACATGTACACACCACACACAAAGCCACACACACACACAAACATATATATATATATATATATATATATATATATATATATATATATATATATACATACATATGATATATATAAATATATATAAATATATATATATATGTACATAAATATATATAAATATAATAATTATATATACATATATATATATGTTAATGTTATATATATATATATATATATATATATATATATGTACATACATATTAATATATACATACACACACACACACGCATATATATATATATATATACATATATATATATATATATATGTTATGCCGTGTGATGTGTATATGATATAAACGTGAGTGTAATGCTAAATTGGCAGATATAAGTCATGATTTCTTACATATTGTCAGTTTTGATTTATAATATGTTCATGTTATCAGATTTTGAAACATTGAAAGACTCCCATGAAAAGAAAAATACATCATACAATATCTGAGCATTCCAAATCCATAACAGAATTATTTTTGCTAGAAATACATCATTTGACATTAATCTTAATATGTCTAAACGATCAAATGTTACCCCATTAATCACTCACACACATTCTTCGTGGAAATGCTGATCGTCCTGCTTCAAATATAAAGACTATAGACGGTTGAAATGATTTTCTTACCGTGAACATATTAGAACAAATAATTCAATATTTCTTTCGATAATATTCTATCGAATCTAAATAATAAATCCCATTCGTAAATGAAATTTTATTAATGTGTTTGTTACTATCACAATCACAGATGCAAAATTAATAATGGAATGTATTTAAAAAAGAAAATTTACAAAATAACATTTCGGACTACAAGCCAAAATTACATATTTAGTGTATAATAGGTATTTGTATAAATAAACATTAATATATATATATATATATAGACACGTACGGCACATAAAGAAGGACACACTGTTCCCTTCTCCGACATACATCTTTCTCCTCGGAAAACCTCCCTGTCGATGGATGTAAAATCCGAAATGTAGGGACCAACACATCTCTTCCAGGGTAACTCTATCTCTAGTGTTCTTTCTATGGCTGTTTTACTTTCTCTACGTCTCTTTCTACACTTCTTCTTACTTATCTCCCTCTCCTCATAGTACTACCAGATTTTGTTTGCCTGAGATTTACCCATAGGCATCGTAGAGGCATCCAAAACAACTATTACATATATATAATAGCTATCTCTTTATATTGAGATGTTATGTATATTCGTTGTGAATTTAGTTATGTATTATTGTGTATGGTGTATATATATATATATATATATATATATATATATATATATATATATATATATATACAGTAATAATAATAAATTTTAAGAATAAAATCCAAAGAGGGCTCGATAAGGATAAATAAATATCAAATATATGAGAACCGTAGAGCAAATATTTATTAAAATAACAGATTAAATTTTAAGCAAATAATCGCTGTTTTCTCTCTTAACGGGATCTTCAGAAGATCCCGTTAAGGGTGAAAGCAGCGATTCTTTGCTTAAACTTTAATCTGTTATTTTAATAAATGTATATATATATATATATATATATATATATATATATATATATATATATATATATATATATATATATGACAAGTAAGTATGTTTTGAAACAGTGAGCAGGTTTGAAATTAGAAAATAGAATAGCTTTCACCGTATTTTTGACTAAATAAATTTTAGCCTGATAATGGGGTTTAGAACCGTCAGAAAAATGGAAAGATGAGTATTATATATACAAATATATGAACGTGTGAAGGTATATAAGTTATATATATATATATATATATATATATATATATATATATATATATATATATATATATATTATATATATATATTATATATATATATATGCGTCTGTGTATAGATTTCCGAATGTTCGTAGAAGAGTTAACGGAAAAGAATGATCTATATGAAATGCAGAGTACAAATATATATTTATACATAATTTCTCAACACAATTTCATGCTTATTACGGTTTTTGATGCGGTATATCTGGTAGTCTTTCGTATCTTTCTGGCAATACCAATATACCAGAGCCATACGGAACACTGAAAAATATGAATTAGTAAGGAAAATGACCTTTAACAGGCTGGGGTTCAGTACAAGATAGTTGTTAGTTCTAGGCACGTAACACCTAAGGAATTTGTATTGAGACAGTTGTGAAATACAGTGTCTCTTCACCATCTTCTAACCCTGGTGGAGCACCCTGGTGGAGCACTCTGAAAGCCGATTTCACCCAGAGAAGGTTAGCGAAAGGAAGTTTAATAGTGGTACTGAGGAGGAATTGATTCCATTACTAGAATATTACTTTTTATTTGGCGTAAGAAGTATGAATGGTTAAGCTAAACTCGGCAGAATCTTAGCTCGGAGCATCTGAGTTGCAACGAATATACTGAATGTTTTTACAGATGTTATATTGACTCTGCCAATTAACCGTTTTTATACATACATATTCAAACATTTATACACACAACCACAACATCCAAGCACACACACACGCACACACATACACACAAAACACACGCGCGCACAAACATGCACACACGTACACTCACATACATACATACAATATATATATATTCAGAAAATGGTCTCTAAAAGTGGTTAATTCATAACTCATAATTAGGTGTATTTTTGTCGATCTGTTTATATAATACCTTGACAGCTTCACTTAACTTGTGACTTTTATATGACATCCAATACCTTCTAGAGAATAATTATCAGTTTATATTTTTTTTTATTATTATACGAGGAAGTGTCTTTAAAATGTTGATTAACAGACGAAAAACTGAATAATTACCTGTTATTCAAACTTAGGCAGACGGCTTAATTGCCCGTGATAGCATTTATATCTTCAGCCTTTTTATGGATTTTAGTCTTTTTTTTTATTTCTCTTTGTTTTATTCGAAATTGCCTTTCTCTGTTTATCTTTTGAATTAGTGTGAATGAATTATTGTATTCTAATATATCAATATTTCTAATGCAAAATTGCTTAGATAAGAGTTGTCGAAAAATATTGAAACAAAAATAAAGAATGGTTTGAAATTATAAATAAAATGTAAGGCACCAGCAAACGTAAGAAATGATTTGTCACGGAATTTAAAGTATACTAACCCGTCAAATTAATAAACAGGCTTTTAAATGTTTTGAATGTGAAGATAGTTTCAAACAACCATTCAAATAGCCATTTTTAGTTTGAGACATAAATATTACAATTTGGTCCTGAATATTATTTTATTTTATTGTGTATACAACTAGCTAACATCAACAAATTTTCTGCAACGTTTGATTAATAAAGCCACTATATTGTTTATTAACTCTGACAAAACCAGTTCGAGTCTTAATTAAGGGATCGATTTCTTTTCTTTAAGATTTGGCCTAAGTTATAAGCATTTCCGGTTTGATTTTTGCGAGGTTTTTTCGATAGCTTCCATTGCATTTTAGTCATATTGATATATTTTTTGTATAAATTATATACCACTGTAATTTTTTTACGAATGGAAGGAAAGATATCATAATAAAACATATATACACAATTCATAAACATAGTGAGATTTTAACCCCTGAAAATTGATTATAACATAGGCTCGAAATAGTATCCTCAATTTTTTTTTCTTTTTGGTTGTTGTTTTTATTATAGTATTGTAATAGGAAATATAATATCATATCACAAAAATGAATGGTATTTACACCAAAAATATTTCATCTAAATGTGGAATGCAAATTTTTTGGAAAGGATTGTGTATTAAAACAACAAAGTAATCAATACATATTATACATGATTAAAATCAATATATCCTGTATTTTTCTTGCGTCAATGAATTTATCATAATATAACAAATAGAATATATATATATATAAGTAAAAAACTAAAACACAAAAACAATAACAAAGTGTGCATACGAACAGTCTTGGTATTAGGTTCACGCTTGAGAGTGCGGTGTGGTGGACGACATTTCTAGCATAAGCCCTTCATCAGAAGAAAGGTGGGAAGGAAAAGACTTCCAAGGCTGTGACTGGGAGTGGTGGAAAGACATTAAAAATGGGGAAAAAATTAAAAGGAAGGAAACAAAAATTAAAATGAGGCAAAAAAATTAAAATAAAAACAAGTGGTAAAATGGTATGAGGTGTGTAGAGGTGGTGGTGGGTGGATGGAGGGGGAGAGGGGAGGTGGAAACAAGGGTTCCGAGCTTACATGTGTGTAGATGTACGTGTGTGTGTGTATGTGTGCATATGAGTGTGAGTGTTTGGGGAAGAACGAGGTTCCATTCTCGGGTAATAGGAAAACAAGTGTGTAAATGGGTTGGGGTGTAAGTCACTGTGTGTGTACGTGCGGATGGAGAGGGGTCAGAGAGGGTGATGGGGAGGGGGCATGCGGTATCTGGAGGGAGAGGGGACATGCGATATCTGGAGGGAGAGGGGGCATGCGGTGTCCGGAGGCAGAGTAGGTGTATATGAGGATACGCACGTATGTGTGTTTTTGTGTGGTGTGGATACGTGGCAATGTATTTTTGCGTGTGTGCGAAAATGGTGTAAGTGAGTGGGTGTTTGTGTGCATGTGTTCCTGAATGTTTTCACAGTGAGTGTGTGGTCGAATGGTGAAAGAACCGGATGTTATCGGATAGAGTCCAGAGAGAGTGACCAGCGGTGTAGGATCCGTGGAATTGGTGAGGAGGAAGTAGAATATATATATATATATATATATATAGAGAGAGAGAGAGAGAGAGAGAGCGAGAGAGAGATATATATAGACAGAGAGAGCAGAGCGCGCCCACTTTGGTTATTGTTGGTACAACGAAAATACATCTTATGTTAAGAGGGAGATGGAGAGGAAATAGGAATATCATATAATATTACAAAAATAATATCACTTAATAGTAGTTATTTCATTGTTCAGCGGTATGTAACAAGATGGCTGTCGTTTCTGGTTTTGGGTAAAACACGTTAATCGTAGTTAATCTATATATATAAAACTGAGGATGTTTGTCTGTGTGTCTGTGTCTGTCTGTGAGTTTGAATCCTTAAAACTCGAGAAGTACCCACCGATTTTTTTCAAACTTTACATGTTTATTACTTATGTTTCAGGGAGTGGTATGCACATACACATTCAACTTTTTGATCTCCTAGGTGAAAAACTGCTTTTGATCCCAATAGGTGAAAAACTGCTTTTTTCCAGTTTTTTACGGTTTTTTTGAGGCGTTACGTCAGACCGATTTACTTGAAATTGTAACTATGCATTAGTCAGTCTCTTCTTCATACCGTGAGCAAAGAAAATCCAACTTTTTTATGGCCTAGGGCCCGCATTAGGTGAACAATTTCATCTTTTCAGCTTTTTAGGGCTTTATGAGGCGTTACGTCTAGCCTTTTTTCCCGAAATTTCAAGGCTTATTATGTACATTAAAAAAATTCATTTCCCTGATGCAATAGGTGAAAACCTGCATTTTTCCTGCTTCATCGAGGAAAATCTGAAAGATTATCCAGCCATCAGAGAATTCGGTTTATTTTCTTTACATATTGTCCAGGTATGCAGTTTTTCCACTATTAGATCTGGTGGCGGCCCGCATTTCAAAATAGCTTATCCCGTGCAACGCCGGGTGCCACTGCTAGTATTAAATAAATTGATTAAAGTGTGCCAGTAATCAAGCCTTCGCCGGTGGGTCAATCCTTGTTAACTAATTTAAATATCAGTTAATGAACAGTCAGTAATTAATCTACCCAATTACCTGTTCGGTGGGTTAATTTTAGTTAATTTATGAACATATCAGCTAATCAATCGTCAGTCGATCGACTTTCGTCAAATCGGACCGTGGAAACAATGTTTCTATGGGCATTTCCAATTGCTAATGATATCTATGGTCACAACTCCAGGTAGATGGAGCAACGTGAAATTAAGTGGCTTGCTCAAGGACATAACGCATCACCCGGTCCGAGAATCCAAATCACAACCTCACGATTGCGAATCCAATTCTCTTAGCACTCAGCCATTATACAAGATATCTATTTTGTCACTTAATACGTGTTGGACACGACCTTAACACGTGGAAAATTGGAGCATGGTTACTAGCATGAGGGTGTTTTATGAATAGAATATCGCTTTACGCAAGCACACACACGCACACATACAGACACGCACACACACGCACACACACATACACACACACACACATACACATAACGCACACATATATATCTATTTATATATCTATCTATCTAAGGCGGGTAAAATTCCCGAGATCCATGGACGAGTTCTCTCCAGCGATCTCTGTCCCTCATTATCGCTGCCATATCCTGCATCTCCAACAGACCAGTGTCTGTCCTTAGGGCATCAACATATGTTAACCTTGGTATTCCTCTTCTAGTGTGTCCATGTCGGGGCTCCCAAAGGAGCACTGAGTGGAATGTCAACTCTGGATGTCGGTGAGCATGTCCAGCCAACCTCAGTCTCCTCTGTGTCACTTTTGAGCTGACTTTTGGGATGCTCCCATACAGCTCTGAGTTTTTCATCCTCAGTGTATACTGATTAATGTTCAGAGCCATCCTCAGCATTCTCGTGTAGCACCCATCCACCATCTGAGTGAGTCTCTTGGTCAGTATCCAAGTCTCAGACCCATACAGCAGCACAGACTCCACTACAGCAATGAAGAGGCGGATTTTCAGGTCTCTACGAAGGTCCGACTTCCACACCGATCTCAAGCTGTGACACGCCGCCCAGGCCTTGCTCTTCCTCTCAACCACATCATCTTCCGTATTCCCAATCTTTGCTCCCAAATACAGGAAGTCCTCAACCAATTCCAGCGGCTTCTATATATATATATATATATATATATATATATATATATATATATATATATATATATATATATATATATATATATATATATATATATATATACATATATATATATAGAGAGAGAGAGATAGGGAGAGAGAGAGAGAGAAATAAATATATATATGAATAAATAAATATATTTCGTTTCTGAATTTGTTTAGCATTTTCACCCTCCCAAAGCATAACAATAAATATATATACATATATCTATATACACACACATATATATATATATATATATATATATATATATATATATATATGTATATATATATAACGAAGGAAATGTGGTAAGGAACCAGATAGACCATAACGCACCAAAGTACTCAATACTTAGGGTAGTAGAGCGGGTAATAGGAACGAGTAGGACCCTGACAGCTGGGCTCAAGCCGTTTCGACGGCTAATTCTGGACTCAGTCCAGAATTATCCGTCGAAACAGCTTGAGCTCAGCCGTCGGCGCCCTACTCGTTCCTATATATGTATAGATATATCTATTTATATATATGTGTATACATGTAAGTGTGTACATTTATATACATGATGTGATTTGCCATCATTGTTGTTACATGCGGTCTTTGGCAGTGACATGTAAACAGCGAGCAGAGATGGAGAACAGATGGGGTGAGAGGGATAGACGCGAGATACGGGACTTTACTAAAGGGTGCTGAATTTAATTAGCAGAAAATAAACGTGATATCTTTCTGTTTTTAAACGGTAATTGTTTTGAGTATAACTTTTCATTT
>OZ024740.1:180144297-180169297 GCA_964016885.1 Eledone cirrhosa
CTTGGTGAGGAGGGTGACTTTGGATATCCTGCAGGACTAAAACCAAAACTTTTCAAAGGGCAAAGGACCTCTTAAGAGTCAATGGCCATCCAAAATCACCGAGAGAGATGACCCCATTAGCCTTTGTCAAGGCAGAATTCTAGGAGAAGCAAAACTCTGATATAAAACCTGCAACCCTGATGGTATCCAATGATGTTGACTTGTTCTTCTTTTTAGTAAATATCATATTGGTTAAGATAGTGGGACTGGCTTTGTGCAATGCCTTTGCTCACTATAAAAGCTTCACGGCACAGGCATTGCTTTATATCTTGATATCTCCCTGCACTTGTCGTCACATGATACATAGCCCGAGGATAATGAGTCAATAATTGTCACAAGTGTAGTGTTTGTACCAGAGCTTTCAAGTCGCTGGCTGGACTAAAAAGTCACACTCGTTCAGCCCATCGGTAGGGGTTCTCCTGCATGTACATAAAGTAGTGGCCGTACTCGAAAACGAGTTGGCAGCCACCATATATATATATATATATTTATTTATTTATATATAGACACACAGACACAGATCAGATATATATATATATAAATATATATATATATATAAAGTGGATAAAAGAAGCGAATGTATAAAACTCGCCTTCATACCTTTAGTGAAACTATTGTGTATTATACAACTTTAAAACCAAATTGTTTGTTACATTATAACTAAGTGTAGTAGAAACGTAATTGTTTCCCACGCAATGATACAGCTCAATAACTGATTCACACTCACGCGGGTGAAAACTCCTATGTTTATCCATTTATTTTAATTTCGTGAACTTTTCAATATCTGTTTTATATGTGCGAACCCATTTCGCTTTTAACATTTTCATCTTCCAATTAATTGAAAATTGTTATTTTTAGTTTAACCCTATGAAAATAGCATATATATTTTCAAATGTGTAATTGATTATTTTGTTATTTGACCTTCTATTTAGATTAAGTCAACATCCGCAGCATTGAAATATTAACTTGTATTCATATTATCACAAAATGGAAATTTATATCGATTTGACATTAATCTCTTGAGAAATAAAAGAAGAATGTGAGCTTACGTTGAACGTTAGAAGTGAGAAAACATATATGAACATATTAAAAACTACATGAAATTTTTGAGCATTCATTTATTTTAATCCTTATGCAATAATTTATATAGTCTGACCTAAACAAAATGCTAGTAAATATGATTTATTGCGTCTTGACATTTTGTTTTTTGTAATTGTTTTCTGTCACGAATAGGGATGTTAGTGCCAAAGGTTTCATGTAGTATGTGTGTCAATTAATTATACATATTTGAATCTAAATATCAGTTTGGTTTCCTGGACAGGCCGCCCTGAATGAGACAGTCAGAAACAGCCTTTAAGTGGCTGGCTTCCCATCGTATATTGTTCTAGCCGGCCTCGATTGTGGTATAATTGTCAGAAGAATTAATATGACACTGTTTATCACATGGGGCGTATTAAATATTCTTACAATGATTTTGACACAAGCGACAAATATGGATTATTAACTCGAAATATTATGAGTTATTTTTGCCCATTAAGTAAAAACGGTCTCGATCGGAATTTAGTTTATGAATGCATAGTTAAAAAAAAAAAAAAGTCTTATAGTTATATTGGTGCAACTTCTGAATTTAAAGAAAGGTGGTATAACCATCGCCACTCGTTTAAAGGTAAAGATAAAAGATTTAGCACGGCACTCCAAGAATTGATTTGGTCGCTTAAAAATAAAAATATTGAATATTCCCTTTCTTGGCAGAAACTTTCTCATGCTTTTCCAAATGAAACTGCATCTATATACATGGGGTGTGATCTCTGTACCCCAGAGATTCTTCACCTCGTTCAAAATAGACAATTAGCTATAAATAAATGCTCTGAAATATTTAGCTCCTGTCTTCACAAATTCAGCAAAACGTCTCATAAGGCATTTAGTTAAAACTTTAAAAAAGTTAAATATACTATGAAAAAAGCAATACAAAATGTTCTATATATGGTTTTAAGCTAAATTCTTGTTAAATTGTAAATAATGCTAAATAGACTATGAAATAAGTCATATAGTTTTTCTTCATTATAACTTTAACATCTATCTTTTAAATAGTATCTAAGTCAATTAATTCTAACATAACATGATAAATTAGGCTATAATGCATACATCTTTTTTTTTAACTAATTGTTTGATACGGTAACATAATACCCTAACCAGTTCTTAAAAATAGCAACGACAACTGTTCAATATTTTTCCACTTATCTACTGAAATAAAATTGTAAAAACAAATAATTATGAATTGACTACGAAATTCGTAATTTAACATTTTTCGTTACTATAGAGTTACATTGTAACTTTGGCATCTTTGAATTAATTTTTAAATTCCTATAATTTTTATTTAGTATCTAATTTTATCTATCATAAGGGATAAATTAAATAGACTAACGATCCCTATTTGTTTTCCTTTGATTTCTTTCATCACTCTGGTAACCTCATACTTTAGCTAGTTCAAAAAACGCCAACACCAACTGTAATGTTTTTTCTACACTCATATATTTTGGGTCGAGGTTTATTCCACGCATATGTTTGTCGGCCACCGAACTGAATAGCTCTTCTGAACGCCTGCATATCAAATGATATCTACATCTCCTGTGGATTTTATCTGAAGAGAACATGTTTTGACATATGTTATACATAAGCGTTACGTCTTCGTAATACGAATAATAAATAGGGATGAACTAAAGTAACTGTCTTTTGTTTATTACTATTATAACAAAACTCCGGATAAACATATACCGTTGAGTAGATTTAACACTCTGTGATTACACGCTAAAAGCAAATCTGGGAATGACGAGAAGCATGTGTGGTTTATTTTTTTTAAATACACATCACTCCACCGGCAACCCAGTGACGAGAATAGGTCTATCGACAGCTATAAACAGCAGCTGCGTCCTTTCAACAGAAAAAAAGCTCTACTATTTAGGAGCAGTATATATAACCAAAGTTAAATTAAGGATTTCATGTCTGAGAAACATGCGCCATACCACCTGCCATGTGTATTTTAAAAAAAAGTTTGAATTTAGTGTGTAATCACAGATAGCTAAATATCCTCCTGTATCCGTTATCCGGGATTTGACATCTGATTTTCCGATTAATGTGAAATATATGATTTTAATGAAATATATACAAAGGAGATTAGTCCTTTTTATATCTATATATGAGGTTTTCGTTAAATGTTAATGTTACCTACGTATCTATGTGTTTACACTCTTTACAAATTATCCTCTGTAATTGTTTGATGATTTTATTTTATATATGTCAATAGATTGTTATGTTAATGCTACAAAATACTCGGATTTATCCCTTAAAATCGTTGAGCTTATTCTACAGTTGGTATGGCGTATGTTTCTCAAACATGACATCCTGAATTTAATTTTGGTTATATATATATGTGTAGTTTAAAGATTCCATACACTGACGGTTTCCCTATTTATTGATCGCACACACTCTCTCCCTCAAGTGTGTTATTCTTTCTACATATTGTATATATATATATATATATATATATATATATATATATATATATATATATATATATATATATATAGCTACATTAATTTTGGTTATGTATATATATATATAGCTATATTATAGAGTGTTATCCTTTTGCAACAATATATTATAATTAGCGAAGTATCTATAGTTACTTATATAATAATTCAACATCTATATATTTTAGTTACTATTCTAACGTGTCGCGAATTGAACGTTTTCCAAACAATATTTAAACTTTATTTACATTTGATTTACAATATGTAAAGTATATTGTTTGTATTTGATTGATACTGATGAGCTATTCTTGCAGCAATTGACTATACCTTTCTATTTATTTAGTGAAAGATTCGTAAATCTATTAGATGCTTTAGAATTGCCTTTGTATGATATACTGTTCGCGCGCAACATGTATAAAATTCTTGTCTCACACAAATTCGTAGACTATTAGATGTCTTGTATATTTGGTTGATTAATTTATTGATTATTCATTAAATGATCGGTAGATTAATTGTTGACGACTGCTTCAATATTTCAATGCTAATTATCCATTTAATTATTATGACTGCCGTGTGTACTTCCAAACCAGAAACAGCTGTCTGAGTATACTGATAGACAATGTATTGCTAATGTGAAGTAAGTGATATTTCGTTGTTCAAACTGATACTATTTACTATATCGTTTCTTATATAAGATGTCCACCTTGTTACACCAATAAATATTTATTGTATGTTCTCTCTGCTTCGGAAATGTTGGCGTCTTTGTATTGAATAGATTTTCGGTCGGCAAATATGTGCTAAGATAAAGGAATTGTACACCGACATCATATATATGAATATATATATATAAATATATATATATATCCGAAATTTAAATTAATTTAAGGGTGTCATGTCAAAGAGACATGCGCCATATTCACTTTAAAATATGCTCCAATTTTTCCAATGAATAGATCCGAGCATTTCATATCAACTAGAAATTGAAGGAAAATTAATCAATTTATAAGGTATCTATTTTTGAAGTTCTAGTTAAACTTTAATTAGTTACCCACATCGCTGTGTGTGCTTACACACTTTTTCACATTATGCCCTGTGATTGTTTCATTAGATATATATGTCAATCAATTTCTAGTTGATATAAAATGCTCGGATCTATTCATCGGAATCTTGGAGTATATTTTACAGTGGATATGGTGCATGTCTCTCTGACATGACACACTCAATTTAATTTAAATGTTGGATATATATAAATACGGCCCCTTACTTGTAGAGCTAACTCAGTTGAAAGGACTTGACTGCTATTTCTCGTTGTCGATAACCCTATTCACGCCACTGGGACGAAGCTGGCGCGATGTGTGTATTTATATTAAATGCAACACGTGCTAATAGTTAGTCACAGATTTGAATTTGATGTGAAAACACAGGTAGTTAAGTCTTCTTCCTTGTTGAAAATCCAGGATTTGACTACTGTCGTTTACCAATCGATTAATAGGTGAAATATATTTCTTTAATGAAATATATACAAGGAAATTTAATCAATTCGGAAGGTATCTATTTTGGAAGTTCAATTTAAACTTTAATTAATTACCCACATAGCTGTGTGTGCTTTCACACTTTTACAGATTATCCCTGTGATTGTTTCATATGTTTATTTTAGATATATATATATATGTAAATCAATTTCTAGTGGATCTGTATATAAGCAAAAAGATATTTAATGTGTTGGTTATTCAACAAATTTATTTATAACAGATTCGAAGCACTCTACAAGTTTTCTGGAGAATAATATCAATGATATTAATAAACGGAAACTATATTTAGACAACCATATTTATTGTATTATATATATTTCAAGGGTACCAACATTTTGGTACGCCCTCATCAGATAAAATGCAAAATTTGTTTTATAAATGGGAACATACCCAAGAAACCAGACCTTATCCAAACTGAACCTTAACCGATAATTTTATTGGGTATGTCACCATTTATAAAACAATTTTGTATTTTATCTGATGAGTACGTACCAACATTTTGGTACGTACTCATCAGATAAAGTATTAAAAATGTGGCCGAACACAGGAAAATAAACACCACTAGATTATTGTTTAATTAGTGTATGTGTGATCTAACTATCTATCTATCTATCTATCTATTTTTCTATCTTTCTGGGATGGACACACGCGTGAAACTTGCTGGATAAGTTCTGCCTAAATTTCTATAGAAATTCTTAACTGTAAACCTTAATTTTTATATCAATTTGTAGAGGGACTGCCAGGTCAAATTATGATCTGGTCTGTCTCTCAAAATATTCTACGCCTTTAGGCGAAATAGTTCACAAAATGCTTTTTGGGGGAAAAGCTAACATTTAAAAAAAATGGTTGAAGCTTCTTCACCAACATTCGAAGGAGGAAACGGGAAGATATGCTTACAGCTTCCCCCTGCCACTGTCATAGTAGCAGATGTCAAAGACAAAGGTCAGCCAGAGGAAGGATTTTCTCCACCTGCTGACCGACAACTTGACGTTGCCATGGCAACAAACCAAAAGTGTGGCACAATGAACAAAAACAACACAACCAGCGGCACCAGCAACAACAACAACAACAATGCTATGAACGAAAACAACACCGACAACAATAACAATAACAACAACAACAAGACCAATAACTGCAACAAGGAAGTAAACGAAAATATCGTTTGCGCAAACCGTAAAGAAAACGTTAAGCTACACTCCGGTAGATATTTCAAATGCAAATGAGCTTTTGAATAAGTTTTGGGGAGACGAGTCATACTCCATAAGCTGTCCCCCAGATTTGCGAAGAGAAGCTGCCTTGAAAACTGTGGTTTTCAGGACAGTCTCAAACAAAACCCGAAAACCGACTCAACTTTCACAATGCGAAATTGAGTTGGTTTTAGAAGATACCTTAAAAGACATTGCTTTCATTCTGTAAACGTATGGGTTTACCGAAAATTTAGACTCTACGGGAGTTTATCCATTCTGATGAAAGACCAACTGACGGCACAGAACTACTCTGTGTCGCCAATTGTGTCATCGTTGTTCACCTTTTTTCCCACTTACATGGGGAAAAGAACGCAGAAATTAAAAATCCAAAGTATCACACCAAATATTGATATTTGGTGGGTACTGTGTGTATATTTAAACCTCAAAAAAGACACAATAATGTCGGTGGGTAAGTCCTCCGGCGACCTTTTCAGCGGAACTAGCCTGGAAATTCTGGTCCAAATGACACCAGAACGAATAGATAGGATCCCGGAACGGGTGCTGCTGGATGGACTTATATACATAAACATTTCGGTCGAGGGTAGGCGGCCCTCATGTTACCGCTGCCTAAGCAGAGGTCACCTGAGAGCTTCCTGTCCTCGGCTAACTAGCCAAAAAAGGCATTACTGTCAACACCTGCAACACCAGCAGAATAAACACCATCACCACCACCACAACAACAACAACATAAAAAATAGTGACAACAAAACAAACGAGAAACACAGTAACCTAAAACAACTCCAGAAACACCCACACACATAACAGCTCCCCAAAATGTACCCCACCCCAACAGCACGGATGAGGCCTCATCATCGTCACCCAGTGATGATCAGGGAGAGCCTTTCCGACCAGTAAAAAGAAAAAAAGAAAAGACATAGCACAAACAAAAATCCAACAAACACACAAACAGCAACACAAGCGACACCAACAGCACAAACCAAAACATCCCCTCCTGAAAACAAAACACCTACTACAAAACGTAAACACACACAAGAACCACAGACAAAAAGCAACACAACACAACAAAAATGTTACACCTACATAAATACTAACAATAAAACTTTAACAGATACCATATATAAAAACCCTTCGGTGGAGACCGAATGGAAAACCGTTACACACTCTTCGGAGAATCCTAATCTTAAAATGATTAGGACCTCCATCGACACACATAAACAGTTAAAAGATAAGTTAACCCCTGCGTCATACCCTATAACCGCGTCCTTTTGAAATGTTTCCCCAGCTCCACCCCAGAAATGCCCACCTCAGACACCGAAAACGTTAAATGAAAAAGAATGAAACGAAATTTCATTTCTCACTCTTAGTACGGGTGATATTAAATATAAGTACGTACATACATATATGTATACAGACGTACAGTAGTATGTATATACATAAATACATGCCCACATATATATATATATGTACGTATGGGTTTACCGAACATTTATTAAATGTTCGGTTTCTTTGTAAACAAACAGCGCAAATTACGCCGTACAGTGTTCGGAAATCATCGTTTCCCTTTTGTCCAACACTGACAAAGGAGCGATGAACTAGTTTCAAGCTTATTAGCTATCGTCAGCATTGTATACCTTCCTTTCAGATGATTGAACGTTTGAAGGTTAATATATGTGTGCGTGTATGTATGTATATATATATATATATATATATATATATATATATATATATATATATATATATATACTACGGTACGTCTGTATAGATATATGTATGTACGTACTTATATTTAAGTATCAGCAGTACTAAGAGTGAGAAATGAAATTTCGTTTCATTCTTTTCCATCTATCGTTTTCGGTACGCCCGGCCGACTAACTGAATCTATATGCAAATTAGGCTGCTCAGCCCTTAATATGCATAAGGAAAGTATACACTTTCAAACGTCCAATCATCTGAAAGGAGGGTATACGATGCTGACGATAGGTAATAAGCTTGAAACTAGTTCATCGTTCCTTTGTCAGTGTTGAACAAAAGGGCAACGATGTTTGCCAAACAATGTATGACGTAATTCGGGCTGTTTGTTTACAAACGAACCGAAGATTATAATAAATGTTCGCTAAGCCCATACGTACATATGTATATATGTGTGCATAAATGTATATATATACATACTACTGTACGTATGTATACATATATGTATGTACGTACTTATATTTATATATATAAATATATATCTACATATATATATATATATATATAATTTAATATATCAACTAACATAAGCGCACAGATGCACGCCTATGCCAGCAAATACACAGGTTATGTCATAGTACCTAGGTGGTTCAATGCAGGAGGATGCAGAACAATAATATAAAAGACGTAAAGTAAGAAAATCTTTTTCAAAAAATTTTTTTTAAAATTTTTTTACTAACTTACTTAAATTTTCACTCCAACTAATTAGTTTCTGCAATGGGATAAAGACAGTTACGTAATCTAACTGTCGAGAATTCATTGCGTCATCAGGGAGTCTATTCTCAGCTAAGTCTCCAGGCAATGCGCGGACACTGGCGGCTCATATAAAAATAATAATAATTCGGTAGATAGAACAGCTGGCGAGGACTGAATTCTATGTACTGAAATCCTCACTGCTTCTAGTCAAATGGCCGATTCTAAAGAATCAATCACGTGACACAGAGGCTAGTCAGAAGGAATGGGATGGTAAGATGACTGACGCCTACTAACACCCCAAAAAAAAAATTTTTTTAGAAGTGGTTTTGGCAGGTTTGCTCGACAAATC
Organism: Eledone cirrhosa; assembly: GCA_964016885.1. Taxonomy (NCBI): domain Eukaryota; kingdom Metazoa; phylum Mollusca; class Cephalopoda; order Octopoda; family Eledonidae; genus Eledone; species Eledone cirrhosa. The sequence goes on from OZ024740.1 coordinate 180,153,401, forward strand.
AGTGATTTGGAGATAAATATAGATAATTTAATATATCAACTAACATAAGCGCACAGATGCACGCCTATGCCAGCAAATACACAGGTTATGTCATAGTACCTAGGTGGTTCAATGCAGGAGGATGCAGAACAATAATATAAAAGACGTAAAATAAGAAAATCTTTTTCAAAAAATTTTTTTTTTTAATTTTTTTTACTTACTTAAATTTTCACTCCAACTAATTAGTTTCTGAAATGGGATAAAGTCAGTTACGTAATCTAACTGTCGAGAATTCATTGCGTCATCAGGGAGTCTATTCTCAGCTAAGTCTCCAGGCAATGCGCGGACACTGGCGGCTCATATAAAAATAATAATAATAAAGATTTTCTTATTTTACGTCTTTTATATATATATATATATATATATACAGAGAGAGAGAGAGAGAGAGAGAGAGAGAGAGAGAGAGAGAGAGAGAGAGAGAGAGAGAGAGATAGAGAGAGAGAGAGAGAGAGAGAGAGAGAGAGAGAGAGAGAGAGAGAGAGAGAGAGAGAGAGAGACCAGATTCACTAATTGACAAATAGATAACATCTCGCTCCGAAAAATGTAAACAAAACGGCTGGGAAGACCCTTTAAGTACTTAAATATTAGCCCGTTACACGAGAAGGACGTGCTTTTTGCCTGCGGCATACGACAAAGACGGCTTTTCATCTGAAGAAACCGTTCTCATACAAACAACAAATGCACCGTTGAAAAGTTGAAATTATTATAATGAATAAACGATGTATGTAACATCAACGTCTTCCTTACTGTTATTCTTATATATATATACATATATATATATACACACCCACACATATATATATATATATATATATATACGTTATTCCGGGTTGAATCGGAGGTAACCACAGTAAGGTACTCAATACTTTGATACCCAGATTCCTGATGATTTCTAATGAATGAAACAGTTCTAGTCCTGTAGAATCGCATCTATATTAAAACTATATATATATATATATAGAGAGAGAGAGATCTAAGATCTATTATAATATCCTATTATCATCATTATTATTTTAATTGTCATCATCTATCAATGGACCAACATTATAGACTCTTATATTTTATCTTATTTTATCTTATCATAATATATTCACTTCTAATATAACTAAGTAATCAAATAATTAATTAATTATATAATTAATTTATTAAAATAACCAATACACACATAAATATATTTAATATTATCATGTTTATACCTTCGTATCTCTATATTTTAACCAACACTATAACCACTCTCAATAATCTTAATATGTTTACTTTTCTTCGCACATTTTTTATTTATTAATTTTCATATTTTGTATTGTTTTATATCATCTTCGATGTAACTTCTTTATTAACACTTATTTATTTATTTGCATTTATTCAAACATGTATTAGCATTTATTCATTTATTGTTGATATCATTATTTCCCCTTTATTTTTATTTTTCTCTACCTTTATTTCTCCTTTATCCTTTTATCTCCTCTTTCTCTCCTCCTTTCTCTCGGTCTTTTTCTCTCTATATCTACCTTTTTTTTCCTTTCTCCTTTTTCTTCTTTCTTTTTTCTTTCTTTCTTTTCTCTATCTCTCTTTCTTTTTTCTCTCTCTATCTTTTTATTAATATTATTAATGATGCTATAATATGAATTTTTAAATTTACCGGTCATATAGTAGTTATCTCCGATGATCTGGTTAGGCTAACATCGTATTTGAAATTGAGTGACACTGCCTCAAATGTTCACCAATTTTTAGACAACTTAATCAGTGAAACAATTGTCAGACTGTAAATAAATCCCTTTTTTGTACTGTTGACCATGTTATTCTTCACTTTTTCAATGTTATATATATATATATATATACAAAGACACACACACACACACACACACATATATATATATATATATATATATATATATATATATATATATATATATATATATATATATAAACATATATACATATATCTTTAATATACATTTAAACAAAGATCGATGGAAGTGTGTGTATAAGTGTGTTTGTCCACTTAATTTCTCACAGGATAAAAATTAACGATAGGATCAGTCGGAATTAGTCACACATTTGCAGCATATACAAATGATTTGTGATGCCATGTGTTTTGACATACATTAATGTAAATTGATGAATATGCATTAAAATTATTGAGAAAACAAATTATATTTTCCATCTCCAACATATCACAATAAAACTCGATTAATTTAACAATAATAGTATACACTTAAATACAAATTCAAAAATGTTAGTGAAATAAATAGAAAATATGAAATAATTAATTACAATGTTATGTTGGCATCAATATATATATATATATATATATATATATATATATATATATATATATATATATATATATATCCAGCGAATTTTCAACCGTCAAGGTGGTTTTCCATGGTTATGTCACTATTTATAAAACAAATTTTGTATTTTATCTGATGAAAGCGGTCCGAAATTTGCTTGGACGCCCTTGAAATATATTATAATAAAATAATTATGGTTTTATAAATATAGTTTCCATTTATTAATATATTGAACATTTACACTAGTAAACTGTTGAGTGCTCTATTTCAGTAATCATCTTTTAAGTTTGTTGGAATCCCAACAGATTAAATATAACTTCTACACACATATATATATATATATATATATATAACGAAGGAAAAGTGGTAAGGAACCAGGTGGACCATAACGCACCAAAGTACTCAATACTTGAGGTAGTAGAGTGGGTAATAGGAACCAGTAAGACCCCGACAGCTGAGCTCAAGCCGTTTCGACGGCTAATTCTGGACTAAATGAAAATTTATCCTGGTATTTAAATAGCCGATCTTCTCAAGGGGTAATTCGATATATGGTCAAAGTGATTGTCAAAAATCAGTAGTAATTCTGTGGTTGCAAATTAGTAGGGGAGATGGTGGCTAAACCTGCCAGTAGGAGAAAGAGGGGAGGGGGTGGAGTAGACCCAATCAAGCGTTGGTAGTGCCAGCTACAGCTGGGCATGAGGTCAAAGAAGATACAGGGGAGGGGGGGGGGGAGTCGGAACGGTAGGTAGAACAATGGGGGGTAGAAATATCTAGGAAAGAAAAAATACTGAGAGAGAAGAAAAGCAAATAAGTGTAAAGAAAAAAGTAAAGTAAATTAAATTCTACGACCTAGGTGTCAGGCTATTGTTAGGCTAGAATAAAATAAATAAATAAAGAAAGAAGTAAAGAAATAAATAAATAAATAACGAAATAAGTAAAAGAACTAGGTGGGACGGATAGGCAAGGACCCTTTTAACAGGTATAAGTACGTAAATGATACGGTGACGGGTCAACAAAAGGGGCCAAAATACTAAAGAGACTACCACGAAATAAACAATAAAGGTTTCCATCCCGGGCCAGCAACGACCCAGTGCAGCAAAGTGAACTTGTACGAGATAATAATTCTGAGTCCCGAGAAAAATATATATTAATGCTAACTCTAAAGGATCTAAAATAAGCTACAAGAAAGTTCGTACGAAATAAAGGTAGAATACGGAGAAATAAATTCAGAATCCACCCCACCCAGAAGAAAAGCGATGCAAGAAATACTGAAACGAAAAAATAAGGCATAAGTGCCACTAAGAAATATAGAGGGCACAGAGAATAGTGGGAGCGGTTGGAAAAAGGGGGCAAGTATCCGGGGTCTAAGCCAACTGCTATAAAGGGCGGAGTCCGCCAAATCTATCATAGACTAGGGGAGGGGGTGGTGGGGGTACTAAGGCTACATGGGGCCAAAGGGCAGCCTCGGGTGGGCGAGAAAAGAAGCCGACAAAGGAGAAGAGCTGGGGTAGAAGGACCAAGGAGAGAGGGGGGAAGGAAATAAAGGAAGCGATAAAAGAATACAAAGAAGATCTTACGTCTTCCTTGGCAAGCAGGGGTTACCCATTGCAAAATCGGCAAGTGGGGTGTTATAGCCCTAGTCCCCCCCCCCCCCGGGTCATTATGGGGTTTGAGGGCGAGGTAAGTCCTACGCAATCTATGTTTACATGCAGTAACCAGTTCATCTTTCTTGTTTAGGAGTTGGTCCGTGGAAAACAGCATTTGTAAAGTTTCCTCCGAGCATAAATTGCACGGACGGCGTCCTCCCGTGTAAGAATTGGCTCTGGACAGTAATCTCCAAGTGAGATCATAGGTGATGTTGTTGTCCTTGAGGTCCCATATGTGGCCCGAAAGTGTAGTGGCGTGACGCCGGGCCGGGTTTCGGAAGGTATGTCTATGTTGGTATAGCCGGGTCTTGAAGTCACATGCGGTAAGTCCTATATAGGCTTTGTTGGAGGTATCCGTCCTCACGTTGCACTGGTAGATCACATTACGGTCTCTGCATCTATTGTTGAGTGGGCAAATAGATCTATCCGGGCAGTTACACCTCCTGGTTGGTCCTCCACTGCTATTTAGGTTATTTCTGCCATCGGGGTTGAGTTTTTTGTTGTTAGAGGAGACGATGTTTTGTACGAAGTTTGGTGTAGTGCTGTAAGAGAGTTTGATGGTATTTTTGTTAATTATGTTGTGGTAGCGGTGTTGTAATGGGAAGTGTTTTTCAATGAGCCTAAAGAATAGTTTCCCGATGGGAGTAGTCACCTCTGCGTTGTGGGGAGGATTGAACCATGTTACATTGCGTGAGCGGCGGTGTCTCCTGCTGGTTCCGCTAATGGGAGCTGGACAGTAGGATATTTCTTCCCGGAAACCACTCCGCTTGAGGGCCTGGTTGTAATAAGGCGCATGTTCATCGAATATCCGCTCATTAGCTGACAAACGGGATATGCGGAGGGAGATGTTTTTGACCAGGTTGTTTGTGATGTTCCTAGGATGATTTGATCGGCGGTGGATGTAGTGCAGATTGTCATTAGGTTTCCTGTATGGGTAGTACAGGTCGTTTTCGAGGTCGAGGGTCACGTCCAGGAAGTTTACTCGGGTCAGGGACGTTTGTAGGGTTATTTTAAATCCCCAGTCGCGGAAGAATCTGATTAATTGTTTCCGGACCCGATCTGTACTACTGGGGTTGTACCCTTTAAGGGTAAGGAGCCCATCATCACGGTACAATCCACCACCGAATGCAGGAAACATATCAGTGAGTTTGGCTATTAGGAATAATCCTATAAGATCAGTGACCTCCGCCGAATCCGTGGCGCCCATGCTGACGTCGAAGGGTGAGTCGGGAAATCTTTTTATCCATTTAGAGTCGTCAAAGAGTAAGACTGTCTTCCTGGCGTGGAGGATGATTTTTCTTTCCTGGTCGGTGATGGGCACGAGTGTTTCGGCGAAGTCCAAGGCGACAGTAAGTAGCGGTAAGGTGATTGAAGCATAGTAGCTATCTATGTCGAACTGTATGAATTTAGTTTCTCGTTTATCCTCCATATTGCTGAACCAGGAGATTACTTCCTGGGTGTTGATCCATAGGCTAAGTCGGGTGTGTTGCTTGACTTTTGGTATCACGCGGTCTAGGATTTTTTTGCTGATTCTCCCTATGTCGGACTTCGTTGGGTTAATAAGCCTGATAGAGGGTTTACGGTCAAAATCGGATTTATGGTACCCCCACCACCCCCTCCCCTAGTCTATGATAGATTTGGCGGACTCCGCCCTTTATAGCAGTTGGCTTAGACCCCGGATACTTGCCCCCTTTTTCCAACCGCTCCCACTATTCTCTGTGCCCTCTATATTTCTTAGTGGCACTTATGCCTTATTTTTTCGTTTCAGTATTTCTTGCATCGCTTTTCTTCTGGGCGGGGTGGATTCTGAATTTATTTCTCCGTATTCTACCTTTATTTCGTACGAACTTTCTTGTAGCTTGTTTTAGATCTTTTAGAGTTAGCATTAGTATATTTCTCGGGACTCAGAATTATTATCTCGTACAAGTTCACTTTGCTGCACTGGGTCGTTGCTGGCCCGGGATGGAAACCTTTATTGTTTATTTCGTGGTAGTCTCTTTAGTATTTTGGCCCCTTTTGTTGACCCGTCACCGTATCATTTACGTACTTATACCTGTTAAAAGGGTCCTTGCCTATCCGTCCCACCTAGTTCTTTTACTTATTTCGTTATTTATTTATTTATTTCTTTACTTCTTTCTTTATTTATTTATTTTATTCTAGCCTAACAATAGCCTGACACCTAGGTCGTAGAATTTAATTTACTTTACTTTTTTCTTTACACTTATTTGCTTTTCTTCTCTCTCAGTATTTTTTCTTTCCTAGATATTTCTACCCCCCATTGTTCTACCTACCGTTCCGACTTCCTCCCCCTCCCCCTCCCCTGTATCTTCTTTGACCTCATGCCCAGCTGTAGCTGGCACTACCAACGCTTGATTGGGTCTACTCCACCCCCTCCCCTCTTTCTCCTACTGGCAGGTTTAGCCACCATCTCCCCTACTAATTTGCAACCACAGAATTACTACTGATTTTTGACAATCAGTTTGACCATATATGGAATTACCCCTTGAGAAGATCGGCTATTTAAATACCAGGATAAATTTTCATTTAGTCCAGAATTAGCCGTCGAAACGGCTTGAGCTCAGCTGTCGGGGTCTTACTGGTTCCTATATATATATATATATATATATATATATATATATATATATATATATATATATATATATATATATGTGTGTGTGTGTGTATGTGGGTGCGTGCGTGTCCATGTGTGTGTGTGTATGTGTGTATATGTGTGTGTGTGTGTGTGAGTATGAGTGCATATTAACCTACGTAGACAAATTAGTAATAAACCATTTCGGTATAATTTTCAACGCATTATATTAACAAGTTGGGAACATATTTTGCTTCAATTACGAAGTAATTGGAAAGCTTAAAGTTGATTAATCTATATGTTGGTTTTTATCATGACATTCGCAAATAAAACATGTATTAGTTTATGTCTGTGTGTGTGTATTCGTTTGAGTAGGTAACTATATATCTATTTGTCCTCTGTTCTCCAGTGACACGTTGTGCGCAAGGCTATGAACAATTTTCATTACAATTTCATTATCACCCAGCCGAAAATGTCTGTGGTTACTCACTAATTTCTATCTCTTGATGCAAATGTTTGCGCTCTCTATGTCCTCCGATCATTAGGTATAATATATATGAAATTATATATATATATATATATATATATATATATATATATATATATATATATATATATATATATATGCATATATATATATGTACATATATCAATACATATATGCATATATGCATATATTGATACATATATAGGTATTCATTTTGAGTAGACACACGCTTTTCTTCTAAAGTTATTTGTCAAAGTTCGCTTGGGTGATAGTATTTGCCTATGTTGATTTGACATGTGTTCAATGAGGTTGGTTAAACATGGTATGATTTCAGTATTGTTTAACGGTGTACATATATATACAGTTATTTTCCAAACTCATTGTAATCGCTACGATTTTATTCGTTATAATTTAATCGATAATACATATTGTTGAAAGCAATTATTTATCATTGTTTCATGTGAAACTGCCGCTGGCTCCTTCGATATACGCCCGACGGTATTATCCGTTATAATTCCCAAGGTGTTCTCGTTAAATTGAAATTTTATTGGCTTTTATTTGATGTAAGTAAAGTAATGAAAATATAACGTTGGCGATGTTACTTTACTCTAGGATTATCCTCTCTACTTAAATACAGTGTTAGTACCTACTGCACACAATGAGATGAGGAGCCCCACATCAAGTAGAGTAACTAATTCAAAGCACATTGTATGTAAGTAAGTAACATTTGTTTGAAATGATACGAGAGAGATAATGCTATAACAAAGCACCCCTGCACCCCGCCAAAAGAAAAACATTTTATAGATAACCTCCCAGCAAAAACTACACATCTTAAAAACATTGATAGGAAGCAACCACCTGTGGCAAAAATCAAGAAAAACAATACGTCATGTATTTTGTATCCCTCACTTACCCCCCCCCTCTCTCTCTCTCTCTCTGTATATATGTATACGTATATATCTATATATCAATATATACATGTATATATATATATATATATATAAATATATATATATATATACATATATGTATATTTATTTATATATATATATATATATATATATACATACATATATAAAAATATATATATTTATATATATATATATATGTATATATATATATATATATATATATATACATATATGTATATTTATTTATATATATATGTATATATATATATATATATATACATATATGTATATTTATTTATATATATATATAATATATATATATATATATATATATATATATATATATATATATATATATATATATATATATATATACATATATATATAAATATATATACATATATATATACACACACATATATATATATATATGCTGAAAAATGTTTCCCAGTGAAAAATAGTTTAATTAGGAATAAGTATAAATTAGTAATAAGTATTAGTTAGTATTCAGTTTTAGTTTTAAGTTTTTACCGGTTACGCATTTCTTATGCTTTTCAAAAATAATTGTGAGATAGTGTGCTCGTGATTCTTGCTCTAAAAATCACGAGCACTCTATCTCAAAATTATTTTTGAAAAGCATAAGATATGCGCAACCGGTAAAAACTTAAATCTAAAACTGAATACTAACTAATACTTATTACTAATTCATATTTATTCCTAATTAAACTATTTTTTCACTGGGGAAAATTTGTCAGCATTTTACTTTTCTTTTTACTAATATATCACAAATGGCATACAGTTATATATATATAGAGAGAGAAATATATATCGAGACATATATATATATGTGTGTGTGTGTGTGAGTGTGTGTGCGTGTGTGTGTGTAACCCTTTAGAATGTATAAACACAATTTATTCATACCTTTACACGTACATACATAAATTCAATCCATTTCGTATCGTAATCATATTGCTACAATCAGAAATTCAGTTTTCAAATCATCCATTACCTCCTTTTAACCGAGCAATTGTCCTTGTAAATAGGTATATCTTCAAATTTACTCATGCAAGTAATCATGTGTGATATGTGTACCTATATACTGAAAATGTATGTAATTATATCCTAAAATTAAATTTCGGAAGCTTTCATAACTTTTATCAAAGCCACATATCAATAAGCAACTCAAACTTTACTATTTCTCATATATTATGCATAATTCAAAAAATACAAAGTTGCCACATACATTTATCTTATATATCCCACTATGACTTATCTAATATTTGGTAATCATAATATACAGGCCATGCCAAACTTTGTCTCTAAACATCTAATCATTTCAAAAGTAAAGAATTAAATATTTCAACTGAAAAACATTAATAATGAGTTTTAACATTGAAACACGATTAGATATGATGGTCACATTGGAAGTGCCGATTATGTAGAGCAAGGTATATGATTAATACTTTATTTTACTGACACCCGAAGAGATGATCATTCTAACCCTGTAATTATTCTGCTATTACAACGAATCACACCGAACATAGTTGTATGCCCTATAATTATAAAGGTGAAGTAATGTGGCCCCAAGGTTATGAATATAAATTGTTACAGTTATTACAATCTCCACGTCATTATACCTTTCAAAAATGTTTCTATAGACTGAATTTAGTATACATTTTTTCGATACATAAATTATATATATTATTTATATGACTGCTCCATTATGATTCATCCATGCCAGGCGAAGCTCTTCATTTCAGCACCGGCAGTAATACCCTACTAATGCATCCATACTCTAGAATCCGCGTTCTGTGCATTTGCCTTTCTATCCATATTTCGGTTTTGCCCTGGAAACTTGTATATGTTATTTAGAACGTCAATCATCTCAGCCAGGTTAATATTTTCTGTTTTGATTTGCGATTAACATGATGTACGTTAGTTATTGAAGCTGATTTGTAACACATAGTCTGCTCTGAATGATACAGCATGATCCAAAGATGTATATTCAGAGTTATAACTTGTCACCAAGCTAGAAATCCTACTCTACTGTTTTACTTCTTCTATGATATCGAATGCGTAATCGAACTCAGTGGGATTTCAAAGCTGTGTGAAAACAGCTAGCGCCTTAATACTTCTGCCACTTTGATGCTTTTTACAACGTACAAAGGAGAATATCATTGTATGATTTCCTCTGAATTTTATATTGTAATTCAATATTTCAGGGGGACACGATTTCTATCTTAACAAGTAAATCACATTCAAACGCTATTCTTATATCTGATATTTACTCTAAATATTGTGTGGGAAAAATTAATATTGCGAGTTATAAAACCTTTCCGAATTCTGTCTTTGTTTTCATAAAATAGAATATGCTCTAATAGGTAACAATCATAAACAATGACCCATGAATTCAACTATTCCCATTCCAAAGCCTTGACTTTCTCCCATATTCAAATTATCAAATTTAGATGTTTAAATGACACATTTGACTTTGGTGATATTTGAATAAACGAACACATAAGAGGAACATATGAAAAAAAGTGATGCACCTATTTCATAGTGTTAGGTTTTTTTTATCATACCGCTATTTATATATAACTGGGATCCTATTATGACAGCAGTTACCAAATCCCTCTGTAGTATTTATATTTGACATGCTATATCTTATAGTAATTTCGTTAATGTACACATTTTAAAATCATTTCATAATATTCCTGTTCAACTTACGTATACAGTTGCCGTCTCAGAGAAAGGGGTATAAAAAAAAATACAATGAAGCATTTCTATTTTTGTGCATTATTGATACAAAATCCTAGTTTAAAAGAATTAGAGTTTGCTTTACTGAACATATACATATGATGCGTAGGTTATATTGCTGAATGGATAATATAAGCAATTTCTGATAGTTACGGGTATAAAAGCATTTAGATTGAATATAACACCGGGAATTATTTCTATTACGTTTCTATATGTTACTATATAAAATTAAGTCAGTGTCTCATGGTGCAACATATTTCGTAAGTTTTCATTCCAAACCAACAGTATTGTATTATGGAAGATATCAAGATAAGGAATTGAAATTTTGTTTACTTGATATTAATATAAATATAAATGGACTGATGACAAAGCCATTAAGATAATAAAAGAGGCGAGCATAAGTCAGAATAAACAGATGAATAATAATATTCGTTTCTGATTTCGGGACAAGTTCAAAAACATTTGGGGGAGGGAAAATCCATTAATTCGACCGCAGTGCATTGCGTGTGCTTTATTTTATCGAACCCGATAAAAGCTAAGATCTGCACGTTTTGAGATCAGCAGTTAAAGAGCCGTGACTAAATACCGAAAAACATTTTGTCCGACGCTCTACAGATACTACCAATCCACCAATTACAACAACAACAACAACAGCAATAATAATAATAAAAATAATAAAAATAAAAATAATTATTTCTACTTTTGGCACAAGGCCAACAATTAGCCCAGGGCATTACTGGTGCTTTATTTTATCGACCCTGTAAGAATGGAAGGCAAGATATGAACTCAGACAGTAAAGCGGCATAACTCTATGCTGCAAAATATCACTCCAGAGGCTCTACCGATATTGCCAATCCAAATTAATAATAATTTCTTTATTGACAACAAGGGCCTACATATATAGACAGGGATACGGCGTTACAGAAAAAAACTCGAGTAAGAAAAAAAAACAAAAAACAATAAGCAATACAATAACAATACAAATTCCCCCAATAGGGAATAGAACCACCCGAGGGCAACACCAGTACAGCACCTACCTTGAACCAACCTCCTTGAGAAGAAGATGAAGAAGAAGAAGAAGAAGAAGAACCACTTTTTCTATATCATGGATCGGTTAATAATTTGGGTACTTATTAACAAACTCGTAACTAAAGTAAAATCTAATAGGAGTCGAAGAGAGCTCATTAATACCAGATGCTACTAAAGTAAACATATTTCAACGCCTTGCATTTGTCGTCGTTGTACTACGTTTATTATTTAACAAGTATTTCTTAAAAAAAATGATTGCTTTGAGCCCTTGCTATGCCACAATATTATTTTCTGATCTAAAATATATTTTTCCCCTTTTGATATTCTGGTTACAGAGTACATTTTATCAATAGAATGAGAAAAAAGAAATTAAAGGTGTAAGTACTTCCCCCTTGTATAGAAAGACATGAACTAGAATACACTAGGTTTTTTTTTAAATCAAGTTGTCCTTATTAAATGAATAAAGTTTTTTTCTTAATTATATATATAAATTTTACAATTTTTTGTATTACTATCATCACGAATACTAACAGCACGTACAAGAGAACATATTTCTTCGCGGAGATTTTATATCGATATTAATTTATTTTTTAATACACGTTTTATATTGTATACACAGACTCACACGCTTATATGCACACATACACACACACACATATATATATACATACATATATATATATATATAAATATATATAAATATATATGTATATATATATATATATATATATATATATATATATATATATATATATATATATATAAATATATATGTATATATATATATAAATATATATGTATATATATATATATATATATATATATATATATATATATATATAAATATATATGTATATATATATATAAATATATATGTATATATATATATATATATATATATATATATATATACATATATATATATATATATATATATATATATATATATATATATATATATATATATATATATATATATATGTATGTATGTGTATATATATATATATATATATATATATATATATATATTTTATTTCTAGGAAAACTAAAAGTATTGACCGGAATCATTGGAAAATTGGCTTACTAATTCAAAAGTTTTATAAATATCCAGAGGGTGGTAATTTAATAGAAATCATTACTTTATTTTTATCTGTTCGTTTCCTTATTTATTTATTTATTCATTTTTGTAAATATTTATAAAGATACATCGGCAGAAAATAATTTTACCATGGATTTCATCATTTCAAATGCAGTATCATTTTATCATATTATATATGTATACATACATACGTACACACACACACACACACACATATATATATATATATACAATATTCAGAAGATAAATAACGAAGACTGAATTACATTCCGTCTAGATACATCTTTATATTTTATTTCTTTTTCATCATGCTTCTTATATTTCTACCATATTTATTTTTTTTTTCTAATTATAATTCTGTTTTTTATCTTCTTCTCCGTCTCTCATGTGTATATATGTGTGTGTGTGTGTGTGCATATGAGTGTAAATCTGTATACAAGTCAGTGTAAATCTGCATGAATGTCTGAATGCATATGTGTGTGTATGTGTTTGTGTCTGTATGTCTGTGTGTGTCAGTGTGTGAATTATGAAACTAAATAATCAATTTCTTTATTGAAAACAAAAATTAAATACATAGAAAACTGAATAGATTATTCCTAATGTAAAACTACAAAATCTCGTTACAATCTTATAGTATTTCGTTGCTGACAGAAGCGAGAAATATTTTAAATTGCGAACCATATAAGATTAATCTATCAATCAAAATAGATCAGGCCTTGCAGTAACGTAATTTAACAGTTATACACGGATAGTAATCGACAGAACTGCATATCTATATCTATCTATCTATCTCCTCCCTATTGAAGATTTTGTTATTCAATTTATTTTTGTTATATTTTATATTTTTATATAATTATATTTTGTTATTGTCTCCTCATTATTGAGGATGCCTTTTTTATGTAAACTCCCCCCATTTTACTTGTCCCACTCTTTGATGCCCTGGTGGCAAATAAAAAGAAAGTTATCTATCTATCTATCTATCTATCTATCTATGTATATATATATACCCACCCACCCGCAATCTCAAGAACGTGAAACTAATAAACCTTTGTTTGTACTTTCTCTCTGTTTTGTTCCCGTTCCATTTTTCACCTATATATATATATATATATATTAGGATTGGTGCTCTAAAATAGCGATGTATACATGAATGTATGTATAGTATACCGTATTTTTAATTAAAAACATTTAGAAGAGCATACGCCAAAAAGAAGTAAGTGATATAGTCACTATTCTAAAACTGATAGCGTATGGTCTTCTAGATGTTGCTAATTAAACATACTGTATATTGCCAAATATTGTATACATGCAATCATATATATATACATATATATATATCTATAAACATCCGTATAGAGTGGACGAGTGAAAATAAAGGTTACTCAGTAGCGAAATATAGATTAAGTAGCCACATAACTTACTATTCTGACTCATGTTGGCAGTAGGCGTAGTAACCACTCATGGTAAATTTGTGGGTTTACGAAGCTATTTAACACCTATTTGGATTGGATCCCCATTCACTCTGAAGACTTCTTAAGAGCTTTTTGATGTTTGCGCTGCTGGGGTTCTATTTTCGATTCTCTCCAGACCAGAGTTTGGTTTACATAGTACCAGAAGCCTGAGTCGCCAGACCTGACCACACACACACGCACACACACACACACACACACGCCCACCATATATATATATATATATATATATATATATATATACACACACAAATAAACACAACCTTACACACACACACATATAGACCTAGAAGAAATAGATCCCGTCGCATTTGTTGGTTTAACCCACCATATAATATGGAGGTGGCCACACCATTAGCTAACATCTTTCTTTCCCTTATTACGAAGCATTTTCCCCCTACACATAAATATAGTAAACTTTGTAATAGAAATACTATTAAAATTTCTTACTCTACGACTCCTAACCTTGCACATAACATCACAGCTTCAAATTTAGCTAAACTACCTAGCCGTAGGAACACGTGCAACCCTGTAGTTAGTACTAACTGTAATTGTAGGAATCGGGCTGATTGCCCCCTATCCGGGAAATGCCTCTCTAGTAACATTGTCTACAAATGTAAGGTTGTAACACCCACGTCCCGTAGGGCCTACACAGGGTTAACCGCCAATAGTTTCAAGCAGCGTCTTTACATG
Organism: Eledone cirrhosa; assembly: GCA_964016885.1. NCBI lineage: Eukaryota > Metazoa > Mollusca > Cephalopoda > Octopoda > Eledonidae > Eledone > Eledone cirrhosa. The sequence goes on from OZ024740.1 coordinate 180,168,415, forward strand.
CATACCCAATCTTTTCGTTACCCTCTAAGAAGGAATATGACGTCACTTTCAGCTTATATCTGGAGTCTAAAAGACAACCACACCCAATATAAGTTACACTGGGAGATCCTAGCTAGGGCTAGATCGTATAACGGAAGTAAAAGACCATGTGACCTCTGCGCCGCTGAGGCCCTGGAAATACTCTACGCTACAGACCACATCTTAAACAAAAAATCTGAGGCAATTTCGGCTTGTAAACATAAATTGCACAAAACTTTCCTGTATTACAGCCCCACGTTATACCCTAACGGATAGCACGATCTATACGTGGATATTTTACGTCTTGATGTGGGAGTTAAGTATATGTTTTGTTTATTCCTTTACTTATTTGCATAGGTAAGTATATATTACCCGTATGTTTTGTGAAGGTATGTATACCTTCTCGTACGTATATTTGACTGTTATAGCGTATAATTTTTACATATTCTGGTATTTAGGGTTTGGCTATGTGTATACGGGAGTTTTGCGTCCGCGTGAGTGTGCAGGTTCGTACGTATGGTGGGTGTGTGTATATGTGTAGTTCTTGTTTTAGTTGACTTACGTCTCCGAACATTCGAGTATTTATATGTAGGTATGCGTGTGCGCTTGTTATATACGTATTTAATTACTTATATACGTTTATATAATTATTTATTTATTTGTACACAAGCATACACACACACACATATTTATATGTGCGTGGTTTTGTATACCCATGGTAGGTTTTGCGTATGCTTTTGTATGTACGTATCTGTTTGCGTGTATGTATTTATTTGTTTCTATTACTTCTGTATTGTATTTATTTACTTTGTTCTTAACTCTGTAGCGGAGATTCTTTTGGTCTCCTAGTTAGAATTTTAGTCTA
>OZ024740.1:180174297-180199297 GCA_964016885.1 Eledone cirrhosa
TTCCATTTCTAAGAACCCTCTTTTCCCGTATTTGTTATTTTATGCATATTTGTATATATTTTAAATTTATACACTGTACTGAAATAAATGATAACATAGAAAGAGATTATCCTTAGTTAGCTCAGTATATGGTACTACCCTTCACAGACATGACTCATCCATACAGAATGACTGGTAAGTCCAGGAGAGATTGTCCTTCATCAACATCACCAATGGCTTGTGCACACATAAACATTTTACCATGAGGAATTTTGTCCCTTCATATGCACTCAAACGTACTGAGCAGTCATTGGATTTGCAAAGCTTCCAACTTTCTGATATGATTTTGCATATAGTAGAGTGACATTCGTATATTAAGGGTCAAGAAGATTCGGACTGGTAGTCACCTGAATACATAAGTGGCCAGTTTCGTTCTCGGATTGGCAGCATATTTAGAATGTCGGACGCCATGTTTGCAGCATGGAGTTACGGGCCTTTCAGTCTGAGTTCAAAATCCGCCGAGGTTAACTTTGTCTTTCATCCTTACGGGTTCGATAAAATAAAGTACCAGTAATGTACTGCGATAATTTATGGCCTTGTGCCAAAAAGAGAAATTTTTAAGATCCTCTTCCAAAGTTCGGCCACAAGTAATGTTCTTCTAAGAGAAAGAGCGTGAGAGAGAGAGAGAGAGAGAGAGAGAGAGAGAGAGAGAGAGAGAGAGAGAGAGAGAGTGAGAGAGAGAGAGAGAGTAATAGAAATAGATTGAGAGAGATATTAGAAGTGAGAAATAGATATAATGTAAGAATCTATACCAGAACTTACTGATATATTTAATATTGACTAGAAACGAATGAAAGGCGAATTGACCTTGATGAGATTTTAAATCAGAACGCAGTACATCGGAATGAACCGGGATAAATATTCAATCCAACATTCTAAAACTCAAGAATGACTTTCCGTATTAGAAGTTAGAGAGTTGGATTTGAAATCGTGAGGTTGCATTTTCAATTCTTGGACATAGTGATGTGTTGTTTTCTTGAGCAAGTCACTTTATTTCATGTTAATCGTTCTGCCAGATTTGTGACCAGTATATAGATCAGTAATGAAAACACCAATGGAAACAACCGATTTAGGTCTCGGATCTCGTTGATTGATCATATATATATATAGAAATTGGAATAAATGCTCTGAAATAGCGATATATATGTGAATATAGACATAGAATATTCGAAAATATTCTGTATGTTTATAATAAACATTTTGAAGACCTAATCGCTATAGAATAGAATACGTCACGTATTACAATTAGATTCTCGATAAAAGCAAGGGAAGTAATCTACGCGTTTCATTCTCGTTAGAAATCATCAGGACTACATATCCAGTGCTTTTATCGAGAATGACACAGCTAGAGACTTATAGAATACTTAGCTGTGTACAGGAACTGGTTTGAAAGAGCGGTTGCCGGTCCGGCAGAAATTAGAAATTGGAATAAATGCTCTGAAATAGCGATATATATGTGAATATAGACATAGAATATTCGAAAATATTCTGTATGTTTATAATAAACATTTTGAAGACCTAATCGCTATAGAATAGAATACGTCACGTATTACAATTAGATTCTCGATAAAAGCAAGGGAAGTAATCTACGCGTTTCATTCTCGTTAGAAATCATCAGGACTACATATCCAGTGCTTTTATCGAGAATGACACAGCTAGAGACTTATAGAATACTTAGCTGTGTACAGGAACTGGTTTGAAAGAGCGGTTGCCGGTCCGGCAGAAATTAGAAATTGGAATAAATGCTCTGAAATAGCGATATATATGTGAATATACACATAGAATATTCGAAAATATTCTGTATGTTTATAATAAACATTTTGAAGACCTAATCGCTATAGAATAGAATACGTCACGTATTACAATTAGATTCTCGATAAAAGCAAGGGAAGTAATCTACGCGTTTCATTCTCGTTAGAAATCATCAGGACTACATATCCAGTGCTTTTATCGAGAATGACACAGCTAGAGACTTATAGAATACTTAGCTGTGTACAGGAACTGGTTTGAAAGAGCGGTTGCCGGTCCGGCAGAAATTAGAAATTGGAATAAATGCTCTGAAATAGCGATATATATGTGAATATAGACATAGAATATTCGAAAATATTCTGTATGTTTATAATAAACATTTTGAAGACCTAATCGCTATAGAATAGAATACGTCACGTATTACAATTAGATTCTCGATAAAAGCAAGGGAAGTAATCTACGCGTTTCATTCTCGTTAGAAATCATCAGGACTACATATCCAGTGCTTTTATCGAGAATGACACAGCTAGAGACTTATAGAATACTTAGCTGTGTACAGGAACTGGTTTGAAAGAGCGGTTGCCGGTCCGGCAGAAATTAGAAATTGGAATAAATGCTCTGAAATAGCGATATATATGTGAATATAGACATAGAATATTCGAAAATATTCTGTATGTTTATAATAAACATTTTGAAGACCTAATCGCTATAGAATAGAATACGTCACGTATTACAATTAGATTCTCGATAAAAGCAAGGGAAGTAATCTACGCGTTTCATTCTCGTTAGAAATCATCAGGACTACATATCCAGTGCTTTTATCGAGAATGACACAGCTAGAGACTTATAGAATACTTAGCTGTGTACAGGAACTGGTTTGAAAGAGCGGTTGCCGGTCCGGCAGAAATTAGAAATTGGAATAAATGCTCTGAAATAGCGATATATATGTGAATATAGACATAGAATATTCGAAAATATTCTGTATGTTTATAATAAACATTTTGAAGACCTAATCGCTATAGAATAGAATACGTCACGTATTACAATTAGATTCTCGATAAAAGCAAGGGAAGTAATCTATAGCGATTAGGTCTTCAAAATGTTTATTATAAACATACAGAATATTTTCGAATATTCTATGTCTATATTCACATATATATCGCTATTTCAGAGCATTTATTCCAATTTCTAATTTCTGCCGGACCGGCAACCGCTCTTTCAAACCAGTTCCTGTACACAGCTAAGTATTCTATAAGTCTCTAGCTGTGTCATTCTCGATAAAAGCACTGGATATGTAGTCCTGATGATTTCTAACGAGAATGAAACGCGTAGATTACTTCCCTTGCTTTTATCGAGAATCTAATTGTAATACGTGACGTATTCTATTCTATAGCGATTAGGTCTTCAAAATGTTTATTATAAACATACAGAATATTTTCGAATATTCTATGTCTATATTCACATATATATCGCTATTTCAGAGCATTTATTCCAATTTCTAATTTCTGCCAGACCGGCAACCGCTCTTTCAAACCAGTTCCTGTACACAGCTAAGTATTCTATAAGTCTCTAGCTGTGTCATTCTCGATAAAAGCACTGGATATGTAGTCCTGATGATTTCTAACGAGAATGAAACGCGTAGATTACTTCCCTTGCTTTTATCGAGAATCTAATTGTAATACGTGACGTATTCTATTCTATAGCGATTAGGTCTTCAAAATGTTTATTATAAACATACAGAATATTTTCGAATATTCTATGTCTATATTCACATATATATCGCTATTTCAGAGCATTTATTCCAATTTCTAATTTCTGCCGGACCGGCAACCGCTCTTTCAAACCAGTTCCTGTACACAGCTAAGTATTCTATAAGTCTCTAGCTGTGTCATTCTCGATAAAAGCACTGGATATGTAGTCCTGATGATTTCTAACGAGAATGAAACGCGTAGATTACTTCCCTTGCTTTTATCGAGAATCTAATTGTAATACGTGACGTATTCTATTCTATAGCGATTAGGTCTTCAAAATGTTTATTATAAACATACAGAATATTTTCGAATATTCTATGTCTATATTCACATATATATCGCTATTTCAGAGCATTTATTCCAATTTCTAATTTCTGCCGGACCGGCAACCGCTCTTTCAAACCAGTTCCTGTACACAGCTAAGTATTCTATAAGTCTCTAGCTGTGTCATTCTCGATAAAAGCACTGGATATGTAGTCCTGATGATTTCTAACGAGAATGAAACGCGTAGATTACTTCCCTTGCTTTTATCGAGAATCTAATTGTAATACGTGACGTATTCTATTCTATAGCGATTAGGTCTTCAAAATGTTTATTATAAACATACAGAATATTTTCGAATATTCTATGTCTATATTCACATATATATCGCTATTTCAGAGCATTTATTCCAATTTCTAATTTCTGCCGGACCGGCAACCGCTCTTTCAAACCAGTTCCTGTACACAGCTAAGTATTCTATAAGTCTCTAGCTGTGTCATTCTCGATAAAAGCACTGGATATGTAGTCCTGATGATTTCTAACGAGAATGAAACGCGTAGATTACTTCCCTTGCTTTTATCGAGAATCTAATTGTAATACGTGACGTATTCTATTCTATAGCGATTAGGTCTTCAAAATGTTTATTATAAACATACAGAATATTTTCGAATATTCTATGTCTATATTCACATATATATCGCTATTTCAGAGCATTTATTCCAATTTCTAATTTCTGCCGGACCGGCAACCGCTCTTTCAAACCAGTTCCTGTACACAGCTAAGTATTCTATAAGTCTCTAGCTGTGTCATTCTCGATAAAAGCACTGGATATGTAGTCCTGATGATTTCTAACGAGAATGAAACGCGTAGATTACTTCCCTTGCTTTTATCGAGAATCTAATTGTAATACGTGACGTATTCTATTCTATAGCGATTAGGTCTTCAAAATGTTTATTATAAACATACAGAATATTTTCGAATATTCTATGTCTATATTCACATATATATCGCTATTTCAGAGCATTTATTCCAATTTCTAATTTCTGCCGGACCGGCAACCGCTCTTTCAAACCAGTTCCTGTACACAGCTAAGTATTCTATAAGTCTCTAGCTGTGTCATTCTCGATAAAAGCACTGGATATGTAGTCCTGATGATTTCTAACGAGAATGAAACGCGTAGATTACTTCCCTTGCTTTTATCGAGAATCTAATTGTAATACGTGACGTATTCTATTCTATAGCGATTAGGTCTTCAAAATGTTTATTATAAACATACAGAATATTTTCGAATATTCTATGTCTATATTCACATATATATCGCTATTTCAGAGCATTTATTCCAATTTCTAATTTCTGCCGGACCGGCAACCGCTCTTTCAAACCAGTTCCTGTACACAGCTAAGTATTCTATAAGTCTCTAGCTGTGTCATTCTCGATAAAAGCACTGGATATGTAGTCCTGATGATTTCTAACGAGAATGAAACGCGTAGATTACTTCCCTTGCTTTTATCGAGAATCTAATTGTAATACGTGACGTATTCTATTCTATAGCGATTAGGTCTTCAAAATGTTTATTATAAACATACAGAATATTTTCGAATATTCTATGTCTATATTCACATATATATCGCTATTTCAGAGCATTTATTCCAATTTCTAATTTCTGCCGGACCGGCAACCGCTCTTTCAAACCAGTTCCTGTACACAGCTAAGTATTCTATAAGTCTCTAGCTGTGTCATTCTCGATAAAAGCACTGGATATGTAGTCCTGATGATTTCTAACGAGAATGAAACGCGTAGATTACTTCCCTTGCTTTTATCGAGAATCTAATTGTAATACGTGACGTATTCTATTCTATAGCGATTAGGTCTTCAAAATGTTTATTATAAACATACAGAATATTTTCGAATATTCTATGTCTATATTCACATATATATCGCTATTTCAGAGCATTTATTCCAATTTCTAATTTCTGCCGGACCGGCAACCGCTCTTTCAAACCAGTTCCTGTACACAGCTAAGTATTCTATAAGTCTCTAGCTGTGTCATTCTCGATAAAAGCACTGGATATGTAGTCCTGATGATTTCTAACGAGAATGAAACGCGTAGATTACTTCCCTTGCTTTTATCGAGAATCTAATTGTAATACGTGACGTATTCTATTCTATAGCGATTAGGTCTTCAAAATGTTTATTATAAACATACAGAATATTTTCGAATATTCTATGTCTATATTCACATATATATCTCTATTTCAGAGCATTTATTCCAATTTCTAATTTCTGCCGGACCTGCAACCGCTCTTTCAAACCAGTTCCTGTACACAGCTAAGTATTCTATAAGTCTCTAGCTGTGTCATTCTCGATAAAAGCACTGGATATGTAGTCCTGATGATTTCTAACGAGAATGAAACGCGTAGATTACTTCCCTTGCTTTTATCGAGAATCTAATTGTAATACGTGACGTATTCTATTCTATAGCGATTAGGTCTTCAAAATGTTTATTATAAACATACAGAATATTTTCGAATATTCTATGTCTATATTCACATATATATCGCTATTTCAGAGCATTTATTCCAATTTCTAATTTCTGCCGGACCGACAACCGCTCTTTCAAACCAGTTCCTGTACACAGCTAAGTATTCTATAAGTCTCTAGCTGTGTCATTCTCGATAAAAGCACTGGATATGTAGTCCTGATGATTTCTAACGAGAATGAAACGCGTAGATTACTTCCCTTGCTTTTATCGAGAATCTAATTGTAATACGTGACGTATTCTATTCTATAGCGATTAGGTCTTCAAAATGTTTATTATAAACATACAGAATATTTTCGAATATTCTATGTCTATATTCACATATATATCGCTATTTCAGAGCATTTATTCCAATTTCTAATTTCTGCCGGACCGGCAACCGCTCTTTCAAACCAGTTCCTGTACACAGCTAAGTATTCTATAAGTCTCTAGCTGTGTCATTCTCGATAAAAGCACTGGATATGTAGTCCTGATGATTTCTAACGAGAATGAAACGCGTAGATTACTTCCCTTGCTTTTATCGAGAATCTAATTGTAATACGTGACGTATTCTATTCTATAGCGATTAGGTCTTCAAAATGTTTATTATAAACATACAGAATATTTTCGAATATTCTATGTCTATATTCACATATATATCGCTATTTCAGAGCATTTATTCCAATTTCTAATTTCTGCCGGACCGGCAACCGCTCTTTCAAACCAGTTCCTGTACACAGCTAAGTATTCTATAAGTCTCTAGCTGTGTCATTCTCGATAAAAGCACTGGATATGTAGTCCTGATGATTTCTAACGAGAATGAAACGCGTAGATTACTTCCCTTGCTTTTATCGAGAATCTAATTGTAATACGTGACGTATTCTATTCTATAGCGATTAGGTCTTCAAAATGTTTATTATAAACATACAGAATATTTTCGAATATTCTATGTCTATATTCACATATATATCGCTATTTCAGAGCATTTATTCCAATTTCTAATTTCTGCCGGACCGGCAACTGCTCTTTCAAACCAGTTCCTGTACACAGCTAAGTATTCTATAAGTCTCTAGCTGTGTCATTCTCGATAAAAGCACTGGATATGTAGTCCTGATGATTTCTAACGAGAATGAAACGCGTAGATTACTTCCCTTGCTTTTATCGAGAATCTAATTGTAATACGTGACGTATTCTATTCTATAGCGATTAGGTCTTCAAAATGTTTATTATAAACATACAGAATATTTTCGAATATTCTATGTCTATATTCACATATATATCGCTATTTCAGAGCATTTATTCCAATTTCTAATTTCTGCCGGACCGGCAACCGCTCTTTCAAACCAGTTCCTGTACACAGCTAAGTATTCTATAAGTCTCTAGCTGTGTCATTCTCGATAAAAGCACTGGATATGTAGTCCTGATGATTTCTAACGAGAATGAAACGCGTAGATTACTTCCCTTGCTTTTATCGAGAATCTAATTGTAATACGTGACGTATTCTATTCTATAGCGATTAGGTCTTCAAAATGTTTATTATAAACATACAGAATATTTTCGAATATTCTATGTCTATATTCACATATATATCGCTATTTCAGAGCATTTATTCCAATTTCTAATTTCTGCCGGACCGGCAACCGCTCTTTCAAACCAGTTCCTGTACACAGCTAAGTATTCTATAAGTCTCTAGCTGTGTCATTCTCGATAAAAGCACTGGATATGTAGTCCTGATGATTTCTAACGAGAATGAAACGCGTAGATTACTTCCCTTGCTTTTATCGAGAATCTAATTGTAATACGTGACGTATTCTATTCTATAGCGATTAGGTCTTCAAAATGTTTATTATAAACATACAGAATATTTTCGAATATTCTATGTCTATATTCACATATATATCGCTATTTCAGAGCATTTATTCCAATTTCTAATTTCTGCCGGACCGGCAACCGCTCTTTCAAACCAGTTCCTGTACACAGCTAAGTATTCTATAAGTCTCTAGCTGTGTCATTCTCGATAAAAGCACTGGATATGTAGTCCTGATGATTTCTAACGAGAATGAAACGCGTAGATTACTTCCCTTGCTTTTATCGAGAATCTAATTGTAATACGTGACGTATTCTATTCTATAGCGATTAGGTCTTCAAAATGTTTATTATAAACATACAGAATATTTTCGAATATTCTATGTCTATATTCACATATATATCGCTATTTCAGAGCATTTATTCCAATTTCTAATTTCTGCCGGACCGGCAACCGCTCTTTCAAACCAGTTCCTGTACACAGCTAAGTATTCTATAAGTCTCTAGCTGTGTCATTCTCGATAAAAGCACTGGATATGTAGTCCTGATGATTTCTAACGAGAATGAAACGCGTAGATTACTTCCCTTGCTTTTATCGAGAATCTAATTGTAATACGTGACGTATTCTATTCTATAGCGATTAGGTCTTCAAAATGTTTATTATAAACATACAGAATATTTTCGAATATTCTATGTCTATATTCACAATAATAATCGCTATTTCAGAGCATTTATTCCAATTTCTAATTTCTGCCGGACCGGCAACCGCTCTTTCAAACCAGTTCCTGTACACAGCTAAGTATTCTATAAGTCTCTAGCTGTGTCATTCTCGATAAAAGCACTGGATATGTAGTCCTGATGATTTCTAACGAGAATGAAACGCGTAGATTACTTCCCTTGCTTTTATCGAGAATCTAATTGTAATACGTGACGTATTCTATTCTATAGCGATTAGGTCTTCAAAATGTTTATTATAAACATACAGAATATTTTCGAATATTCTATGTCTATATTCACATATATATCGCTATTTCAGAGCATTTATTCCAATTTCTAATTTCTGCCGGACCGGCAACCGCTCTTTCAAACCAGTTCCTGTAGACAGCTAAGTATTCTATAAGTCTCTAGCTGTGTCATTCTCGATAAAAGCACTGGATATGTAGTCCTGATGATTTCTAACGAGAATGAAACGCGTAGATTACTTCCCTTGCTTTTATCGAGAATCTAATTGTAATACGTGACGTATTCTATTCTATAGCGATTCGGTCTTCAAAATGTTTATTATAAACATACAGAATATTTTCGAATATTCTATGTCTATATTCATATATATATATATATATATATATATATATATATATATATATATATATATATACTTAATACATTAACACAGAAAGCCATTAGCGATACTCCGACCAATTTCCAACTCGCCCAACAAACGTTAGGAAACACCTAAGTATATTCCCAATTACACCTTTGGGATGCTAACTATATTGTATTGTGTGAATAATCGGCTGTATTATTTTATATGAGACATAATAAAATAAATCTCATTACCCATACGATCGTTTCATTATAAGATTTCTACAAGTAAAATCAATATTATATATAATGATTCTTTAAACTTGCAATTTTATATATAGCTCTGATTAATAATTATTTGCTTAATTAATTTTTTTTCATTGAGCCACACCGTGAAAAGTAGCTACACTGCGACTATATCTAAATATATGTCTAAATATATTCATATATCCCTATGAATTTCATATATACTCCCGTACGGTAGAGTAACACTTTAGGCAGTATCTGGCTGCGCTTTCTAACAGCCAAACTACTCGCCGCCTGGCCACCATTCCCACCCTTCTAATTTGACCACTAGCCACGTGATGATTCTTAATCATTTTTAAATTCAGTTCTAGCGGTGATCACTGTAGAAATGTTAGTCCAAACTTGATGAGTCTCTTGATGAGTCTCATGGATAATTCCAGAATCGGATATATCCACAAAGAACGAGCGAAACTGTCGATAGTCGGGACTAGAGGAATTTTGGTAAAGTTTATATGCATATTTTCTTCTAACTTATATTTTAGACATAGCTCCGTTTAGTTGATTATTTATATAGTTAATTTCTACGGGCTAAAAGGAATGACTAAATGAATTTAATCAATACTCAATACTGAGTGTAGTAGAGTGGGTAATAGGAAATTGTTCAAGATCCCGACGGCAGAGCTCAAGCCGTTACGACTGCCATTTCTGGACTCAGAAATAGCTGTCGAAACGGATTGAGCACTGCCGTCGGGGTCTTGAACATTTCATATATATATATATATATATATATATATATATATATATATATATATATATATATATATATGTGTGTGTGTGTATGTGTGTGTGTGTGTGTCTGTGTGTGTGTATGTGTGTGTATGTTAACTTACTGGTGTACTACTTACAACACTCCAATCAATAAACAATGGTGTAGTAATTACGGAGCATTCAATGACGTATGTATCCTCTCTATTTTGATATAGTAGTTCATGATGGAGTATACGCACAATAATGATGCACTTGTAGTAGCAACATTTCCATTATTCATTCTACTATGTAATTCATTGTAATACGTATTTCCGCAATTCTATAATCACCTAATTACTAACATAATATCTATTTATCTATCTATCTATCTATATATATATATATATATATATATATATATATATATATATATATATATATATATATATATATATATATATATACATATATATATATATAAATCTAGCTGTCGTCTGTTCTACGGCGTAGATGTAATTCACTTCGCGCAGAAGTGTTGTCCAAATTTATTGCGGAAATTTTGTAAGTTCAATTTTAATTTTGATACTATTGTGTAACTTGACCCCCCGTCTGAACTGTCAGGCGGTGGGTCAGCTCATCTTTGCCCCTCCCAGGGGTGAAAACCTGTTTTTTAAAATTTTGTGGCATAAAAATTTCAATCTTCTGAGAGAAATGTTAAACGAAGCTAACGAAAATAGTGGTGGGGGGACAGCGGTAAGAGTTGTAAGCTCGCACGCTTTAGTCCCCGCTTCCTTCACAACTAACGTCATAGAGAAGGAAAGAAAAAATAAAAGAAAAACAGACGAATCTGCGGAGAAAAATGACGAAAACACAAATCTGGACAGTGATCCCAACAACGAAAAAAAAAAAATTTGAAAAATTGCATGACAATATTAATACCACAAACAAAGATACGACAAACACAAAAATAACATTTGAAAACAACATCATAACAGAAAGCAAAGCAGACGACAAAGTCAACACCAATAATATTTCATTTGCACAAACAAGAAAGAAATCTTTGACATATATACCTGAAAATATTTCAGATGTGGCACAAAGAATTACAGACGCCAAACAATACATAACTGAAGGGGAAAATGGTATTTTATCGCTAAAAATGCATCAAGAACTCACCAAAGACATTGAAAGTCGGACAGTCGTTTTCCGCACCATCAACAACATTTCTAAAAAACCTCAACAGCCAACACAAACAGAAATCAAAGCAGTACTTACAGAAGTACTTAATGAAACCCCTTTTATAAGAAGAGACAAACTGTATGGAAGCCTGCCTAGCGATTATTATGAAGAACGAATCGGCGGTAAAAAAATGTGCTTTGTCACCGATTCGTTCGACAAATTTTACCTTTTATCCATCTTATATGGGTAAAAGAACTCAGCGCATATGGCTGGATGCAATGATGCCAGATGTGGACTACTGATGGCTCATAGCTGGCTTCATCGATCCAGCGAATGACAACGTGATTTCCATTGGGAAAACCACAGGCAATGCGTTCAGTGGAACAGGTATAGAAATTGTAGTGCAAATGAAGCCTGAACGCATCGCCCAAATACCCGACAGAATCCTATTAGAGGGCCACGGGTATATAAACATTAGCGTGGAGGGGAGAAGGCCGTCCTGTCATATCTGTGCAGGCAGAGGGCACCCGAAGGCGGCTTGTCCCCAACTCAACAAAAAGAAAACCCTGCTACCAACACCAGCTCCACCATCACCACAACAGATAAACAAACAACAAAACTCAGTCCCACCCAACCCGTCCCTCAGTAAAACTACACCACCACCACAACACAAACAGTCACAACACGTTACCCAAAAACAAAATACAGTCCCACCCAACGCCTCACTCAATAAAACAACACAACCACCGCAGCCACAACACACAACACAGTCTAACATAGTGACATCCATCTCCCTCACAAAGAAAACCAACACGGAAACATTACCAGCAAACATACCTCTTCCCTCGAACACTGAAGATAACCCAACGAATTCGGAGGAAGAAACGGATTCCTTCAGACAGATTAAAAGGTAAAAAAGAAAACATGTGCAAAACACACAAGGCCAAACAACCCCTCCCCAAATATCAACACAATCCAACAAAACACAAAACACCCCTCCAGCAACAAACAAAACCAAACCTGCCCCTCCCCTCTTCGAAACACTCACACCATCCGAAAAAAGACATTACACTATACTTACATCAACAGAAACAATAATAAATTAAATGAACTCATAAACAATAATCCTTCGGTACAAACCGAAGGTGTAAACTTTGTTTCTTCAGAAAACTACCCACATTTAAAATTAATAAAGATCCCAATGAACCTCTACCAAAAACTAAAAAAGGATTTTAAGGAGGACGTAGGACCGCCCTCTGTCAAACCCATAAACCACGTCCTACTAAAAGGATTCCCCCTCCACTTCCCCTCCACAACACAACTCCAAACACCCCAACCCCACCACACACTGACGACCCCACACCACCACAAGACACCCCTTCACCCAACACCCCCGACCCCATGGAAGTCGTGCGACTCGAACCCCGGGAAGCAGAAAGGTAGGTCTCTACACTCTCCTTTGGCTTTGCCGTCCACATGAATGTGTTAAGAGTAGGATGTTTGAATGCACGTGGCCTGGGCTCAACTTGGAAGTAAGCAAAGCTTCTAAATGACCTCAGGTCACGTGGTATAAATATAATGGTTATCTGTGAGACTCGGATCAGCGTCGTGCGGCAGCTGGCCCCTACCTTCGATGACTTTGAGGTGCATGCATCTCTCTGTCAACCTGGAAGTGGGGGTGGGGTTGTCGTACTGCTGGAAAAAAACACCTGGATCTCGCCGTACAGGTTGTTCACTCGGACCCGGAGGGTCGTTTGTTGGTGCTAGACGTTGGCAGTAGTGAAATGCGGCCTTGAGACTGGTCGCCGTCTACTCCCCTTTCGGAGCTGAACGGCCCGACTTCTTCCAGCGTTTGGAGACTTTTCTGGGAACGTCGCGTTGCCTGCTTCTAGCGGAGAATTGGAATGACATCCTAGATGCACGTTGGGACTATGCAGGAGCATGTCCTAATAGAGGGGGTCGTAACAGCCTCAAGGGGTTACTCGACCGTTTTAACTTGGTCGATAGATATCGACTAGATTTTCCAACTGTGCCAACCTGGACTTGGACGAACCATAGTGTTCAATCTAGATCGTACTTAGATATATTCTTAGTTAGAAGTAAGGATAGGGACATATTAAGCTGTCCAGAAATGCTCACGGTTGGCTATACGGATCACAAATTAGTGACCTGCGTAGTCAATCTCGAGAAAAAACATAAACACGGTCCCGCTTACTGGAAACTTAATTTGTCTTTACCGGCAAAAGAGACTTACAGAAACCGGATTAGCCGATTAGTTAAGGAGAGGTTGACGGGTGCAATCGTCAACAACCGATGGTGGGCATCTCTCAAAAGAGAGATTAGAACAGAATCAATACGTTATAGCAAGATGTTAGCTGCCGATAGGAATAGAAACGAGAAAGAATTAACAGGTAAATTAGAAGAGGCAATCAAGAGCGAAGATGTGGCCAGAGTGCTGGCATCGAGAACGGCCTTGAACCAGTTTTTCGATGCAAAGCACGAAGGCTGCGTCATTCGAAGTAAAATACGTGCTCTAGGTAATGAGGGGGCCAAAGCCGTTGGCTGGGCTTTCCTGACAGAAGCTAAGAGTGGAAATCGATCCACCATCCGGTCGTTGCAAGACGAGGATGGACGGGTGATCCGGGAGCCTAAGCAGATGTGCGAGGCCTTTCAAAGGCACTTTGCCCGATTATTCGGGGGAGACGAGGGTCCGGGCGGGGACGTGGATTTCGGTCCATACCTCGACGGCCTGCCACGTCTCTCGAGCGAAGAGGCAGAGTCCTGCGAGCGACCAATCTCGGCTGATGAGATCGGCGATGCGCTGAGCCAATGCAGCAGACGCAAATCCCCAGGTCTCGATGGTATACCTTACGAACTTTATTTAGCAATGCCGGTCTTCTTCTCCGAACTCCTCGAAGCGGTCTACTGCAATTGACAGCAGAACGGGAGAATTCCTTGTTCTGTAGCCAAGGGCGTAGTCTCCCTGGTGAGGAAGGACGAGAGCAAGGGGGATAGTATAAATAATTTTCGGCCCATAACCCTGCTAAACACAGAGTTAAAGATTTTGGCCAAGGTGTTAGCAAAGAGGTTGGCGCTTCGTGGGTGGCCTGGTGGGAGATGCGAAGACATGTGCTATCCCATCCAGGTACATTCACGATAACCTTCACCCCATGCAATACATCATAGAGAGGGTTGGCAACAAACCCGGCTTCGGTGGGGCCCTGATCAACTTGGATAAGTCTAAGGCCTTCGATAGGGTCGACCATGGTTACCTGGATGCGGTGCTAGCGGCGGCTGGGTTCGGTCCTGTTTTCAGAGGCTGGATCACTGCCTTACATAGCAACCACATCTGTTCTAGGATCAAGGTGAACGGCTACCTTTCGAAGCCGTTCGAAATCACACGATCCATTCGACAGGGGTGCCCTCTCTCCTCCCTTCTGTACGTATTGACTCTCGAGCCTTTACTGAGGAAGTTGGAGTTGTTGCAGGGTATCCCCCTGGAACCAGGATTGAGCAAAGCGGTGTCGTCCTACACCGTGACGTAACAGTAATGGTATCGACCGACTCGTAGGCACGCATTAAGGCTACGGCACCTACAGGTATTCCTCACTGGTCAACCGGTGTGGGCTCCGTTCGTGAAACGAGCCTTTCCGAGACTCGTCTCGCTCACCGAGCTGCAGTCCTGGGTCAAGAAAAGATCCGGAAAACTGGGAGACTGGCACACTGAGTGTGCCCAGGCGCTCAGGGCTCTCTGGCAAGCGGGCCAGACCATCGGTGGAGAATCCACCTCATCATTCTATAGAGGGCTGGTGGCTAGCAGGGGCGATGACACGCTTGGAGAGTCGCTGGACATGGAAGAGGACGAACTGGCCAGTCTGTTCGGTAGGACTTTCGGCCCGGGACCAATGGACAACTTCCAGAAGTCACTAGCCTGGCAGTGCTACCGGGGGGCTCTACCCGTTCGAGAGAGGCTCTTCAGACACGGGCGCCCGGGCAGGGATCCCTCGAAAAAGATTTGCCCTAGATGCATGCGTCACGAAGAAACCGTTGCGCACGCATTGGTGCAATGTCCGGGAGTGGCTGATCTGTGGGGCTACGCCGAACGACTGCTGTCGCGGGTGGCGCAGATTCGATTGACCGCCGAGTCCGTGATGACAATCAAGCCGCCTCCCCTCTTCACAAAGGAAGCAGAGGCGGTTTTTCTGTGCGTAATAGCCATGTTGAAAGAGGTTGTTTGGTGGACACGATTGAAAGGTCTGAGGTCAGGCAACTTCTTCTCTGGCCATCGTCTGGTCTACTTCTTCCGATATCACTTCGGAAGAAGGATAACAATGGAGAGAGAGGTGGTTGGCCACAGGCAGTTTTATGAAAGGTGGCTGATAGTGGCGAGAATGGCTCGTGTAAATGGGCCTTTTCTGTATACCATCCTGTAGGTAAAGAAGTGAAGGAGAGGGGAGCACCTTCTCCATGTGCTCCCCGGGCAAAGGATTGCACACTTTTTCGGGGGGGGGGGTGCAACCCCCATCACGTCCCCCCCCCTTTTGGGGTTGTTTTCGATTATTTTCATTTTATACCCTTTTTACTCGATTTTATGTAAACTCCCCCTTTGTATTTGTCCCTTCTTTTTATGCCTTTATGTAAATAAACAAATATATCTATCTATCTATCTATCTCATCGAAGACGATGAGCTCATCAGTATGTTTGGTAGGACTTTCCGCCCGGAACCTATGGACAACTTCCAGAGGTCCCTGGCCTGGCAGTGCTACCGAGGAGCTCTACCGGTTCGTGACAATATCTACAGGCACGGACGCCCTGGCAGGGATCCTTCCAATAGGACGTGTCCAAGATGTGCGCAGGACATTGAAACAGTTCTGCACGCAATTGTACACTGCCCGGGTGTAAGCGACCTGTGGAACTATGCAGAACAACTGCTGTCGCGTATGGGACAAATACAGTTGACTGCCGAGTCCATAGTAAGGATCAAACCGCCAGACTCTTTCAAAAACGAAAGAGAGGCGGTTTTCCTCTGTACGGTGGCTATGGTGAAAGAAGTTATATGGTGGACGAGGTTGAGAGGACTGAGGACAGATGCCTTTCTCTCCGGACAACAATTGATTCCCTTCTTTAAGTATCACTTTAGAAGGAGAATCAGGGTGGAGAGAGAGGCACTGCACCCCAGTAAATTTACTGAAAGGTGGGTGAATGAAGCGAAAATGGCCCGAGTGATTGGGCCTTCTCTGTTTATAAGCCTGTAGGTTGAGGAAGAGAGCAAAAGGAAGAAAGGAGCACTTGCACAACACGCTCCTCGAGTTGAGGGTTGTTCTATCGACGGGGTATTAAACAACCCATTTGTGGCGCCTCCCCCCTATTGGGGATTTCGATTGTTGAAATTGTTTGTTTTTATATTTTTTACACGACTGTATGTAAAATCCCCGGCATGTCTTTGTATTGTCCCCTTTCTTGTTGCGCCCTTGTGGATAATAAAGAAATCTATCTATATATATATATGTCTATATATATATATATATATATATATATATATATATATATATATACATAGAGAGAGAGAGAGAGAGAGAGAGAGAGAGAGAGAGAGAGAGAGAGAGAGAGAGAAAGAGAGAGAGATAGAGGGAGAGAGAGACTGTGGGTGTATCTGTGTGAGTGGGAAAGAGAGAGAGAGAGAGAAAGAGAGAGAGAGAGAGAGAGAGAGAGAGAGAGAGAGAGAGAGAGAGAGAGAGAGAGAGAGATAAAGAGAGAGAGAGAGAGAGAGAGAGAGAGAGAGAGAGAGAGAGAGAGAGAGAGAGAGGATGCATTGATTAAATTCAAATTTCGAATAGTGTATCTTACACGCTAACAAAAGTTCAATCACCTTTATATCCCTTTGAAATTTCGTGTATAACATTGGCCAAATCAACTCATTCCCGTCCGATGCTTAAATGTTAATTCTATTAAAATACATGGAACTCATTAATTAATAATCATTTCTATTGAAAATATTTCATTATTATTCAATATATTATCATATGTTTTCGAATACATAAATAACATTAATTTATCATTAATGTTTCGCTCAGCTGTAAATTATTCGCATTTAATCTAACTAAAATATGAACTTGAATAGAATTAATTGCAATTAAGTACTGCAAAATATAGAAATTTATATAACATATCGGCAATGTTTCACCTGAATATTATTTATATTAGTATTAGTTAATACTTAGCCGCTATTCTTACTATAAGAGTATAATCATGCATATTTTAAAATATTTATTATAATAATTTCTTCACAAATAAGGAATTAATTTTATAATGCAGGGATAGTGGTGACATGTGATAACAATTGAATTTCTATTTCGATCATAATACAATTACCTCCCCTTATTCCTGTTTCTCATTTAGCTGTACTATTATACATGTATAAACTCGGATTAGCGTAGTAATAAAAGGTTGGATGATAGCTCCAACGTTGAAATTGAAATTATACGTATGCCTCTGTGAATAATTGCATCACACCATACACACACAAATACACTCACACAAACACACACATACACATACACACACACATGCACACACGCAGATATATATACATATATATGTATATATAGATATATGTATACATATATACATATATAAGTATAATAAAGATGCATATAATCTACCAAATCTACTAATGTATAGAGTAGTTATTTTACCTGATTACCCCAGACCTGATAACGCCAAACATTTTAATTACTTCTCTAAATAGATTTATTTATTAATATATCTTATACTTTCATTGACACGTCTAAGACCTAGAGAGAGGTACGCTTATAAATTGATATTAAGTGCTCCGCCCCTGTTAAGCTGATTTATACTGTTTGGGGTATTATTTTCAGCGTCACTATAAGCCCATTGTATTGTCCTAATATATTGAGTTGGATATATTCATATAGTAATTTACTGTAAACACGTTAGACACTATGCTGTTTGGCAACTGGATACATGTATGCTATATATTAAACTTCTCTTATTCCCATTAACTTCTCCCCTGATGATGGAATTGTAATACTTCCAATATTGGTCTTTGCAAAGGTTGTGAATCAGTAAAAGTGTTTCTTGAATTCCAGAAACCAGCATTAGGGAAGCATATGAGGAAATCCGATTTATCTGAATCGGTCTAGCTCCTATCCACCCAAATCTTAATTCTGGTGAAAGTTTAATATGTTTAATTACTTCATAACTCATTCTTTTATTGTAATGTATAATGTTTAGATATATCACTTTATACATGTATATATATATATATATATATATATGTGTGGGGGGGGGGTAGTGGCATTGCACGTATATGTGTATGATTTCATCAAAACACTCCAATGCATCTATATCTATCTGTTTATATATCTGTGTGCGTGTGTGTGGTCAAGACACTAAACTGTATCCGGTTCTGAGGCTATAGATCATAGCACTGGAGATGTGAGGAGTATGTAGTTACCCCTTAGTGATTACACCCAGCTTCACTATGGCTCAGTGTGGTAGTACTTGTCAGGGTGCCATCTATGGATTAATTATTCTTATTGGCAATGCTCATCGTACCAAGCCCCTGTATCTGTGGAGATGTTTTGTAGCATCCAGCCCCTACGCACTATTCTAACTTTCCTTGTGCCTCCAAGGAATGTTATGAGCCATTCGCTATGGCAAGGATACCGATGTAAATTCTACTACCCGAAGAACTCGCGCTCACCATCATAGTTTGCTATGCTATGACGAATGAACTCCGTGTCTAAAGGTTGAGTTCAGTTCAGCACACACTACCCTTCATATACAATCTTCACTGTGCTGGCTTGAAGAACATGTCTGCCACAACGAACAATTCCAAGCCCTGTATCGAATGTAGAGGCGAGGAGAGGAGTGAAAACGACAGGTGTAAGATGACATAGAAAATGTAGTGGTGTATAGCTTTCCCTTTCCTCACTACCACGTTGATAAAATAGAGTACCGTAACACAGTGGGATTGATACAATCGACTTTCCCTTTCCCTTCAAATTGTTAAGTGTTAGATACATCATAAGATGTTTCTGATTGGAATAATATTCCTCATTCATCCCTTTGTAACGACTCAGCTACTTCAAAACCACCATATGTGCATTGTGCCGAATTTAGAAAAATAGTGTTAAAAGAAGTCTAGTAAAAAGGAAGGAAGAATTATTAAAGTGTGAAAATGTTTTGGGTATTTACTTACAATATTCTACGTTCTGAATTCAAGACACGTCGAAGTCACCTTTGCCTTTCATCCATCCGCTGTCGAGTCAATAAACCAACAGTTATCTATCAGAATATAATTGGTATTTTCGCTAAATAAAGGCTGCTGATTGGCAATATCGGTAGAGAGTCGGATACTACGCTTTGCAGCATAGAGTTATGGCCCTTTATTGTATGAGTTCAAATCTCGCTGAGGTTAACTTAGCCTTTAATCCTTATGTGGCCGATAAAATAAACACGAGTAACGTACTGGGGTTGATTTAATCGACATTCCCTTATCTCCAAATTTCTGGCCTTATAACTATACTAGAAATCATTAGAATACGGCAGGCTACCTTTTCTGAAAATACAGTCATACGATATTGCTCATTGGAATAACTTTCTGCATTCATCGCTTTGTAGCGACACAGCTTCTACAAGAACACCAACTGCACACAACATAAGCAACACCAAACAGAAAAGTAGTACCAAGGACAGACAATAGGTATCATTAGTCATTCATACAGACACGGATTAGGGACAGCAACCAATTCGTCTTGCCACGAATTTGGACATGGAGTTTCATTTCAATCCCCGTTCTTGTCAAATAACTGGTGTGCAGCTATCAACTTCCTTTATATTTATGATACTCTGATATATATCATTTCACTGAACATGTCAATTGAATACGCTGCTGGAAAAAAATAAGACAATATATACATGTCTACGTTACTAACTAATGTCTTCTTTCTTATCTCTTACAGAATTGATGTATAATTCTAGCCTATGTGGTTTAGATAAAATACAAATCAATACTTCTACATTTTGCATTGTTTAATTTGGAAACACGATAAGAAAGGTTGACTGGTTGAAGTTAAAATATATTGTTTGCCAATTAGTAAGACAGATATAACATTAAGTGCATGCTTTAAATAATATTCGACACAAAATAAACTTTTCTGAAAAAGAGAAGCAAAGTCGTGCTGTATATAATAGACGTAATAATGTGTTAGATATATGTGTAGTTGCAAATCTCACCCAATGACTATATGATTCACGGTTCAATCACAGCGAATAGTTTTTATGGCAAGTATCTTCTACTATCATTGGAAATATTAAAGTTGTTGGAAAGATATTTTGAGACGAAAACCCTACGTCTTCTTTTCCTAAAAGTGACCTAGAGACAGAGTTCTCAAGCATGCGTTTTAGTGGGTCCTATCAGAAGAAACTCTCTCCAACAGTCTTAACTGTCTCTAATTTATCCGTCAGTATCCCGAACCAAGACCAGCTGAGCAAATGTATGCTATCCCACCATCTTGCTCGGGTTCTAGCCTGTATAGCTTCTCGATTGATTTCGCTTTGTAGCAATCGACGTATTATATGAAGTAGGCTAAAAACGAAATTGTTTCATATCATACACAAGCACTATTTATCCAATCATTCTGTACAGTAACAAAGGTTCGTCGTTATTCTGAACAAAACCTATTAAATACTAAGCCGAAGTTTCTTTTTTAATTAATACGTTCTTCTATTCAAATTTTCTTAAACTTAATTAAAGTCTTCCTATCTCTGAATGGGAAATGGTTGTTACACTAACTACTATAAATCCTGAAAAGTATATTATTTGTTTTATACTACAAAATACTAAAAGCGAACAAATTGTTTGCTCACAGATAACATTTGATTTTATATTTTCACACTTAAATGTCAAAAGTGAACATTGGGCAATACTACTGCTATTACAAAATAGTGATTTTAGTCATTCTGTTTGCATTCACTAATGTGTTAGTTCTTTTCAGTATATTATATATCTCATATAATTCTTCCAATATCTAAATATAAATATTGGTTAAAATGAAAATTTATATTGATTTTTCTTTCACTTATACATCGTAGGTGAATGTTCATATTTTCACGAATGTACACACAAATACAATCAGATGTAAATACACTCACGGATTTACACATGCACACAGAAATAGGTTGCTCGCATCATAACAAGAGAAAATTGCTGTAGACACATATACGCACGAGGAGACACAAACAAATTGACTCCATGTATGTATATATTCATATTACTTTTTCTATACATATATATATATATATATATATATATATATATATAAATGTAAGTATGTACACGTACACACGTGTGTATGTATATATATACATATAGACACACACACACATATATATATATATATATTAAATGCAATCTCAGTTTTTCGAATATTAGTAATAACATTTGATTCGTTTGCAAGTATGCAAACAAGCCTCAAGTTTATAGCCATGTCAGTAGAATGAACTCTTCATTCTTGCTCTTTGAAAGTAGATAGTATTTTATGAAGTAAACATCGGCTGAGTAGCCTCATTTGCATAGCGAACGAGTTACGACTTACCATCACGAATATTATAAATAAAATTAGAATTTTATTTCTCGCCCAGGCAAAGCTGATACATAAATGTAAGAATGGACACGTACACACAAATATATATATACATACATATAAATATATAAACACACACACACACATACATGCACACATACATATCAAAGCCAGTGTTGAACAAACAAGTGGCGATCGGTCACTAGCATGGCTCAGCTTAAAATGGGGCCGTTTCTTTACAAACGAATCTAACATTATTAATGTTCAATATTACAGTTAGCGGAGGGCAGTATCGGTTGAGCGTCGAACACCATGCTTTGTAGCATAGAGTTACATCCCTTTAAGATCTGAGTTCAAATCCCGCCGAGGTTAACTTTGCCTTTCATCCTTACGGGGTCAATAAAATAAAGTACCAGTCACGCACTGGGGTCAAGTTAATCGACATTCCCCTCCCCCTAAATTGGTAGCCTTGTGCCTATATAAGAAACCATTATTCATGTTCAATATAACCTATAAGTACATACGTATATGTATATATGTGTGTGTAATATATATATTTATACACACACACACACACATATATATATATTTATATATATATATATATATATATATATATATATGTGTGTGTGTGTGTGTGTGTGTGTGTGTGTGTGTGTGTGTGTGTATGTGTATATATAAATATATATATGAATATATAAATATATAAATGGAAAAGAATGAAACGAAATTTCATTTCTCACTCTTATTACTGCTGATACCTAAATATAAGTATGTATACGTACATATATATACTTGTACAGGCGTACAGTGTATATATATATATACATACATGCACACACATATATATATATATATGTAAGTATGGTTTTACCGAACATTTATTATAATTTTCGGTTTGTTTGTAAACAAACAGCCCGAATTACGCCGTACATTGCTCGGCGACCATCGTCACCCTTTTGTTCAACATTGACACAGGGACGATGTACTAGTTTCAATCTTATTAGCTATCGTCAGCATTGTATATACTTTCAAAAGTTCAATCATCTGACAGAAGGTATACTTATATTTAAGTATCAGCCGTACTAAGAGTGAGAAATGAAATTTCGTTTCATTCTTTTCCATCTATCGTTTTCGGTACGCCCGGCCGACCAACTCACTCGATATGCAAATTAGGCTGCTCAGCCGTTAATATGCATAAGACAAGTATATACTTTCAAACATTCAACCATCTGACAGAAAGGTATACGATGCTGACGATAGCTAATAAGCTTAAAACTAGACCATATATGGAATAATTCTATTCGGCTAACTTAAATGCAGGTAATCGGATTTAATGTTGATTTGTTTATGAAGTAAGGAATTCCACCTCCCTCTCGAAAGAGGCATTACTATGGTCTTCGAGATAATATTCTCAGAATAGCTAAAACGTATTCCTGGTAGATCGCTGAGCTGAAATGTACGGAGTGTAAACTAAATACACAAACTGGCCTGGAAACATACACGTATGTCATGCTATATACTTATCTAATTTGGTTCGTTTTGATTCAAACGATCAATTAATACAAGAGCATCCCTCGTAGCCATTCTATTCGGATTTATATCACATTTGTATGTAACAACAATAACATTCCTCGTCTAATGCATGTGTTTATGTATTAAGGAATAGTGTTGAATTTGAAAGGGTTTAAGTGTGGCCCTTCTATGTTGCGTCAATTGCGATTGCATACAGATGTTGTCGCTAGATGTAATATAATTTAATTACATAATACTTAGTCTGTTTACAACAAGATGAATGGAAGCCTTCACGCTAAAAAGGCAATGAAACTGCTTCAGCGTATTTGGAGAAACGTTTTATTAGCTTGTAGTGTATGTACATATAACTTTGAATTTAAGTTATTTTACGTAGTATATCACATAAGCTTTCTACGTCTGTGTTGATAGACACTAATATCTACAAAATGGATTATATACTCTTCTGCGGAACCATTTCATAGATTTGGGTATCGGAGTTTTGTGATGAATGTTGATAAAACTTATCCTTCTCGAAGCTGAATGTCCAACAGTTGAACTTTCCCCTACACACTAACGTATTTCTCATTCAAGACGCACTGATACGGCTGCATGCAATGATCTATTTTGAGTTGTGTGATCTCCTACTGAAAATTAAGTTGGTGACATGATGTTGATTACCGACCTAACGGCTAGATATCTACCAATTTTCAAGGCATATTTGAATACTTGATTATATCTAAAATAACCCTTAATCGAGTTGTTTTTATTTATATAGTTGGTTCCATACGCCCTGGGGGAAATCGTAGGGGCAGAGTAGTAACGTACAGCGTTCTTGAATGAAAGGCAAAGGTCACATCGACTTGCTTTGAACTCAGAGAAAATAAAGCCGAAAAAACACCGCAAAGCATACTAGCCGACGGTCTATCGAATCTGCCAATTCACCCCTTAATCCTATCTTGTGTTTGAATATGTATAATCCATAGCCCACTTCTGTTTCCGATCCTTCAAACTATATATATATATATATAAATTTTAGTACAGCATAGACGAAGCTCTAGTATACGGCCAAGCTAGCGTGTATGCTTATTCGGTTTGTAGCTTTAGCACTCAGATGAGGTAAGACCCCAGAATATAACATTATGTTCAGACAGCTTAGCAAATTAGATATAGCAGTTGGCAGTCCGACCGCATCACCTGAGCAACGAAAATACAGGACCCAGGTAAAGATTTGGTACTGACCTGGACATAACGTTGAGGCTGGGTGTAAAATATA
>OZ024740.1:180204297-180266797 GCA_964016885.1 Eledone cirrhosa
TAGTAGTAGTAGTAAGGTGTTCGATGTTGTGATAATGGTTAGCAGGGATGTGTGTCAAATGGCTATTAAGATAAGTGTGTGTGTGTGTGTGTGTGTGTGTGTGTGTGTGTGTGTGTATAGCAGAGCAATTCGTGGTAGCAGGGATGGTCAGTAAGAATGTGTCTGTAAGCAATGGGGGGGTATTTTAGCATGTCAAAAGATATTTTTCAGCTTTTGTCTTATACGGAGAAGTGCGTGTGTGTGTGTGTGTATAAGTCTCTTTGTATGTTAATGTACGCGTGTGTATGTGTGTGTGTATATATGTGTGTGTGTGTGTGTGTGAGTGAGAATGTGTGTGTGGGGGGGGGACCAGTATTTTTTTCCCCTGTTAAAATGGTGTACATTATTAGATTTTTTCAGTAAAATTGGTTCTCTTAATAGAACATCAAAAATCTTAATAAAAGGTGTGAAATGATATTCACTATATATATATACACATACATATATTCACTATATATATATATATATATATATATATACACATATATTTTTTGTGTTGCACCATAGAGCATGTGTGTTTACGTATGTCATTGTGTTTATATGTGGGTAGAGATGTGTGCTGATGTAGGTATGTATGTTGACGTGTGCATGTTTTGGGTTCGTCTTAGGGAGAAGTGTTTAGACGTGGTCCGTATTTGTTAATGAAGTAAGATTCCTTGCTGATGCACTGGGTGTGGGTGGCATTTTCTTTAAATTTGTAGAGGGGAAAGATTCTGAAGTTGGGACGATTTGGGGCGGCACAGGTATCAATGTGTTCACTCAGTGGTATTTTCCTGTATTCGCGTATTTTAATTTGGGATCTATGGACAGTCATGCGTTGGCGGAGGCTGATTTTGGTCTGGCCTATGTATTGTTCTCGACAACCTGAGCAAGTTAATACATATATTAGATTTTCCGATGGACATGTGAAATTGTGTTTTACTATAAAACGTTGTCCTTCTTTGAAATATTAATTCCGTACCCTCTATTAGGTTGATGCAAATGCCACAGTTGGGTCTATCGCATTTTTTTTACTGTGGGTTTCGTTGTTGTGGTTGGCATTACTTTGGCATGTGTTAGGATGTTTTTCATTGACTTGGATTGTCTTTTGCTCTTTATGATATCGTGTGTTCGTAGGATTTGGTTCATTCTATGGTCCTTTTTCAACACAGGGATGTTCTGGAGGATGGTGTCAAAGGCCTCATTGTTGAGGGGGTTGTGTGTGGAGATGTATGGAAGAGCTTTTAGTTTCGGTTGATTTACTTTAGGGTGTCTAAGGTCCTGGGTACTGAGTTTTAGGGCACGTTGGATTCCATTGTCAATTAGTGATGCAGGGTAGTCCCTGCCTATGAGTGTGTCCTTTAGTTCTTGTAGCCGTAAGTAGCAGATGTTTTTAAATTGTAGGGAATATTAATTTTACGTGTCTAGGGTGGCAAGAGTTGAAAGGGAGATATTGTTTGGAGTCTGTGGGCTTGTAGTATATGTCTGTTTCTATTTTTTTGTTATGAATATTAATGAGGATGTCGAGGAAGGGGAGTTGTTGATGGCTGTGTTCCATCGTGAAGTTAATATTCGTGTTGAGCCCATTTAAAAGGGTGTGAAATTCTTTAAGTGTTTCGATGTTTTCGTGCCAAAGGATGAAGCAGTCATCTAGATATCGCGTCCAGTTCCTTTCAATGTGTAAGTGGAGGGTGTTTCCAAATTTGTTCAGGACTTTAGTGTAGAGGGTGATTTTCAGGTATCCCATGACTAGGTTGGCATAAGTGGGGGCTGTTTTCGTTCCCATAGCGGTCCCAGATTTCTGCCTGTAGGGTTTGTTATTGAAAACGAAATAATTGTTCTCCAAGATAAATTTGAGTCCCTCTATCACGAATTCTTTTTTGATGCGTTGTGGGAGTTCATTGTGGAAATTATCCAGTCAGAATTGGATAGCTTCTATTCCTAGGTTGTGGGGGATGTTGGAGTATAGGTTGACTACATCTAACGTCACTAGTAGGGTTTGTTCAGAAAGTGGCATATTAGGGAGGTGATTGAGCATATCTAGGTCGTCCCTTATATAGCTTTTGATGTGTTTGAGGAAGGGTTTGAGAAGGGTATCAATGAAGTTGCTAAGGCGGTGGGTTTCGCAAGCGGGGCCTGCTATTATAGGTCTTAATTTGAGATCATTGGGTGAGGGGACATTGATGACTGTCTGTGGCTTCCTTGCATGCCTTACTTATTGATTCGCTTTTATGTACTTTAGGGATACCGTAGAAAAGGCTGGATTTACTTGTGAAGTCAGTGATGAGGCTGAATTCCTTGTTAGTGAGTCCTTCTTTGTATTGGTTGATTAGAGTTTTTAGGTTTCTCATAATTTTCTGTTGATTGTAGTGTTCAGCCTTTTCGTAGTATGTTTCGTTTTCCAAAGTGGAGAGCGCTAAGTTGATATAGAATTCTGTCTCCATTAGGACTACTGTACTCCCTTTATCAGCCTCTTTAATTGTAATCTTTCTGTCGGTTTTTAATCTAT
Organism: Eledone cirrhosa; assembly: GCA_964016885.1. Taxonomy (NCBI): domain Eukaryota; kingdom Metazoa; phylum Mollusca; class Cephalopoda; order Octopoda; family Eledonidae; genus Eledone; species Eledone cirrhosa. The sequence continues at coordinate 180,206,825 of OZ024740.1, forward strand.
TTAATTCTTCCCATTCTTTCTTGTTGAGGTTTGGCTTGTGTTTTTGTCTGTGCTAGTGTTGGTAAGGGAAGTTTGTGATGTTTTCACATAATTCGTCCAGGATTTTATTTCTACCTTTTGGAGGGGTGTAATTGCTTCTGTTTCTGGCTAATGATTCATCCTCATTGTACTGGTCGAATAGTTGTTCACTAAGTCGTAACTTTCTACAGAAGTCTGTGATGTCTTCCTTCATTTATTAGTAGTTAGGACGTAGTGGGGTTGGTGTGAATTTAAGACCTTTGGAGAGTAAGTTGATAAGGTTGGGTGTTGGTTCTGCACTAGTAAGATTGATAATTTTTATTACTATCGATTTTTGCTCCCTGTCGTGTGTTATTTTGTTTGCCTGTATCTGTGTGCTGTGTCTAAAAATGGTTGGGGTAGAGGGGTTGTCTGCTGATGTTAAGTGGTCTCCTGTGTTTGTTATATTCCTTGTTGTTGTAAAATGTGGTTCGGGTTGGTGGTTGTAGATTGAATGGGGTGTTCCTGTACTGCGAGTATGGGTGTGTGTTTTTATGTGCCATGTTGTATTGTGGTGTTATAAGTGGCCTACGTTGTTGGTTGTATCGTGTGGTGTGGGTTTGTTGTGTATTGTGGAAGCGAGAGTTGAGAAAATGGTAATTACCTTGCTAAAATATCCCCCATTGCTTACAGACACATTCTTACTGACCATCCCTGCTACCACGAATTACTCTGCTATACACACACACACACACACACACACACACACACACTTATTTACTAGCCATTTGACACACATCCCTGCTAACCATTATCACAACATCGAACACCTTACTACTACTACACACACACACACACACACACACACACACATATTTGTTGTGAAAGTCATTTCTCAATCTTGGCGCAAAACCAATTTTTTATTCACACGACCTCTACCGACCAATCAAAATTGTTTTGACCACAAGAATTTTTACAACACCAAAGTAGCGCTGGAGCCACTTTTTTAACATAAAAACAGGTAGAATTCCCAAAACTAATCAGATCAGAGCAAACAACACGGAAACTCTATCTCAAAATTATTTTTGAAAAGCATTTAGAAATGCGCAACCGGTAAATACTTAAAAACTTAAAACCACAACTGAATACTAACCCATACAATTACTAATACTCTTTTATTCCTAATTAAACCATTTTTCAACTGTGAACAATTTGTCAGCATTTTCTATTCCGTTTACCAATATATAATAACTTGTGTGTTACACCTCTATTCTTTTAACTATATATATATATATATATATATATATATATATATATGGTCATGTCACCAGTTGCTGCTACCGGTAACATGTATTCCAGTACAACCTGACTCTAGGTCGTGTCGTTGGCGACTAAACTGGCGACCCCACCAAGGTTTCTTGGTGAGGAGGGTGACTTTCGACATCCTGCAGGAGTAAAAACAAAACCTCTCAAAGGGTAAAGGAGATCTTAAGAGTCAATGGCCATGCAAAATCACCGGGAGAGATGACCCCTTAGCCTTTGTCACGGCAGAATTCTAGGAGAAGGAAAACTCTGATATAACACCTGCAACCCTGATGGTATCCAATGATGTTGACTTGTTCTTCTTTTTGGTAAATATCATCTTGGTTAGTGCAGTGCCTTTGCTCACTATAAAAGCATCACATCACAGGCATTGCTTTATATCTGGAGATCTCTCTGCACTTGTCATTACACGGTACCATGGGCCCAGCACTATGTGTCAATAATTGTCACAAGTGTAGTGTTTGTACCAGAGTTTTCAAGTCGCTGGCTGGACTAAAATGTTACACTTGTTCAGCGCATCGGTAGAGGTTCACCTATAGGATATAAAGTAGTAGCCCTACTCGAAAACAAGTTGGCAGCCACCATATATATATATATATATATATATACGTGTACATATATATATATGTATATATATATATATATATATATATATATATATATATATATATATATATATATATATATATATATATATATATATATATATATATATTTATATATATATATATATATATATATATATATATATACATATATATATATATATATATATACATATATATATCTATATAATATAAGATCAAAAGATGGTTAAAAGTGTTCCAAGATTTTTATTATGCGCATTTCAAAAACAAATATCATCATGGGATGATATCTGCGTTCTCATCAGATAAAAGAGGGAGACATTATATGAAGCTTAAAAAACACTTCGGACTTGCGCTTGCGCAGACCGGTGGGGTGAATTGGTACTCACAAGGGAACGGATGAAAAACCCAAAAGCACGAACTTCATCCGTTCCCATATCGATTCAGTTTGGATTGCCTCGGAAACATAACCTGATTATGTAACAATCTGTCTGATGATGACACGACACTCGCACACAGAACAGTGTGGCCAGTGTCGTAATTGAAATATATATCACAGCATTATTATTAAAGGACGTGAACATCTGAAACTACTTCGGTTTTCCATATTCGATATTTACTCCGTCACTCCTATGTGGAAAAAGTACGTTGAGTGCTTGAATTGAATTGCATCAATGTTTACCCTAATAATATATATATATATATATATATATATATATATATATATATATATATATATATATATATATATATATATATATATATATATATATATATATATATATATATATATATATATATATATATATATATATATATACTGTTAAAAGTGGATCCACACAGAAGATGGTAAATCATGGCTCCAACGATATTAGGTTGTTTTTATCTGTTAGCAGTCTCAACCATCAAGTCTCCCTGATATTCATCCATCCAATTCTATTTCGTGCCATGTCATGTAAATAGAATTGTGTGAATTATCAAGATCTTCAACATTATACGACCTAGTTAAACACATTTATATCTGTGGTAGATTAAATATCTGGAAGTTAATATATGTACTATTTATTTTTCTTACAAAAACTGTTGTGGGAGCATAATCATTTTTTCGGACAACATCCCAACGGAAGAACACTTGCATGTTATGATTTCGAAAGTCAATGCACATTGTACGAGCAATACACTCAAAGACTGATAAGCAAAGAGTCTGGTCTTCTGTACGAACAATTCTATATACTTCTCATATCCTATACCAAACACGAAGAAGCAAAGAATGCAGGATTTAAAAAAAAACACAAATGATATAATAAAATGTATAAAAATATATTTCAATACTGATTGTAACAATTGTAAATATATATAAAAAAACTATACATTTGAAGCTGAATTGAATATTCTACAGAAGAGAGCATTTTTAAGAAGCCGTTTAATCCCCCACCCCTCCTCCACCCCAATAAATCTTCCGCAGCAAATTCATTACTGTGTTGAAACGAGAGATTTGAATTCATATAAGTATTAAAGAGAAACGTGTGACAGGTGTGTCATCCAAAACGAGAACATATACAGTTAGATATGCAATTATGTTATTCCCCGATCAGTTGCATTCATAAACTATTCAACAAAGAAAGCGGTATAATTTTGAGACCTGTCAAGATAATGGATATGGTAAAGTAATAATAAAATATGAACAATTATTGATAGAAGAGGAAGAAGAAGGAGAAGGAGAAGGAGAAGAAGAAGAAGAAGAAGAAGAAGAAGAAGAAGAAGAAGAAGAAGAAGAAGAAGAAGAAGAAACCCCGAATTTGTGGTACAACCTGAAACGACAAAAATGGATAAAAAATAAAAGAAGGTAGACAAAACAAGGCTTTATTTCACCCACCGAACTGAAACACCTTGAAAAAATCTGGTGTACGATGGTCAGTTTCTCGCTAATTCTCCATCTTATAGCATTATAGAATATTGAATTGCTGCCATATTTCAAAGTTGGAAATATATTCTAGAAACAACTTTTATCACTACAATGGTGGAAATATATTCTAGAAACAACTTTTATTACTTTCTTATGTTTGTGACCCACTTTGATTTTTCTTTTGTTGTATTTGCTGGTGTATTTCTTTAGTGAATAATATTAAAGCCAGGTGTCTATGTAGAGAAATGTTTGACATAACTCCAAGAGATTTCTGACTATTCTTAAACTAAACATTTATCATTTTCTGCTTCCTCGCTCACTACTCCTTTCTTCATATCTATATTTCTTTGTGAATATTGAATTATATATCTAGGTACGTTTTTTTTCTCGGTAGCCATTTCCATATAGCTTGCATGGTAGTCTAATGTCATGTCAGTTATCTCCATACAATAACTCTTTTTCAAATGACGCATTAAATGTTGTGCATTTGCAGATTATGTATGCAAATTGTGATGCATTGCTGTCATCTAGCAAGCAGAACTACATTTATAAGCTAAGGCGGTGTTGATTATGATTTTCCGTGTTTTTTTAAATATATATTTTAAATTGACAACAATTGTTTCGCTAAGGAAATAATTGCTGAGTTTTTTAAAGTTAATTATTTATTTTATATAATATTACATGTTTAATATATTTTACTTTGCTTCGTTCAATTGAAATTTGATATTGATCAGTTATATGGATGACACTTAAATGGCGTTATCAATAAACCACAGCCGATTCTTGTATGCATGTATATTTGTACGTATGAACGTATGTATGTACGTATGTATGTACGTATGTATATACGTATGTATGTATGTATGTATGTATGTATGTATGTGTCTGTGTACGCGTAGCTAGTGTGTATATAAAAGTTTAAAAAAACTTTCCTTAATACGATAAAATTAAATCCATCAGTTGTTCGGGTCATCCATGAAGCTTGATAACAATCTTTTTTTTTTTTCATATCCAAATCACAATTTTATTCCTTTTTTTTCATTTTACCGCTTCAAAATTATACACGTTATTCTATTTTAATAGAATATTTATGAATTGCATTTCTCATTCCTTCTGTCGACCGTTATCTTATGAGTATAATTTCGTAGTCGGAAAAAACAATGAAGATTTCGATACATAAATACATGTATACACATGCATACCTGCATACATACATACACACACATATACATGTCATAAGAAGCTGTCCAAAAATGCCATCACTGTAATGTCTACCAGTGACGCATGATGTATTGCCAAAACACTATACAATTCAATCCGTAGTAAAAATAGTCCCGAAAATAAACAATAATTGTTACAGTAATATGGAAGTCATATACATATATATTATGGAAGAATACTGGTGGAATCTTCCACTCAAAACCCCAATGAAATGCAAGCATAGCAAACCAGATATAATGATATGGGACAAGAAAAAGAAGGCAAGCAAAATACTGGAAGTCAGCTACCCAACAGATGCCAGTATGTTATTAAATATTAGCGAAAAGAAGAACATCTATGTTATACACATACATACAAAGATCATTATACATACACATACCATTAAGCATGCATACGTACACAATTTTTTTAAATTTTTTTTATGCAGAATGAATGAGGAATCTGCAGATACTCCACACTGACTATACCTTCAGATATATATTTGTGATTATTGGGACACTGCGATATTTTAGTAACTGCTTTAGTAAAAATCTTGAGAAGCACGGCGTGACAGAAGGAGAGAGAACACGACTAGTTAAGAAATTCCAAATACATCTGATTAATGGAAGAGTAACATTATGTAAAACATTCCAAAAATTCTACATTCCAAAAATACAAAACATATGCACATGCACACATATAACTCAAAACATATACTTCTACAGATACACTAACATCCATACCTGCACACACACACCCGCGTACGTATTCAGACATGCATTCAAATCTACGTAGTTGATGTCTAAATTCCAATGTAAGAGTCTTGTATCTATATTAGAAAGCGACACTCCTTCTCTATTGGTAAACATTTATAGAATTATAAAACCAGAAAAACATACATATATATATAAATATACATGCATATATACATAAATACATACATGCATATAAAAACATACATGCATATATACATAAATACTTACATGAGTGCATGCATACATGTGTGTTGTGTTAGTGTGTGTTTGTGCGTATGTGTGTGTGGGGTGCGTGTGTGTGACCCTGTACATGTGTGTGTGTCCTTGCGCGCGCGCGTGTGTGTGTGTGTGTATGTGTGTGTGTGTGTGTGTATGTGTGTGTGTGTGTGTGTGTGTGTATGTATGTGTGTGTGTGTGTGTGTATTTCACTATATTCCAGTAAAGAACAACGAACAAAGACTATTAATTTAGAAAGGTTATTTTATCACTCGCACCTTGATAAATGCAGTGAATACGCGTTTCTTTATAGAAAAACTCTAACCATTGATGCTGCTGTTTACAAAATGCGAAATACAACCAACGATTTCAAACGTTATCTGTATGTATTTATTTTATGTGAAAGTTGAAGCAAATAAGAAAATGTTTCTGTTATCCTTTTTGGACTTCGAAAAGCATTTCTTTTACATGTTTCTCAGCTAATTGCCTGAAACTTATAAACTGTAGCCATATCTACAGCATGTATATTTTAAGTAAGGATACAAACACTTTTATAAACCGCCAATTCGCCTATGTTTCAGTGAAAATAATGGCATTTTCCCCATTCCTTATTATTCTTTTGCGCTTAAATCTTTGCTAATGCCCTGGGAATAGTCACTCTTAATAGCATCTACATATGTTTCCCACAAATACATTGTTCACATAATCTATATGTTGTTTCAAAAGCTGCTTCTTATTATGAGACTATTAGTTCAACACTTTGATTGTTGCAGACATTGTACTATCATTAATTTCATAATGATATGTGCATGTCCCAAATTATCTTCGTACTAATGATTTAACTTCGATGAATTTGGCCAAAATTTGAATTGAGAACGTAAGTAACAAGACACAGTATATCGCAAGAAACCAAGTCCAACATTTTAATGATCCGCTAAACTTGCATATGGTTTTCTAATATCAGGTTTTCCAACATAAACGCAAAAGATGCAAATTTAGAGGCATTTTATTGTGGATCATGTCATTCTTGTATTTAATCTCTATTTTATTTTGACCACGGTATTTTCTGATTGCTTTAATTCTTCCACATCGAGAGGTCCTGAAACCAATTTGAATATGCAAATATATGAAAGTTTGAAACATTCTGGCAATTCAGCACCCTTAGCAATAATTACTGGCATGTGTGTCAAGTTATATATTTCGTAAATTACTTGCGCTTAAATATATCGAAACTCTACCTACATATCATATAGCATTTGGTCAGATGCTCTAAAGAAACTAAGACTTCCGATTTTATTCCATCGGTCTACCGTTTTAGGAAATACCATTGAATTCAAAGTAACTTACGCTGTAATTGTTCAATAGACAGTAATAATATTAAAGAAAATGATTTGGTGTCAGGGGAGGAAAGAAATAGATCATTTACATTTGATATGATGAATTATATCTGAGAAAATAAACTATTGTTGCAAAAATAATATTCATCATGGAACGAAGGGGTAATCTTTATTGATTCGCTCATATTTTGTCAGTCACCTTTCTTGTGACCTAGTAATTATTTAAAGTAGATAGAATACAGAAGAAATAAGGAGATACTAACCAGAATTAGGTATCTTAAGCGGAGGGATAAATCTTTATTTTCTATTCGTTTCTCAATACTAAACATATTTTAGCTTTAACTTCGGCATCAATTTATATGCAGAATGTATATTTTAACATATAATGAATTCTTTTTATGCAAACATTATTCTTCATATTTGCTATGTAAAACAAGAAATGCTGTCTCCTAATTTCATCTGAATACTAAAACGACTTCTTGGTCCTTCATCGATGTAATGTAGCTTCCAAAGTATCTTTGGCACTGAAATAAAAGGACAAATTTAATTTGATCACAGAGTAGAATGATTGAAATATTGCTTTTAGATCGGCTATTCTTAAACGGATATCCGGTACAACAATTTACATATGATTACAAAATCATATTATAAACGTAAATTAAATTGTTTAGAACTGCAAGTGAAGTCATTCTTTTCTTCTTTTTAAATATATATATATGTATAAGTTTATCCCGGTTTCAATCGGGGGTAACCACAGTAAGTAAGGTATTCAATACATAGCAGGAATAGAACTGTTTCATTCGGGACAAATCATCAGGAAGCCGACTGTCCAAGTATTATGGTGGTATTTATACCTTTTCCGGTGGTAGGAGAGTGTGGTTATTGGGATGGGTGGAGGTCATTGGTTGATGGATTTAAAGAAAAGGGAATTCTTCAAAAGCTATTTTTAGAGAAACAAAAGCTATATTTAGAGTCATAATGGGGGCGGGACACTCCTGATTGTAAGGTTCATTTAAGCTAACAATGGCCATTCATTGATGGGTCTGCCGAAATGGTCAGGTGTCTACAATCACACACAGGTCCCGCAATATACATGGTGACACTTGTCCGTACGAATATCCCAAGAATATTCTACAAGGCCATTGACCAGAGCGTTTCCCCAACACATGGATACCATGGATCTTCAAGGGTACACGTTCAATTTCTCTTTTTCAACAACAGCGAATCTTGAAAGCGTGATAGTTAGAATGGTGCATACACATTATTTTCAGCCACTGATATTTAAACACACATATACATTTACATATACATAAATTTCCCTATTTGTTTTCGTTTGATGACAAACAAAAAAAAATCGGGAAATTTTCCTCCCACTGTAGCCCCGACTCTGCACCCAACAACCATCTCCGGACTGCAAGTGAACATGATAATCCCAACCATCAGACGAACAACGACCAACCAAACCACGCCATATACCTTCTACAAACTGGCACCAATGAGCAACCAGACACCCGAGACTCCGGAAGTATATGTATGTGTAGATGTGTGTGTGTGTTTAAATCTCAGTGTCTGAAAATAATGTGTATGCAACATTCTAAGGCCTAACGTACGTAACTAACGCGCAAACCCCCACACACAAACATGCTCATACATAAAATGTGGCATCGTCGTCATATTATAAAATGTAGTTTACTATAGTTGACTATAGAAAAATAATTTTAGATAAAATGTTATATTGTTTTAATCCAAATGAAAATAAAAATAAAACGTTTTAATCCCAGGGTCTAATACTATTACATTGTTTCATTGTAAAATTTGAATTGATTTGGTCGAGCCGGTTGAGAATGCATAAGGAAACAGACAGACAGAGAGACAAAGAATTATATATATATATATATATATATATATATATATATATATATATATATATATATATATATATATAAATGTTGCTCTACATGGCTCAATACAATAAATGTAATCTGAGTCTTTCGAATATTAATAATAATATTCGATTCGTTTGCAATTATGCAAACAAGCCTAAATTTTAAAGCCATGTCAGCATTCTTGCTCTTGTGTATTTTCTAAAATATACACTGACTGATCGGCTTGATTTTCATGTAAGCTGAGAAGTCAGATCTGCATATTACTAGATCCCCTGATAAGCTAAATTTGCATATCAGCAGACAGGCCAGTCAGTTTTAGTATACAAGCGATCGATGGCCGGCTTTGCACATTCAGAATATAAAAATAAAAATAAAAATTTCGCGCTACATGGCTGAATACAATAAAAGTTATCTGAGGTTTTCGAATATTAATAATATTCGATTCGATTCGTTTGCAATTATGCAAACAAGCCTCATTTTTAAAGCCATGTCAGTAGAATGAGCCCTCATTCTTGCTGTTGTGTTGGCATGTAAACAGAACTGCATACACTAATGGTTCTGTGTATCACCCTTCATCAGTACAGTTTACTGTTCACCTGCAAACGGTCAGAGCTAGTGAACATATGCTTCATTACATAAACACATGTAACATATGCAATTCTCACAACTTGGATGAAAATGCATACACTACTTGTGCGGATAGAAATTCGTAATATACTACGGCTTCCGAGGGCTGAAATATATATAGAAATATATAATTCCAATAATACGATAACAAAACAAGAGGAATAAAAATGCAGCAGCAAGAGTGCAGCTCTATGTAAAAATAAATAGCTACAATAGAACCAATAAATTATCCTCAAAAGTGGGCTGCTACCAATTGAAAATAAATGGTGTCGAAGCAGAAGCCGGGGAACGAAAGCTTGGTTATAAACTGACAAGTTTAACATCTGAAGGTGTGAGTGCAGTAACACAAATTTTAGGATGGCATTGTTTTATTGTAATAGAACATAAACTATGATAACACACTCATGGATAAAATGAATTCGGAAATGTAAGCTGTAGCAGGTAACATAAGAAGTCCTGTATTAAAATGATGTAGCACTTAATTGACAGAAAGGGAATCAGGTGTTAGAATTGAAAATTAGAAGAGGAACCTTCCAGTTACTCACTGCAGCCCCATTGATGTTTGTGCTGAGAACGATTCCATTGAATGAAATCATGCGGAAGACCCTCTTGTGGTCTTGGAATTTGAAAAGAAAATCTCAAATCCCTGCTATTACTGTACACACAAGCGTGTGGCAGACTAAGATATTCTGGTCTATACTGAACGGATTTTCTCAAATTTGGACTTTCATAATGATGGTGATGAAAAGAGAAACATTTGTAAGAACATAAAAATATGTTAACTAGTGAAATGATGAAGGCAATTGATTTCTCAATCTAGATGTAAATACTTGGAAATAGTTGAATCAGGTGGAATAAAGAATGATGACATGGAAGGAAGACAAAAAAAAAAAAGTCTGCAACATTGCATTCAAAGTTGAATGCCGGACACATCATTTTGGCAATAAACCCATTGTTTCGTGTGGAGAGGTAGTTGTACAGCTGAGAAAGGATGAGGGAAATTGGTTGAACAAGAAAGACTCTACATCATCCATATCCCCACATTGTTCATCTCTACATTAGCAGAGCAAATGGATGAAGGGGAGTGATAAATGCATATTGAAATTAAAAAACCTTGTTAGTAGTAGTAAGAGAAGTGAGCATATTGAAAACAAGTACGACGGTGACAAAAGAAGTAGAATTATAAGGATATGAAAAAGCATTACTTAAAGGTTTACATAAACATTTTCAAACGTTCACTAAAGTATATACTTTAAAAAGGGTACTGAGAGCAATAAACTTGCTGCACAAGGCCTTGCTTGGTTCACAAATTGGAAAGTCAGTCTTAGAAATGGGTGTTTCTCTTGTGCTGAGTATGTAAAATAGTTTGACGAAACTATTGCTTAACCACCCAGGGTTGACTCAGGTACCCCTCCAATCCGGAACCACCCGACGCTTTGAGAGCACCCGCGAAGGGCACTCCTCTCCTCCTCCACAAATTCACCATCCTACAGTCGCATGATCACAGTAGTTCCACTCACACGGGTGATTCACGCCACATTCACACACATTTCAGCAAGTGTATTGGGGGTTCAGGTCTCTCTCCACCCTCATCTTCCTTTGAAATTTAAATTTGAAAAAGTTTAAAAAGTTGATGAGGGATTGGCCGAAGAGAAAAGTGTCTGTCTTCAGTACTTTCAACGTAGTCCACCATACAACCTCTTTCGCTACTGCCACCAGAGCGAGGAAAATAGCCTGCCCTTCCTGGCCAAAAGAACGCGGCCGGACGATATTCACTATGGACAGGGCCGATAACCGGATCCGTTCTACACGCAACAGCAGCTGCTCGACATAACTGCACAAGTCAGTAAGGCACGGATGCTGGACGAATGTGTGCAGAACGGTTTCGTCGCTCTGGGCGCATCTCCAGCAGGTCCCTCTGACAACATTTCCGTGCCTGTAGAGTTTATCTCGAACCGGCAGTGCCCCCTTCGTATCACTGACAAGCGAGCGATTTTTGAAAGTTATACATAGTCCCAGGCTCGAAAATCTTCCGGAACAGACTAGTTAGTTCGATTTCACTGACGCCAAGAGCCTCTCCGAGTGTGTCGTCGCACTTGACAACCACTAATCCTCTGACCAAATTGCCAGCCTGGTAGAGGGAAGTGAGTGCCTAGCAACATTCCAGATGCCATTCACCCAGTCTCTGCCACTTCATAACCAGGACTGAAGGTCAGTCAAAGAGACGAGCTGCGGAAAGCCCGTTTGACTGACGGCGACCACACCTACTCACCGTTTAAGCAGAATATCTGGAGATGCCGCAGCCTCAGCGCATCTTTGCGCATAATTAGCCACGTAATGCCCAGCCCTTCACGTAGAAGGTGCTGGTAGCAAATGGTCCGCCTCACTAACGGAACCTGTCCCCTCCACAAGAATTTGAAGAGGAGTCGATCCAAGTTGGTGAAGTGCGGACGGGGGCAAGGGATGACGTTCAGGCGGTAGAAGATGAAGGACGCGATGTACCCGTTCGCCACCTCCACCCGATCTTTCAGTGACAGCTTCTTCGCAGCTCATTGGTGGGTCAGACTGGACAACCTGCCCGGTTTCTCGTCCCAAACCATATCCAGCTGGAGGTCTGGCCCGTGCCAATCCCCGAGCAACTTTACAGGTCCGTCCGTCCTGCGCCCAAAGACGATATTGGACGGCATGGGCTTGCCTCTCCAGGAACCGAGTCGCAAGGCTACTGACTTTTCCGGATTTAGTTTCACTCCCGTCAACCTTTCATACCCACTATGTTGCAGACCACTTCGATTTCCGAGGTGTCCAACACCATCACGGTGATGTCGTTCGTATAAACCGACAAAGCTTATCCGCAATAAAAGCTCGAGTGTCAATACGTACAGAAGGGACGAGAGAGGACACCGTTGACGAACCGATCGGGAATCTGAAACGGTTCCGAGAGGTAGCCATTAAATTTGAACACCGAGCAGATACCGCTGTGCATTGCAGCAATCCAGCTTCTGAAGACGAGACCGAAGCCAGCTGCTTTAAGGATAGCCTCGAGGTACCGATGGTCGACCCTATCGAATGCCTTCAATTTATATACATTGATTAGAACACTACCGAAGCCAAGTTTACACACTAACCTCTCTATGATGTATCGCATCAGGTGGAACTTGTGTATGGAACTGTTCGGAATTGTGCAAGTTTGCGCCTCCCCAACCAAATCATCTAGGACAAGCGCCAACTATTTGGCCAAAATCTTAACTTCTGTGTTGAGTAGCGTTAAGGGCCTACAATTATCTAATGTGTCCCTCTTGTTCTCGTCTTTCCTTATCAGCTCACAGAACTCGGAAAAACCCGTTCTGCTGCCAGTTGCAGTAGAGCGCTTCGAGGTGAAGCAGACCATCTCAGAGGGCAGACCATCCAAACCGGCTGACTTGTGCCTCGTGCGGCCGACAAGTGCATCCTGAATTTCTCTCTAACGTTATCGGCCTTTGTAAGCGCTCAACGTTGGCAGTCGAAAGTTGTGGCAAGCGATCAAGGTAGTGACTGAGGTCCGCCACCGTCTCTGACACTCAACTTCCCCCGAAGAACCGAGCAAAATACTGGTGAAAGGCCTAACACATCCGCCTGCAAACGTTCAGCTCATGTCCTTCTTGGTCCGTCACAAACCGAATTGTCGTTTTATCACCACGCTGCGCCTCGGCCACGTGGGCCCATCGAAAAGCTTTTGTTTCCTCGTTTCTCAGAGTACGCGCCTGAGCTCTGACAATGCAACCTTCGTGTTTCACATTGAAGAAATGATCTAATGCCATTCTCGCCGCTAGCACATCAATTGCAATGCCACCACAAATAGCCTCGTCTAACTTATCTACCAACTCATCCTCCTTTCTATTTTTCTCTAACGCTACTTCTTTGCTAAACCCTATCGACATTACTCTAATCTCTCTTTTGATAGCCCCCAACCATCTGTTGTTGATGACTCCCCCTAGCAACTTTTGCTTAACTAAATTGTTTACTCGGTCCCTCTTACCAAAAACGACATGTTCGACTGGTACTGCAAACGTATTGAGAAGAGGACTATCTCTGTAATATCTCTCCTTGTATTTACATATACATATGCACATCTGTATATATGTATACTGTTTTTCTTTTCTTTTATAATTATAATCAATGTGATGTAGTAACTGGCTTACCAATGCACACTGTGAATGTATTTGTCCTAGGTGTCAGGAAGACAGTCGGTATATATCTCCGAAACAATAATGAAAGAAAATAAAAAGAATAATAATAATAATAGTTTCCATTTTTGGCACAAGGCCAGCAATTACTCAGTAAATTACTGGTACTTTATTTTATAGACACCGTAAGGATGAAAGGCATAGTTAACCTCGGCGGGATTTGAACTCAGTCCGTAAAGAGACGTAACTGTGCTGCAAAGCATGGCGTTCGACCCTCTACCGAAACTGCCAATCTACCGTAATACTAATAATAATACTAATTGTTCCTTACTTGCAGCCCCAGAAATTTCATTGAAGGTCTTAGCTCACTTGATTGTCAGCAGTACATAACTAACAGTTTATTAACAAATGTCAGGAAGCATTTTGTCTGACATAAACAATAATCATAACACCAAAGCCAGCCTGAATAATTAGCTGTGTTTCTGACGATAGGCCCGGTAAAAGATAAGTTTTATTGCTCTACTTGGTGTTATAGGGAGAATCAGATTGGACTTGCGTGTGTATCGCTTTTATCTCATAGCTTTTTTACAGCAAGCTGATAAAGGAAAATATAATTATGTAAAAACAGCAGCTGTCACATGCCATTGTATATTACTTGAGTGATAATAAAAATAATGTCTATGCAAACTTCCCAAAGGGATATTAAAATTATATCAAAGAAGGAACGCATATGAGCTCACATTGTTAATCTGATCTCCTTACTTCTAGCCAGCTCATGCAAAATTTTAGATGATAATAATTTTTACAACTATAACAATTTTATGTATCTTTACACAATACCACAATGACAATTAAATTCACATTTGCTTAACATACACATATATTCTTTCCAACACACATAACGTTGGCTTTTGTTATATTAAAAGTAATCTTAAATCTTATGTTGTTTTTATTGAAGAGAATTTCGAAGATCAAGGGATTATATTTTCTAAGCTATTAAATATACATACAGCGTCCCTGTTTAACTGTTTCTATTTAAATTTTAAAGAAACAAATAACAAAATGCTATCGAGAATATGAGATTATATGATATAAACAACTGCAATAAATTTTTGAAAAAAATATTTACTGTTTAGACATCTGCCGCCATTCTTCTAAACCTTTGAGTAAATATAAATTGGTGATTATTCGATATTTAGTGTATATTTCTTAACAGTCAACAAAATACACAGACAAGTTAATAATAACAAATATAAGCAACAAGATATGTTTATATGACATCACATGTTATTCTTCGTAAAAACAATGATTTTGTAATTTCAAAATGTTGATATAATTTGTAATATATATTTATTTAAGATTTCTATTTTTCTTTCAATTATTGTATCTATATATATATATTGTAACCTCTTTGCAATAGCAATATAGGAGCTATATCAGAAATAATTATTATGATAATCTAGTTGCAAAACTACCGGGATATATGTTTTTTCAGTGGTTTACTATGATACGATGCAGCAAACATAGAAATATATGCCTAACTGAGTCTGCAAAACATTTTCGATTCTATGTAGCAGATATTTGATAATATACTTGACAAACAATCGCGAATTATTGAGAGTTTCCTTTTAACTCTACAGCTAGTCATCCACGATATGAAATATGAAAATATGCTTTATAGTTGTTTCCCTCCAAATGATGGATCAAATGAATTTTCGGATCAATGCATCAAATGAAATGGGGAATGCACAATGGTGAAGTATTTATTCAGCACTTCACACCGGGATATATATTTGATTGCTACCTCTAGAAAATAGATATATCAGGCTAATAATTTGTAAAGTATGACGAGTATCAGAACATGGATTGCAGTGTTATATCCCACCATTTAATGTACAGTTTAACATATTTGTACCCTTATCTTTTCTTTCGATCTCTACATAAAACTATTTTGGAGGTGATTTATACAATTTTCTTTATTAAGGCACTCCATATCTGGTTTTGTATTATGTATATATATATATTTTGTTTCAGAAGATCCCGTTAAGGGTGAAAGTAGCGATTCTTTGTTTAAACTTTAATATGTTATTTTAATATATATATATACGAGGTGGGTCAGAAAAGTGCCAGGACTGATGTCACAAAAAGATTTATTTCAAACCCAAACTTCACATTAAGAGTTTTCTCCTTGAAAGTAATCCGTCTGGAGTCTGATGCAAGTGTCCATCCTTTTCTACCACGCTTACATGCACTGCTGGAAGGATTCTTCCCGGATCCTCCGCAGTTCCGTCGTCACGGCCTTTTTGATGTCGTCCGCGTCCTCAAAACGGGTCCCTTCCGGGTCATACTCGAAGAACCATGACTCATCACCGGTGATGACTGTCCTTGCAAGTCTGGTTCGGTTTCAAGACGCTCGAGGATGTCCTGGCACACTTGCATGCGTCGACCCTTCTGGCCATCGTTCAGCAGTTTTGGCACCATCTTCGCGCAGACTTTCCGCATGTTCAAATCTGCAGTGAGAATCATCCAGACGCTGTCCCTATTCATGCCCAGCTCATTTGACATCAGTCGAACAGTGAGCCGACGATCGCTACGCACCATCTGCCTGACGCGCTCAACGTTGACCTCAGTCCTGTTTGTTGAGGGCCTTCCGCTCCTTGGGTCATCTTCTACGTCCTCGCGTCCTTCTTTAAACCACTTGCACGACTCAAAATCATGTGAACGTGTCTCATCACCATACACTTCGTACATCTCCATACACTTGCTGCAGCAATTCCAGTGCTTCTGACGGAGTTTTCAAGTTTGTTCGTTGCTCTGTGCTCATTGCTTAACGACCTGAAACAGAGGACATGTATATAAATTATGAAGAAAAAGGTTTGATCGCTGCAGAAAGCTAAGATTACAGATACATACTCCAGGGGGATTACTTTCAAGGAGAAAACTCTCAGTGTGAAGTTTGGGTTTGAAATAAATCTTTTGTGACATCAGTCCTGGAACTTTTCTGACACACATCGTATACTAGTAGAATGGCCCGGCGTTGCTCGGGCTTCTAAACATAGTTTGGCATGTTTTTCCCTCCTTTCTGAAACAGTACAGAGAAGTACAGAATACCTCAGCCGGGAAATCGTGTCTACATTTTGTGCTTATAAAAAAATTCGTCGTTGATTACCAGTGGTTTAACTTTATTGGGTGCCTGAGAGTAAAATGTTCCACCCACGAAAGCCAAGATGAAGGGTTAAGTAAAAGAGCATTCGACAAACCGAACATGTATTTGTTGTGCTATGGTACAATGAAAGTTAGAGAGCAGTAAGTGCAGTGGTGGAGAGAATGAAGGAATTTAGTTGGATACTTTTAAGGTTACACAAATCTACACAATCTGATATAGACCGAACTGTTATATCGGATGCCGAACGCCTCGGAATTACTATTGGGGTCACCATCAACAATTTCAAGGGATGTACGTATAAGTAGGGATAATATAGTCTATAAAGAGAGGTAACTGTTTCAAAATACTAAAGAGTTGTCTCTCTTGAACATTGTAGACAAAACTGCGGACAAAAAGGGTTAAAGTTTTATTGAGAAAAACGCCTTTAACAATAGAAAATTGAAAAATAAAAGCTGCAGTTAATATATGCAGTTAATATCTTTATATCAAGGAATATATACATGCAAGTTTGAAGTCAATCGGAGTAGAAATGTAGATTTGTATAGACTTTGCAAAAATTAGGACACACACAGACAATTTCAGTTATATATATATATATATATATATATATATATATATATATATATATATATTAATGCCGCAAGGCACAAATCAAATTATTTCTGACTTGACCACTGCCACAGTGGTCAAGTTCTTAGCCATTTTGTATTCGTTTCTGGCGGATCATTTAAGAAAAATCTTTGTCTAAGTGAGTTTGTTTCCTGATGAGTTCAAAGCACGATCATTTATCCTTGATAGGATATTTCCGAAAGCGAACGAAACCCTGAAGTGTAGAAACTTAATCCTGGTATGTGTATATGCATCTTTTCTTCTAACTTTAATTGTATACTTAATTGTGTATGGTTGACGATATATGTAATCGATTTTCACGTGCTATTGAAATGCTGGGTAAATATGTGTGTGTAGACTTAGCACTTTCATGTAAACAAGTGCTATTATGCCTCATATCAAGTTACCTTTTTTATCTGATGAGAACAACATTTTTGTCCCAGGATGATTTTTTATTCGAAGTGCGCATAATAAAATATATGGAACTCTTTTAACCATCTTTTAATTTCTTCTTTATTATATATATATCTTTAAGTCGTTTGGAAGCCTCGACAATGCAAATGGGTACATCTCCGGGTAACAAGATCCGGTGGTGGAGAGAGAGATGTAAGTAGGTGTACGTTGAGATGCGTGGTGTGTAAAGATGTGTAAATGTGTAGAAGAAAGAAGGGAAGAGTATAAAGGATAAAATAAAAATAACAACACAAGAGAGAGTTACCTTGGGAGAGATTTAATAGTCCCTATATTTTTCGGATTCACATCCATCAACTGGGTTTTTTTTTCGGGGTAAAGGTAGTCTGTCGGACAGGTGCGAAACGCGTTCTCCGCTGTTTGTTGTTTTGAATATAAAAAAAAACCCTGTTGATGGATATGAATCCGAAATATATAGGGACTATTAAATCTCTCCCAAGGTAACTCTCTCTTGCGTTGTTATTTTTATTTTATCCTTTATAGTCTTCCCTTCTTTCTTCTACACATTTACACATCTTTACACACCACGCATCTCAACGTACACCCACTTACATCTCTCTCTCCACCACCGGATCTTGTTACCCGGAGATTTACCCATTTGCATTGTCGAGGCTTCCAAACAACTTAAAGATATTTATTTATTATTCCACAATGCAAACTTCAATACTCTCTTATGTATATATATATATATATATATATATATATATATATATATATATATATATATATATATATATATATATATATATATATATATGCTCTAGGGTTCTTATATATATGATATATATCTATCCTTATGGAGCCTTCTTTGGATTTTAGTCTTTAAATTTAGTATTATTACTATATATATATATATAGTAATAATATTAAATTTCAAAGCTAAAATCCCAAAGAGGACGCGATAAGGATAAGTATATATCAAATATATAAGAACCCCTGAGCAAATGGATGTATATACATATATATATATATATATATATATATATATATATATATATATATTTATAGTAATAATAATAAATTTGAAGCCTAAAATCCAAAGAGGGCTCGATAAGGATAAATATATATCATATATATAAGAACCGTGGAGCAATTGTATGTGTGTATATCTATTATATAAATGTGAAATGGGCGAACATTGTCTGAGAAAAGAGACAAAAGGGTAGTACCAATGCTCTGATTGTCATGAAAATTTACACATTAATGTAAATTGTGCCGTGGAAGCAACTGCTCTACATGGGGTTCTCTACATTGAAAAATGTGCACTCTATGGGAAGAAATACGGTTTGTTTTCTATCGATTTTACCTTCCCATAGTTTCTTACCTTTAATCGCTCCGTTGCTCTTCCCTCTCTCTATAATAGATAATTCCCCCTCTATATAATTTAACCTATTTACTCTCTCTGTCGCTCTTCACCCTCTATATGTCATTAGAATAGCAGAGAGAGATAGGCCGTTCGACAGAGAAAGATACAATTAAAGTGTTAGATATTATTCAGAGAGAGAGAGAGAGAGAGAGAGAGACAGAGAGACAGAGAGACAGAGATGGATCAGCAAACTTTAGTTAACTTTCAGTAACGTATTATATATCTACGATCTGTCGTCGCTCGCATAGCACACACACACACACACACACACATACGATACTTATATAAAGATGAGCGTCGTGTGTATGTATGTATGTATGTATGTATCCTACACACCTCCCTATACTATTTAACCTAAAATACTTTTATATCCATCTCTTAGTGAAGCATTTCCAATTCATTATACGTAAACAATGACATTAATGTTTCACTTTTAGCTTAGCATTTTACATTCAATGTCTCCCTTTTTTAATGCAACGTTTTATTGAAACGACTACGTGCTCTCAGTGATTCAGTATTTAACCTAAAATACTTTTACACTGCTTCTATAGTATCGTTATACGATATGCCTAATCGAAAACGACCAGTATTTTCTTCAAAAAGAAATAAAGTCCTTAAATTGCGAAGAATGGAGGCGCGTGCACAGGTACGTTCTTTATCGATATTCTTTGTTATTTTGCTTCTTTAATCCTCATAAAGATATTATTTCTCTTTTGAGAAGTTGTAAAACAGTAGAGGCCGAGTTAAAGCATTCAGTTTTTTTTTTAACTCCAAGAGACATCGGATGCAAGGGAGGCGTATCTTACTGCCCAGCGCACTCGCGAGCAACGCTCACGTCTCGAAAAGACTCAGGAGGCAAGGAAGACCGTATTTCTGATCAGCGCACTTGAAACCAACTCTCACTTCACGACGAGACTCCAGAGGCAAGGGAGGACCGTCTTTCTGACCAGCGCACTCGACGTCAACGCTCACGTCTCAATGAGACTCCGGAGCCAAGGAAGAAAGGCTGGCAGGTAGATGGCGTAAACGTCAAGAAAATGTTGCTACTACAAGGAGCACTTTCTGCTTAAAAGCTGGCTTTAACTACAATCCTTCTAATGCTTACACCAATCACCCGGATTTGCCTCTTGGAAAAATGGATAAGGTATGTGAGTCCTGCCGGGTTAAGAAATGGGTCGGTGAGGCTCCAGTACTTTGCTGTTCCGGGGGCAAATTTCGATTTCAGGCGCTGGCTGATCCTCCTGATTTGCTGCAAAATCTTCTGATTAGTAACTCTGACTACGGAGTGAAGTTTTACAAAAGCATTTGGAGATACAATTCATGCTACTCTATGACATCATTTGGGGTAAGGGATGGCAGAAACAACAACAACAACAGCAACAACACCAGTGTCGCCAGCACTTGTGACAACAACGAAGAAAGAAAGAAAGAAAAACTTTACACCTACAAAATTCAAGGTCAGTGTTACCACCTAATGGGAAGCCTTCCCCGACAGCTAGGCGAGGAGCCTAAATTCTTCCAGGTATTCTTCATGGGCGAGAATGATGAGGAAGTTTCCCAAAGATGCAAGATCAATTCATCTGTTGACGGGAACATTGTTGCGGAACTTCAAGCTATGCTCCATGCAACCCATCTGTACGTCCTTGACTTGAAGACTGCTTTGGAGCTTTTGGACTCTAGACATGAGATGAAATTGGTCATCAGAGCTGACAGACGACCTGCGAGTGGGCATCCTGGATGTTTCAACGCTCCAACTACCAACGTGGTAGCAGCAATCATGTTTGACGAAAACCATGGTGCACGTGACATTATCATTCAGCATCGCAATAACAGACTGACGTTCGTTGCAGAAACCCATCGGTCGCACGATTGCTTGCAGTACCCTCTTCTTTTTCCCTACGGCGAGGACGGCTACAACTTCGAAATTCCCACAATTGATCCGAAAGGGCTTGCTGCCTTAGCATAGAAAGTTTCCAGCATGGATTTGTATGCATACCGACTCATGATCAGAGACGGTAAATTCAACCAGCTACTTAGGTTCAAAGATCTAACAAACCAGTTCTTGGTTGATATGTACGCAAAGATTGAAGCGGAACGTCTTCTGTACATACGAACCCATCAAAGAGAACTAAGAGGGATTGATTACGCTCATCTTAAGGATGCTTTGCAGCGTGACGGTGACGCAACCACTGTTGGGCATCAGGTGATCCTTCCTTCAAGCTTTAGTGGCTCACATGCATAAACGGACACGGGATTTCGCATTATATTCCGCATGATATTACAGCCAGTCTTCAAGGGAAATAAACTAATGTGCTTGTTGAAAGATAAGGCCATCTACGAACAATTCAATGCTTGGATGTATACTGTGGAATGGCAGAAGCAGGCTCTTCCACACGCACATATTCTTATTTGGTGCAAAGAACGAATCAGACCTACGGACATTGATCGCGTTATAAATGCAGAGTTGCCCGACAACAAATTGATTTTCAGCTTTACAACATTGTCCTGGCTAATATCATACATGGACCCTGTGGTGCCTTTAACAGCCAAAATTCATGCATGGAGAGGAACAAGTGCACCAAACACTACCCCACAGCCTTCACCAGGGAAACTTGCACTGGGGTTGATGGCTACCCCATCCACCGGCCGCGTGCTCCCGATTGTAGTGGCCTTTCGGTTAGGATTAAGAAGAAAGCGAAAGAATACGATATTGACAACGGCTGGGTGGTGCCTTACAGCCCTTTGTTTGCTAAATTATTTAATGCTCACATTAATGTGGAGTCCTGCACATCTGTTAAAAGCATTAAATATATCTGCAAAAACATCAACAAAGGCGGCGACATAGCGGTGGTTGGCCTCAGTGATGACGTAGAATCAAAAGACGAAATTACTCAGTTCATGATGGGAAGATACATTTCGTCCAATATGGAGGCTTGGCGCATTTGTGGGCTTGAAATTCACCGGTGCTCTCCAGCAGTTGTTAACTTGGATGTTCACTTAGAGAATGGTCAACGCGTTTATTTCCCTGAGGAAGCCGCATCGAGTGCTGCCCAACAGCCACTTGAGACGACGCTTACAGCATTTTTTAAGCTATGTTCTGTCGATATGTTTGCAGTTACCTTTTTTTACGTCGATGTACCTACCTACTTCACTTGGTCGAACAAAAAATGGCATCGGCGGCGACAGGAGGAAGAAGGTGAGGATTGGGTAGATGTCTTCAGAACTAATGCCATCGGACGCATGTACAATGTTCATGCGAACCAACAAGAATGCTTTTTCCTGCGAATGTTGCTGCATCAAATCAAAGGACCCAAGTCATTCGCCGACCTAAGACTTTTAGATGGCCACATTTGTTCCAGTTACAGGGACGCGTGCGTGAAGCGCGGGCTACTCGAGGATGATGCCCACCTGAACGTGGCGTTGACAGAGGCTGCTGCGTGTAAGATGCCTCGAGAAATGAGACGTCTGTTTTGCGCAATGCTATTGTTCTGTGGCATAGGTGAGCCCTTTAAGCTTTGGGAAACGTATAAGGACATCATGTCAGAGGACATCCTCCGTAGACTACGAGCAGAAGATCCAGCGATTGGCTTTCCTTTCAACGACGCGGTGTACAATGAGGCACTCATCGACATGGACAACAATCTTAAAGATCTTGGAGTTGGCGGTGTATCTGATTTCGGTTTGCCACAACCTCGAAACATTCAGAGGCCTTTAGATGTGGGGTTCATGCGTGAGTTAAATTACAACATCGACAATATGACACATAAGGTAGCTCAGGACGAACCCAGACTTTTGCATGACCAGAGACGGGCATATGACAGAATTCTCTCCAGTGCCAATTCAAATGAGGGGCGGCTATTTTTCCTGGATGCTCCTGGCGGAACAGGAAAACTTTTCTCATCCACCCAGAATGAGGGAGCAGCCATTGGCGGGGGCATATTTGGTGATGTTGCCAATGTATTAATGGTATGGTGGGAGAGAGGACTCAGAAAACTCCTCGAAGAAAACTCCATAGACCGTGTCATGTTGTACTCTCGTCACGTAGACGATATTAATATAGTAATAAGAACACATCCACAAGAGAGTACTAATACACATGAAATAGAAAATAGCACAATGGCGAGCATCGAGCAGATAGCTAACTCCATACACCAGAGTATAACTATAACTGTTGACTACCCTTCCAAACACCCTAACAATAGACTACCAGTATTATACAGGGACCTATGGATTAACACTATAGAGGAGAGGGCCGAAATGCTCCACTCACACTATGCCAAAGACATGGTCCCCAAATACATGATACTCAAAATCTCAGCCATGTGCAATAGTGCTAAATTTAATATTCTGATCGCAAACTTGGTAAGAGTGATGAGGAATGAGTCCCGCAAGTGCAATCCAACAAAAATGGAAAGACACATCCAACACTTCAGCAATCGCATGCAGTCCTCTGGCTATAACAATAGAGACAGAATCGGAGTATACAAAGGACCCACGGAGAAATATGAGACCCTCATAGACATGAAAGGACATGAAAGGTATCTGCCCATTATACAGGAGCAAATTAGGGAAATCCACTTCATGATACGATAACCAGAGATACCAGAGTGTCATGTTCATGGATGCTACGCCGGGAGGGAAATAGGCTAAGCAATGTAGAATGGCCCCAAGAAAGACCCATCTGAAGATTAAAGTGGTAGAAAAGCCAGGAACTACCATAAAATCCCTGATTAGCAAAACATACCCCTTTAAGAAAACCCAATGTACAAATAAGAAATGTGTTAGATGTAGAATTAATCCGCAGATGAATTGTAAAACTAGAATTGTAGTCTATAGCATAAGGTGTACAGAGAGTACTTGCAGACATTACAATACAATAGGAGGGAACATAATAGTACCGCTGATGATCTTGCAGATGTGCAACGAAAGAACTTTGATAGGCTACATATATATATTTATATCTGTATTTTTAACCGTTGGTCAATCAATGATAAACATTGATTGCCAAATAACTTAACGGTGGAGATATAAAAGATACAGAAGCGAAAACCAACCAAACTGAGTGTTTTCTGTTATAATTTCTGGCAATATTACAACAATATGATCCTTCCCCTAGTAAAACCATATTTGCTTCGACAAACCATTTCATATTAAAAACCTTGCAAAACTAATTTATATATATATGTATATATATATATCTATATATATATGTATATATATGTGTATATATATATATATATTTATATATATATATATATATATATATATATATTCGAATTACCTATTCTACAACCTCCCTCCTCCACTTCATACACTATCTTTAGAATCTGCTATATACATATCACTTTCAACGCTTGACCGCTCCACTCACTCCTTTATTGTTCTCAGACAAGTTCACCTACCCCTACCTCCCACCAAATGCCATGATAGACTTATTTGTGTTTACAACAAATTTTAACCAACCCGCTTGACAACTACAATCTTCCCCCTTGACAAGTTCGGCTATTTATTCACCAGGCTAAACATTCTAATTTAGTCAAAAAATAGCCGTCGAAACGGCTTGAGCTCTGCCGTCGGATCATACTTTTTCCTCTTGTCACTCTACTAATTACTCTGGTTACTCTGGTGCATTATGGTCCATTTTGGTTCCTTATCACAATTCCTTTGTTATTTAGCTCGTATCTCTGTAGTAGAGCACTCTCCGACTCTACCATGCCATATCCCGACTTTTCCACCCAGCTCAAGTTTCTTCACCCGCACGTGGAAAACACAACATCGACTTCTCCACCAAGAACATTCCCGTTCCACCGAGAAAACTTTACCTTCGGATGCTTACACAAACCATCGACCTTTTTGCGAAAAGACTAAGATGGAGAACTTTTTTCTACGATAGAGACCGCGACAATCAGGACTTCGACACCAAGGTGAGATTCGGATTCAACACCTACAAATCTTCCCCTCCGAACCCTATGCTCTCACACTTGGAGAACGACCTTTTCCACCTGATCAAGAGCATTACATTCAAACCCAGACACAACAGATTCCTACAACAACTCCGTAGCAAAATAACAAAGTATGAAAACACCAACGACACCATGGTGCACTCGGTCAAAACTGGAAACCTCTACTTCGTCAACCATGACAGATACCACACACTGATCAGGAGCATGCCTCAACTCCACCTATAAAAAGGCTACCCATTCAATTATTGAGGACAGAAAACGAGATGGACAACTAACAAAATCCAGCCTCAGGGTCGCCGACCGCACTGAACCCCTAGACCCACGGACTCCCTACTTCACACTGAAGGACGACAAATCCGACTTCGACAGCAAACCATCCATTAGGTGTATAAACCCAACGAAGTCAGACATAGGGAGAATCAGTAAAAAGATCCTAGACCGAGTTATACCAAAAGTTAAGCAAAACGTGAGACTTAGCCTATGGGTCAGCACCCAGGAAGTAATCTCATGGTTCAGGAATATGGAGGACAAACGAGACACAAAATTCATCCAGTTTGACATAGAGAGTTACTATTCATCTATTACCATATCGCTCCTTACGGCCGCCTTGGACTTTGCCGAAACACTCACGCCCATCACTGACCAGGAAAGAAATATCATTCTCTACGCCAGGAAGACAGTCCTACTTTTCGACAACTCCAAGTGGATAAAGAGTGCTCTCGACTCCTCTTTCGACGTTAGTATGGGCGCGACGGATTCGGCCGAGGTCACAGATCTTATAGGATTATTCCTACTAATTAAACCAACGAAATGTTTCCTGCATTCGGCGGTGGATTGTACCGGGATGATGGGCTCCTCACCCTCAAAGGGTAAAACCCCAGTAGTACAGACCGAGTCCGTAAACAACTTATCATCTTCTTCCGGGACTGGGGATTTAATATCACCCTACAGACCTCCCTAACCCGAGTGAATTTCCTCGACGTTACCCATAACCTCGAAAATGATATGTACTACCCATACAGGAAACCATACGACAACCTATACTACATCCACCGCCGGTCTAACCATCCTAGAAACATCACCAATATGCTGGTTAAAAACATCTTCCTCCGCATATCTCGTTTGTCCGCTAATAAGCAGATATTCGACGAACCCGCGCCTCATTACAACCAGGTCCTCAAACGGAGTGGCTTCCGGTAGGAAATCTCCTTTTATACAGCTTCCCTTAGCGGTACCAGCAGGCGAACCCGCCGCTCACGCAACGTAACGTGGTTCAATCCTCCCCACAATGCCGAGGTGGCAACACCTATCGGGAAAATCTTCTTTAGACTCCTCGAAAAACACTTCTCACTACAACACGGCTACCACAATATAATCAACAAAAGCACCATTTAAGTCTACTACAGCACCACACCTAACTTCGCACAAAACATCGTCTTCTCATACAACTAAAAACTCAGCCCCTATGGAAGAAATAACCTAGACATCAGTGGAGAGCCGACCAGGAGGTTTAACTGCCCTGATAGATCTACGTGCTCCCTCAACAACAAATGCCGAGAACCTAACGTGATCTACCAGTGCAACGTGAGGACGGACACCTCCAACATAGCTTATATAGGATTAACCGCGTGCGACTTCAAGACCCAGCTCTACCAACACCGACATACTTTCCGAAACCCGGTCCGGCGACATGCCACTATACTTTCGGGCCACATATTGGACCCCCAAGATAATAACATAACCTACAATCTCACTTGGAGCTTACTGTCCAGAGCTAACTCTTACACGGGAGGTCGCCGTCCGTGTAACTT
Organism: Eledone cirrhosa; assembly: GCA_964016885.1. Taxonomy (NCBI): domain Eukaryota; kingdom Metazoa; phylum Mollusca; class Cephalopoda; order Octopoda; family Eledonidae; genus Eledone; species Eledone cirrhosa. The sequence continues at coordinate 180,234,208 of OZ024740.1, forward strand.
ATGCTCGGAGGAAACATTACAAATGCTGTTTTCGAAGGTCCAACTCCTAAACAAGAAAGACGAACTGGTAACCGCATGCAAACACAGATAGCGTAGGACTTACATTGCCCTCAAACCCCATAACGACCCGGGTGGGTAGACAAGGGCTGATACCACCCCACTTGCCGAATATGTTAGGGGAATCCCCAGCTTACTTAGGTAGATGTATCTCTTTTTCTTATCCTCGTTGCCTTCTTCTTCCCCCTGTCTCACCCTATCACTTCCTTCCTCCCCTATTGTCTTCCTCGACTACTTTTCCCCTTTCGCCTACCCCAATGCAGCCCATGCGGCCTCTGTAGCATCAGTTCCCCCACCCCTGTAATTTTAAGATAGAATTTGCCGAATACGTTTTACTAACTACTTATAGCAGATGTGTTAAACACCTTCAATTTTGTATCAGTTTTGTTACTACTCAATTTCTACAAGTTTTTTCTCTTCTCAACTTACTAACCTGTAATTATAAGATAGCATTGTGATTTTTTTCTTCATTTCTCACTATCTAATTTTATATATATTTTTATATATTTCTATTATCTTTTATTGTCTCCTACTCTCATTCGATTTACCTATTCTATAACATCCATCCTCCACTTCATACACTATCCTTAGAATATGCTGTATACATATCAGTTTCAACGCTTGATCGCTCCACTCACTCCCCTATTGTTCTACAGGCAAGTTCAGCCATCCCTACCTCCAACCAAATGCCATGATAGACTTATTTGTGTATACAACAAATTTAAACCAATCCGCTTGACAACTACAATCTTCCCATATAAGGAAGTACCCCCTTGAGAAGTTCGGCTATTTATTCAGCAGGCTAAGCATTCTAATTTAGTCCAGAAATAGGCGTCGAAACAGCTTGAGATCTGCCATCGGGGTCATACTTTTTACTATTCCCACTCTACTTCCCTAAGTATTGAGTACTCTGGTGCATTATGGTCCATCTGGTTCCTTACCACAATTCCTTTGTTATTTAGCTCCTATTACTGTAGTAGAGCACTTTCCGACTCTACCACGCCATATCCCGACTTTTCCACCCAGCTCAAGTTTCTTCACCCGCACAATGCGAAAACACAACATCGACTTCTCCACCAAGAACATCACAGTTCAACCGAAAAAAAATTACCTTTGGATGCTCACGCAAAAAATCGACCATTTTGCGTAAAGACTAAGATGGAGAACCTTTTTCTACGATAGATACCGCGACAATCAGGACTTCAACACCAAGGTGAGATTCGGATTCAATACCAACAAATCTCCCCCTCCGAACCCTATGCTCTCACCCTTCGAGAACGACCTTTTCCACCTGGTCAAGAGCATTAAATTCAAAACCAGACAAAACAGATTCCTACAACAACTCCATAGCAAAATAACAAAGTATGAAAACACCAACGACATCATATATGCTGCCAGGTGCTGCTAATAAGGTAGACATGGCCTGGGCCAATACTAGCCGAAACCTATCAAAGTTATCAAAGTTATATATATAAATATATATATATATATATATGCAAAAGTTCTATTTAAATTGTTGGGATACAACAAACAAATATTTTTATAACTGATATAAAGCACTCGCCAAGTATTTGGAGTAAATATACGATATTAATAAATGGAAACTATATTTAACATGATATCCTTGAAATATGTATAATGAAATAAATATGGTTTTATAAATATAGTTTCCATTTATTAATATCGTATATATATATATATATGTATATATAATAAATAATTATTGTTTCTACTTTTGGCACAAGGCCAGCAATTAAACAAGTGTATTTCTGGTACTTTATTTTATCGACCCGATAAGGATGAGAGGCAAAGTTAACATCGGCGGGATTTGAATTCAGACCACAAAGGGCCGTAACTCTTTGCTGCAAAGCATAGTGTCCGACCCTCTACCGATAATGCCAATCCACATAATAATTAAAGTATTGTGTACAGTGCTCAGGTGCACTACAACAACAAATTATATGTATCTCTTGACCAGGATTGAACTCCAGGCCAGGATTTCCAACGTCCCTCTTATCTACCTCTAGTCCACAGAGACAGCTATATATATATATATATATACATGTATATATACATATACTTATATTACATATTCCGTATATATATATATATTTATATATATATGTATATATATATATATATATGTATATATATGTATATATATATATATATATATATGTATATATACATATTTATATATATATATAAACGGAAAAAATGTAACAATATTTAATTTCCCAAACTTAGTACCGCTGTTACTTAAATCTAAGTATATACACGTATATACATATATGTATACCGACGTACAGTAGTATGTATATATATATATATACATACATGCACACATATATATATATATATGTACGTATGGATTCACCTAACATTTATTATAATGCTCGGTGTGTTTGTAAACAAACATCCCGTATTAAGCCGTAGTGTCTAGCAACCACCGTTGCTCGTTTGTTCAACACTGACAAAGGAACGCTGTACTAGTTTCAAGCTTGTTAGCTATCGTAAGCAACGTATACCTTCCTGCCAGATTGTTGAACGTATATACTTACCTTATGCATATTAACGGCTGAGTAGCTCAATTTGCATATCGAGTGGGTTAATCGGCTGGGGGCACCGAAAACGATAAACGGAAAATATATGTGTGTACGTGTACATACTTATATTTAAGTAACAGCCGTATTAAGAGTGGGAAATGAAATATCGTTTCATTTTTACCGTTTATCGTTTTCGGTGCACCCAGCCGATTAACCCACTCGATATGCAAATTGGGCTACTCAGCCGTTAATATGCATAAGGTAAGTATATACGTTCAACAATCTGGCAGGAAGGTATACGTTGCTGACGATAGATAACAAGCTTGGAACTAGTACAGCGTTCCTTTGTCAGTGTTGAACAAACGAGCAACGGTGTTTACTAGACACTACGGCTTAATACGGGATGTTTGTTTACAAACACACCGAGCATTATAATAAATGTTCGGTGAATCCATACGTGCATATATATATATATATATATATGTCTGCATGTATGTATACATATATACATACTACTGTACGTCGGTTAGTTCATCATACCGAGAACAAATGATTTACCTTATATATCATCTATGGCGTTCCTTACCTTTAGCGGTCGCAATAATGAAAGTAAATTTATTTTCATTTTCGAACGTCGTGTTTACATTTTGTGTGTGTGTGTTTAGATCTAAATTAGTTACTAGAGCCTCTGTCGTTTTAACTGACTATACATGTGTGTGTGTATGTGTAGTTCACTGTTGAGAGAAATGTACTCAATACCGAAGTAATCTTGTAATGAGGCTTGCAGAATGGTGGGTCCGCCATTCTGGACGCTGCTGCCTTGTAGAAGTCCCAAATGGAAGCCGTGACACTCTCGTCCCCATCATACAGCAGGGATTTTGCCATGCGGTCGCATGATCTCCGATATTTGGGCTTCCTATTCGGAAATTGAGGAAATTAAAGGTGGGATTTACGTTCATGATGTGCTGCACGAACGGAACTTTGTAGATCCTGCGGACCCTGATGTGCACACACAGCTCATAGAGAACACATGGACAGGGAGCCGAGCAAGGAAAAAGCTTCGTCGCCAGCATGTTTCGTTTAAACACACACACAAAATGTAATCACGAAGTTCGAAAATGAAAATAAATTAACTTTCATTATTGCGACCGCTAAAAGTAAGGAACGCCATCATCTATATATATATATACATATATATATATATATATATATATATATATATATATATATATATATATATATACATATATACATATATATACAATTGTTTATATATTTATATATTTATATATATATATATATATATATATATATATATATATATATATATATATATATATATATATATATATATATATATATATACATATATATACAATTGTTTATATATTTATATATTTATATATATATATATATATATATATATATATATATATATATATATATATATATATATATATATATATATACATATATATATATTTATTAAAATATCAGATTAAAGTTTAAGCAAAGAATCTCAAGTTATCAATAATGTAGTGATAATATATCGTCACGTTAGAGATGATCAGCGTACGTGTAGGTTTGCTCAACGAGTATAAATTATATTCCGCAGAAAATGTAGAAAAGATGAATATAAAATGAAAGTGCCTTTATAAAGGAATTTATTATGTATTGACATATGTTTCTGTAACAAACCGAATACCTATGTATCGCTACTTGCGTAATCATATAATGTTAGTAAGTATTCGATAGCAAATGCATAATCAGTTGTCACTTCTTCAGAGATATTGGTTCAATTGGAAAAAATCAGAAAATCAAAGTATTTATATTAGTTGTAAGAAGGGAAGGGATAGTATATGACAGATGGCTATTCAATTTGCTGGTAAACAAGTATATAGAAGGTTTTAATCAGAATACAATGAGTATATGGCTTATTTTATATAAATAAAGATGTTGGGGAGTGCCTATTTTATTCTATATTTGACCAGTTGAACAATGGACAGGGCTGGTCGTTTGGTGTAGTAGTATTAATACAGATATAAAGTGTTAAGTAAGGAAGAGTGATATTTTCACTGCTACTGTATAACAACAATGCTGGTAGCCTGCTGGTATATGCATTAGGGAATTGAATTAAGAAATCTCATTTTATCTATAGCAGTTTATATTAAATGGTAAAGAATAGAAGAGTTGATAGAATTAATAGTAATATAGAATGTTAATATGTATTTTGACAATCAAACGGAGACGGAGACAGGTGTTCAATCTTGGTGGCGTTTGTAATATGAAAATGTAGATTTCAAGCGATGGTTACACTATAACAATCGCTCTATTCTGTTATTTAATAAAATATTTTTGGATTTCAAAATACAAATATTTCCCTCTTACACAATTTACAAAATTCCTGTCCTTGGAATTATGCGGAGGCAGGACTATTATATCCCATTTTAGGTTAAATTGTTGGTTATTTTCGCGCAGCTGCTAAGCCTTGTCTGTGAGTGTTGTTACATAATGCTGGTTTTCATGTTTTATCGAGTAACGATGTCTATAAAGGCGAGATTTGAAGTAGGTAGCTGTAGACCCCACATTATACCACTTCTGTCCACCCGATTCGATAGTACATTTGTATATGATGTTGCGTTCAAGACACTGATTGTTCAACGGACACATTCCTGGTTGGACACAGTTACAATTATAATTATGCGTTGTTGTATTACCATGGATGGGTTGATGAGGTTGCTTAGGCAGGACGGGATATTGTTTGTTGTTTTGTGATGTTATAGCCGATGTTTTACGTGTATTGTTATGTGTTGGAAGGCGTTTATACAAACGTTTTGCGTTAAGCTTTTTTATATGTTGTTCAATATTAGGGGCGGTTGAATATAAAAGTCGAATAGTGCTAGGGTTTAAGATTTTATTATATTTATGTGATGTTGGAAAATAATTTTTAACTAATCGAAAGAATTGTGAAGGTAGATTGGTTTTAATAGAGTTGTTATAGACCGGGTTGTACCATATATACTCTATACATCGCCTTCTGTGTGGTGGTGTGCGCCTACTAGTGTGTGTATTGCGGTAGTGTATGTATGGTGGTGATTCTATGCTATTTCTACCTCTATGAGATTTATTTTGGCTGTTTTGGTGATCGTCGACTATATACTCTATATTATCTAGGTGTCCAGCCTTCCTAAGTACATCTTCATAATATTCGGCATGTTTTTTGAAGGTTTTCTGGTTGGACGACATGTGGGAGATTCTAAGGGAAATATTTCTAGGGTTGGATTTAATTATAGAGGGTGGATGGATAGAACCCATATTTACATATTTAAGGTTCTCATTTAGTTTATGGAACGGTTTAATCGTTTCTGTATTGAGATTCAGAGTAACATCAAGGAAATTAACCTCTTTGAGGTTATATTCAAACGTAATATTTAATCCTAGTTCCTTAAAAGGTTTTCTAATATTTTTACGCATCCTTTCTAAATTCTGGTTATTCATATGCTTAACTAATAGGAGCGCATCGTCACGGTAGAGTCCACCGTGGAGAACTTGAATTTTCCTTGTAGTCTGTGGGTGATATAAATTCCCACAGGATTAGTTACTTCGGCCGAATCATTGGAACCCATAGTTATATCAAAATTAGAAGGTCTATCTTTGCGAACACAGTAGCTATCATCAAATTTAACAATAGTTTTCCTCGCTTCCATAATAATACTAATTTCATCATCCGTAAGGTCGGAGTTAGCCTTAGCGAACGAAAGGGCTTCATGCAGAGTATCAGGTGAGATTGAGGAATAATACTGATCAATATCGAACTGAATAAATTTTGATTTCTTCTTATCAGTAATGCTATTAAACCATCTTATTGCCTCATGGGTTTTACCCCATAGTTTAATATCTACTTTAGCCTTAACTTGGGGATAATTCTGTCTAATATATATTTGCTAATTTTGCCTTATCAGATTTGGAGGGGCATATAAGTCTAATTTTAGGGTCAGTATCGAAGTTTACCTTATGATCCTTCAGGTTGAAGGATGGTGTAGCTGGTATTAAGGGTTGCGTTCTATCGTCAATACAAAGTTTTTTAATAATTTCACGTGCCGAGTTGTTGATGTTTCTAAGTGTAGCTTCATTAGTTTTCTAATATATAATACATACATACATACATACATACATACATACATACATACATACATACATACATACATGATGGCTGCCCCCTCGTTATCGAGTATGGCCATTGCACGAAAAAAAATATTAATAAAAATAAAAAAATTAAATAAAATATATATATATATATATATATATATATATATATATATATATATATATATATATATATATAGTTATACTTGGGGAGGGTCATATTTGCGTAATATTGCCAGAAATAATAACAGAACACACTCACTGTTTGGTTGGTTTTCGCTTCTCGCTGTCTTTTATATCTGCGATCTAACTTACTCGGTCCTCAATGTTGCCATTGACTGACCGACGGTCAAAAATAATACAGATACAATATAGACACAAACACATATATATATAGTTTACATAATTTACATAAATCTTTCGTTGCACATCTGCAACATCGTCAGTGGTGTTATATTTTTTTTCCTCCTGTTGTGTTGTATGTCTACGCCATTTTTTATTCAGTCCAGCGAGAAGCGAAAACCAACCAAACAGTGAGTGTGTTCTGTTATTAATTCTGGCAATATTACGCAAATATGACCCTCCCAAAGTATAACAATATCTGTTTCGACACACGATTTCATATAAAAAACCTCGCTAAACTAATTCATCGCCGCTATATATATAAATAAATAGCTTAGAGTTTAGACTCAATGGGGCCATTCACAATCATTTCAGCTCTAGGAATCGCTTCTGAGCAGTATAAATTAATATTTGATGAACATTTACATGTTTCAGTTGCAATTGACTAATAAGATCGCTAGAGTGAAAAATCTTAATTCAACAACATAAAGTCTGCCTGTACGATCTAAAAACTAATAAATCAATACACACAGACTCATATGGGCAAAAAGTCTTGGTACCTAGACACGTTTAAAATTCAAAATACAAACTTTTTCCGCAGATAGGTCAGAACTTCAAACTTCAAACATGTTTCACAAAGGATATACTGCTCAGAAGCGATTCCTAGAGCTGAAATGATTGTAAATGACCCCATTGAGTCTAAACTCTAAGCTATTTATCACTGCTCCCCCAGGTGAGCTGAATTTTGTAATCCCATATAAACGGCTGTTATTTCAAGCATTATGTGTGGGACGTTAGAGGACTGGAATAAGCCGTTTGCAAAACCTCGTGTATTTTCGCTACGCTAACCAGACCTTAGATATTTTTCTGAGGTAGAGTTATTTTATTTTATCTGGGTACCTATTGATAAACACAGAAAAAGTTGATTAACTCACTGCTAATTAGTTAATTATTTTACTATTATACCATCCTTTGTGAAACATGTTTGAAGTTTGAAGTTCTGACCTATCTGCGGAAAAAGTTTGTATTTTGAATTTTAAACGTGTCTAGGTACCAAGGCTTTTTGTCCATATGAGTCTGTGAGTATTGATTTATTATTTTTTAGATCGTACAGGCAGACTTTATGTTGTTGAATTAAGATTTTTCACTCTAGCGATCTTATTAGTCAATTGCAACTAAAACATGTAAATGTTCATCAAATATTAATTTATATATATATATATATATATATATATATATATATATATATATATATATATATATATATATATGTATACACACATACATACATACACACATACATATACATATACATACATATAGACATATATAATATTAACAATAATAATGATAATGATTTCTTTATTGGCCACAAGGGCTGACAACAAGAAAAAACATTACAGACGGCAGAGGACGGTACAGGACGCTACGATGTGTGTTTTGTTCGTGTAAATATTGTTATTATTTATATAAGAAAAGAAAAAAAAAAGGACATAGAAACATATATATATATATAAACAATAAAATGAAAATTGAAACAATGAAAAACCTCCGAGAGTTACGCGTTGCTAAAACCACACAAAAGACCACGGCCACCCTCACCACCAAAGCAAGCGCCCTCTCTCTATTTTTCCATCTCTCAAACTACAGACGTATATTCAGAGTGGTCCCGTTCACTCGGACCATTCTCGCTACATTCACCCACCTTTCAACAAACTTGCTAGAAAGCAGCACTTGCCTCTCCCACATGATTTTCCTCTTCAAGTGAAACTTGAAAAAGTTAATTAGGGATTCGTCGAAGAGGAAAGTGTCTGTCTTTAACACTTTTAACCTTGTGCACCACACAATCACTTTCGCCATGGCCACCAGGCAGATGAAAACCGCCTGCCCTTCCTCCTCGAAGGAAGACGGCGAGACCATCTCCACAATGGAATCAGTGGATAACCGGATCAGTCCCACACGCGACAGCAACTGTTCGACATAGCTCCACAAGTCAGCAATGCTCGGGCACTGAATGTGTGCATGCACGACGGTTTCGTCGCTCTGCGCGCATCTCGGACAGGCTCGGCTGACGGCACTTCCGTGCCTGTAGAGCTTATCTCGAACTGGCAGCGCTCCCCGGTAGAACTGCCAGGGATTTTTGGAAGCTATCCATAGGCCCCGGGCTGAAAGTTCTCCGGAAGAGAGCAAACAGCTGATCTTCTTCGACGCCCAGGATCTCTCCGAGAATGTCGTCGATCTTCCCCTCCACTAGTCCTCTATAGAACGCCGAGGTGGATGTTCCACCGATACTGGTGCCCAGCTGGGAGAGGGCAGTGAGCGACTGGAGACATTCCAGATTCCAAGCGCTATCCCTCGGTCTTTCTCTGACCCAGGACTGCAGCTCCGTCAAGGAGACGAGCTGTGGGAAAACGTGCCTGGCGAACGGCGACCACACCTGTTCACCATCAAGGAAGCACCAGAGATGTCGCAGCCTCAGCGCATGTTTGCGCATCATCAGCCATGCCCAGTCCTCCACGCAACGTGCATTGACAGCAGATGGATCGTCTGATCATGGGAGCGCGTCGCTTCCACCGAAAGCGGAAGAGGAGGCGCTTCATTTTCGGTGAGAGTTGGGCTGGAGCAAGGGACGACGGTGTGGCGGTAGCAGATGACGGATGCGATTTACGCATTCGCCAACTCCGCCCGGCCTTTCAGGGACAGCTTCCTCTCAGCCCATTTCTGGCTGAGGTAGGCCACCCTGCTTGTCACCTCGTTCCAGTTTTTCTCCATCTGGAGGTCCGGTCCGCACCCGACCCCGAGCAATTTAACCGGTCCATCCGTCCAACGCCCCACGACGCTGTCGGACGGCATGGACTTGCCTCTCCAGGTGCCGAGCTGTAAGCCCACCGACTTTTCCTGGTTTATCTTTGCTCCTGTCACCGCTTCGTATTCCCTGAGAGCGGTGCCGAGCATCTGGACGTGTCTGGTGCTCGACACCACCACGGTGACGTCGTCAGCGTAAGCCGACTCGGATTTCCCGCATCCTAGTTCGCCTGGGACGCCCCTCATCGCCCCCAGTTTGTGCAGTAACGGCTCGAGAGCCAATACGTACAAGAGGGACGAGAGGGAGCAACCCTGACGGATTGAGCGCATGATGGTGAACGGCTGAGACAGGTGACCGTTCACCCTCACAACTGAGCAGATGTCGCTGTACATTGCTGCGAACCAACCCCTGAAAACGGGCCCGAAACCTGTTGCCTCGAGAATCGCCACCAGGTTCCGATGGTCGACCTTATCGAATGCTTTGGATTGATCATGCCCCACCCTTGCCAGGTTCCTTAACCACCCTCTCTATGATGTATCGCATGAGGTGGAGGTTGTCGTGTATGGATCTGTCCAGAATGGCTCATGTCTGCGCCTCGCCCACCAGATCACCGACGACAAGCCAGACCCTAGACGACAAGCGCCAACCTCGTTCGTAACACCTTGGTCAACATCTTGAACTCTACGTTTAGCAGGGTTATGGGCCTGAAATGGGCCTTATTCGGGTCTTTTCTCAGCAGCGCCACTGCTCCCGGGCTCACGAAACTGGGAATGCGCCCATTCTGCTGCCAGTTGCAGTAGACGTCTGCCAAGAGGTCACCGAACAAGTCTGGCATAAATGCATAAAACTCGTAGGGCAGAACATCCAAACTGGCGATTTACCCCTTGTGCAGTTAGCCATCGCTTCCCATATTTCACCGGCTGTTATTGGCTTTTCGCAACACTGTGCTGCGGTCCTCGAGAGCCGAGGTAGTCCATCGAGGTATGCACTGAAGTCCATGCCCGATCCGGGCCACCGTGGCTCCCGAACAGTTCAGCAAAGTGCTGCTGAAAAGCTTCACACATCCGCTCGGGTTCGAGCATCACGCACCCGTTTTGGTCAGACAAAGACCGAATTGTAGTTTTGTTGCAACCTCGCGCCTCTTCTACCCGGGCCCATTGGACGGCTTTTGTCCCCTCGTGTTTCAGAGCATGCACTCTAGCTCTGACAACGCAGCCTTCGTGTTTTGCGTTGAACAGGGCCAATCTCGCAGCAAGCACGTCGGTTGCGATGTCTATCCTAAACGCCTCTTCTAGCTTTCTGACTAGCTCTCCCTCTACTCTATTTTCCTCTATCACTACTCCATTGCTAAACCTAATCGACTCTACTTTAATTGCCCTTTTCAGGGCGAACCACCACATGTTGTTGACGTCCGCTCCCGTCAACATCCGCTTAACTATTACGCTAATCCGGTCTCTGTAGTCTTTGCGCGCCGGGAAAGACGCGTTCAGCTTCCAGTAACCAGGCCGTTGTCTATGAAGTCTGTCTATGTCGATCTCATAGATCAAACATTTGTGGTCTGTGTGGTCGACTATTTTAAATTGTGGACAACTTATACTAGCGTTATCTAGTTCTCTGCAGAAAACCCTATCGAGATACGATATGGATGACCCGATGCGGTTTGCCCATGTCCACATTGGCACATTCGGGTGATCCAGTCGATACCTGTCAGACAGTTCAAAACGTCTGAGCAGGTTGGTGAGGCTCTTGCACCCTCCTCCCCTATCCACTAGCCCCACCCGATCCTAGCGTGCATCCAAGATACCGTTCCAGTCGCCCACTAACTCTAAAGAGCGGGACGTTCCAAGAAAGGTCTCTAGATGTCTGAAGAAATCTGACCCTCCTGCCTCTGTTGGGGCGTAGACGGCTACTACCCTCAAAGCATTGCCTTCGCTGCCGGTCACGTCCAGCACCACCGACTTACCTGATGGGTCTAGGAAGATGACCCGTATCGCGAGTTCCAAGCCTCTCCGAAAAAAGACGGCGACCCCTCCCCCCGATCCTGGACGGCTGGGAGATGCGTATACATCGTAGCCGCCGAAGATCGGTGCGAAGGCTTGTGCTTCGGAGATTCTGGTTTCACTGATGGCCACCATATCTATGTTTAATGACTTGAGGTCGTTGAGCAGGTGACCCTGCTTCCAAGAAGATGTCAGTGTATATCCTCTTGGTAACCGACCCTCTGAAGTCTCCAACTGCGTTGGGGAATTTTTGTTTTAAAGGTTTGTACTGTTCTATTGAGATTTAGATGATGCTTATGTTTGTCGGGAGAGTTCTTGGTGTTGGTGGGGTGTAGTAGGTTTTTTCTGTGATGTTTGTGTGCTGCTTTATATATTGTATGAGTTCTTTTTTTCCCATGTGTATGGCTGTGTACTTTTTTGGGGGAGGGGTGATTTTGTTGCTGTTTTCTTCTTGTTGCTGTTTGGTGTTTGTGTCATGTTTGTTTGCGCTGTTGGTGTTTTTGGTGATGCTGGTGGTGGTGTGGTTGTTGTTGTCAGTGGTGCTTGTGGTGGTGTCTGCAAGTTTCCTTGCTGCCTTTACCCCTCTTTGTATGCCTTCACTTTTGGAGGTTGTATCTACGTTTTTTTTTCTTTTTTGTTTTTTTTGTGTCAGACCGTTTGCCCCTTCACTCCCGCCTCAAACTCCATGTCGGATTCTGTGGCGTCTGGGTGGTGTATGCGCTCCACGGCTGTTGGTGGTGGTAGTGTAACCTTCTTCGGCAATTTTGTTTCTTGTGTAGCTACTTCAAATGTAGCTATTGGTGTTGCCGCCACTGATGATGCTGCTTTAGTTGTCCGTGGCCTTGGTACGGGTGCTACGGACGTTACCCTCCTACTTGCCGTGGAATGGGGCCCCTTTGTTTGTTGCCTACCCTGCTATTAGTAGCAGTGGACCTGGTATTGGAAGGAGAGGGTCCTTCTTCGCTGTCTTCTGCGGGCAAAAGTCACTGAGGTGACCCTTCGACCCACAGAGATAACATTTTGGCCGTCTTCCTTCTACACTTATTGGGAGTTGGAGTCCTTTATCGATGTCTATGATATCGGGGATAGCGTCGATACATTCTTGGTCAGTTTGTATAAGCATTTGCATGCCTATACCTGACCAGTTCTCTCTCCCTATTGTTCTACTTGCAGCATGGTCGTCCTGTTCTCGATTCCAGCAAGGGCACTACGGTGACATCGTCCGCAGATGGTAACACGGATCTTCCGCACCCTAGTTCGCGCGGGACCCGCCCTCCCTCTCAACGTCTCCAGTTTGTGCAGTAATGGCTCGCTCGAGAGTCAATACGTACAAGAGGGACGAGAGGGGACATCCTTGGCGGACCGAGCGCATGATGTTGAACGGTTCCGAAAGGTGAGCGTTCACTCTCACCACAGAGCAGATGTCGCTGTGCATGGCAGCAAACCAGCCTCTGAAGACGGGCCAAAAGCCAGCCGCCCTCAGGACTGCCGCCAGGTAACGCTGGTCGACCCTATCGAAGGCTTTCGACTGATCTAAATTTATCAAAGACCCACATGTGCCAGGTTCCCTAGCTACCCTCTCTACGATGTATCGCATGAGGTGGAGGTTGTCGCGGATGGATCTGTCGGGAATGGCGCATGTCTGCGCCTCTCCCACCAGACCACCAACGACAAGCGCCAACCTCTTTGCTAGCACCTTGGCCAATATCTTGAACTCTGTGTTTAGCAAAGTTATGGGCCTAAAATTATCTATATTATCCCCCTTGTTCGGATCCTTTCTCAGCAGCGCCACCGCTCTTCGGCTCACAGAGCTGGGAATTCTCCCGTTCTGTTGCCAGTTGCAGTAGATGTCCGCCAAGAGGCCTCCGAACAAGTCTGTCATTTGTAGGTAAAGTTCATAGGGCAGACCATCCAAACCAGGCGATTTACCCCTTGTGCAGCCAGTGATTGCCTCCCGTACTTCAGCGGCTGTTATCGGCTTTTCGCAACACTCCACCTCAGTGGCCGAGAGCCGCGGCAGTCCGTCGAGGTAGACACTAAATTCCATCCCTTGATCCGGCCCGCCACTGCCCCCGAACAGTTGAGCGAAGTGTCGCTGAAAAGCTTCACATATCTGCCCGGGATCGAGTAGCATGCGCCCGTTGTGGTCCACCAAAGACCGGGTCGTAGCTTTGTTGCCACGACGCGCCTCCGCTACTCGGGCCCATTGAACGGCTTTCGTCCACTCGTGTCTGAGAGCACACATCCTAGCTCTGACAACGCAGCCTTCGTGCTTTGCATTGAAGAATTGGTCAAGGGCCAATTTCGCCGCAAGTACGTCGGTCGCGATGCCTTTGCAAAGCGCCTCGTCTAATTTTCTAACTAATTCTCCCTCTGCTCTATTTTTCTCTATTGCTAAAGCCTTACTAAACCTAATGGACTCTATTCTAATTGCTCTTTTCAGAGCAAACCACCACTTGTTGTTGACGATGGCCCCCGTCAACGCCCGCTTTACTAGTTCGCTAAATCGGTCTCCGTAGCCTTGCGCGCTGGAAAGGACGCGTTTAGCTTCCAGTAGCCGTGTCCTCGTCTATGAAGCCTATCTAAGTCAAGCACACAGATCACGAATTTGTGGTCCGTGTAGCTGACTATCTTGAATTGTGGACAGCCTATGCTAGACCTATCTATTTCCCTACAAAATACTCTATCTAGATATGATCTGGATGACCCTATGCGATTTGTCCAATTCTACATTGGTACATTCGGGAAATCCAATCGGTACCTGTCATACAGTTCAAAACGCATGAGCAGGTTGGTGAGTCTATTACACCCTCCTCCCCTATCCACTCATCCCACAGAATCCCAGCGTGCATCTAAGATCCCGTTCCAGTCGCCCACTAACACTAAAGAGCGGAACGTTCCAAGAAAGGTCTCCAGATGCCGGAAGAAATCAGGCCACCCTGCTCCTGTCGGAGCATAGACGGCCACTAACCTGAAAGCTTGCCCGTCTCCGCTGGTCACGTCCAGCACCACCAACTTACCTTCTGGGTCCAGGAAGATGGCCCGTATGGCAAGATCTAAAACTCTCCGAAAAAGCACAGCAACTCCTTCCCCCCGATGCCGGACGGCTGGGAGATGCGTACACATCGTAGCTGCCGAAGATCGGTGCGAAGGCCGGTGCTTCGCAGATTCTGGTCTCGCTGATGGCCACTACATCTATGTTTACTGACCTGAGATCGTTGATCAGGTGGCCCTGCTTCCATACAGACCCCAAGCCACGCGCATTTATGCTGCCTATTCTGAGTGAGGTCATGTTGAAAAGATGGAAAAGATGGGAAAGACCACTTACCTTACTTCTCGTAGAGGAAGGACGGTTTTTTCATCCTTTTCACTGCTTGTGGCCTCCTCAGGAATGATGTCCTTATAAATCCTCCTGGACAGTGCTTGTCGGAAGTCTCCGATGCATTTGGGGAATTTTTGTTTTAGTGTCATGAACGTTTTCTGTGTGATGCGAGTGATTTGTATGTGTGGAGGTGGTGTGAATTTTTGGGTTGTTGTGTAGTCTTTTTCTGTGATGTTGGTGTTGTGTTGGATGTAGTGTAATAATTGTTTGTTGTTCAAATTGAATGCTGTGTAGTGTGTATCGTTTTGGTTGTTTTGTTATTTTTGCGATTGTTGTGGGTTTGTTTCTGTTTCTGTGGTGTAGGTGATGGTGGTGTTGGGGTTAATGATGGTGATGGTGTTGGTGTTTGGGGTGATGGGGTTGGTGATGCTGGTGTGGATGGTGGCATGTCTGTCCTAACTTTTTTGTTTGATAGTTTATTTGTTTCCCTCTGTATTTTGTTTTTTGAGGGGGAAAAAAATAGATTTTTTTCTTTTTTGGTTTCTTTTTTTTTCTTTTTTCCTGATACCGTTTCCCACTCCTCGTCGTCACTATCTGTCTCCATTCGCGATAAGCCGGGGATTGGAAAATCCTCCACAGGCGTTGGTTTTGTTTATGGCGTGGTGGATGGTGTAGGCGTTGGTGCTAGTTCTGGGGAGTTGGGTGGTGGTGGTGTTGGTTTTGCTACTGCTGCTGGGGTTGTTGCTGTTACTGTTGCTTCTGTTGTTGCTGCTACAGTTGTTGCTGCTATTTCTGCTGCTGGTGGTGTTGATGGTTGAGTCACTGGCGTGGGTAAGAGAGGTGGCCTCAACCTTTCAGCCTGATGGCAGAAAACCCTTAGGTGGGTTTCTTCACCACAAACGACACACCTAGGTTTTCTGCCCTCGACGATTACGGTGAAGTGGCTGCCGTCAGTGAAGTCTATTACCTCTGGGATCTCCTCAATGCTTTTATGGTCCGCTTGGTTCAGGAGCTCCATCCCAGATCCGGACTAGTTCTCTTGCTTTTCTTTTGCTATTTCTATTATTTTGGTGTTGGTCTCGATGCCGGCGAGGAAGGCAGCCATTAGCCAGGGAATTTCGATGGCCGGTGGAACGTGGGTCACCTTGATTTTCACAAGTTTCTGGCAACAATAACTTGGGATGAGTGTGAAGTCGTCACTTCTTAATGGGGCCATGGAGTGTTCTCTGGCCTCCTGTGGTGTTTCAAAGAACACGTCTACGGTTCCATACTTCTCTCCACGTCTGATGCGGGTTTTTTTTGCCCACACATGTCCCAAAGCTTTTTGGATTTGGGACTCAGATGCCCGTTCCACTCGGCGCGATTTTATGTTTATTGACCGATATGACACGGTGCATAGGCAACGTTGCTCCATTTTATTAGGTGTGTGGGGGGGGGGCTGACCCTGTACCCATCTTCCTTTACCATTCCTTTGGTTTCGTCTAATTCTTCCTGAGTTACCTGGATCGCTTCGCACGTTTTTGCTACTCTAGCAAAACTCAGGGTAGTTTTCTTAATTTCATTGTTGCTGTTGTTATTATCGTTATTTTTGCTATTTGTAATTTTAGTTTCAGTTGTGGTGGTGGTGGCGTCAGTGGTGTTCGGTGTGGAAGAGTTCATTTTGGTTCATTTCGATATCATGAGTTAATTTATTTTTTTCTTTTGTTTCTGTTGTCGCTGTGGTGGTGGTGGTGGTGGTAGTGGTGGTTGTCGCGGTGATGGTGGTGGCGGCTTGAACACCTGCAGTCATTGGTAATGGCGGTAAATGAACGTCTGCCTGAAACAAATTTAAAATATTGCTTCTGCTTACAATTCCAGTGTTGGCAAACGTAGCAATGTTTACAATGGTGGTGTCGGTGTGAGGTGTTGGATTGTGAGGAAGGAGTGAATCTGAGTCATACATTATTATTCACAGAAAACAAATTTTGTTTGATAATTATAAAAAGTTTAAATTTTGGGCTCAAGGCCCATATATTTTTGAGTGTCCTTTTCAGAAATCAATGTATGTGCACTTATATATAGTTAACAATAAAAATTTTCCATAAATGGCAATTTTAAATAACTGAAAATAACAAACCTTTGCGGAGCTCACGATGATACGATTTACTACGTAGGTCGCCAAAATAATAATAATAATAATAATAATAATAATAATAATAATAATAATAATAATAATAATAATAATAATAATAATAATCAAGGAGGAAGAAATAACATCAAGGAGGAAGAGCAGCCTTAAGGGAAAATCCCTTCATAGTACCTTCTTTGAGAAAACTGAATTTAGAGATCCACAGACAGGGAACTGGTTGAGAAGAGGAGACCTCAAAAAGGCTGCAGAAGGAATGCTAATGGCTGCGCAGGAGCAGGCCCTCAAAACGAAGTGGTTGAAGCACCATATCTACAAGGAGGAGGCTAGCCCACTGTGCAGGATCTGTGGAGAGAGAGAGGACACTGTGGCTCACATTGTGTCCGAGGATAAACACCTAGCCCAGACCCACTATAAGGGCTGGAGACATGATGTGATGGGCAGGGTGTTCCACTGGCACTTGTGCAAAGTAAACAATTTACCCCATTCTGAGAAGTGGTATGAGCATAGGCCAGAGGCGGTGATGGAGAACAATCAGGTGAAGGTGCTGTGGGATTTTAGGATACAGACGGACAAAAAACTGGAACACAATAGACCTGACCTGGTGGTTGTGGACAAAGAAAAAAGATCGTGCCTGATTGTGGATGTGGCCTGCCTATTCGACACGAGAGTGCAAGAGAAGGAGAGGGAGAAAATTAACCGATACCAGGACCTAAAGTGGGAGGTGAAAAGGATTTGGAACTGCCATGAAGTCAAAGTGATCCCGATTGTCATAGGCGCACTGGGGACTATCTCCAAAAGTTTCCAGGGATGGTTAAAGAAAATCGGCCCCTTCACGCTTTTTGGAACGCTTCAAAAGGCATGCTTGCTTGGAACAGCAAGAACCCTCCGATATGTCCTGAATATCTGAGGCTGCAGGTAGAGGCTTGATATCCAATCCAACGGACTTTCCAGTTAACCAACATCAATGACTGAGATTCAAGGAATAACAACAACAATAATAATAATAATAATAATAACACTTAATAATAATAATAGTAACACTTCGAATCCCAGGGTTGGGGCGGAATCACTGACAACAGAACAAATTAAAGAAATTATCAAAAAAGTGGAGGAAGTGCATGCTCAAGATGAAACTCAAAATGAAAACAATGAGATCGTAAATGATAAAGAAAGGAATGAGAATGAACTTGCCAACTTGAAGGATGAACTTATGATCGAATGGATGAAAATGAAAGAATCTGACATGGGGGAACGTGACACCCTCCCTAAGATCCTGAGCTCCAAACAGAACCAAAAGATAATACACAAGACTAACATAATTCTCATAACATTATCATCAGAAAGAAACTAAACATTACTGATTTAAATCATCTCTATTATGTATCGGCTAAAGTCACCATTCACTTATGTGGTGTGAAAATGAAAAAACAAAGGAATTCCCACAAGAAATCTACTTGGCAAGAGAACATCAATCGCCAAATAAACCTCCGATCTGCCATAGAAATTTTAACAAACTATAAATTAAGTGAACATGTTAAACAAACTAAACTTGGAAAATTGAAAACAAAGTACAGTATAAAATCAACAAGTGACATAGACATGCTGATAGAAATAATCAAGCAAAAAGTGTCGGCCAAAGCTACTCGTATAAGACGCTTTGAAAAACGATCTAGATTCTATAAGGAAAATAATATGTTCAAAAACAACCAAAGAAACTTCTACAGAAAAATTGGTAAGTCAACAATAACTGCTAAATCAATACCACCCAAGGAGGAAGTGCAAGAATTCTGGGAAAAGATCTGGGCCGAAGAAAAAGTTCATAATACACATGTCCCATGGATAGACAGACAAATGAAGTATACAACTCACCTTGACGAACAAATATGGGAAAATATAACAGTTGAACAGTTGCGTATGGCTCATCGAAAAACCATCAAATGGAAATCCCAAGGAAAAGAAAAAAAAACAAATTTTTGGATAAATGCCTTCACAGAGTATCATGAGCTGTTCGCCTAACTTTACAATGAAATAGTTAAGGAGCCAGAAAAGATACCATCATGGCTAGTTAACGGCATAACATTCCTGCTTCCGAAGAATGATGAGACAAACAATCCCAAAAATTACAGACCAATAACATGCTTGACCACAATGTATAAAATGTTAACATCAGTCCTAACTGAATATACATATGACCATCTGATAACAAATGACCTATTTCCCATTGAGCAGAAAGGGTGTAAACGAGGCTCATATGGCTGTAAGGATCAGCTTTTGGTTAACAAAATCATATTGGAAGATTGTCATAATAGACACAAAAATCTATCAATTGCTTGGATAGATTATAAAAAAGCATTCGATAGTTTGCCACACAGTTGGATTGAAAAATGAAGACATGGAAAACGACAATCCTTTTGAATAGTGAAACAAAATCACTGGAAGCTGGAGAAGTTAATATTAATTGTGGAATTTTTCAGGGTGACTCTTTATCATCGCTTTTATTCTGCATGGCACTTATACCATTAAGTATAATGCTCAATGAAACAAACATGGATATAAAGTCTATGACAAAACCATTAATCACTTGTTCTACATGGATGACCTGAAACTATTTTCAAACAATGATGAACAATTGCAAGAGCTATTATCCACTGTGGAGCAGTTCAGTGATGACATTAAAATGGAGTTTGGAATAGATAAATGCGCCAAAGCAATGTTCACCAGAGGAAAGCTGCTGAAAATTCAGACATTAATCTTGATCAGGGGAATGTGATAAGAGAACTTGATCAAGAGGAAACTTACAAATATCTAGATGCTTGTGAAAGAGACGGAATCAAGCACTCGGCAATGAGGGAAAGGATAAGGAAGGAATGTTACCGCAGAGTAAGAGCAATCTTAAGAACGGAATTGAATGCAAGGAATAGGATCGATGCCATAAACACGCTTGCCATACCAGTAGTAACCTACAGATACAATGTCATCAACTGGTCAAGCACAGAGATCCGTAGGCTCGATACAAAAATTATAAAATTCTTAACCATGCACAGAATGCATCACCCTAAGGCAGATACAGATAGAATATATCTCCCTAGGAAAGAAGGAGGACGCGGGTTAATCCAGTTAGATATTGCGTTGAAAACTGCAACAATTGGATTATCTACATATCTAAGGGAATCACATGATTGGATGATCAAACTCGTTTTGAAACACGAAAGCTTCAAAAGATCATACTCCATTACAAAAGATGCACAAAGATACAGTAATGGACTACACATTTCAGAAGTCCCATTTACTGCTGATTGAAAAACACAGAAAAAGCAAAGCAGGTAAAAGTAACTGCAAAGAAAGAACTGCTACAGAAACTGGCTAATAAATAACAAGAAAAGCCCCTGTATGGAAAATACCCAGAACGAGCTAACAATCCTGATGTTGACAAAACTTTAACCCATCAGTGGTTGGCATCCGCTAGACTGAAATCGGAGACTGAAGGACTGATTATATCAGCATAAGATCAGTGTCAGCCAACAAAAAATTACCGAGCCAACATAATAAAAAATGGATGCAGCCCATTATGCCGTGTATGTAAAAAACAACCAGAGACCATTGATCATATAATTTCAATGGGCTGTCCTATAGCTCCAACCGAATACCTAAACAGGCATGACAGAGCTGCACAATACATACATTGGACAATGTGTAAGCATTTTGACCTGCCCCATCAAAAGCATAGGTGGGAGAATCAACCACCTCCCATACTTGAAAAAGATCACATCTCAATCTTTTGGAACTTTAGCATCCAAACAGTCCGAAAAATAGATGCAAATAGACCTGATATAATATTGAAGGACTTTAAAAAAGGGTATGCCTGCTAATTGATATGTCTGTTCCAATAGACAAGAATGTATCTATAAAAACATTTGAAAAATTGAGCAAGTATAAGGACCTGGAGATAGAAATTTGAAAAATTTGGAAATTGAGAACTAAAACAATACCAATGGTTGTAGGTGCTCTGGGAATGATACCTAAGGGGTCTAATGATTACTTATCGCAAATCCAAGGAAACCCGCGTATAGGGGAAATACAAAAGATAGTACTAATGGGAACTGCCCATATACTAAGGAAGATTCTGTCAATATAAGTACATCACAAGTCTAAACACTAAAGATGCATGTGTGAGTATGTATGTTCTTTCTTGAACATGGCGGACCTTGTTGTCTCTTGAGGTCACTGGTTGTGACTTGGTGATAACTCGTATGAACATAAAGCAAGATAAATGCAACTGTAATAATAATAATAATAATAATAATACACTATTAATAATTATTAATTGTTTCTACTTTATGCACAAGGCCAGCAATTACCTAGTGCATTACTGGTACTTTATTTTATCGACCCCGTAAGGATGAAAGGCAAAGTCAACCCCCCCCCAAAAAAACTCACTTATTGACACTTATACCTACGACACACACACGCTCATACGTACGCCGCACACGCACGCATACAAAGTCAACTATTAATAATTATTAATGCAATCGTGCAATGCCTGTGCGTGACGAATAATTTTAAAGTGAGGAAAGACTGTGCACTGAGCCAATCCCACTTTCTGAGCGACAGTAGCCACAACCTGAAAAGAAGAAAAGATCAACATCATCGGTAACTACTGCGCCGCGGGTTTTATGTCGGAGTTAACCCAGTTTCCTGAGATGCCTTCTCCTAGAAGAATGCCCATACAAGACTAGGGGTTCTTCACTCCCAGTGGTTTAACTGCGCGATCGGGCATGCAGCCCAATTATTTCTATGTGCCCGATGGTAAAAAACCCCCCAAAAAACTCACTTATTGACACTTATACGTACGACATACACACACGCGCATACATACACGCGCACACGCACGCATACATACGCGCGCACACAGCAACACACATACATACAAACACACACACACACTCTACTCACTTATACATACACACACACACACACACACACACACATATATATATATATATATATATATATATATATATATATATATATATATATATATATATATATATATATTACCGTCATTATTGATACAAGATTACAAGATTATGTCAAATTTTGACTTTCAAGAGTTCGTATAGTTGAAGCCGCTCGTATTACAGTCCAGTATTATTATAATTGCTTTACAGCATAGAGCTATGGCTCTCCACGCTCTGAGCTCAAATCCCGCCGAGGTCAACCTTGCCTTTCATCCCCATGGAATCAACACAAGAGAGTACCAGTAATGCGCTGGACCAGTCGCTGGATCCGTGCCAAAGGCAGAAAAATTATTATTATTAAAGTTGTTTTCTTAAGGCCCGGTCGCTGGTGATGGTGATGTCGGCAGTGGTGGTGGT
Organism: Eledone cirrhosa; assembly: GCA_964016885.1. Classification (NCBI taxonomy): domain Eukaryota; kingdom Metazoa; phylum Mollusca; class Cephalopoda; order Octopoda; family Eledonidae; genus Eledone; species Eledone cirrhosa. The sequence goes on from OZ024740.1 coordinate 180,256,930, forward strand.
GGCAGTTGATGTTTTTGTTGTGTTGTGTGCGTGTGTGTGTTTTGTTATTTTGAGTTTTTGTTTTTTGTTTGTTGGTTTTTTTCCCCCTTTTTTTATCGTTTGATGCCGCTGTTGTTGTAAATGTTCATTTCAATTCATTCTAAAGCTGTTGTTGCTGTAAACATTAGATTACATACATACATACTTACATACATACAACCATACATCTACGTACCATTGATGAGGAGTTTACAAATCCAGTATCCAAGATACACCTTTAGCTTCATACCCATCATTATTGGAGTTACGGCTTATATACAAACCCGCTTGGACCAATGTATAAATGAACTTTGATTTGCGGAGAAAGAGCGCAGCTCCCTAACTCATAGTCTACAAATGGCTGCGATAGCTGGGACCTTGAAAATTTGCAAAACGTTCTTGCGATTCAAGGATGACAATTTATTTTCTTTTACAACCTTGCCACCAGGACAGGAAAATGGCCGGTCAAAAATATACTCGAAATTATGAGTAAGATTTAACATACATATCTCTCTCTCTCTCTCTCTCTCTCTCTCTCTATATATATATATATATATATATATATATATATATATATATATACTATATTATATTTTGAGAATAAACTCTCAGTCGTTTACAATAATTAAGCTCCAGGAAAAGGGGCTTTTCCGAGCAGTTAAATACATTAAAATATATGATAAACACGAAACATGTTTACATTGTAACAGACGAAGTTAGCTATTAATGAAATAAACTAATTAAAGTGAATACAAATTGTCTGTCTCGATATATGTCAATAAAGACAAGCTTATATTGGCAACGGCCATGATTCTTGGACAGATTTAAATTTCAAAATGCAAACCCGTTCCGTAGACGAATTTGAACCTCGAAACCTAAAGAGAATCGAAATGGAATAGAAATAAAAAGTGAAATTTCCAAATCTTCTGTGCTTATCAACAGGAATCCAGTAAAATTAGTATATCTCACATCTGATATATATATATATGGCTTAGTGATTAGAGCATTGGGCTTGCAATCGAAAGTTTGTGAGTCAATTCTCGGACCGGGTGATGTGGTTTTTCTTTGAGCAAGACATTTTATTTCACGTTGCTCCAGTTTACTCAGCTGTAGAAATGAGTACCGGCCTGCCCGTCCAGCCAGTGGGATGGCGCAATCTTATGGCTAAAATAGCACGACGTGCTGCGACCAGCGACGCCAGTCGGTGCCCGACAGACTGGTCTGTCAAAGTGATCAATGTGATACATGAAAATGTTTAACCCCGACGGCAGAACTCAAGCCGTTTCGACGGCTATATCTGGACTAATATTCAGTCCAGAAACAGCCGTCAAAACATCTTGAGATCTGCCGTCCGGGTTAAGCATTTCCCTATTACCCACTCTACTACCCTAAGTATTGAACACTGTGGTGCGTTTTGGTCCATCTTGTTCCTTACCACACTTCCTTCGTTATATATATATATATATTTACATATTTAATACATATATAGCTGATACATTTGTTTCTCGGTATGGTGAACTAACTGTTGTGGAACAACTTATATATATATATATATATATATATATATATATATATATATATATATAGATATATATATATATATAGATATATATATATATATATAGATATAGATATATATATATAACACAGATACGACGGTTCTGTAATTGTAATTATGTAACAAAACACATTTCAAGAAAATAATGATGCTCTAAAATTTCAAACATTATTTTATCATAAAGAACTATTGTATATCATCTAAAGACACACGTTCATAATTGATATTCTAAAGATTTTTGGCACGTTCCAATAGAGGAATAAGTTTTGGGCCGTTTTTGGCAAGGTTAGATTCTGGTCTCTATCATTAACACAGAAATACTGCTTGCATAACTAGAGAGTTAGAACAATTTAGTTAATTATATATAGTCCGTTTGCCTAAAATATATCTTTCTATTTTTTTTTTCTAACGGTTATCAAATCGTTACAGTCGTTGTTTTACCATATTCATTTTCCATAATGGCACAAGTTCACTCACAAATTGTTTCCTTTCTCATTCTCATCTCATCGTTCTCTGCATTTACGTCTCTCTGTTCCCCTTACTCTCTCCCTTTTTATATATTTAACTCTATATGTATATATATATATATGTATATATATATATATATATATATATATATATATATATATACATATATATATATATATATATATATATATATATATAATAAATAAATGCTCTGAAATAGCGATATATATGTGAAGATAGACATAGAATATTCGAAAATATTCTGTATGTTTGTAATAAACATTTTGAAGACCTAATCGCTATAGAATAGAATACGTCACGTATTACAATTAGATTCTCGATAAAAGCAAGGGAAGTAACCTACGCGTTTCATTCTTATTAGAAATCTTCAGGATAACATATCCAGTGCTTTTATCGAGAATGACACAGCTAGAGACTTATAGAATACTTAGCTGTGTACAGGAACTGGTTTGAAAGAGCGGTTGCCGGTCCGGCAGAAATTAGAAATTGGAATAAATGCTCTGAAATAGCGATATATATGTGAAGATAGACATAGAATATTCGAAAATATTCTGTATCTTTATAATAAACATTTTGAAGACCTAATCGCTATAGAATAGAATACGTCACGTATTACAATTAGATTCTCGATAAAAGCAAGGGAAGTAACCTACGCGTTTCATTCTTATTAGAAATCTTCAGGATTACATATCCAGTGCTTTTATCGAGAATGACACAGCTAGAGACTTATAGAATATGTTTATAAACATACAGAATATTTTCGAATATTCTATGTCTATCTTCACATATATATCGCTATTTCAGAACATTTATTCCAATTTCTAATTTCTGCCGGACCGGCAACCGCTCTTTCAAACCAGTTCCTGTACACAGCTAAGTATTCTATAAGTCTCTAGCTGTGTCATTCTCGATAAAAGCACTGGATATGTAATCCTGAAGATTTCTAATAAGAATGAAACGCGTAGGTTACTTCCCTTGCTTTTATCGAGAATCTAATTGTAATACGTGACGTATTCTATTCTATAGCGATTAGGTCTTCAAAATGTTTATTATAAACATACAGAATATTTTCGAATATTCTATGTCTATCTTCACATATATATCGCTATTTCAGAGCATTTATTCCAATTTCTAATTTCTGCCGGACCGGCAACCGCTCTTTCAAACCAGTTCCTGTACACAGCTAAGTATTCTATAAGTCTCTAGCTGTGTCATTCTCGATAAAGCACTGGATATGTAATCCTGAAGATTTCTAATAAGAATGAAACGCGTAGGTTACTTCCCTTGCTTTTATCGAGAATCTAATTGTAATACGTGACGTATTCTATTCTATAGCGATTAGGTCTTCAAAATGTTTATTATAAACATACAGAATATTTTCGAATATTCTATGTCTATCTTCACATATATATATATATATATATATATATATATATACATATAAGTGTGTGTACACACACACACACATTTATATGTATATATTATATATATATATATATAAAATGTATAAACAAATATATATATGTGTGTGTGTGTGTTTGTGTGTATGTGTGTATGTGTATGTGTGTGAATAAAAATGAACAGGAATAAATTACATTAACTTATATAAATGTTCTACGAACGGTTCTATCATTAGAGTGAAAACTAAAATTCGTCCTCTGTACAGATTCACTAAAAATCACTTAAACTACATGAATATCATTATTCCCAGCGATGTACGAATATCGAAAACTGTGTTTGAAAGAGGCGAGTGTAACCCGAGTGAAAGGGCCCGCTTTGAGCGTGAGCCTATAGATTGGGAACAACTGAGACTGGCTACATGACCTAGAGTTAAGAGTATCCATTGCTTTATAATAGTTTCTCCCCGAGTGACCATCGAACGACTCCTCCCTATTGAGAAAAGTCCTTTATTGCACATTTATTGATATCTTCACTTTCTTTTAACATAGTTAAAATATGTGTACATGCAAATCCCGCAAACCACACACACACCAATACACACACTATATTTTCGTCCTGTGCTGTCATAATGTTTTCTTGGTGTAAACCCCTTGTGGTTAATAAAGAAATTACCATTGTTTTTATTATGTTCATTATTATTATTTTGTTGTTATTATTAATTTGATATCTCCGTCAATGATTTTATTCAGCCGCAAAATATGCTATAATGAACATCAAGCCGCTACATGCATCCTCATATAATTAGGATGTTTCGGCTGGTCCTTGCTGTTCTCAGAAGGCATGCTTTCTGGATCTTTCCAAAAAATTGGGGCTGGAAGAATGTTCTTTAACTAGCCTTGGGAGATTTTAGAGATAGTACCTATTGCTCGTATGACGACGGGAAGATTTTGATCTCATGAGAATTCCAAGTCCTCTTTAGTTTCTTAATTTAATTCCTGGTACCTGTCAATTTTCTCCTCCTTTTCTTACACTCGTGTGTCAAAGGGGCGAGCTACAACTATAATCAAGTAAGATATTTTTATTTGTCAAAAACCACCAGTCCTTTTCCAGTTATTTCTCCGTTTGTATTTTGATATCCCACTCCTTTACCCGATCGTTTTCTACCCAGGACTCTGTCTTATGATCATCCCATTTCTTGTTTTGTTTGCATACATTCCAATAAGTCACTTATCCTATGACATATCTCCATTATTAACTTAGCCTTTTATCCTTACGGGATCGATAACATAAAGTACCAATAACACACTGGGTAATTGCTGGCCTTCTGCCAAATGTAGAAACAATTATTTTTAGTGAGTCTTGGGCAGGTGCGTACAGTCGTATATGATGCGAGCTACAGTTTCCTCACTCTCTCACTCCACAGATTCTGCAGAGCAGGTTAACATCCTTTTGTCAATATGGTGTTTCAATACACTGTGTTCTATTGGCTAGCTCATGTCGAGCCAGTAACATTCCCTCTGTGTCTTTCGTAAGGCCCCCTTTTATAACCAGTTCCGGATCTCTGATTTTTTTTTCTTTGAAAACATGATATGAAAAGACTTTACATTAAGGTTGTCCATTAATTTCCACCCCTATTTGCTCATTTACATTCCAGTTTAGAATTACCGCACGGTATTTAATAATAGACACAGCTCGGGAGTTTACTACACTTATGGCATTTCTACTATTCAGATGGGATTTTGGCATGTTCCTTACTCTCCTTTTAAATAAAATGTCTTTCATCTCCTTCATTTTATTGCCCTTGATGTTATCTGCTTCCAGAACACTCAGATACCTTTATCCATCTTTGGTGCTGATCTCCATCATCATATCACGTGTCTGTACCTCAATTCCGTTGCTTCTCTTCATTACTAGGACTCCAAAAGCATATATATAGAAATGCCGAAAATACAAACATTGTTAACAAATACACCGAACTCCTTGTCCTGCCAGAAGAGATTAAGGTAGTCCATGATTAAGGTAAGCTCTCCTCCTCCCAGTTTGTATCCCACCTTCTCTCTTCGCAATACAAGTGACAAAGGTATCAGTGTAAGGTCAAACAATAAAGGGGAGAGATTGTCTCCTTGGAAACTACTTCTCTTGATTTCCACTCCTCCTAAGGATTCTTCTCCTGCCGTTATCTTTGTCTTCCAGATCTTCATACTATTACTTAATACTAGTTTGAAGATTTGCAAGCATTTCGTTATCCAAGAATGAAGAACCATGTCGAATGTTTCTTGTAATCTATCCATGACAAGACAATGATACATCATCTCGCAATCCCTTATCATCATCTTATCATTAAGTACCTGGTCATTTGGTCCACGAGACTTCTTTCACCATCATTTCTGTCCCTCCGCCAGTAGGTTGTTTATATTAAGGTGGTGGCAAATTTACTCGTGCTTCTCAGTAATAGTCGGCGTTCAATGAAACTATGGTAAGCAATCTATAAGCGGAGCATGAAGTAGTGAGACATTATAAATAGGATAACCAGAGAAATACTTTAGATTCATAATGCACTATTTATGATGTACAATTTTCTAAATTGCATAAACACCTTCTATGTGCTATGTGCAATTTCATAATTCCGGGTTCCTGTAGTTCTAGGCGGATACACAAATATTGCTGGTTTTGTAAGAACAATACCGTTTTGCCGGCAAATATGCCGACGGAATATTTTACCGTCTTCACAGTTATATAATTACATTTATATTACAAAGCGAAATGAAAATCTTAAGTATAATTCTAACATGATTTCAACAAAATTTAAAAAAAAAGTTAAGAGAATACATTTCCAGCACAAGCAAAATAATCAAAGTTTCACGTGAAATATTCTGTAAAATGAGACAGAAGAATAATATTAACATGGGAAATAATTAAAAAAATATTGATAAGGTAAGGTAAGATAGTGTAAGAAAATCCATAACGACCTAATAATGGTTTAGGTGGAAGGCCAGTAACTTTGGGCAGCGGAATGTCGTTTAAATCGACTAAGTACGCTACTGGTACATCATTTTATCGATCTTGGAAGGATTAAAGGCAAAGCGTAAGTCGGCAAGATCTGTACTCAGAACGTAAAGTGACGTAAATATATATGGAAATGCCTGTTGTCCAACGCTCTACGGATTACTGCCAATCTACCACACTTACAACCACTTAATAATGGCCTATATAAACAAGTCTAATATTATTGTTTCACTTTCCACAATTCTGAAACAAAAGTATATATGCCTATATTCCAATGACCTTATTTATCAGATCTGAACTGATAACATACATATAATGAAATTCTATACATATCATAATTTCTGAAATGACAGAACATTCAATAAACACTAAATTCTCAAGAGTTACATTAACAAACCTTAAATTAGAAGAATTGTGTTTAATCATTCTATTCCCAACGGAGGTTTGATGAATCTAATCATAGAATTAAAACAAACTTTGGTTACTTCGGTAAAAACATAAATAAGAAATAATTCAACGGACTATTTCGCGGCACACAATACAAAAAACCTCTATGAAGAATATGGAAACTGATATATTTATGGCGATATATTAGAAAAATACTACTAATGTGAAATATAGTGATCCTGGTTTAAATGCTTGAAAGAAAAATATTTCAATTTAATTGATGTAGCAATTACAATTTTATTAAAATAACACCAAATCGATAATACTAATTTTAAATTCGGTAAGTTTCAACCATAAGTATGTTAGAAAATGTTCATATTAATTTTCCAGCAATCAGAAAAATTGAAAAACTATTGTAGTAATGTCCGTTCATTTAGACAGGAAGGCGATCACATACTGTTAAATAATGATGAGTTGTGAGATATTAACTCTCACAAGTACATAATATCGGTATGATTAAACAATAAGAACAAATAAAAATAATGGTTCATATTTAGGATATTGCACTCAATATATTGTAAATGCTCATCAGTAATCTGTATTATAAAAAGCGATGCTAGCAATTGAATATTTATTACACTAAGTATGTTTTCAATTAGGTACACATCATTCTTTAATTAGCTATTTTAGATATTCCTGAAGGCGGAAGCCTTTTCCGGATGAAAACAGCTCTAATTCCGCGGATCGGTTTCACACTCTGGTTACCGATATCCCATACCTATTTCCACTTTGGCATTTCTTACCAAACTCATTAATATCATTTTTTATTTTAGAATCAATGGGGGTTACAACATATACCACCCTTTACGACATCTGTCAGAAATGTAACAGGATTGGGGTTACAAAAAAGAATAATTGTTACTACGTTTGGCACAAGGACAGCAATTATCCCAGTGTATTACTGGTACTTTAATTTATAGACCACGTAAGGATGAAAGGCAAAGTTAATAATGATTCAAATGTAAAGTACAAACTACCAATTTTCCCATTCGAAATAATACCTATCTATTCTAACGCATTTTCCCATACTTCTCCGCCACGCGTCCATGCACTCATCGGAGGATTCTCCCAGGAATCTCAGCAGCTTTAACGTCATGGCCCGCTTAATGGCATCCACGACTGAAAAACGGTGCGTACTCGAAGGTCCACCAGTGATGACTCATTCCAGAAAGTCTGTTTTGGGTTCAAGACGCTCGGAAGTATTCTGACACACCTGCATTCGCCGCGTCTTCTTGCCATCGTTCTGCAGCTTCAGCACCATCTTCGTGCAGATTTTCCGCATGCCCGAAATGTAATAATTTTACACAACAAATGTAATAATTTTACACACAAATCAACTTGGCCTTTCCTTTATCAATATATAATTTTAATCAGATCTCTCATTACACTTTCTAATTCTCAATTGGGAACCATTCCAGCCACGAATATAAAGAACACAACCCATAACAAAAGTGTTAGCAGAGGCTGATGATTAGAGGTCCCTCTCACAGAAACGCATCAAATAGGCAACCGAAATAACATTTTAATCTAAATAAAAAATTACGTCATCAATGTAATAAAATCCATAACCCTCGTTCTCCCCGCCTCTCTCTCTCTCTCTCTCTCTCTCTCTATATATATATATATATATATATATATATATATATATATATACATATATATATGCATACACATTTATGTGTGTGTGTTTATGTATGAGTTCATATTTACCGACCTATACACATACATACATACATATATGTATCAATTCAACTATGCGATTGTAATACTAAATGAGTTACCGCAATTCAAACGTTAAACAACAATTGTAAATACATTCATTCTATTTATTATATAAATAATCGATGGAGTTGAGTGATCAAATTTTACAATTTGTCTAATTGTGTTAGCCTCATTTTGGAACATTTCGTTTTTCATTTGTATTAACCTAATAGAAATTTAAGACTGAAAAGGTAATAACATCATTAATCTTTGAAAGTGACCATTGTAATCTAAACCGCTAAGCTATGATTTACTGTAAGAAAATACATACTTCGTGTTAATCCTGCAATTTAACACTCACCCAGCTGGATAATATATAAATTCGATACTGGTTTGAAGTGTTTAAATGTATAGTATGTATTTGCTTAATGCAGGTAAAGACAGAAATGAAATGAGATATTGTCCAGCTGGGTGAGATTTTAAATTGCCGGAATAAACTTTTGTTATTTTAGATGGCATTAAGTTCGGTGAGATATGTTCAAATACACGCGGTTGGAGAAGCCAACTCTCTATACTAATGAGAGTCACCGCCGGTTGTTTTACATACAAAATTATACAGCAGAAATACTTTATTCTTGTTTCAATACTAAGTGAGTTAAAGGCACTGATGATGGAAACTTTCATACAAACAATCAGTTACACAAAAACACTTACACACACACATATATATATATTTACATTCGTATATACATATAGACACACACACACATATATATATACACGTATACATATATATATATATATATATGCGCGCTACAGATCGATTTTCTCTTTTAAGCGCCGACACATCTATGATCTGTGGTAAACAGCTGATGAAGGGATACTTTTCTTCTCTTGTTTACGTCCCGTTTACCTTCTAACACTATATGTATATATCCTTTTCTCGCTCACATCGCACCCAGGTCGGATGGTCTTTACCTCTCGTCTATTTGTTTCTCCTCTTCCACTCTTTCCGTTGAATTACCATCTATGTTTGTTTACATGTCTCGCTCGCTTCACCCTATTTTACGTGTCCCAATAACTTTCTTTAGTTAGTGCTCGCACCAACCAGAGGTATAGCCAGTCACTCTTTCTCAGCTGGCCTCTTCCTCGCCCTTTCACTCACTCACTCTCTGCTTCTCCTCCTCTCTCACTTCCTCCCGTTTGACCTGTGTGAAATCCTTTTCTCGCTCACATCTCGACCAGGTC
>OZ024740.1:180271797-180304297 GCA_964016885.1 Eledone cirrhosa
CCTCTATTATCCGGGTATTCCAGTGCCGAAAAGGTTTAATTCCGCTCTACTACACTAACTATGGAATACTCTGGTGCATTATGGTCCAACAGGTTCCTTACCACAATTTCTTTGTTATGTATATATATATACCGCGGCTCGTCAGACCCCTTGCAATATTTCCATTAACAGATCGAATCTTGAGCTGATCAGTGGCGAAACACGCGTCACCAATCAATAAACGTAATGAAGGAGTAACCAATCGTCCTTGTTATATTATTTCACTATATTTCACTATAATACACTCTGTCTAGCTCTACACCTCGACACTGAGGTGAACCTAAACATCAAGTGCTCACCCGTGTGAACGTACAGTAACTCCAAGTTAAACTCCCTGGATATATATATATATATATATTTATATATATATATATATATATATATATATATATATATATATATATATATATATATATATAATACAGTCATCCAACTGGCATGTGCAGATTCGGTTTAACATGTTCACTCACAAGTCGCTGGTGATTTTAAATCTATTTTAGAAGACTCTCTATATATAAGGGCTAACCGAACACTGTTTATTCTCCAAATCTCTTCTTTTTGTTTCATTTTCTTCCCACGCTCTCCTATCTTTCTTTTGCTTCTTTTATTTATTATTGTATAATGTTGAGTCGCATTTACTGGTATATCAATTTTAAAACTATTATATTGATTCCTAGTACTGTAACGTTTTATTGTTACACACACAGAGACAAACACCTTTCACGCGCACATAACACACACACACAAGCACAAACACACGTACACACACGTATATATTTCATGTCAAAATCAGAAATAAAGACTATTTATTGTATCTTTCAATTTTCTCAGAATGATGTGTTATAGAATACCAAATAAGTGTCATAATTATCTGTTAAAATGTATTCATTGAAAACATAATCTTTTTTTTATACTGAAATAAATTATTTCAATTTATTTGATGAAATTGGATATGTTAAATCAAAAATTAAATATACAATAACAAAAAAAAGTAACACGTAATAACTATATAAAATTTGCTAAATATTTGAATTTTCGTTTCAAAACAAAGGTAAACCTTTTCTTCGAAATGGTTCAGAAGCAGTATGCAAAGATTACATTTTCTTGGCAATACTGACTCATACGCTTTTTGATAACAATAAATAGTAAACATTATAATAACCTTTTACAGATGATAAGCAACCTAAGCCCTAGTACATTGTCAATGTTACATATCAGTTAAACGTCCTGCAGAAATTTAGTGATAAACTGCAAGGTATCCTCTAATCCATAGAAGTTAATTATATTCATAGTGGCCAACAACAGGCGAAATGATTGATATGGACATACCCAATTATTGAAGTAATCTAACGTACTTACTTAGAGATAATTCCTTACACCAGAAACATTTTAATTGTAGATACGAAATATCAACTCTAGTGCATTCGAATGCTATGTCTTCTGATTTTCTAAGCGTGTATATACTATTGGAAACCAAGAAAATGAATGTTAGCTCATTACCTTTCATCGTTTACACTATTCAAATAATAATACATTCAAAATTCATTATTTACAAAACTTATCTTGGTATAATTTTGAATAATATCTTTATAGCTGACTCACGAAATTATAAATGCAGTAGATTCTAGTGGCGTAAAATATAAAGTATAAAATCCAGAAGTAAGGCATGAAATCGTTATGAAAAAAATGAACAGAGTAGACCAACCGAAATTATACATAATAATCTACACGGAACATATGTGTTTAAATGCTCTTTGAGACTACTCAGTTTGTGTGACATCTGATTTATCTGATACTGCAATATAATGGGATCTAAAAGGTGCTTGTATTTTCGTTGTGTTTCTACTTGCTCTGCGCCTAAGTAGGCACATTTTATAATGTAATTATCCAGTGCAGAAATGAAATTGAAATATATGCATTAATTAAGTGTAGTAATAGCGCAATAAAACCATATTGATGTTTAGTACATACTAGCCAAATATTCCCATCAAGTGGGTAAGATTAAACTTCTGTTAAATCCCAAATCCTTTGTAATATATTAGCTTTTGTGGCTCCATGCTTAGTGATCAATTCCGATAAAATCAGTTTCTTTTAAGCATCTGGTTCTGACAACGTCCTTGCGTTAGATATAAAGTGCTTGATTAAACTCAATCTATCTGTGGGGTAAACAATTATTAGCTTGTTCTGATGTAAAGCATCTGTCATTGTCACAAGTTCTCGATTCTTCACCGTGAGTATAATAAATTTAATCAAGAATTGCTCTTGCATTTATATGCAGTAGCTACATCTTATTAATTTCGTTGATATACTAGTTATTAAATGCAATATTTAGCACACTGGATTTTGAAATGCAAAAAAAATACAAAAAAACGTATGAAGTTGGTTTCGAGAAAGATAGTGTTATTTTTATTATCAGTAAAAAAGCATACATTTTCCATTTTCCTTTGACGTTTATTATATTCTCAGTACACTACTTAGTCATATTCAATTCGGAGATGAAACACAAAGTTTACATTACCACCAATCTTGAAATGAAAAAAAAGGATGAGCCGTCCATTAATAGCGGAGACGTTTTCCACATGATAAATAATATATACGATTAGTTAGATGATTTTACTGTTTACCTTTGCAATTTTATCTACTGGCCATACGTATTTAACGTTAAGATCGTTGCTTTTATGGACAAAGAAAGCATAAACAGCATTTAAATACTTAGTGTTGGTGAATGCAAATATGGGTAACATTGTGTGTTTATATATTTGCATGTGTCTCTGTATATGTGTGAATATGTATATAATGAGTGAAATGTACGTGAAAACGTTAAAAAGATTTGATAGGAAACTCTAGAGTTCAAAGAAATAGAATAGACGTGTCTGCATATTATTTTATCATTACAATGTATAACTTTAAATACAAGTGTTACAAATTACCAATCGCATGGGGTACTATATTTCTTGGGGTGTAAACCAGATTTAACATATATCTTATTATGAATATGTGTGTGTGAGTATACGTCTCTCTCTCTCTCTCTCTCTCTCTCTCTCTCTCTCTCTCTCTCTCTCTCTCTCTCTCTCTCTCTCTCTCTCTCTCTCTCTCTCTCTCTCTCTCGCTCCCTTTCTCTCTGTATAATACTTGACATGAATTTCTAAACATGCATAAACTGCATTCTGAAAACACATATTGTCTATGAATAATTTCATTGTTAGAAGAGGATGTGTGTTTCATTCATTTTTATTTTTATTTGTGAGAAGCCAATATGTCATATACATGTTATTCATACGTTAAAATTGATAAACTCTTAGAATCTATGAAAAATGGCTGTGTGTAGAATCTATAATTATGTTTGACAATGTAAAAGTAAAGACATTTTTACATTATGTGCGTTCCATTATGAAGAAAGAAATAACTTCATTTATCTCTGTTTAAAATAGCGTTGTGTTTGCAGAAGTATATTTAGCTATTGATGATATTGTTATTGAAGTAAGTGATTACATTATAATCTTGTTGACGTTGGTGATGATTGTAATGTTAAAGATGATGATGTTGACGACGACAACGATGATGATGATGATCAATATCATCATTATGATTATGAGGATTCAGAATATGCACAAACAAAAACATCATGCCCATATATACATATATATATATATACACACACACATATATATATATATATATATATATATATATATATATTTCGTTTCTGAATTTGTTTAGCAAGATTCTTTATCTGAAATCGTGTGTTGAAACCGATATTGTTATACTTTGGGAGGGTCATGCTGCCAATAAGAAACACACGCACCAGTTGCTTTCACTTCAATTTATTATATATTTATAAATTTATAAATTTCTGGTTGGTTTGTTGGTTCCACAACCAGATAGTTGTTTATATATAGTCATAGTTCTTTCGTCACACACTCTGTGACCTGTTCAGTGACTGGGGATTCCTTTCTTTGTTTCTGTGCCTCTCCTTTGTTCTGACCTACGCCATTTTGTTTCTGTGTGTTGTGTGCTCAGTCTGCGCATGCGCCACATCCGGGTGTCTGTGTGTGTTTATGTTCATTTATTTATTTGTTTATTTACATGTTACTGGTTGGTTGTTTGTTCTATGTGTGTGTGAGTTTTCATTTTGTCCTTAATTGTAAGTTGTGATGTTGCTGTTCCACTCATATTTTCTATTTAATTTTGGTTGTAATTCTTTTATGTTTATTGCCTCTGTAATTTGTCTAAACATTGTGTCTTTTCTGTGTGTAGATTCTATTTTTATTTCTATGATCTCTAATTTACCCTTGTGTTCTATTTTAGCATGTTGGTAGAGTACAGATGATTCTTTATTATCTTGAAGGTCTCGCTAGTGTTCATTTATCCGTTCCCCTACACTACGAGCTGTCTCACCTATGTACACCATATTTTTGTCTCTACATTGTCCTTCAGTACATCTTATGCTATACACTACATTTCTAGTTTTACAGTTAATATGGGGGTTTATTTTACAGGTTATACATTTCTTATCTATACATGAGGGTTTTTGAAAAGGGTATGTCTTGCTAATAAGTGTTTTTACGGAGGTACCTGGTCTTTCAACTATCTTAATATTGAGTTTATGTTTATTTAGGGCCCTTCTAAATGTGTAAGCTAATTCACCTCTAGGGGTTGTATCGATGAACATTACACTCTGGTATTTATTGCTATCATACCATGAGTTTATTCTATTAGCCTTGTTCCTAGTTCTTTCTATTCTATTCCAAAATTTGCTCCTATACAAGGGGCAGGTCCCATTTATGTTATTATTTACCATTTTATCCCATTTGGTTCTGGCTTCTCTATACACTCTGATTTTATCTCTCTGATTGTAGCCAGAGAACTGCATACTGTGGATGAAGTGTTGTATGTGTCTCTCTAGTGCTTCGGGGTTGCACATGCGGGACACATTTCTCATCACCCGTACCAAATCCGCAATCAGTATGTTGATTTTGGTATGGTCCGAAATGGCCGAGTTTCGGTGGATCAGATGTTTGGAAGTCATGGGTTTGGCATAATGGGAATGGAGGATTTGTTTTTTGTTGTTAATGGTATCTAACCAGAGCTCTGTGTCTAGTACAGGTAATCGATGGTTGGGGTGTTTACTTGGGTAGTCTATAGTAACTCTAATGCTCTGGTGGATGGAGTTTGCTATTTGCTGGATGCTTTCCATTGTGTTTTTCTCTAGTTCCTGACTGTTCTCTATTGGGGGTGTCTTAACTACGATGTTTATATCATCTACGTAGCGGGAGTACATTATCAGGGTTAAGGGGTCCTCTAATTGTTCTTTAAGTTTAAGTTTAAGTCTACTGTCCCACCATACCATGAATAAGTTAGCTATGTCGCCTGCAATGCTAACACCAATGGCTGCTCCTTCCTCTTGGGCATATGTTTTTTCATTAAATTTGAACTTATGTTCCTTAAGGGTTAGTTTTATGCTGGCCCCTACCTCATGTGCAATCATTTTCTTCAGGTCATCGTGGTTTTCGGATGTCCGGATGGCTCTGGTCCACCCGTTCCATATATCTGTGTGGGTTTTCTTGGCCATTGAGGTAATGGTAGGTGGTCTGCCTCTTGCTGGTCTTGTAGGGCACAGGTTGCTAAGGTCATATGTGTCTAGGTAATTATTACTATAGGTAAGCTTAAGTAGGAGTCCCAGCTCACTGGTATCAATCCCACGGAACTCAACCTTGCTCTCACTGATCATTTCTACGCATTTCTCCACAGCAAAATCCACGTCAATAGATGGATACAGGGACACAACATCCATACTGCCTATTATGCAGTTTGTTAGGTCCCCAGATCGGTTACTCACGCCGATTCTGCTGAGGAGGTCCTCCGTGCTGTCACATACATCTGGGGACATTTCAATGATGGGGCATATGATCAGGGAAAGGAAGTAGGACAGTCTGTAGTTACTAGCAATGTTAGCTCCACAGACTGGCCGTGTTGGTGGTCCCGCGACAGGGTCACAGCCCGTTTTATGGTCTTTTCGAAGCCCATACAACGCCGGCACGTCATTGTTCCAGGCCTGGAAGTTGTTGGCAGTCCTTTTGTTGGGCTGCATTATATTCGTACACATCACCATATGGGCATTGAGGGCTTTTTCTCTATCCTCATGCTCCTGTGGTGTTACCTCTCTTGTGTTAGTGATGCGGGGTTGCATTGCCTGGATGTAGTTTGGCAGGCTGCTAACCGACATTCTGCCAGACTTGTCTGTTGGAAAGCATGCTATCTCTCCATTACGCGAGCGCTGCATGAGCTTACGCAGGCCATTTGCAGATTTTTCTCCCAGCTTCTGGGCCTCCATTCTATTATGCTTCTTGCTATACTGTTCTATAATATTTCTAAGTTTGGATCTAGCTATACTAAATTGTGCTTCTGTTTGTTCATCGACCTGCGACGGCAATTGCGTGCGTTTGTTAAATGGTAAAGTTGTGGCGTGGACTCGTCGCAGGTCGAATGATTTATCGGAGGGATTATAAAACGTAGAGTTCCAGGCTGCTGCTTTATGTGTACTAGTGCTATTGTTATTGTTAGTTGTGTTGTTACTATTTCTATTTCCACCAACAGCCTCATGGTTGTTTCTATGTCTCTCATAATTACTCCTATCTCTTTCCACTGGTTCATTGTTGTTATCTACCCTATTTTGTGTGTCTGTGTGTTCGTCTTGGTTATTCTCTTTGTCCTTAGTCTACCATCTCCTTTTAATCCTATTACTTTCCCTTATTTCTGTGATTTCTGTGCTACTATCATTACTTGTTTCCTGTGTCTGTGTGTTTGTTAAGATTGTGGTGGTGGTGAGAGGCATTGAATGCGTGTGTGTTGTTGTTGTCTCCGTGTGTGTTATTGTTGTTGTGTGTGTTGTTATTGTTGTTTGTGTCTGCGTGTCTGTTGTTGTTGTTTCTGGGTATGTTGTTATTGTTGTTGTTGTTGGTGTGTGTGTTGTTGTTATTGTTGTTTGTGTCTGTGTGTCTGTTGTTGTTGGGATGTGTGTTGTATATGTGTGTGCGTATACTGTTGCTTTTGTTTTTGTTTTTGAGGCTCCAGCGTAGTTTTGTAAATTATTTTTCTATTTCTGACAGACAACTAATCATATTTACCTTCTTGAATGTCGCAAATTTCGGGGGTAAACATAACACAGACATCTCATCATCATCTATTCTTGTGTTACCATATATATTTGTGTTGTTGTTGTTGTTGAACTCTTCTGTTAATGAGGTGTCGGCCATATTTATACCGTCAATTTTGTCGGGATATCTATTGGTATTCTCTATAGTATCCTGATTTAGCTTTATCTGCTTAAGCCACTTTAGTTTCTTGTTAAAGTGCTTATCACATTCTTGAGTAATGTACTGTTCTTCAGGGCGTATAAGGCTTATAAATATTAGTTTCTCTCTTGGTGTGGTGATCCTAGCTATTACTTGTATTAGGTTACGCTTATGTTTTTCTTGATGACTTAATTCTCTATAGATCTTCTTTTTTATGTTTAGAATTAATGTTTGTTTTAGCCTATCTGCTTGTTTTTTGGTGAGTTGTAATCTTCTAACGTCGGTGTTGATGGTGTTGGTGTAAACTCAGGATGAGGCACATTCTTTTATGAAGTGTAGAGAACAGTCAGGAACTAGAGAAAAACACAATGGAAAGCATCCAGCAAATAGCGAACTCCATCCACCAGAGCATTAGAGTTATTATAGACTACCCAAGTAAACACCCCAACCATCGATTACCTGTACTAGACACAGAGCTCTGGTTAAATACCATTAACAACAAAAACAAATCCTCCATTCCTATTATGCCAAACCCATGACTTCCACACATCTGATCCACCGAAACTCGGCCATTTCGGACCATACCAAAATCAACATACTGATTGCGGATTTGGTACGGGTGATGAGAAATGTGTCCCGCATGTGCAACCCGAAGAACTAGAGAGACACATACAACACTCATCCACCGTATGCAGTTCTCTGGCTACAATCAGAGAGATAAAATCAGAGTGTATAGAGGAGCCAGAACCAAATGGGAAAAAAATGGTAAATAATGACATAAATGGGACCTGCCCCTTGTATAGGAGCAAATTTTGGAATAGAATAGAAAGAACTAGGAACAAGGCTAATAGAATAAACTCATGGTATGATAGCAATAAATACCAGAGTGTAATGTTCATCGATACAACCCCTAGAGGTGAATTAGCTTACAAATTTAGAAGGGCCCTAAATAAACATAATCTCAATATTAAGATAGTTGAAATACCAGGTACCTCCGTAAAAACACTTATTAGCAAGACATACCCTTTTCAAAGACCCTCATGTATAGATAAGAAATGTATAACCTGTAAAATAAACCCCCATATTAACTGTAAAACTAGAAATGTAGTGTATAGCATAAGATGTACTGAAGGACAATGTAGAGACAAAAATATAGTGTGCATAGGTGAGATAGCTCGTAGTGTAGGGGAACGGATAAATGAACACTGGCGAGACCTCCAAGATAATAAAGAATCATCTGTACTCTACCAACATGCTAAAATAGAACACAAGGGTAAATTACAGAACATAGAAATAAAAATAGAATCTACACACAGAAAAGACGCAATGTTTAGACAAATTACAGAGGCAATAAACATAAAAGAATTACAACCAAAATTAAATAGAAAATATGAGTGGAACAGCAACATCACAACTTACAATTAAGGACAAAATGAAAACACACACACACATAGAACAAACAACCAACCAGTAACATGTAAATAAACAAATAAATAAATGAACATAAACACACACAGACACTTGGATGTGGCGCATGCGCATACTGAGCACACAACACACAGAAACAAAATGGCGTAGGACAAAACAAAGGAGAGGCACAGAAACAAAGAAAGGAATACCCAGTCACTGAAGAGGTTACAGAGTGTGTGACGAAAGAACTATGACTATATATAAACAACTATCTGGTTGTGGAACCAACCAACCAACCAGAAATTTATAAATTTATAAATTTATAAATATATAATGAATTGAAGTGAAAGCAACTGGTGCGTGTGTTTCTTATTGGCAGCATGACCCTCCCAAAGTATAACAATATATATATATATATATATATATACATATATACACACATGCATATATATATATATATATATATATATATATATATATATATATATATATATATATATATATATATATATATATATATATATATATGTATATATATATATATATATATATATATATATATATATATGTGTATTTATGGGCATGATGATAATTATACTGATATTGTTGACAATAATTATGGTTATGATGATTAGGATGATGAGGATAATGGTAAGGATACAGGTGATGATTATTATTATGATAATGATGATGGATATGGTGATAGTTATAGTGGTGACGTTGATGAAACTCATGATTAAATTATGATAATGACGATGGTGATAGTAATGTTCACGATGTTGTCATTAGTGAAGTCTCGGGTGCAGGTTGCACTCTAAATCTAATCTTCATAAAATCCTTTGCGATACTTATTTGACAAATGCAATGATGGTAAGTACATTATTTTTCAGTTTAAGTGGAAACATTTCTAAATACAATATCCCTCCTATTATTCATTTATTTTTCAGTAACACTACTACCACCAGCAGAGCTATCATCACTATAATCATCCTATGTGTTACCTTCCTTGTCATCTTCAGTCTAATTATCTTCATTTGCAACATTATGATCAGAATTAAACTCGAAACCAAGAACATCACCATTTTCCTTTTGATCGTTGTCATTTGCTGGCTATCATTGCATTCATTACCTTTATTGATGCTATTTAATATAGTTTTCATTCAATGTGGTTTTATGGTGGACCATAACAGAAAGGTTTTGCTACATACCAATGAGATAATAAATAGAGAGAATTCGTTAAGGAGCTGCAAAATACGATGAGAGAAATATCGTGATAGAAACAAGGAGAGGGTGTAAAGAGGGAAAGAGAGAGAAACTAAAAGGAGAGAAAAAAAGTAAGTAAAAGCAAAGTAGTTTAACGAAAATATCGTGTCGCATAGTATATACATAACTATAGTGTCAACAGTAATTGCACACAGAAACAATTAAGACAAAATAACAAATACATGTTCACTTCATCAGCCACTTTGCTGGTGTACACTTCCGCGTATCAAGGTATCATTGCACTTGTAATGAAAATTTGCGCAGCTGATTCGAGAACGGATCTGCTGATGAGATGGTTGTGAATCGATAACAAAAGGTAGAATGGCCAGGATAAGTTACCTGCGAATGCAAGATATAAAAGTTATATGCTGAAGAAGAGAGGTAGGGAAAAATCGCAGGAATGATGTTGAGATAATAAAGAAGAAATTTGGAAAGAGGGAAAAATAGAGAGAAAGAGAGTAAGGGAGATAAGGAGAGACCACGAATCAAATGGAAAACAGTAAAAGGGGATCACAAACAAAATAGATTAGTTTATAGCAGTCTGTACATAAATATTTATAGTAATCATGTTTGTCATAGCATTTGTTTTGTGCAATATAATCATAATACAAAGTGAATAATGTGTACACTAAGAACAAGCCGCAACCGATAGTTAAGAAATGCCAAAAATAACAATTAGTTGAAGAGCACATATATACAATTACAGAGAACCAAATGAAAATGGCATCTCAGCTTCATCAGCTAACTTGCAAGTGTGAGATTCCGAGCATTAATGTAGTATTACATTTGTAATGCCACCTTACCGTACAGATTGGAGAACCGCTTTGTTGGCAAGATTACATGTTGCTTTCAAATAAAGTCAGAATAAATATTACAACTTGAAATAAATTATCAATAGACTTATCATATAAAACGGGCGGAATATTATCACTTGAAAAACGATAAAAATATTTTACATTAAGTCTCAGAATTTAAGAGATGATATGCTACCTCCAGAATTTTAAAGATAAAAGAGGCAGGGGTAGGTTGCAGATGATGGAAATCGAGAAGTCGAACGAATGATACTGAAAGAAAGAAAGAGAGAGTGGAAGAAAGGAGAGAGATGGAGAGAGAACAAGGGATACATAGGGAGAAGTAGAAACTAAGAAAGAGAGTAAGAGATATAGTGAGAGAGTGGGAGAAAAAATCAAGAAATAGAAATAGATGAGATGTGGTCAGGGAAAGAAAACCATGTAGTTTATCGAGAAATATTGTGTCGCCATATATATACTCAAATACAATATCCGCAGAACATGCAGAACGAAAAAAAAAAATTTTATAAATGCATCTCGAAAAATCCTAATGCACAAAATAACATTCCAGCATAGCATGGCGTGATATATCCCGCATTATGGCTGCCTCACACTTGTAATACCAGTTTGAGCATCATATTGTTACCGTTGAGATTTTACAAGGCATATGAGACGATAGGAAAATAAAGGATGGCCAGAAAAACTTATGGTATGAAGTTGCATAAAAAGGATGATAATATAAATTGCGTTTTTTTTATAGTCCGTGAATTCCGTTTATTTTAATACTTCAAAGTCGTAATTGAGCGTTATGGTAACACAAGTGCGTTATGGTACACCTGGTTTCTTGCCACACCTTCTTTGTGATATACATATATATACACACACATATATATATATATATATATATATATATATATATATATATATACTGAGAGAGAGAGATAGAGAGACATATATATATATATATATATATATATATATATATATATATATATATATATATATATATATATATATATATATATATATATATATATATAGAGAGAGAGAGAGAGAGAGAGAGAGAGAGAGAGAGTAGATACTATGCAGCAGAACTATAGAAAAGACAAATGATGACAAATAAAACAGAACAGAATAATTGTTTCTACTATTGGCACAAGGCCAGAAAATTACCCAGTACATTACTGGTACTTTATTTTATCGACCCCGTAAGGATGAAAGGCAACAGAATAATGTTTATGCAGTATATTTCAACATTATATTTCAGATCTATCATCCTCTTTTCAAATATGGATCCGAAATTGTTTAAAACAAAGTGATCGATCGATGTGTTCCGCCTTATCTGGCCTATGTTGAATAAATACGCATGCGTTTTATTAACTAGTCTACCTCGTGCATTTCCAATGTATTATTGCATGATATCCTTCCTCACATGAAGAAGTCGTAGAAGCACACGTGATATTTATGAGTGAACATACAGACACCACAGTTTTCCTTTCTCTAACGAGAGATGTATGATCCATATATACACCTAAATTTACAAGGAGTGTATATGCAGAGATATGTTTGTGCACCATGACACTGCCTTTTCCTACAAAGCCAAAATCCTCTATATACGGAGGAATGAGATTTCCCGGATACACAATGGATTCAGGAAGAGTAGAAACAGACACACCAGTATGGTGGAATTCCAGAGACTTTTCACTGAATACAGCTACCTTACTTCTCTCGCCTAACACTAAATTGCCAAGTCAGCAACACTTAAAAAAGCGAGAAGGACATGCATGCTAAGTGATTATATATACCACCCAAAGCTTCCACATTTTAATGAGAAGATAAGCTATCCGTAGGGAGGGACAGATTATACTAGTGGCGTTTTCGGGACCCTCATTGAGAAGACTGCTCTAGACACATCCTAAACATATACGACGATAAGTGCAGACTTCCTAATTGTCCCATTAACAACGAAGACGTGTGCATGACAGCGTATATGATCTATACGATCACATTTAGGAAAAAATAGCTCCTCTAACATCAGAGGTACCGTCCTGATGCTACACATACGGATCAAGTACATGAAGCAAGAGCTTCTTCTGTCAGAAAGGCACCTTGACTGGTGCCTCAGGCAAGAAAATTGAGGTCCCCATAGAGTCAAAAGGAAGAATTATAGGCAATTTAATAATCAAAGAGTTCATTATCATCAACCATATACATTCGCGGGAAGGGGAAGTCGATTAAATTGATGCCAGTGCATGACTGGTACTTTGTTTTATCAACCCTGTAAGGATGAAAGAAGCTAACCATCGCGGGATTTGAAATCAGACCATCAAGATCTGTAAATCTATACCGCAAAGCAAATTGTCCGACACTCTACTGATACTGCCAAACCACCACACAATTAAATAATAGATGTTAAATTCACGAGACAGAATGTTTATCATGAGGATTTCACGCATGCGTATTTCAAACAAGTTCGCCAGTTAACGAAAAACTTATCAATCATTCCCCTTGTTTTGAACTGTTTCAGTTCCACTTTCGAAAAGAGGGTATAAGACCTGAAATATCATGTTGAAATACACTGGAAAAACAATGGTTTGTTTTTTATATATTTGTCTTTTTGTGCCCTTTGTATTTTTCAACCGTATTTTACTTGCTTTCGTTAAATTATTGGATTTTATTATACATCGCTTAAAGTTTCGCGGATTAATATATATATATATATATATATATATATATATATATATATATATATATATACAGGCACACACACACATATATATATTTAGGTATGTATGAGTATATGTGCGTGTTTGTGCTTGTGTGTGTAAGGGTATATGTGTATGTAGAATCTTTCTATTACGTAAGTTGGACACATTTTAAGTTAGCATACATGTTCGTTTATATAGCAGCGCCTGTAAAATATTTAATCTTTCCAAAATTTGTGATTTCGTTTTTTTACTTTCCTCCTCTAAACAAATTACGATGGTTATAATACATAAAATGCATGAATCCATTTTCAAAGTGAAGTTGTGTATTTACCAAATCATTTTCTCTCTTTCGCCCAAATAAAACTGTTTGATAGAATTTCGATACAACAAACTTATCTTACGAATAAAAACTCATGATATAGTTTGCCAGAAATGTCTTGTTTACTGACCGATAACCCTGTCAAACTGAATCCAACCAGAAATTTTGGCTTTATTGTGCAGTAGCAAATACAAAAATACCAGTTTGATGGTGCTGTGTTGTTGACTAGAAAGTCTGCAGTCGGTGTTGTTATATTTTCAGTGACTTAGCCAAACACGTTGAATAGTTCAAATGTAATCTAATTCTTCCTTGTTCCCTCGCAAAACATGAAACAACATTTTTCACTATTGTTAGCAATATTACAAAGATATAATATACGAATAATGACCTGCATTTTCAGAGACAATGTTAATTTAATATAGGAAACAAAATATTTGTCTGTCTCTGTCTGCGATTGAAAGGAAAATAAAGGAAAGAGTTATGGAGCACACACCTAAAAGCAAAACTGAATACAAAAAATATGAAGGAAACAACACAAAACCACTGTTGCAACAGGAGTAAATAACAACACTAATAAAAATTATTAGCTGTTTGTATATATCAGAGAAATACATTAGATAAATTTAGAATTCTCAACAAAGACTGTTTGTCAACAGTTTTACTACCAGAGTTTTCTTTGTAAATTCAAAGTAAATATTTAATGAATATTTACTTTGCAAACATAATATATATTTATATATGTATACCTATATATAAAATCGACATAGATATATACGGGTTATTATATGCATGCACACACAATTAGATACATGCTTACACAAACACACACACATATATATATATATATGTATTTTTTTATATATATAAATGTATACAGAGCGAGAGAGTGAGAGAGAGAGAGAGAGAGAGAGAGAGAGAGAGGGGGATAGATAGATGGATGCATACATACAAAAAATTATTACTGATAAATAATCTTCGATCCACCGCAGATGAACGTCTGCTAGATGACTTTAAAAACAAAAATTCTCGTATTTTCCACATATAGAAATTAGATATATGTCTGTTTATGTATATAGACAAAAAAATAATGTAGAGTTTGCGTGGGAAAAGTTACATTTAAGTACTTAGAGTTTTTCTGGCGTATCACAGCAGGTTATACCATAACTATAGTAAACAAACTATCATGCAGATAACATATCTTTGTTAAGAGAGTGGGACTGGCTTTGTGCAGTGCCTTTGCTCACTATAAAAGCTTCACAGCACAGGCATTGCTTATATATATATATATATATATATATATATATATATATATATATATATAATTAGATTAATTAAAGTCAATGTATGTATGTTATATATATGTATGAGATGAAAGAATGGTATTTAACTAATGTAATGGTACGCGATGGGGCCCACCCACAGCCAAGGCGAACAGAATGGAAAAGGCGTTTCCCCGGTGGACGGCAAGGGAGCCGCGCTGGAAAAGCCACTCCAACTCGCGGGGCTCACACCTACGGCTGGCCAGCTCAGCGCCTATGGTGGTGAGTAAGGAGGTAGCTCTGGGGCCGAGGACACCAACAGTTTCCATTGCCAGGGGAACGACCGCAAACCTGTCGGAGAGCGACCGGTATTTGAGGAATTTGGCCCACTCAGCCCGACGTGCAGCAGAACCTGGGTCAGTCTACAGATCTCTCTGCACTTGTCGTCACATGGTACCATGGGCCCAGCACTATGTGTCAATAATTGTCAAAAGTGTAGTGATTGTACCAGAGTTTTCAAGTCGCTGGCTGGACTAAAACGTCACACTCCTTCAGCGCATCGGTAGGGGTTCTCCTACATGGATATAAAGTAGTGGCCGTACTCGTAAACGAGTTGGCAGCCACCATATGTATATATATATATATATACATGAGTGTGCGAGTGCATGTGCGTTTGTTGGTGGTTACATATGTATCAGTGTGTGCACAATAACACACACATATACATACTTACACTCACTCAAACATATACATATCGACAATCGATTGAATTTAGTCAAATCGTCAAATCAAATCAAAATCAATGTATTGCTAATATTCTCCACACGCAAACAACTTGAGATTATTGATCGTTTGATAAGAATGTTGTTTAATATACATATATATATATACAAACACATAGATATCGACATGTTTCCATTGGTCCTTCCAATTGCTAATACTATCTAGGTAGAGCAACGTGAAATAAAGTGTTTAGCTGAAGGACATAGCGGTATATCGCCCGGTCCGGTTTGAAGACCTAATCGCTATAGAATAGAATACGTCACGTATTACAATTAGATTCTCGATAAAAGCAAGGGAAGTAACCTACGCGTTTCATTCTCATTAGAAATCTTCAGGATTACATATCCAGTGCTTTTATCGAGAATGACACAGCTAGAGACTTATAGAATACTTAGCTGTGTATAGGAACTGGTTTGAAAGAGCGGTTGCCGGTCCGGCAGAAATTAGAAATTGGATTAAATGCTCTGAAATAGCGATATATATGTGAAGATAGACATAGAATATTCGAAAATATTCTGTATGTTTATAATAAACATTTTGAAAACCTAATCGCTATAGAATAGAATACGTCACGTATACAATTAGATTCTCGCACAACTTTTTCTGTAAATTGGTCATTTTTTAAATGTTGTTTGAACATTGAATAGGATCTTCCGATTTCTCTGGGTGAGAGATTTATATCAGGCTTTATTTCATATCTCTCCTCCAGATCAGTCGCTATTCTAATGATATCTTTTTTTTTTCATGTTCATACACCTGGGCAAGATGGTTGCCAACCTTTTTACTCTGCTGAAGGTGTTGCTTCAGTGTTACTATCCGCGTCCCATATGTTGTTAATATTTATTTTAGACCCCGGACACCTTCCTTGCGTGAGAAGCATAGCCTATCCAAATCACCATTGATATATATATATATATATATATATATATATATATATATATATATATATATATATATATATATATTTATTAAAATAACAGATTAAAGTTTAAGCAAAGAATCGCTGCTTTCACCCTTAACGGGATCATCTGAAACTAACAAAGTCAATCTGTGAACGCAGATGTGAATATTTCAAAAAACGTTGCAACTGGAGGAAGGCAGGAAGACGATACTTTGGTTCGTGGAAACGTTCGCTGGCAAAGAACAGGAAAAATCGAATATAATACGTCATTATTTGGAGCGGTGAAAATCAATTACACGCAAAGACAAAAACCACGTTTATGGTATGAAAGAAGTCGTAGACTAATATTCTATTAGGTGGTCCATAGAGACGTTCTCTGGCAATGAACGGAAAAAACGAAGATAATACGTTATATGTGGAGCGGCGAGAACAATTGCACGCAAAGACAAAGCCACGTAAAGGGTATAACTGAAGTCGTAGACTAAAATTCTAACTAGGAAACCGAATGGTTCTCGGCTTCAGAGTTATGAATAAAGTAAATAAAATACAGAGGTAAATGAAATTAAATAAATAAATATACGCATCCATATACGTACATACACAAGCATACGCGAAAACAATCGCTATAGGTATACAAATACACGCACGTACACAAACAAAAATGCACGCACATACAGAACCCACGCAACGCATGTAACCGCACGCACACGAATGTATACAACAAATGCACATAAAAATAATAAAAATAAAAAAAAAATTAAAAATAAAAATAAAAATAAAAATTAAAAAAAAAAAAAATAAAAAAAAAAAATATATATATATATATATATGTGTGTGTGTGTGCGTGTATACATATAATTAAATAAACGTATATAAATAAATAAATACGTATATAACAAGCGCACACACATATCTACATGTAAATAAACATATGTTCGGAGGCTTACGTCAACCAAAACACGTGTACACATATACACGCACCCTACATACGTACGAAACCGCTTAATCACACAGACGCAAAACTCACGTATACACATAACCAAAAGCATATGTATCCGAAAAAATAATATATACGCCATAACATACACAATCAAATATACGTATGAGAAAGTATACGTACCTTCACAAAACATACAGGTAATATATACTTACCTATACAAATAAGTAATGGTATAAACATAACATATATTTAGCTACCACACCAAAACGTTATACAGGAAAGTGTTGTGCAATTTATGTTTAAAAGCCGAAATTGCCTCAGATTTTTTGGTCTCAGCGATGATGCGGTCTCTAGCGGCGCAGATGTCACATGGTCTTTTATTTCCGTTATACGATCTAGCCCCAGCTAGGATCCCCCAGTGTAACTTATATTGGGTGTTGGTGTCTTTTAGACTAAATATATAAGCTGAAAGTTACGTCTTATTCCTTCTTAAAGGGTAACGAAAAGAATGGGTATGCATGTAAAGACGATGCTTGAATATATTGGCGGTTAACCCTATGTAGGCCCTACGGGACGCGAGTGTTTCAACCTTAAATCTGTAGACAATGTTACTAGTGTGGCATTTCCCGGATAGGGGGCAGTCAACACGATTCCTACAATTACAGTTAGTACTAATTACAGGGTTGCACATGTTCCTCCGACTAGGTAGTTTAGATACATTTGAAGCTGTGATGTTATGTGCAAGTTTAGGAGTCGTAGAGTAAGAAATTTGAATAGTATTTCTATTAAAAATGTTACTATATTTATGTGCAGGGGGAACATGCTTCCTAATAAGGGATAGAAAGGTCTTAGCTAATGGTGTATCCACCTCCATAATATATGGTAGGTTATACCATATAATGCGTCGGGATCTATTTCTTCTAGGTCTATTCTCATACTCTGTATATGCTACCTTATCGACAAATCCACTCCGAGCAAGAGCTTCATTCTAATATGTGGAATGGTCGTTGAAAATATGCTCGTTAGTAGATAGACGGGAAAGCCTCAAAGAAACCTTTCTTACCAGGTCCTTGGTTATGCTGGCAGGATGGTTAGACTGCTTACTTATGTAATTAAGCCTATCATTGGGCTTTCTATACGGGTAATGAACGATTCTTATATATTTAATATATATTTATCCTTATCGAGACCTCTTTGGATTTTAATCTTCACATTTCTTCTTATTACTATATATATATATACACAGTTCAAGAGTAACCAATCTTAAAGAGAGAGATGGAAATAGGAGAGGAGATAGGAGAGGAGATATTGGTGAATTAGTTAGAAGCCAAAGCGTCAAGGTATATGCTCATGTGCAATATGCAGTGGATAGCAGCTAGGTGGCTGGGTTCATGCAGCCGTTAAGCGCGCAGAGCTGGAAATATTCATTAGTCAAGCAAAACAAAACCACAAATTTCACAAGGAAGACATTATTAAAATATTGTCAACATTTTAGTTTGATGTAAGGAATGTAGAGAATAATACTGATGATTTTAATAATAACAATGTTCGTTTACCATTGTTTCGCTACTCCATATAAAATTTCTGGATCAAATAACTATATATCATTATTGATCTGGTTTAGTTGAAAATACTTAACATAATTAAAGATAGAGCGGCTTATCGGAAGTTCAAAGGAATATAAATTAAAATAAGGAAAGAATGTTACATAATGTAATGTTCCATATATTGGTATTTCACTATGGTGTCCTGGGTGTATCAATTGTCTGTCATAATCAAGCAGTATTCTTCTTTCGAGGCTGCATTGTGCGAAATCTGCCTATGGGTAACAAGATGGCCGCCAATGGACATATTTACCTTACTAATTAAAGGGTGGTATCAGGGGAAGTATCTCCTCCAGAGATTAGAAATTGTGGGTAGTTTATAGTTAAGTGCTAATTTTTTAATTTTTTAATTGAGAGATATTGTAAGGGAGGTAACTTATAATTATCTAAGTTAGTTATAGCTATTTAACTTATTAGCTACAAGTAAAAATGGGGCTAGATGACTAAGTTGGGTCAAATATTCTATTGGTGAAGGAATTAGCCCTTCGATGTTGACAGCTAATAGTTACCTCCGTTCTATCGTTAATCGGTAGAGGTCGTGATAGAGTTATGTAATATGCTTCGGTAATACAGAGATCACAGGATTTTCTTCGTCCATTGAACGCTGGGGCCCTAGCTAAGATATGCCATGTTAGTGAGTGTTCAATGTTGGTTAATTTAAGGTTTTTAAAGAGCCTAGAACATTACATTATGTAACATTCTTTCCTTATTTAAATATATATTCCTTTGAAATACCGATGAGCCTCTTTATCTTTAAATATTTTAATTATTTTCAACGGAACCAGATCAATAATGATATATAGTCATTTGATCCAGAAATATTATATGGAGTAGCGAAACAATTGTAAACGGACATTACTATTATTAATATTATTATTATTATTCTCTACATTCCTCACATCAAACTAAAATATGTTGACAATCTTTTAATAATGTCTTCCTTCTGAAATGTGTGGTCTTGTTTTGCCTAACTAATGAATATATATATCTATATCTATATTTATATATATATATATATATATATATATATAAACAGATGAGAGCAAACATCACAGACGCTCTATCTCAAAATTATTTTTGAAAAGCATTAGAAATGCGCAACCGGTAGAACTAAAAACCAAAACTGAATACTAACCAATACTATTACTAATTCTCACTTATTCCTAATTAAACTATTTTTCACTGTGAACAATTTGTCAGCATTTTCTATTCCGTTTACCAATATATATATATATATACCTTTTTATGGTATGGTGAGAAAGGAGACTCAAAGATATCCTTGATGAGGACTCCATAGACCTCATCATGTACTCTCGTTACGTAGACAACATTAATATCGTAATAAGGGCATCCCCACAAGACGTTTGATTTAGAAAGTAGCACAATGGAAAGTATCCAGCAGATACCTAATTCCATACACCAGAGTATTACTGTAACTATCGACTACCCTTCCAAACACCCTAAAAATAGACTACCTGTATTAGACACGGAACTCTGGATTAACACTATAGACGAGATAGCCCAAATTCTCCACTCACACAATGCTAAATCCATGGCCTCCAAATCCCTGATACTGAAGAACTCAGCAATGTTCAGTAGTGCAAAGTTTAATATTCTGATCGCAGACATGGTACGAGTGATGAAGAACGTGTCCAGCATATGCGACCCAACAGAAATGGAAAGACACATCCAACACTTTATCAACCGCATGCAGTTCTCTAACTACAACCAAATATACAGAATCAGAGTATGCGAAGGAGCCACGGAGAAGTATAAGACCCTCATAGAAATGGACATGAAAGGAATTTTCCCATTATACAGGAGTATATCATGGAATAGCTTAGATAGGACTAGACATATGATAGGGAAAGCCACCTCATTGTACGACAACAAGAGATACCGGAGTGTCATGTTTGTGGACGCTACCCCTAGACGGAAATTAGCTAACCAGTGTAGAAAGGCCATGAGAAAGACCCACTTAAAAATTAAGGTGGTAGAAAAGCCGTCGAAACGGCTTGAGCTCAGCTGTCGGGGTCTTACTGGTTCCTATTACCCACTCTACTACCTCAAGTATTGAGTACTTTGGTGCGTTATGGTCCACCTGGTTCCTTACCACATTTCCTTCGTTATATATATATATATATATATATATATATATATATATATATATATATATATATATATATATATATATATATATATATATATATATATATATATATATATATATATATATATATATTTATATATATATATATATATATATTTAATACAATAACAGAGATAGCTTAAACTAAACTCTGACTGGTAACCATCTCACTCAACAAACATTAGGTTATATGTTAGTTTAAACCCAATTTAAGTGTTTGGGGTGCTAATTATATGTATTATGTGGAAAGCCAGTTGTATTATTTTATAAGATATAATTAAAGTTAAAATATATCTCTCTTTCCAAACAATTATTTCATTATATGTTTTCTATAAACTAGGAGAATGTTTCCAGTTTATGCAGAAGCCTAACATATATTCATGTAAGAATATATTTAGGTGGGCGCTTATAAATCATCAGTGGAAGCCCATTAAACTTTGATATAAGAACAAATTCTTACCGCAGTTAAAAATCGTGTCTGCTAAGCTGCTCCCTCACGCATCGAATGACCGCCAAATTTGAAATTCTAGCAGCTTTTGACTGAGGATGTATTATAGCGTCCCGAAGCGGGAAGGGGAGACAACCAATACACGAGAAAAGAAAAAATAATATTCACGTGGGTTAATTAGTTTTTTCAAAAAACATTATCAATCCAACGTGTTAAGAACTCAATTGAAATTAAAAAAATAAATGCATGCGTGTATATATATATATATATATATATATATATATATATATATATATGTGTGTATATATATATATATATATATATGTGTACATGTGTGTGTATGTGTATATATGTGTATATATGTATATATATTTTTATTTGTGTGTGTGTGTGTGTGAATGTGCTTGCAGACACCTGTTATATAGCTGAAGAGAAACTTGACAATAAGTAGAGGCACCCCAAATCTGAACTTGTTATAACATTCCTCCTGCCTTTGTCACTCTAATTAATGTTCTAAAGAATTAGCTTTTAAAAAAAATTCCCCTTTTTTTAAACCCATCAACCATGACATCCACCCATCCTGTAGGCCCCTGAAGTATAGGCATCGGTAGCTTAAGAGAAACTTTAAAATAAGGAGTGGCACTTCATTTTGAACTTCTTTACAGAATTCTTCCTGCTTTTGTTGCTCTAAATATAAATTATAGCTTTAAAGAATTAGCTTTTAAAGAATTCACTTCTCTTTCAACCAACGAGCTCCGCACATCCCACTTCCCACCCTCTCCTACCACCAGAAAATATATAAATACCACCACTTTTACACGGACACTTAGCTTCCTGATGATTTCTCACGAATAAAACAGTTCTACTCCTGTTGAAGCTCTTATATATATATAAATAGGAGAAAGTATGACCCGACAGCAGAGCTCTAGGCGTTTCGACGGCTACTTCTGAACATATTTGAGTACAGAAATAGCCGTCGAAACGGCTTGAGCTCTGCGGTCGGTATCATACTTTCTCCTATTACCCACTCTACTACACTAAGTATTGAGTATTCTGGTGCGTTATGGTCCATCTGGTTCCTTACCACAACTCCTTCGTTATATATATATATATATATATATATATATATATATATATATATATTCATCTCCTGATGGAGGGCTTATGCCCGAAACGTCGTTCCCCATCCCACCACTCTCAAAAGCGTGAACCTAATAAACTCTTATTTGCCTCTGTGTTTTTATTCCCGTCTAAGATTTAACTATGTATATATATACATACACACACACACACATATATATATATTTTTCTATATATATATATATGTATGTTATTCCGGGTTGAATCGGAGGTAAACACAGTATGTAAGGTACTCAATACATACCAGAGTATAACAGTTTTAATATATGAGATTCTACAGGACTAGAACTGTTTTATTCCTGAGATATCATCAGGAATCTGATGGTTGCTAAAGAATGAAACAGTTCTAGACCAGTAGAGTCTCGTTTTATATTAAAACTATATATATATATATATATATATATATATATATATATATATATAGAGAGAGAGAGAGAGAGAGAGAGAGAGAGATAACGAAGGAAGTGTGGTAAGCAACCAGATGGACCTTAATGCACCAGTGTATTCAATACTTACGGTAGTAGTGTTGGTAATATAAAAATGTTCAAGACCCCGACGGCAGAGCTCAGCCCGTTTCGACGGCTATTTCTGGACTCATGTATATATATATATATATATATATATATATGGTGGCTGCCAAATCGTTTTCGAGTACGGCCACTATTTTATATCCATGTAGGAGAACCCCTACCGATGCTTTGAAAGAGTGTGACATTTTAGTCCAGCCAGCGACTTGAAAACTCTGGTACAAACACTACACTTGTGACAATTATTGACACATAGTGCTGGGCCCATGGTACCATGTGACGACAAGTGCAGAGAGATTTCCAGATATAAAGCAATGCTTGTGCCGTGAAGCTTTTATAGTGAGCAAAGGCACTGCACAAAGCCAGTCGCACTCTCTTAACCAAAATGATATTTACCAAAAAGAAGAACAAGTCAACATCATTGGATACCATCAGAGTTGCAGGTGTTATATCAGAGTTTTCCTTCTCCAAGTATTCTGCCTTGACAAAGGCTCAGGGTCATCTCTCCCGGTAATTTTGGATGGCCATTGACTCTTAAGAGCTCCTTTGCCCTTTGACAGGTTTTGTTTTTAGTCCTGCAGGATGTCCAAAGTCACCCTCCTCACCAAGAAACCTTGGTGGGGTTGCCAGTTTAGTCGCCAACGACCCGACCATGAGACAGATTGTACTGGGATACATGTTACCAGTAGCACTAACTGGTGACCTGACATAATATATATATATATATATAATATAAGATCAAAAGATGGTTAACAGAGTTCCAATTATTTTATTTCACAAACAAATATCATCATGGAATGATATCTGCGTTTTCAGATATATATATATATATATATATATATATATATATATATATATATATATATATATATATATATATATATATATATATATATATATATATATATATATTTGTATATATATGAAAAACGTAAAATAAGAAAATTATCTTAGGTCAGAATTATCTTAGTTGAGAATCACTCCCTGATGACGAAAAGGTTTCTCCATGACCTCCATTTGGAGACTATGTATATTCCCTTTCAGAATCTAATTAGTTGGAGTGCAATTTAAGTAAGGAAGCTAATTACTATAATTCAGGTATCTTAGCTGAGAATGACTCTCTGATGACAAACAGTTTTCTCCATGATCTCCATTTGGAGACTATGTATATTCCCTTTCAGAAACTAATTAGTTGGAGTGACATTTAAGTAAGTAAGCTAATTACTATAATTTTCTTATTTTACGTTCTTTATATAATTGTTCTGCACCCCCTTGCATTGAACCACAAAGTTACTAAGACAAAACCTATATATTTGGTTGCATAGCTATACATGTGTATATATATGTTGGTAGATATACTAATTCTTTATATATATATATATATATATATATATATATATATATATATATATATATATATATATATTTATATACATGTATATGTATATATGTATATGTATATATGTACATATATATATATATATATATATATATATATATATATATATATATATATATATATATATATATATATATATATATATATATATATATATATATATATATATTCACGACCGTATAGCACGGTGTGCATGTGCATAAAGACGCGCCGTGTTATATTTTGACTATTTTATTACCTCTATGTTCGAGAACAGAGCCGTTATATGTAATAGAAACCAAAGAACGATTACATACTCTAACTCTCTTTATTTGCTTACAATTTTTCATCCTTACCGTTCGGTAGGATTCATTAGAGCTTAATAAACACACTGCTGAGTATAAGCTCAACCGTCCTTAGTCACACGAACAATCGGAATACAATAGAGGGTAAAGATAGGTAGATCGGAGATGACGAATAATGAGAGAGTACATGCTGGGGTTGTTAAGCACCACAGCTAAATGCTAGGGCACAAGCAGATCTTACAAGTTGCATATAGAATTGATGGCACACAAAAGCATAAAATACAAACAATGGTTAAAACATAATAACAAATGTAAAAGGAAGATAATATAAAGAGATAAATAGTAAATAAAAAGGTAAAACACTTTGAAAAATATTTTTAAAAGGAAAGAAGTGAAAAAAGAAAGAAGAAAAAAGAAGAAAGAGAGAGTTTTTAGCACATAAAAAAGCCAGAGAAATTTAAGCGCTGGTCCCTATAAAACAAGTGAATAGGATCTCCGTAACTTATAGTTATATAAGCACTAATATGTACTTAAGGTACATCCAGAACGACCACAATAATTAAAATCCTCGCCACTTGAAATCTGAAATACCTACATACTTTAAACCTTTTAGTTAATTTAAAAGTTTAGATATGTTGTACGGAGATTTTGTTTACATTTATCGTGTATAATTTTTCATTTTATCCAAATTGATTAATTATCTGTATTTAACTTGACCTATATTATTGAATACAATAAGATTTGGTTAAATCGAAATAATAATACTTTCAAGAGTAAATATAACTAATAATTAATCCTATATGTAATTGACAACTATTGATTTAAATAGTATTCTTTATAATATTTATAATTCTAAACATTATATAAAATGCATATACAGATGCTGATATGCAATTGAGTTATGATAAATACTCTCATGATTATTTACTATATTTATAAATATTTATAAACATCATTGATACTTAATAATATTTCAAACTTTGAATTTTGTAACTAAATATTGAATATATTTATTAATTTAACTATGCTCCTGATTATCATTGAAAAATATGTTATGTTGTTTAATTTAGATATAATATAATATTATAATTTGCTTAAATATAACCAAATACAATGGATTAAAAATTCACGGTATATAATTGATCGGTTCTACCTGACTTAATATTTGAAAAAAAAACGTTCACGTATCATGTCCCTTTCTTCTTTCTGTCTTTCTTTTTTATCTCTTTTCCTTATGCAGTTATATATTCTATCATCTCTATCTCCCTCTCCCTTCTTTTTATCTTAATCTTTTTATCTTTTTCCCTTTTCTCTTCTATTTAGCACACTCTCTCTCTTTTGTCTTTTTCTCTAACACAGATATTTACATATTTAAATATTTAACATTTATATACTTATGTGTTTATTTATTTATTTATTTATTTATTCTATACTTTCTCCTACTCAGCCACTCCTAATACTTATATCTCGCTACTTATCCCTCTCCATCATATTTAGTTCGTTACACTTTTACTTGTGGTATATAAATATTGAGTTTTGTTGTAATAAATCACTGCCAAGACTGGAATTGAACCATCAGCACAGTTGAGGTATGTCATGCATCAATTTATGTATTTTATTTGATGGGGACGTACTGAAAAAACAACACAGTACCTCCGAAATATATATAGTAAAACATATATTTTGATTATGTGAACGTATCCATTTATTACTATTTTGAATAATATTATATATATATATATATTTATTTAATTATTTTTGTGTGTGTGTGTCAATGTGTTTGTGTGTGTATATATATATATATATATATATATGTGTGTGTGTGTGTGTGTGTGTGTGTGTTGTAAAGAATCGAGTCCCAACGGCTGTGCTCTTGCGGTTTCAACAGATAATTCCAGATTATTTGCTGGCTGTATCCTCAGGGGTATGATTTGTCCAAATATCGGTATACATTATTTATCTGACTTTGAATTCTCTTTATAACAGTGTTAAGTTTTATTATATAGTGTTACGAGTGATTGTGTGTGTACTTATCAAGCTTCGTGAGTGTCTACCCTATGTTCACTACAATACTTTTGATTCCAGATCGATACAGATCGAATCTTGAGCTGATCAATAGTGAAACGCACATCACCAATCAATAACGTAATGAAGGCTTAACAAATCGTCCTTGTATTACTATATATATATATATATATATATATATATATATATATATATATATATATATGTAGAGGTTATATTTAATTTGTTGGGATACAACAACAAAAATATTTTTATAACTGATATAATGCACTCAACAAATTATTGGAGTAAATATACAATATATTAACAAATGGAAACTATATTTATAAAACCATATTTATTTCATTATACATAGTTCCAACCAGAATAGTTGCATTTTTTCAGGGTATCTCAATATTTATTTATAAAACTAACCTACATTATATTTTATTTGATGAAAGCGCACCATAGTTTGCCTTGGTGGCCCTTGAAATATGTATAATGAAATAAATATGGTTTTATAAATATAGTTTTCATTTGTTAATATATTGTATATATATATATATATATATACACATAAATATATATATATATATATATATATATAATAGCAGTGGTACCCGGCGTTGCATGGGATAAGGCATTTTGAAATATATAACCGCCTTAGCTATTTGAGACAACCACGGCTGGCAAAGAAGTAAGGGTCTGGTGGTACGTAAGTAAGCAACACTGTGGCTTAAAACGTGAGGAAGAAGTTGTGTGCACTTACCAACTGTTTGGGGAATGAGTGTGAGATTTGTCTTGAGCAAGGTTGGCTGAATAACCGGAGGCAGCAGACAGCCAGATATACAGACAGATATTATAAGGGCGCGTTCTGGACGCAGAGTGAATTGTAGGAACTGACGTAATTCAGACAGCCAGACATACAGAGATATATTATAAAGGCGTGACGTTATATTATGTATCTATCAAAAAAGAGAAAGACTAAGAATTATAGAGAGAGATCGCTTAATCGCCTAATCCGGTCCCTAGGGCATTGAAAATTTGAAATTGGTTTTGCTCAGAGCACTCCCTGTAACATAGGTATTGCATGTGTAAAGGTTGAAAACAGTCGGTTGGATGCTTCTCTAATTTTAAGGATTCAAACACACGCAGACAGACAACCTCAGTTATATATATATATATATATATATATATATATATATATATATATGTGTCTGTGTCTGTGTGTGTGTGTGTGTGTGTGTATGAATGTGTGCGTGTGTGCATATGTCTATATGTGTGCGTGTGTGTGAGTGTGTATGCATGTGTGTCCTTGTGGTTCTGTGTGTTTGCCTATTACTATATGGTTATTTCTTTAATAATGTGAAAATCATGAACGGTTGTTCAGTATTATATAGATATAATATATATATCAGTTTTCTTTATTTTTCTCTCATTAGTCTAATATGAAAGCTCGTAATATACTTAACAAAGGCTACTCGGAAAACACTTTGCTTATGTATCTATTATTGAAAACATATTTACGGAAGTGTGTAGCTTCTCCGTCTCCGTTTGAATTTGGAAATTTCATTAGCGATCTTATTTTTTTTTTTTTTCAGATTAGAGTAATCAATTAGTTAGTTTGTAATACACATACTTGTACATACTTATATAGATACACCTATATAGAAAGATATATATTATTGCGTGAATGAGTATGTGGATTTGTGTGTGCTAATGTGTGAGCATGACATCTGCTCGTTTTATGATTAGGTATAATGCAGTACATGTTACATTTAATGAAGTTTGATTATATGTTCATTTGTTTTTTTGGTACAATTGCATTTTTTAAATATAACCTACTTTATGTGTGCTTTGTTTAGAGATATTAATTACTGTTTTATTAATTATTTTCGTAATTATAATGTAATTTGATTCTGTAGTGATGTATGAATTGGAATATAAAATTATTCGATTATCTGTAATTAACCAGTGTTAATTCCATACTATTAAGTTTTAAAAGAATTGTGTGTGTTTGCTTGTGTGTTTCTGTAAAAAACAACACCTATAAATCAATTTAATATAAAGTACAGTTTCAAAAGGTATTATTTTAGTAATTGTTAATGAAATTACGACTGTTTCTATCTAACACGCAAAGATTATTGCCTCACCTCCAACTCCATGGCGGATCAAGCGGAACCTAATGCAAATTCGTCCTTTGTCATCTATGCTAACTTGTATCATGCTCTCCTTTTCATCTTCACAAATTTAACCGTTAATTAGAAAACACCTTCCCACATACATGATGACCCTCAGAGTAGAGAGATATACTACGAAAAATCAGATATTTTAAAGCTGAAAAATAAAAATAGCTATTCTCTCTATATATCTAAATTATAAAGCTGACGACCGTATGTAGGTAACAAACTTTCCGCCAAACGGCTGGAGGAAACAGCACCAACTTTGCACCATATATGTGACATTTTCCAAGTAAAAAAGTGAGGGTATTTTTGTCTACTGAATTTTGTTAAAAGATTAAAGACATTATTTTAATATTCACTTCTTTAACATTTCAAATGTTAACATTTCCGTCATTTTTTCACTTTTTCGTCACACAACATTCTTCTCTTTTTCTTAGTCTGTATGTTTGGCTGTCTGCATTAGATAACGTTTTTCGAAATATTTACTTCTGCATTCACAGACTGATTTTTTTTTTTCAGAAGACCCAGTTAAGTGTGAAAGCAGCGATTCTTTGCTGAAACTTTAATCTGTTATTTTAATATATATATTCGCGTACAGATCAGTTTGCATACACAAAAACAAAAACCTATTTATTTCACGAAAGCATAGACGGCTTATCATCATTGTTACTGTTGGGGGTTAGAGGACCACATTCTTTCCACATTCTTTCCAGGTGCGTGGTATGTTACACGATGACAGCCATTGGCACCTCACCCTGCAAGAAGCAGCAAGTGCTAAAGTCCCTTCTCATCTGCGAAAACCTTTTGCTATTATGCTGCACAACTGCGGTCTCGCCAACCCTCTCGCAATATGGATCTAGCACCGTGAAAGTCTAGCTGAGGACATCCTCCAGCGCACACACAGACACAATCTAAACGTAACATACGATGTCGTTTACAACGAGTCGCACATTTGTCTTGAAAACAGTGTCCTGGAGATTGGTGGTAGGCCTCTAAGTCACTACAGCTTACCTGCTCCTGACAGGAGTGTCCCGAGGTCAACGTCTACAGAGCTTCTCCGCGAGACGACCTACGAAATCAGTGATTCTCCCATGGTCAATTGTATGTAGGATACTCTAGTGTTAGCTCGCTAAACAATCTCTTCATCTTTGCTCTGGAGGGCCGAACAAAACATATTATATACTCCGAGCCTCTAACAATGTATTTTAAATATTTTCTGTTACTTGAAATTTCCATTATGGTCGTACAATTTATTGTTTGTTAAAAAAATGTGTTCTCTGTTCAGCCTTTATTGTTGTAACTATCAATTTTCTTTAACGTACTGGCTGCTGAACTGGGGAATCCTAAAAACTATTCAAACCCAACATCAAGGCCCGTTACCCCCCCCCCCCCCCCTCCTCTCTGACTTGAGAGGTCGTGCGGTATCTTTGCACTAGAGTGTAAGGGGGATTCCTGAGAAGAAAAAATGTCGGTAAACATAGCCGGGCGCCAGCCGGACGAACCAGGTAGTCTATATTAAAAACGAGTTTTCTTAATGATATGTGTGTATACACACAGACACACAGACGCACTGACACACGCACACACGTACACTCACGCAGAGACACACACACATATAAACACACAAACGCACACATACACACACATACAAATATATATATATATATATATATATATATATATATATATATATATATATATATATATATATATATATATATATAGTAATAATAATAAAGTTGCATGACAAGTAATTAACAGTTATCTGTTGCATGAACATGGAAAAGACACTGAGAGTTATAGGTAAAGGTCAGATGGATGTGGAAGAAGACACTATGATGATTAATTAAGGAAATTGATCCATAATTAAAAATAAATAACCCAGATAATAGGCTATAACTTGAAACCAAATTTTTATTCTCTCATCACCAGAAATTAGCAGATGAAACTGTCTCAGCATTCTAAATTTAGTAACTTTAGCAAGTAGTCTCTAATTTGTTTCTTAAATTAATTTATTTCTATTTATATTAAATATGTATTTGTAATAAATTATTTCTATATGTATGTGTTCAATTATATATTGTTATTCCTACGTTTACATCCCAATTCGAGCAAATTGCATCTGCGAAGATAATCCAAAGTATCATGTACTCAGTTGAGATGTACTCAGTTGAGATGTATAAGGAAGAGCGAGATCATTCCCATTATGCCAAACTCATGACTTCCAAATATCTGATTCACCGAAACTCAGCTGTTTCGGACCATACCAAAATCAACATACTGATTGCGGATTTGGTACGGGCGATGAGAAACGTATACCGCATGTGCAACCCCAAAGAACTAGAGAGACACATACAACACTTCATCCACCGTATGCAGTTCTCTGATTACAATCAGAGACATAGAATCAGAGTATATAGAGGAGCCAGAACCAAATGGGAAAAAATGGTAAATAATGACATAAATGGGACCTGCCCCTTGTATAGGAGCGAATTTTGGAATAGAATAGAAAGAACTAGGAATAGGCTAATAGAATAAACTCATGGTATGATAGCAATAATTACCAGAGTGTAATTTTCATCGACACAACCCCTAGAGGTGAATTAGCTTACACATTTAGAAGGGCCCTAGATAAACATAAACTCAATATTAAGATAGTAGAAATACCAGGTACCCCCATAAAAACACTTATTAGCAATGCATACCCTTTTCAAAGACCTCCCTGTATAGATAGGAAATGTATAATCTGTAAATTAAGCCGCCATATCAAGAAATGTAGGATATAGCATAAGATGTACTGAAGGACAATGTAGAGATAAAAATATAGTGTACATAGGTGAGACAGCTCGTAGTATAGGGGAACGGATAAATGAACACTGGTGAGACCTTCAAGATAGTAAAGAATCATCTGTACTCTACCAACATGCTAAAATAGAACATAAGGGTAAATTATAGAACATAGAAATAAAAATAGAATCTACACACAGAAAAGACGCAATATTTAGACAAATCACAGAGGCAATAAACATAAATGAACTCCAACCAAAATTAAAT
>OZ024740.1:180306797-180324297 GCA_964016885.1 Eledone cirrhosa
CATTCTTTCTGTTTAGCTTTGGTCTTCTAATTTCTATTTCACTGGCCTCTCTTATTTGCCTATCTGCTGGGTCATTCCTATGTTTAGATATTATTCTAATTTCTATGTTGTCTATGTTACCGTCATGTTGTTGTCGAGCATGTTCGTATAGTACTGACCCGTTTGTTCGTCCTTTTAGTTCCCCCCCCCCCCCCCCAGTGTTGGTCTATCTTCTCACCTATGCTACAAGCTGTCTCACCTATGTATGTAGTTGTCATGTTTCTGCAAGTACCCTCTGTACATCTTATGCTATAGCATAAGATGTACATGAATTGATAACAGAATTAATAACAGAACACACCAGAATTAATAACAGAACACACTCACTGGTTGGTTGGTTTTCGCTTCTCGCTGTCTTTTATATCTGCGATCTAACTTACTCGGTCCTCAATGTTGCCATTGACTGACCGACGGTCAAAAATAATACAGATACAATATAGACACAAACACATATATATAGTTTACATAATTTACATAAACCTTTCGTTGCACATCTGCAACATCGTCAGTGGTGTTATATTTTTTTCCTCCTCTTGTGTTGTATGTCTACGCTATTTTTTATTCGGTCTGTCTATATATTTATTTATTTATTTGCTTGTTTGTTTATTTTATTTTGTCTTCTTTGCGCATGCGTTTGCGTGTGTGTATAGTGTTATGTGTGTTGTGTGACTAGTGTGTATAGTGTTGTGTTTGTTGGGTGACTAGTGTGTGTTTATGTGCTTGTTGTTATTGTGCTTGTTTATGTATTTATTTATCTTATTATCAACATAGAAATTAGAATAATATCTAAACATAGGAATGACCCAGCAGATAGGCAAATCAGAGAGGCCAGTGAAATAGAAATTAGAAGACCAAAGCTAAACAGAAAGAATGAGTGGAACAACAACAACACCCAAACAAACAACACTGACCTAAGAGAAGTATAAATAAGTAAATAAAATAAAATAAAATAAGATAAATAAATACATAAACAAGCACAATAACAACAAGCACATAAACACACACTAGTCACCCAACAGACACAACACTATACACACTAGTCACACAGCACACATAACACTATACACACACGCAAACGCATGCGCAAAGAAGACAAAATAAAATAAACAAACAAGCAAATAAATAAATAAATATATAGACAGACTGAATAAAAAATGGCGTAGACATACAACACAACAGGAGGAAAAAAATATAACACCACTGACGATGTTGCAGATGTGCAACGAAAGATTTATGTAAATTATGTAAACTATATATATGTGTTTGTGTCTATATTGTATCTGTATTATTTTTGACCGTCGGTCAGTCAATGGCAACATTGAGGACCGAGTAAGTTAGATCGCAGATATAAAAGACAGCGAGAAGCGAAAA
The DNA here is from genome assembly GCA_964016885.1 of Eledone cirrhosa. NCBI lineage: Eukaryota > Metazoa > Mollusca > Cephalopoda > Octopoda > Eledonidae > Eledone > Eledone cirrhosa. Next base: position 180,308,208 of record OZ024740.1, read on the forward strand.
CCAACCAAACAGTGAGTGTGTTCTGTTATTAATTCTGGCAATATTACGCAAATATGACCCTCCCCAAGTATAACAATATCTGTTTCGACACACGATTTCATATAAAAAACCTCGCTAAACTAATATATATATATATATATATATATATATATATATATATATATATATATATATATATATATATATATATATATATATATATATATAAATATAAGCAAGATGTATGGTAGGTCGTACGTAAATCGCGATGATCACGCCTGACCTACCAAATATGCGACGGTAGCTAGTTAAGCTCTATGCGTATAAGCAGAGCAAAATTATTAATGAAAAAGAACAAAGGAACTATTATGACATTATAACAAGTTTATTGCCGACACCCGTTTCGTCCGACCATATTGTGGGACTTTTCAAGGCATATAACAGGTGATTGTAAGTTCATTATTTACATCAACGTTTCACTCAAGATTAGCAGTTTGAAATCGTGGTATACATCAACAGCTCAGCTTGTATATTTGGGGTCTATATTCTAAGGGGGCTCTTTTATATTAGTTGTAGGAGTTGTAAAAGGGATGGGTTATAGGGAGTTAAGAGAATTTGAAAAGGGCCTAAGAGTTAGGCATTGAAGGTTAAAAATTAAAGAATTTATAAGTTACGCATTAAAAGTGAAAGACTTGGGATCTCGTAAAAGCACCTTAAAAAATCCCTCAATAAGCGCATAAAGCTTATACGCCCCAATAAACCTAAAAAACCAGAAGAGATTAAGAGAATCAAAAACATAAAACAATAAAAATAAAAAGTTTCCTAAAAAATCCCTTCAAAAGAAAAAAAAAAATTTCTATGCGATTCCCTTAAAAAATTTTAGAAAATTTACGAAGATTTAATAATCCCTACGAAGATTTAATAATCCCTCAAAAATTAAAAATTAAAAATTAGGGGAAAGAACTTTCAATAAGATTTAAGAGGTTAATAAAGTTAATTATTTAGGGAATCCATAATATAAAGATTAAGATTTAAGTTAGAATTTGAAGTTTAAGAGTTCCAAACCCAGAAATTTAAAAATTTTATGAATTTAAGATTAAGCAATCTTATATATCCAAGATTAAAAATTAAAGATTAAGAGGTTGAACATTAAATTTAATTTTAAAAATTAAGAAATAAATAGTTGAAAGAAATTAATCAATTAAATGTTAATTCAAAAAGCCTTCAAAAAATCCCTCAGAAAAGGCCCTTTAATATTTTTAATAAAAACCTCTTCCGAAAGACCCTTCAAAGAATTAAAATTTTAGAGAACCTTTAAAAATATATATATATGAATTGAGGAAAATTAAAGATTAAAAATTTAAAATTACGGGATTTGGAGGATCCGAGGAATTTCCAAAGGGCTGCTTCAACAGATACAACAACTTAGGTATAATAAATAAAGTAATTTAAGTAATCTAATTAAGGACCAATTCAAAGAGCTTATCAAGTTGGGCAAGATTAAAGAAAATGATAAGTAAGAAATCATATAAGCAAAAAGACAATAATTATGAAATTTATTTTTAAGAAGGTATTAAATAGCTTCAGTAATCTAATAATGTATTATCAAAAAAATATTAATATAGGATTAACAAAGACATAATAATATATTCCTGCCTAATTAACAAACAATCAATAAACAATTAACAGTCAAGCAAATTTACTCAGGGATATCCCACGTACGGATACTTTACACACATACAGCAAGATGAACAATACAGCTGACCTTGTAGGTGCGATATCCATTGTGCGCATGCAATCATCTGCATAGCTCCAGGCACAGTTGGTCTTGTTGAAAAGTTCCGAGTTCACGAATCAACTGGGATTCACTATCAGGTGTGTGGACTCTCTGGGAGATGTACCTGTGGATCAAATAGCTAGTGGTCGCAGGATGTGGTCCTTTCGATCTTTTCCATGTAGTTTCGGTCGTGCCAGTTATTAAGCCATGCGTGGGATTGCACGCGTTTGCGATAGATCAGCCTGCCGGTTCTAAATCCAAGGTTTTGCTGTATAGGATATATTGGTGTACATGATATATCGGTAAAAAAGTCCAGTATGGACTTGACTGGGGTGGTATATTGCGTCTCTCGCTATTATCCTCTTTTCTCACCAATTCCAAGTTTACACGCGACTGGTCAAATGCTTGGGGCTGTCGCCTCTTTGTTTGTTGTAGGGGTCGGTTCTAGCTTAGATGGTGGTCGTGTTATCCATGTTGCTTCTATATCCCGTCAGTCATGCATATTCAAGACAGATCACGGTATATATGCAGATATTTGCGGGTACGGTCCGGCGTCTACGCTATCCAGCGTGTCTCACTTGTGGTATTTTCAAATTCGCATGTCATCTCCCGGTTAAGTCTGCGCATGCTTCGGTCAATCCCGTGCATGGAATCTTGGGGTATCATATTACACGGGGTGACTAGCAGAAAATACATACTCCATGCTATCGCGCACGCGCAGGCCTGTGGCTACGACCATGTCCAGTCTCGGGTAGTAGCAGACAGCAGGTAGACCAGCAAGACACACCCCTGTTCAAGGGGCACAACCCCTAACTTATCGAGTGGTCAGACATCAAGGGAGTCAACTCTCCAAACCCATTATGTCAACCGTGGTTATATACAAAAATATCCTTATTAATAAAGAACTAACTAAAAAAAAATCACTATTAATAAAGAACTAACTCAAAAGAAATGAATGGGAGAGAATGGGGAGGGGGATCTATTGGGGCGGGGGTTTACTAGGGGAGGGGGGGTTGATTGGTTATAGGCAGGGAACGGCCGCCACATTGGGTGCTCCGCTACTGTTCCCTTGGGCAAATTCCCGAATTTGTTGATATGTGTCTCCGACGGTACATCCTCAGACCAGTCAACGTGGTTCCAGGCACTCGTAATATCCCACACTGCAGGCCTCAGCTGCCCCCAGGGCGCCCAGCAACAATGCTGCCACCAATCCCAAGTTGGCAAGCGGGACACAGGATCGACTGTTCGTCACCGGAGTCCCCATCGGCAAGTGGGGAGCCGAGGCATCAATGGGGCCGGGATTACTCAAGAACACCCTATTCACCAGCGGGGCAGCAATGTGCGAGACAGGATGGGGTCAGGGTTAGGTGTCTGGTCTGAAGAAAAAGAAAGATCTAAGTAGAGTATGGGGGGCAGGACGAGAAGATTTCTGACCTTCTGTTGAGCAAGTTAAGTCCTGAGAATACTATGGCATGAGATTCAGTTAGGCACAGGCTACAAAAGCTGCTCAACGAGCTATATGGAGGAGCTTTAGTAAGGCATCTCCAGCTTAGTGTGTAGGGGCTTTTTGCTTGTTTTAAGTTATGTATGTGTCCCGCAAACGACGTGGTATTTTTAAGCTTCTCACGTCGTTTCCACAGAAATTGCCATTTATATAGTATATACATACATATATATAATGAAGGAGGTGTGGTAAGGACCATAAAGAACCAGGGTACTCAATACGTAGGGTAGTATAGTGGGTAATAGGAAGATGTTTAACGCCGACGGCAGAACTTGAGCCGTTTCGACGGCTATTTCTGGACTAAGTTAGAATTTGTAACGTGGTAAATAAATCGCCGAACTTTTCAAGAGGTATGTCCTTATGTTGGAAGATTGTAGTTGTCAAAAGGATTCGTCAACCTTTCTTGTAAACAAAATTAAATCTTTCATAGCTTCATGGCAATGGGTGGGAGGTGGGGTGGCTGAAATTGCCTGTAGAACAATGAGGGAGTGGCTGGAGCCGGTCAAGCGTTCAAAGTGAATTATATACATCAAATTCTAAGGAGTGTGTAAGAAATCATGCTAGATAGGAAGCAGGCGAAAAATGATTCTGTAGAAAATAGAGAGGGGACGTTATAGAATAGGTTAATAAATTGAGATTAGAAGATAATAAATAAATAAATAAATATATAAAAATAATAATATTGGATAGTAAAAGGTAATAAAAAAAGTCTCTAGAGTCTAAAGCAGCTGCTATATTTAGTTGGTATTGCATTTTAGGCCAATATATAATTTACTGGGGTGGGGGTACTGAGGCTACAAAAGCCCGATGGGCTGCCTCGGGGTAGGCGAAAGATGAAAGGGGCAAATGAAGTGGATAGGGAGTGGAAGGAAGTGATAGGAAGAGATAAAGGGAAGAAAATAAAAAGGAAAAGAAAAGAGGTACATCTACCTACGTTAGCTGGTGTTTCCTCTATCTTGTTCGGCAAGTGGGGAAAAGGAGGATGTTGCAGCCATTGTCTACCCACCGGGACATGAAGTGATTTGAGGGCGAGGTAAGTCCTACGCAATCGGTATTTTGGTTTGGGAGTTGGTCCTTCGTAAACAACATTTGTAATATTTCCTCCGAGCATAAGTTATACGGAAGGCGTCCTCCCGTGTAGGAGTTAGCCCAGGACAGTAAGATCCAAGTAAGATTGTAGGCTATGTTATTATCTTGAATGACCTAACTGCTACACGGGAGGACGCACTCGATAACTTTAACATTTATCTATTCTTTACACACTGTTTCCTGAACCTTACGTCTCTTTAACTCTCTTTTACAAAATATGTACTGTGACTGTTTGTGTGTGTGTTGTGTGTGTCTGGGGAAATTACAATGTCCGCACACACTCACACAAACACGCATCTATATATATATATATATAAAACTGAGGATGTGTGTGTGCATGTGTGTGTGTGTGTGTGTGTGTGTGTGTCCGTACCCACATAACATCTACAACTTACATCCAATTTTCTTCAAGTTTGGAACAAACATGGGTTATTTTCCCATAAGTATTGTGGCCTCATCAAATTTTCAGCTTTTTATCTGTTTTATCTATCTAGGTAGACGAAGGCTGTCTCTGGATCACCGTGACAATCACGTCATGTGTGAAATTTAAATAATTGTTGGTTAACATTTTACTCATTTTAGTGTGTTAAGTCCTCTTTCCTGAGACAATGCCTCCAAGGAAGAGACTCGCCATTGGTAGAAAAACGGCAAAAGCTGACAGAGGGAAAAGAAGAAAAGCGAATGAATCGTTAATGGAGGCTGCAATTAGATGATCGCAATATGTGGAACGTAAAGCGTGAGAAAAATACGAGCAGCGTTGTATTTAAGACAGGTTATGTATGTACTTCGAATGGTCTTGGGCACCTTCATTTTCCAAGATATTGATTATAAGATTGGGGGGAGGGGCAGGTAAACCACTTTAACCGCTTCATTGTAGTCGATTGAAGTACTGCAGTGCAATGCAAAAAGACGCCATTACTTCTGGAGTTCGCAACCGATTTTCGCCAACCCAGACAGATGGGCCACCTATGTTCTACAGATGAATTTGACCATATATTGAGTAAGAGACCCCCGTGAGGAGGAAATCCCTTTTGAAAAAACCCGATGACGTTGTACAAGAATAGATTTCAAGGCAGTACTGAAGTATTGACATGAATGCTATACATGACTGCTATTTAATAACCGCGCAACGCCGGGTGCCTCTGCTAGTATGCACACACACACACACACACACACACACACACACACACACACACACACATACACACACACACACACACACACACACGCATACACACACACACACACATACACATATACACACACACACACATACACACTCACACACACATACTAACGCGCACACACATATACACACACATATATATATATATATATATGCATATATATTATATATACAAATATATATATTGGATGTGACCTCTTCAGGCAGTCCGAATTGGTGTGGGAAAGACAATACATCGTCAATACATCGATATGTTCAGCTGTTGGTTGTGATGTTAATCCTCTGAGGAACTGGATTCATATGTAAACAACCAACATATATACTATAAATATATATATATATATATACATATATATAGATGTATATATATATAAGTTTATACCAGGTTCAAGCGGGGGTAAACTAATTAAGTAAGGTACTCTATACAAGGCAGAGTATAAATATTTAATATAGAAAAGCTTCTACAGAACTAGAACTGATTCATTAGGGAGAAATCATCAGCAAGCTGGCTGTCCAAGTAGCATGGTAGTATTGATATATTTTCTGGTGGTATGTGAGGGTGGTGATTGGGATGGGTGGAGGTCATTGTTTGATGGGTTTAAAGAAAAGGGAATTCTTAAAAAAACTATATTTAGAATAACAAAGGCAGAAATAATTCTAGAGACAGGTTCACTCTGGGGTGCCACTCCTCATATTTATGGCTCACTTAATCTAACAGTACTTTTGGTTAGGTGTCTACAAGCACGGTCACAGACGCACACATAAAACCCCACTCCCACATCCTCGCAAAACACACTATTATATCTGTATATATATATATATATGTAAAAAAATATATATATATAAGAGTTAAACAAGATTCAATGAGTATATCACAGAATGTGTTTTACAGTAGATTGGAAGCAATCTACGGTAAAAATAATTTTCCAGAGTTATTAATATTAAAATACAAATATTAATAAAATAGATGTTCTTTTGATCAATTACATTTTATTATACATATTTCGGAGGTACAACAGTACATCCTCATCAGACAAAATATAATGATACATGACATATCCTGAGATTTTAAATGGTTAAGATTAAATCTTAACCATTTAACATCTCGGGGTATGACAAATATCATTATATTTTGTATGATGAGGATGTACTGTTGTACCTCCGAAATATGTATAATAAAATGTAATTGATCAAAAGAACATCTATTTTATTAATATTTGTATTTTAATATATATATATATATATATATATATATATATATATATATATATATATATATACGATATTAAATAAATGGAAACTATATTTATAAAACCATATTTATTTCATTATATATATTTCAGGGATATCATATTAAAAATATGTTATGCCTTCTTCAGACAAAATACAATATAAACAGTCTTATAAATAGATAGATTTGACATACCTTTCAACTTCAACTTCCATTTAAAAAGTTGATTTGGTAGTGAAAAATGTTAGGGACAGTTATAAAAAGAAAGAAAGAAAAAAGAAAGAAAGAAAAAACGAAGAAAAAGAAGAAATGCATGCAACTAAATAGAGAGAGATAGATATAGAGAGATAGATAGAGAGAGGAATGCATGTAAAGAAACAGAGAGAGATATATAGAGAGAGGAAAAAACACAGAGGGAGATAGATAGAGAGAGAGAGAGAAGAGAGAGAGAGAGAGAGAGAGAAAAAAATAGAGAGAGATAGATATAGATAGAGATAGAGAGAAAGAAAATAGGTAGTTGGGCACCAGTTGAATGACGTATCAATGATATATTTATTTATTTATTTATTCATTTAGTTCTAGTATTAATATAGAGAGAGATATATGTGGTTAGGAGAGAAAACAGCCGTTACATAGAGAGAAAAGAAAAATATCCAGACATAAACGAGGCAGATTTAAAATGTTTCATCAATGTAAAAATATCAAGCATTATAATGTAAATATCAGTATTCATGAATGAGACACGTATCAATAATGTGTGAAAAATAATGATCATATGTCTAGTTTAAAATTCCTAGGTTTATATCAGAGTTGAGATAAAATAGAAGGTTATCCCAGATTCGATACTATAGACATCCATGTGAATTTACGTGATCAACTCTGCAAATTCCTATTTCACACGAAAACATTCTCATTGTGCTATAAAAATTCTAGTATACATATATGTGTACATACACACAAATATATATAGAGTCTACATTAATTTTAACAATACTATTCTTGTCTTTACTCTACATGATTATCGTTCAAGCATAAATAAAGAACAGATATCAATATATCAATAAAAAATAAAAAAATAAAAAAATATAAAAATATGAAAAATAAAAATATTAAAAATATTAAAAATAAAAAATAAATAATAAAAAATAAAACATAGTATGCCCCGCAAATCAACCACAGAGATCAACCCTTCAAGGTTAATTGACAATATATTGCCAAGTTCGTTATAAGCATCAGAATCAAAAGCAAAACAAAACCAAAATTATCTACCAAATCCTGTCTAGCAGAAATCATTCCAAAAGTTTAGGATACCCATTTGATCTACAGATGGTCTTATATTTAATATAGAGGTTTATCTAGTGTAAAATTTATTCGATATATTTGGAGCATCAGCTTTTAGGGTAGTTTAATCATTCATGAAGAATGTTTAAAATAAAAAAGAAATCGAAAGATTTATCGGCGAGTTTCATAAATAATTATAAATCAAGTTAAATATACTACATTTTAAATTTATATTTATATTTAAAAGTTGAGTTCAATCTATGTCTGCAGCAACTGAATAAATTTTTCCGTAAATTAAGGGAATTTTTAGATTTTAGTATAAAGAATATCTCCTCCGCGCAGAGGTCACATGTCTCAGAGGATGAATTAAAAGGAATCCCTCTTGAGACTATATTCCAAGCCGTCGAATATCCAACGTTATCATGCTTAAGTTGCCAGAGTAAGCCAGATAGTGATGTTGAAGATTTTTTGCTTGGATCTGTGAAAGAATTCTTGTGGTTATTATAGCGAAGTTTAAATTCTGTCGAGGTGGAACCAACATAGTTAAAAGAATTTAAGTCCGTTTTAACATTACAGTTGTATATTATATTTTTAACTAAGCAATTGTTATTTAACGGACATTTAGATCTATCTCTACAGTTACATTTGTTTACTTGGATATTATTTATGCGATTATCGGTATTTTGGCTAGGTTTTAAATTCCTATTATTTATTCTATTAATATTTTGTGCTAAATTTTTGGTGGATGAGTAAGTATTTTATAGTATGTCTATTGAAAATTGAGTGATACCTATGTGTTCTAGGGAAGCGATTATCAAGAGCATTAAAAAATAGTTTAGCGATGTGGGTTTTAATGTTTAGTGAGAAGGGGGGGGGGGAACCATATTATATTCCTAGTTCTATTTCTTTTTTGGCTTTTGGAATTATTGTAATGCTTTCTATTATAGTTGTTAAAAATATAATATACAACTGTAATGTTAAAACGGACTTAAATTCTTTTAACTATGTTGGTTCCACCTCGACAGAATTTAAACTTCGCTATAATAACCACAAGAATTCTTTCACAGATCCAAGCAAAAAATCTTCAATATCACTATCTGGCTTACTCTGGCAACTTAAGCATGATAACGTTGGATATTCGACGGCTTGGAATATAGTCTCAAGAGGGATTCCTTTTAATTCATCCTCTGAGACATGTGACCTCTGCGCGGAGGAGATATTCTTTATACTAAAATCTAAAAATTCCCTTAATTTACGGACAAATTTATTCAGTTGCTGCAGACATAGATTGAACTCAACTTTTAAATATAAATATAAATTTAAAATGTAGTATATTTAACTTGATTTATAATTAATTATGAAACTCGCCGATAAATCTTTCGATTTCTTTTTTATTTTAAACATTCTTCATGAATGATTAAACTACCCTAAAAGCTGATGCTCCAAATATATCGAATACATTTTACACTAGATAAACCTCTATATTAAATATAAGACCATCTGTTGATCAAATGGGTATCCTAAACTTTTGGAATGATTTCTGCTAGACAGTATTTGGTAGATAATTTTGGTTTTGGTTGCTTTTGATTCTGATGCTTATAACGAACTTGGCAATATATTGTCAATTAACCTTGAAGGGTTGATCTCTGTGGCTGATTTGCGGGGCATACTATGTTTTATTTTTTATTTTTTATTTTTTATTTTTTATTTTTAATATTTTTAATATTTTTATTTTTCATATTTTTATATTTTTTCATTTTTTATTGATATATTGATATCTGTTCTTTATTTATGCTTGAACGATAATCATGTAGAGTAAAGACAAGAATAGTATTGTTAAAATTAATGTAGACTCTATATATATTTGTGTGTATGTACACATATATGTATACTAGAATTTTTATAGCACAATGAGAATGTTTTCGTGTGAAATAGGAATTTGCAGAGTTGATCACGTAAATTCACATGGATGTCTATAGTATCGAATCTGGGATAACCTTCTATTTTATCTCAACTCTGATATAAACCTAGGAATTTTAAACTAGACATATGATCATTATTTTTCACACATTATTGATACGTGTCTCATTCATGAATACTGATATTTACATTATAATGCTTGATATTTTTACATTGATGAAACATTTTAAATCTGCCTCGTTTATGTCTGGATATTTTTCTTTTCTCTCTATGTAACGGCTGTTTTCTCTCCTAACCACATATATCTCTCTCTATATTAATACTAGAACTAAATGAATAAATAAATAAATAAATATATCATTGATACGTCATTCAACTGGTGCCCAACTACCTATTTTCTTTCTCTCTATCTCTATCTATATCTCTCTCTCTCTATTTTTCTTTCTCTCTCTCTCTTCTCTCTCTCTCTCTCTATCTATCTCCCTCTGTGTTTTTTCCTCTCTCTATATATCTCTCTCTGTTTCTTTACATGAATTCCTCTCTCTATCTATCTCTCTATATCTATCTCTCTCTATTTAGTTGCATGCATTTCTTCTTTTTCTTCGTTTTTTCTTTCTTTCTTTTTTTCTTTCTTTCTTTTTATAACTGTCCCTAACATTTTTCACTACCAAATCAACTTTTTAAATGGAAGTTGAAGTTGAAAGGTATGTCAAATCTATCTATTTATAAGACTGTTTATATTGTATTTTGTCTGAAGAAGGCATAACATATTTTTAATATGATATCCCTGAAATATATATAATGAAATAAATATGGTTTTATAAATATAGTTTCCATTTATTTAATATCGTAAATATACTCCAAATACTTGTTGAGTGCTTTTATATCAGTTATAAATATTTACTCGTTGTAACCCAACAATTTAAATAAAACTTTGCATATATATATATATATATATATATATATATATATATATATATATATATATACATAGATACATAATTTTTAATTTTTAATTTTAATTATTGTACAATTCTCTTGGAATCTATGTTACATCCATTTCACCTTGTAAATACGAAACTGTTGACAACATTAATATCCATGTATCTATATTATTGTTCAGTTGAATAGGAGGTTAATTTTATGCACATACACTGCTACTGCTCCGATGATTCCAAACGATAGTTTGGAAAAACGATTGTTAGAAATAAAATGATTTGAATATAGCTTTGATTATTGTGTAATTTATATACATACATATATGTCTTTTCCACGCCAATTCGGACTACCTGAAGGGGTCACAGCCAATAATGACTATCACCGAAATATATATAGCAGTAAATCTATAGTTTATAATAAACGAAGACAAATTTTACATATTTGACTTACTTATTTAATTTCATATATATATATATATATATATATATATATATATATATATATATATATATATATATATATATTAGGTATAGGATTATCCAAGATGTAGTAATGGTTAATTACTACACTGGATATGGTTGACGTACGGTAAGAGGTTACTCTACGAGTTATGGATGAATTGTTCAAGAAACTTAGTTCCTGATCCTTCAGTATTCCGGAGTGTATATAAAGAATGAATAATAACAGGTAGACATCATAAAAAGGTAATTTATTCCGTGTGCTTACAAGTGTTTCCACCACCTTTGAAACACTTGTAAGCACACGGAATAAATTACCTTTTTATGATGTCTACCTGTTATTATTCATTCTTTATATATATATATATATATATATATATATATATATATATATATATATATATATATATATATATATATTTTATATATATATATGTGTGTGTGTGTGCGTGTGTGTGTGTGCCTGTGTGTGTGTATCTATGTGTGTGTCTGTGTGAATAAAAGATGCAGTAAGATAAATTAATACAATAAGCATGCCCGTAAGGGAATACGTAGTAAAAGAAAACGTATAAGAGGATACTCTGACATGAGTGAATCACATGCATGGAAGAGAATGCAATATACAAAAACAAACAAGAAAATATAAATTATAACCGAATATTTCTTTTACTTGAAATAGCCCCATTAATTTGCTGCAGGTATTCTTGGGAGATTGATTTTTATTGGTAAAAGGCATTCTCTTTGTTTATATAATATAAATGTTTATAACTGATTCTGAGCACTAAAAAAGTTTTCTGCATGTTAATATTCAATGATATTAAATAAAGGGAAACTATATTTATAAAACCATATTTATTCTATTATATATATTCCAAGGAAAACTTGAACCGTTAAGGTATATTTTCCGTGGTTATGTCAACATTTATAAAACACATTTCGTATTTTATTTGATGATAGTGTACCAAAATGTTGGTACCCTTGAAATACATATAATATAATAAATATGGTTTCATAAATATGGTTTCCATTTATTTAATATCATGGTATATATATATATGTATGTATACGTACATATATATATGTATGTATACGTACATACATATATGTATAAAGCATACAGTAGTATGTATATATATATATATATGTACGTATCAGTTTACCGAACATTTATTATAATATTCGGTTTGTTTGTAAACACAGAGCCCGAATTAAGCCGTACAGTGTTTAGCAACCATCGTTGCCCTTTTGTTCAACACTGACAAAGGAACGATGTACTTGTTTCAAGCTTATTAGCTATCGTCAGCATCATGTCCTGCCAGATAATTGAATGTCTAAAAGTATATACTTTCCTTATCCATATTAACGGCTGAGCAGCCTAATTTGCATATCGAGTGAGTTTAATTGGCCGGGCGCACCGAAAACAATAAATGGCAAAAATGAAACGAAATTTCATTTCTCACTCTTAGTACGGCATTTACTTAAATGTAAGTATGTCTGTATACGTACATACATATATGTATACAGGCGTACAGTAGTATGTATATATATACATACATGTACACATATATGTATTGCATGAGGAAAGTATATTCTTTCAGACGTTCAATTATCTGGCAGGAAGGTATATGATGCTTACCGTAGCTAATAAGCTTGAAACTAGTACATATTTCCTTTACCAGTGTTGAACAATAGGGCAACGATCATTGCTAAACACTGTAAGGCTTAATTCGGGCTGTTTGTTTACAAACAAACCGAACATTATAAGAATTGTTCGGGAAACCGAGACGAACATATATATATATATATATATATATATATATATATATATATATGTACGTGTATGTATATAGATATATATACATACTACTGTAGGTCTGTATACATATATGTATGTACGTATACATACATACTTACATTTAAGTAACTGCCGTATTAAGAATGAGAAATTAAATTTCGTTTCTTTTCTTCCATTTATATATATATATATATATACATATATATATATATATATATATATATATATATATATATATATATAAATATATATATATATATGTATATATATATTTGTATATATCTCTCTCTCTATATATATATATATCTATCTATATATATATATATATATATATATATATATATATATATATATATATATATATATATATATATATATATATATATATATGTATATATATATATATGTATATATATGTATATATACATATGTATATCTATATATATATATGTATATACATATAATTATATATACATATATATATGTATATATATATATATATATGTATATATACATATATATATGTATATATATATATATATATGTATATAAATATATAATTATATATATTGTTATACTTTGGGAGGGTCATGTTGCCAATAAGAAACACACGCACAAGTTGCTTTCACTTAAATTTATTATAATAAATTTATAAATTTAGGAATTTATGAATTTCCGGTTGGTTGGTTGGTTCCACAACCAGAGGGTTGTTTGTATATTGTCAAAGTTCTTTCGTCACACATTATACGACTTCTTCAGTGACTGGATGTTCTTTTCTTTGTTTTTTGCGCCTCTCCTTTGTTCTGTCCTAGGCTATCTCCTTTTTGTGTGTGTGTTGTGTGTTTAGTTTGCGCATGTGTTACATCCGGGTGTCTGTGTGTGTTTATATTCGTTTATTTATTTGTTTATTTACATGTTACTGGTTGGTTGTTTGTTCTATGTGCGTGTGTGTTTTCATTTTGTCCTTAATTGTGAGTTGTGATGTTGCTGTTCCACTCATGTTTTCTATTTAATTTTGGTTGTAATTCATTTATGGGATCTGCCCCTTGTATGGGGGCAAATTTCGGAATAAATGTGTCTAAACATTTCGTCTTTTCTGTGTGTAGATTCTATTTTTATTCCTATGTTCTATAATTTACCCTTATGTTCTATTTTAGCATGTTGGTAGAGAACAGATGATTCTTTACTATCTTGAAGGTCTCGCCAGTGTTCATTTATCCGTTCCCCTATACTACGATCTGTCTCACCTATGTACACTATATTTTTATCTCTACATTGTCCTTCAGTGCATCTTATGCTATATACTACATTTCTAGTTTTACAGTTAATATGGGGGCTTAGTTTACAGATTGTACATTTCTTATCTATACAGGGAGGTCTTTGAAAAGGGTATGTCTTGCTAATAAGTGTTTTTTTTATGGAGGTACCTGGTCTTTCTACTATCTTAATATTGAGTTTATGTTTATCTAGGGCCCTTCTAAATGTGTAACCTAATTCACCTCTAGGGGTTGTATCGATGAACATTACACTCTGGTATTTATTGCTATCATACCATGAGTTTATTCTATTAGTCTTATTCCTAGTTCTTTCTATTTTATTCCGAAATTTGCCCCCATACAAGGGGCAGGTCCCATTTGTGTCATTATTTACCATTTTTTCCCATTTGGTTCTGGCTCCTTTATAAACTCTGATTGTATCTCTCTGATTGTAACCAGAGAACTGCATACGGTGGATGAAGTGTTGTATGTGTCTCTTTAGTTCTTCGGGGTTGCACATGCGGGGCACGTTTCTCATTACCCGTACCAAATCCGCAAACAGTATGTTGATTTTGGTATGGTCCGAAACAGCTGAGTTTCGGTGGATCAGGTATTTGGAAGTCATGGGTTTGGCATAATGGGAATGGAGGATTTGTTTTTTGTTATTAATTGTATCTAACCAGAGCTCTGGTTAGATACCATTAATACGCAAATGGCTTGCGTAAGCTCATGCAGCGCTCGCGTAATGGAGAGATAGCATGCTTTCCAACAGACAAGTCTGCCTGAATGTCGGTTGACAGTATGCCAAACCACATCCAGGAAATGCAATCCCACATCACTAACACAAGAGAAGTAGCACCACAAGAGCGTGAGGATAGAGAAAAAACCATCAATGCCCATATGGTGATGTGGACAAATATAATGCAGCCCACAAAAGGACTGCCAACAAATTCCAGTCCTGGAACAATGACGTGCCAGCGTTTTATGGGCTTCGAAAAGACCATAAAACGAGCAGTGACCCTGTTACGGGACCACCAACACGGCCAGTCTGTTGAGGTAACATTGCTAGTAACTACAGACTATCCTACTTCCTCTCCCTGATCATACGCTCCATCATTGAAATGTCCCCAGATCTATATGAAAGCACGGAGGACCTCCTCAGCAGAATCGGCGGGGGTAACTGATCTAGGGACCTAACAAACAGCATAATAGGTAGTATGGATGTTGTGTCCCTGTATCCATCTATTGAGGTGGATTTTGCTGTGGAGAAATGCGTAGAAATGATCAGTGAGAGCAATGTTGAATTCCGTGGGATTGATACCAGTGAGCTGGGACTCCTACTTAAACTTACCTATAGTAATAATTATCTAGACACATATGACCTTAGCATCCTGTGCCCCACAAGACCAGCAAGAGGC
This sequence comes from Eledone cirrhosa, assembly GCA_964016885.1. Classification (NCBI taxonomy): domain Eukaryota; kingdom Metazoa; phylum Mollusca; class Cephalopoda; order Octopoda; family Eledonidae; genus Eledone; species Eledone cirrhosa. Next base: position 180,324,041 of record OZ024740.1, read on the forward strand.
AGACCACCTACCATTACCTCAATGGCCGAGAAAACCCACACAGATAGCTGGAACGGGTGGACCAGAGCCATACGGACCCCCGAAAACCACGATGAACTAAAGAAAATTATTGCCCATGCGGTGGAGGCCAGCATAAAATTAACCCTTAAGGAACATATGTTCAAATTTAATAAAAAAACATATGCCCAAGATGAGGGAGCCGCCATTGGTGTTAGCATTGCAGGTGACATAGCTAACTTATTCATGGTATGCTGGGA
>OZ024740.1:180329297-180356797 GCA_964016885.1 Eledone cirrhosa
GCCGAAGTTTCGAATTTGAACGATACGGTTGAAAAATATGGGAACTAGATGCGAAAAGGCGGACATTTGAGCGTAAAGGTGGTATTTTCGAATATTTAAGCGGCTGCCACGCCGTTCCTGAACAAGAAATCCGAAAATGTAAAGCCATTTTAATATGTGAAATAATCAGATGTAGCGTAGTGTAAATTTTGAACGAAGTAGGTTGATTAATGTGGGAGCTAGAGCCGAAAAAGTGGAAATTTGAGTTTAAAAGTGCTATTTTTGAATATTTAAGCGACTACTACGCCGTACCTGAACAAGAAATGCAAAATATAAAGTCAAAACAGGATGTGCAATGGTTAATTCTATGGTGCTTTAAAATTTGAACGAAATCGGTGGCAACATGTGGGAGCTAGAGCCCAAAATCCTATTTTTATCAGCAGAATGACACCGGATAAAAAAAACAAAAAAACGATACGCTGATATATAGAAAACAGTCCCCGATCTATGAGCCTGTAAAGTTTCATGAAAATAGGTCGTAAGATTTAGGCCCCTATAGGTAATACACAGACACACACACACACATACTTAATTTTATATATATACAGATATATATATATATATATTAAAACAACAGAATAAAGTTTAAGCGAAATATAGCTGCTTACTTAACGAGATCTTCTGAAACTAAAAAATCAATCTATGAAAGCAGAAGTAAATATTTCCAAAAACGTTACACACTTTATATATATGTATATATACACACTATATATACATATATACACACACACACAGGTATTGTCATACTGTCCTAATGCAGACAGCCAGACATACAGACAGATATTATATAGGCACGACGTAATAGCTGCATTCACCCTTAACGGGATCTTCTGAAAACTAAAAAAATCAATCTGTGAACGCAGAAGTAAATATTTCTAAAAACGTTACACACTTTATATATATATATATACACACACTTTATATACATACACACACACACAGATAGTGTCATAATGTCGTAATGCAGACAGCCAGACATACAGATAGATAGTATATAGGCACGAGATTATAGCTACGTATCTATCTAAAAGACAGACTAAGAAAGACAGAGAGATCGCTAAACGGCGCTTAATGCGGTCCCCAGGCCATAAGCATTACATGTGTAAAGTTTGAAAAATATCAGTTGGTGGGTGTTTCTCAACTTTTATGGAGTCAGACAGACATTCTCTCTTTTATATATATATTTATATATATATATATATATATATATATATATATATATATATATATATATATATATATATATATATAATTCGCTTTAGTATTTCTCTTGCAAGAGATTTTCTGTTGAAACTAATATTGTTTCTACTTTGGGAGGTTTATTTTGTCAATATGCTAAGAGAACTAAGTGAAATTGTAATGTTATTCACTGGAGGATATGTTTTGCTTTTTTGAAAAGTGTAACGACATACTACGATAGAAATATTTCCAGGATATGAATTGCATCCAGTGGGTTCCACCACAGGTTAGCTTAAAGTGAAGCAGGCTGGTGCTAACCTTCCTTCAGGACATTAGTCGGGAAACCATTTGTGTCCTATTTGTGTAATTGATGCATAAACGTACATGCATACACACACACGCAGAGACAAACATAAACATACATAAATACATAAATATATATATAATTATAATAAAATATTAAATAAAAACAATATATAGATATATGTGTTCAAATCGTAAGGGACCAGATTCGCTAAGGTGAAAAGAATACTAACTATAGACAATTGGGTTTGTTTGTCTCAATTTAAGAAAAAATCAAGAAAATAAATACACACCGGAATTGTGGTAACTACTAATCACCCAGCCAACTTGGTGTTGTTTCGCAATGTTAATTATAAATAGAATTACCTATTCAAGCTCATCAGTGGGTGATGAATTAGTATCCTAGACACTTCTAAGTATATTAAGTAACTCAATAGTGTGCATGTTATCTTAGCGTGTCTCACAAACTTACACCACTAAAAATAGCAGCCAGGTTTATTCGACATTTGAAATAGCTCAACAAATGAACGGAGCCGAATATATCAAATGTATATATTGAGTTAGGAACTCAAAATAGTCTCTTACAAAAAAATAGCTCTAAGAAAGAGATATTTCCGAGCCGTATATTATAATAGAATATAAAAGAAAAACGAACACAGATATATACATATATGTGTTCAAATCGTAAGGGACCAGATTCGCTAAGATGAAAATAATACTAATTATAGACAATTGGATTAGCTTGTCTCAATTTAAGAAAAACATCAAGAAAATAAATACAAACCGAAATTGTATATATCTGTGTTCGTTTTTCTTTTATATTCTATAATAATATACGGCTCGGAAATATCTCTTTCTTTGAGCTATTTTGTTGAAAGAGACTATTTTGAGTTCCTAACTCAATATATACCTTTGATAAATGTATATATATATATACATTTATAATGAACTCTCCCGTTTTATATTGACGTACGTAAGTTTACCAGTTTACCGCGAATTACATTTTATTCCAGCTGCTGTGTTACACTACAAGCAGCATTTAGTTCAGATGACAGGATCTTAAGCAGAGCAAGATGGAATATTTATTTAAATATACGGGCTCTATCAAAAGGAAAAAGCAAACTAAAACTATAATACCATGTAATTACAACCCAATAATGTTTACAACCAGCTGTTTGTTTCAAAATACAAAGCAGATTTGTCAAGTTAATAATTATATAATTTTGCTTAGTAATTTCTTATTTCTGTGAGGTATTAACATGCTTCCATTTAATAACATTTCTATACTCAACTCTTTTGTATGTTGTTACGTCCTTCATATTCTCGTGATGTATAAGTATATTTCAATGTATCCAGTTAGTTGGATATGCTGACAAACATATGTTTGAACAAATACGTATTTCTTCTTCATGTGGGCAAGATATAAAATACGAGAATGAAACTAGAACGTTGAGAAACATCTAAACAGATTATGTTATATGTTATCTTCTTAAGATTTCCTTAAATATTTCTATCAAAGCAAGGATGAGGATAAATTGAAGAGAAGCCTATGAAGCTATAAAGAGATCAGCGCTTTGAGTTACTAGCTTGCATATCTAGTGCATCATAAAGATTTGCGTGGGTAGCAAATAATAATATTATATATACTAAGGAACCATAATATGTATTTATGTGTGAATGTATGAATTTATGTAAGTATATCTATATCTACATATATATAAATATATATATACATACACACACACACACATATATATATATATGCCCGTGTGTGTGTATAAGTATGTATGGGTGTATGTATGTATATATAAGTATATACGCGAGCCCTTTGCTACGTTATTTTACTATATACATATATATATATATATACATATATATATATATATATATATATATATATATATATATATATATATATATATATATATATATATACTATTAACACACCACCAACAGTCATACAATTGTATATGGATATGTCACTACAGATAGGAAAATATTAGTCTATATTTATACTACTTCAAAAGGAAAATTCTTCAAATAAATAATCGAAGAAATATTTTGAATTCAGGAAAATATGACAAAACAAAAGAAAAATGTTCGACATATCTAACACAAATAATTTTATATCCTTGAAAACATCTCCTCATCAAATTTCTTAAAACCTGCTTAGCATTCCAAACATGAAATAAAAGAAATACACTCACATATAATATTTTAAGAAGAATATAAAGATAATTCTTATTTTATTAGGCTTAATATCTATATGTCTACTTTGAATTGTTAATTCCCAAAATTAGAATTATCCTTACTTATAATCAGACGTGAATTTCCAGTTTCCTTCCTTATATGTATAAGCTTTTCTCCAGTAGAGCGTATATCATTTAAGAAAATGATTCTATTTATTTGTCAGTCAAACTCTACAAACACACATATAAACACGCATATATATAAGTATATATATATATATATATATATATATATATATATATATATATATATATATATATATATATATGTATATATATATATAAAGAGAGAGAGAGAGAGGGTGAGAGAGAAAGAGAGAGAGAAAAGTAGTTAAATAGATAGATATACAGACATGTAGAAAGATTGATAGATATGACTCAAATATATATACACAAATATATATATATACATATATAGATTTAGATATAAACCTACATATACATAATTTAGTATCCGTGCCCCCACACACACACAAACACGCACACACATACACACACACACACACACACACACACATATATATATATATATATATATATGCGAATATGCAACATATTATTCATGTATAAATATGTGCCTCTCTATGTATGTGATTTGTAAATGCATTTTACATAACGATTTTCACTTTATCATCTACTACTTAATACAAATCCTCTCAAATATTTATTTTCTGATTATATATGCGTCCTATATAATCTCCCCTTAGATTTTGTTATTTTGATGGTGCATAGAATTATTAATCAAAGCAGTTTGAATATTATTTCCCCGAATTATTCTTCATCTCTATTTGCATTTCATCCATCTATCACTCTCTCTGTCTGTGAATATATATATATTTATTTACAAGCATCTATATTTATATATATATACATCTATCTATCTATCTCACGCTCTCTTTCTCTTTCTCTCTCTCTCTCTCTCTCTCTCTCTCTCTCTCTCTCTCTCTCTCTCTCTCTCTCTCTATATATATATATATATATATATATATATATATATATATGCGTGTGTTTGTGTGTGTAACTAACTCTCGCCCTCTTCCTAGCAAACACTTCCCGCATCCCCGGCCCACTATTATTTTTAATATCACATACACTCTTTGTTATTCTTTGAGTCCATTGAAGACCTGTTGTTCCACAGAAACAGATCCTTCTAAGAAGATTGTTAATCGGCTTTGTGATCAGCTAATTCTTTGGTGATTCCAAAGTTAAGGCTGAATTTTAGATTAAAAAACAATACACACTATCGGAAACCCGCACGCACACACACACACACACACACATACACACACATGCATACACACGCACATACACACACACGCACACACACACACACACACATACACACACACACACACACACACACATATATATATATATATATATATATATATATATATATATATATATATATATATATATATATATGTGTGTATGTTCATATAAAGATGATGAATCACATCGGTAGAACAGCCGCAAAAGCAGCCAAAAGCTATCAATGAGAACGATGGGTAAATACACGTTAAATGGCAGTGACCACCGGTCATTTATAAATATATATGTGTATATATATAGAATTAATATGAAGCACTCTGATTATGTAGTGTATAAGAAATATGTTTTGGAAACTTGTCAGTAATATATTTCCTTTTTTAGATACGTGTATAATATTTAGTCCCCTGTAAGCGTATGCGACATAGTTACTCTGAGGCATTGGGGCGTATGTAATCCATGATTAATACAGTTTTGAAAGCCAAAGCAATGCGGTAGAAATAAATAAAGGGAAAATGTGTCAAAAAAAAAATCAAAAACAACAATTAACGAGGTATTCCAGAGATTTCTCACTAAGAATAGATTCCCTAATTCTCTCGCACTTATTTACAAATTATCTAAACGAAGTATCTGCAAACAGACAGAACATAATTATATTATCGTTTTATAATAATATAGACTTTGCCTATTAATCCTTATGGTGACCAAATGGAGTCCCATGTGCTGGCCTTCCCACAGCCCGGTGGACAGGATGGAGAATGCGGCCTGCACTGTGGCGACAGGAAAGCGGGTGGAGTCCGAAAGAGTCCACAATGGATCCAGAGCGACATTTATGTGGCTCGCAGAACAGGAGTCCATGCCTCAAGGAAAAGCCGATGCGCAGGCTATAGTTATTCAGCTGTTTGCCAGTGGAGAAGGAACCAAGGCATGGAGCCAGTCACCACTGTCGAGTTTGGAGGCCGCATGAAAACAGGCAAGACGGTGCTGGTCGAGCTGGTGCGTGATCCCGTCTGACGCCAGGCTGCAGAAAAAGCGAAATGAAGATAGCACTGTAATATTAAACGAGTAATTCATCAGATGTAATTAAATTCGATGTTTATAAATTTGGTTATTTGTAGATTTTATGTGCGAAAAGAAAATATTTCCTGTATGCAATTTATATGTCACGAGGCAATTATAAACTTAAGGTAACTAGATACCGGTTACACAGTTGTGATCCAATATAGATTCTATGATATAACAAACTGATATGCGCATTCATGCAATTGGTATGCATGAAACAGTTCACTTCTACGTTTTCGACTGTAATTTGTAACTCTGTGCCATCAAAGGGAACATCTGAACCGAGGATTATCAGAATCTCCGTCACAAGAACGACATGACATATGTAAGCAAAATTATGTAAGCCTCTCGGTTAATATATACCCATCATGAATTTTTGACATTTGACAATCGTAATAATATCTAATGTAAAAACAAAGCCTTAGTGCATGTATAGATTTTTCAAATATGTTTAACATCGAAGATACACTAATTTCACAATTTAACTGCATAGAGGATTTATATACACAAACACATACACACATGTAGATATCTATATACGAACGCATAAATAATACATACGTTCACAGACATACTCACTCTTATATGAGTATGTATATATATATATAGATATATATAAATATACACACACACGCCCCCCCCCCCACACACACACACATACACACACCCACACCACACACACACACACATATGTATACATATATATATATATATATATATATATGGCGAATGTAGGTATATGTGTCTGAATGTGTTTGGGTGCATATGTGTGTATGGACTTGTAACTCCTGATGCAAACGTCGGGATGTTTAAACCTGCAGGAACTCATTCCTCATCACATCTAAACTATAACGATTCCTACCACAGATAAATTAAGAGAGAGGAGTGTGAGAAAGTGATATAGCGAAAGAATAGATCGTTGTATTGAAACGTATTATATATTTATCGTCGTAAGGTTGAAAACAACGTCAAACTCGGACTTGACATCAAAGGGTAGAAAACGACCAAAATACTGCGAAGCAATCTATCCGACTGTGAACATTCACCACCATTATATATATATATATATATATATATATATATATATATATATATATATATATATATATATATATATATATATATACTCCTGTGATTATTGTAACATTCATAGGGAAGAAGGTGATAGAGTAACTCATCGACGAGACAAAAGCTTTATAGCTGACTTCATAAAATACAATGTTAAATATATTGTAATCATATATATTTCAATTAAATTTGTAATTTAAAAACATGCCACAAATAATATATGTACACACACACACACACACATGCCCACACATGTACACACACACACACACACATATATATATATATATATATATATATATATATATATATATATATATATATTTCGTTTCTGAATTTGTTTAGCAAGATGGCGTAGGACAGACAAAGGGGAGGCCCAAAATATAGAAAATAATCCCCAGTCACTGAACAGTTCACAGAATGTGTGACGAAATAACTTTGACAATATATGAACAACCGTCTGGCTACGGAACCAACCAACCAACCGGAAATTTATAAATTCTTAAATTTATAAATTTAATTTATAATAAATCGGAGTGAAAGGAACTGGTGCGTGTGTTTCTTATTGGCAACATGACCCTCCCAAAGCTTAACAATATATATATATTTATATATATATATAAGTATGTACACGCACATACATATATGTATACAGACGTACAGTTGTATGTATATATATATACATACATGCACATATATATATATATATATATATATATATACGTATGGATTCACCGAACATTTATTATAATGCTCGGTGTGTTTGTAAACAAACATCCCGTATTAAGCCGTAGTGTCTAGCAACCATCATTGCTCGGTGCACCCGGCCGATTAACCCACTCGATATGCAAATTGGGCTACTCAGCCGTTAATATGCATAAGGTAAGTATATACGTTCAACAATCTGGCAGGAAGGTATACGTTGCTGACGATAGCTAATAAGCTTGAAACTAGTACATCGTTCCTTTGTCAGTGTTGAACAAACGAGCAACGATGGTTGCTAGACACTACGGCTTAATACGGGATGTTTGTTTACAAACACACCTAGCATTATAATAAATGTTCGGTGAATCCATACGTACATATATATATATGTGTGCAAGTATCTATATATATATATATATACATACTACTGTACGTCTGTATGCATATATGTATGTACGTGTACATACTTATATTTAAGTAACAGCCATACTAAGAATGGGAAATGAAATTTCGTTTCATTTTTCCGTTTATATATATATATATATATATATATATATGTGTGTGTGTGTGTGTGTGTGTGTGCTTCTATCGACTGATGATGTTAGAGTCATATTTTCGATTGTAGTGCCTCATCATGGATTTTGTCCTTCAGTGAAACAATTTCATCCACGTTGCTGTAATCCACTCAGGTGGCAATACGAATTTTACTTGCTATTCAAGTGACCAACATTTTCAAACATTGTTTCCAATTGAATCTCTTTGTCAACTATTCCCGAGTAGATAGTTCTATTTATTGAAACAACTAGAGTAATCGTCCTCAAAAGCGACGGAAGCCCAACAGCAACAACATCGTATAGCAAAAGAGCTTTACACACACATCTGTGTGTGTCTGCGTAGGTATTACTGCTGCCTTATGTAACATAATTCAACACATTTTGTCGGAATAATTTCCAAGTACTACCTACAGATCCTATGCATGTTCATGAATGAATATATCTAAATACAAGTAGATGACATAAGATTTCCAATTCAGAACATTTTAGTCTTGGTCTGAATTTTGGAGGTGTTAGTAATACCGATTGGATGATGATGGCAGTAGGGACATTTTTAATGGTTCTGCTGGTGGTAATATTGATGTTGATGATGGAGATATACTTTCAATATATAATATGAACTAGATAAAGAAAACACTATTTTATAGCATTGGAAATAGATATTCTCCAACTGACAGATATGTGGATAAATGATTAAATTGCCTTTAGGCTCTTCGTAAACTTAAACTTCAAACTTAACGCAGAACAAGAAACTTATTCCAAAACTTTTAACAGAATTGTATAAAAATATATAAATCTTAATATTCTTCAGATATTTTTATCTTTCCATCTAGTATAAATTCAACTATTATTTAATAGAATTTAAATATTTTTCTGGATAAACAAAAATCTATGAATATTAAATTACTGTTATTGACGGCTTTGCTGCATTTAAATTGTGAAACTGCATTTTTAAATTAAAAGGTTAACGAATTTGTATGGCATAAAGGAGAGATTTAAAGTGGTACAGTGTCGTTGTAGATACCACACACACACACACATATATATATATATAAATATATTTACATATGAAGGCGGCCAACCGGACTGGCAATTGCTAATATTTTTGGTCGCCTTCTCGTCTTGGAAATCTCTGCATTTCAGCCCCTTGGATTGTGTCTATTATATTCCTTTGTTAAATCTCGGAATACCTGATGATGTCACAGGATTCACACTGAACCCGGTCATTGAAATGTTCATACTATAATAAACCTTTAAGGAACTACACCAGTCCTGCCTCCTGTTATTTTATAATATATATATATATATATATATATATATATATATATAGGAACGAGTAGGACCCCGACGGCTGAGCTCAAGCTGTTTCGACGGCTAATTGTGGACTAAAATTTTAGTCCAGAATTAGCGGTCGAAACGGCTTGAGCTCAGCCGTCGGGGTCCTACTCGTTCCTATTACCCATTCTACTACCCTAAGTATTGAGTACGTTGGTGCGTTATGGTCCACCTGGTTCCTTACCACATTTCCTTCGTTATATATATATATATATATATATAAAAGACGTAAAATAGGAAAATTATAGTAATTAACTTACTAAAGTTAATTACTATAATTTTCTTATTTTACGTCTTTTATATAATTGTTCTACATCTCTTTGTATTGAACCATAAAGTTACTAATACAAAACCTATATCTTTGCTAGCGTAAGTATACATCTGTATAAATATGTTGGTAGATATACTAATTCTTTATAATTATCTCCAAATTATTTTGTTGAGCAAACATTTGCCTAAATTACTACTATGGTTCATAGTGTTAGTTTGGCTACTGTCATTTTAACACCCCACTGCTCACTGATTAACCTCGATGTCACGTGATTGATTCTTTTGAATTTACCACTGACCAGGAAGGAAGTGAAATTTTCAGTGTCTTGGAATTTAGTCCGTGCTTGCTTTTCTTCATCCCCTGAATTATTTTTGTATAAGTTCCCTGTGTCCGCGTATTGCCAGGAATCTTAGCCGAGAATGACTCCCTGATGAAGAAAGTATTATCCATGGTCTGGATTTGGAGACTATGTATATCCCCTTTCAGAAACTAATTAGTTGGAGTGAAATTTAAGTAAGTTAATTACTATAATTTTCTTATTTTACGTCTTTTGTCTTGAACCACAAAGTTACTAAGACAAAACCTATATCTTTGCTAGCGTAAGTATACATCTGTATACATATGTTGGTAGATATACTAATTCTATTCCAATTGAGTTCTAGCACGTGGCCTGAATTCCTTTTAGAATTCATCGCCTTGCGCATGTATTGTTTTTTTGGCGGTAATATACTTCCTCATTTTTGAATCAGTTTGAGTATTTCTTTAGAACTGCTGGAGTAGCAACCTAACAGATACCTCAGACACTGATGGTGATTATCGCTAAGTACTGATATTGGTTAGATTATCAATATTAGTATTATTGGGCACCCACTGTGGAATTATAAGAGTTCACTTGAATTTATATCTGTGGATCGTATACAAGCTCCTACATAAATTGGTATAATGTCACCAAAATTGTAGGAACCTTATAATGAAACGAAACGTCTATCTGGGAAGAGATATGTTCGATATGTCTCATATGAAATAATACGGCCAATTTTCCACACAAAACATTTAGTTAGCACCCTGAACGCTTAATTAGGAATATACTAACTTATTTCCTAATGTTTGTTGAGTGAGTTGGAATTTGGCCGGAGTATCGCTAAAAGCTTTCTCCGATAATGTATTTATATATATATATATATAATTAATGTTAGGTGTTTTAAATAGACCGTATTGCAAAACAAATCACTCAACGTTATGCGTATTAGCCTACACATATGTAGTATTTCTTGGTTGGTGCAAGAAGTGACATAATTACTTCAACGAAAAAAGCAGGCCGGATTCTAATTAATACTTTAATCACTATACGTATTTCTGCAATATTAAATGAATATGTGGAATCCGTCTTTCCTTTTTTATGGATATATTTTCTAAGGCGGGTAAAATTCCCGAGATCCATGGACGAGTTCTCTCCAGCGGTCTCTGTCCCTCATTATCGCTGCCATGTCCTGCGTCTCCAACAGACCAGTGTCTGTCCTTCGGTCATCAACATACGTTAACCTTGGTCTTCCTCTTCTAGTGTGTCCATGTAGGGGCTCGCAAGGGAGCACTGAGTGCAATGTCAACTCTGGATGTCGGTGAGCATATCCAGCCAACCTCAGTCTCCTCTGTGTCACTTTTGAGCTGACTTTTGGGATGCTCCCATACAGCTCTGAGTTTTTCATCCTCAGTGTATACTAATTAATGTTCAGAGCCATCCTCAGCATTCTCGTGTAGCACCCATCCACCATCTGAGTGAGTTTCTTAGTCAGTGTCCAAGTCTCAGACCCATACAGCAGCACAGACTCCACTACAGCAATGAACAGGCGAATTTTCAGGTCTTTACGAAGGTCCGACTCCCACACCGATCTCAAACTGTGGCACGCCGCCCAGGCCTTGCTTTTCCTCTCAACCACATCATCTTCCGTATTCCCAATCTTTGCTCCCAAATACAGGAAGCCCTCAACCAATTCTAGCGGCTTCTCGCCCACATTAGTGATCCCCTCTGGCTTCTCACAATTCTCTACCAGATATTTTGTTTTAGTCTCATTCATTCTCAGCCCCACACTCATCGGCACAGTCTCAACCTCCCGCATCAAATCCTCTGCCTCCTTCTCTGTATTTGTCACCAAAACTATGTTGTCGGCAAATTCAGCATCCGATACCTTTTTCGCCCTAACTCTCCTGCTCTGAGCCGGTGCAACAGTAAAGCCAGAGTCCTGGTGTTTCTCCAGTGCAAGGCGCATACAATAGTCCACCACGATGATAAAAAGATAGGGAGACAATGTATTTCCCTGGAGCACTCCAGCCAGTGTCTCAAAGAACTCTGTCATCCCATCAGGTGTAATGACTTGGGCTTTGGTGTTGGTGTAGAGCAGTGATATCAGGTCCACTATCTTCTTGGGGATTCCATAAGCCTGTAAGATCTTCATCAGGCAGTAACGGTCCAAAGAATCAAAGGCCTTCCTAAATTCAATAAAAACCATGACTGCAGGAAGGCACTTTTCTCTAGCTCCCTCTAATATTCTCCTCAGCATCAGGATGTGACTGGTGGTTGATCTACCCTCTCTGAAGCTGTTCTGGTTGTCCCTGAGCTTCTTCTCCATCTCAGGCTGGATCCTGTTAAGAATCACCCTGTTGAGGGTCTTTCCCACAAGTGACGTCAGTGAGATCCCCCTGTAGTTGTTGGTGTTAGAGAGATCTCCCTTATTTGGCGCTGGGACGATATTACTGATCCTCCACTGATTCAGGGCAACTCCTTTCTCCAGTGCCCCGTTACAGAACCCCAGGATGATATCATCAAAATCACACCTCTTCATCACCTCTGATGCCACTCCATCTTCTCCATGAGCCTTGCCCTCCTTGATCCTCTTCTTGGCTCTCTGAAGCTCCTCTCAGGTGAGGGGCTCTGTCTCAACATCCAGTTCCTCAAACAGCCGCCTGATCTCCCCAGTGCTCTGGGCTGTGGAGGGTGGCTCTCCTAGTAGGGTCCTAAAATGGTCTAGCCATTTCCTCTTCCTATCCTGGGCCCCGTTCCCTGGAACTGACTCGAACACCTTCTCTTCCTTCCTGTGATCTCTTTGATGATCATCCAGCTCTCCTTACATCCAGATCTGTCAACTGCTATCTCCACACTTCTGATCTTCTCTAAGAGTGCCTCCTCTCTGACCTCAGTGTAAGCGGTACAGAGTTCTACCCTCATCACCTCCACAGTCTCCATCCCCTCCTCCGTAGGATCAGCATAGAATTGGTCCTTGGCAGCCTTCGGGTGTTCTCTGGCTGCACACACTTTTAGGTTTGCAGAGTTGACGTGCTTCCTTTTGTTCTTTTTCCTCGGCACCAGGGTTTCACTTGCATCCACCACTGCATTGGTGAAGTGCCCGTACCACCTCGTCACACTCTCCTCAGTCCATCCAATCTCTCTCTCCTCTGACTCTCCACACAGAGCACTAAACCTGTTTCTCACTTCCACTGTGAACCTCTCCTGTAGCTTATCATCTTCCTTGAAAGCTCCCCAGTCATATATTGCTCTCCGGGGCCGAGGCTTGCTCTTTCTTAAGCTCACCCGGACCTCACTCATAACAAGCCGGTGCTCACTACCCAGTGTACTGAAATAGTTGTATGGTTCTGTGTTCAGAACACTATTCCGCCACTTTTTCCTCACCAGAATGAAATCAATCTGGGACTTGGATAGGTGCATATCTGAGATGTAGGTCCACATCTTCCCCAGATTCTTCCTAAACCTTAGGTTAGTCGCCATCAAGTTCGCCTCCAGCAGGGTGTCTCTCAGTAGTCTTCCATTTCGGTTGGTGTTGTTATGGAAGTACCAGAAAGGATCTTCACTGCCCTCTTTACTCAGATGTGCATTGAGGTCCCCCAAAACAAGCAGGACATTGTGTGCCTGAGTGGTCTTGACAACTCTACACACCTCCTCATGGAACTCTTCCGCACTCACATCGCTGTCCCCCTCGGTTTGACTATAGGCTGAGATGACTGTCAGTCTTGGGTTTCCATTGAAGGTCACCCTCAACACTCGCGGGGAGATAGGTATTATTTCCCTCACCAACAAATTGGTTCCTGCACTGATCACAAAACCCACTCATCCTACTGCAGCATTTGTTGTGTTCTTCACTGCCGATGTAGTGATGAGCTGGCTCCTCTTCCCGATCATCATACTCCTCACGGGCTCATCGTGTAGGATCCTATGTTCTTGGATCGCAAGTATCTGTATACCACTCTCCTCAAACAGATGTCCCAACTCCTCTCTCTTCTCCAGCGTCCGAATAGTCGTCACATTCAAAGTGCCCATTTTGATGACTCTTCTGCAGGACAAAACTGCATTCTTTATATTTGTCTCAGAGACAGCTGATCCATCATCCACTGGCCCTCTCTGTGGCTCTAAGCCAGCAAAGTCATAACGACCAGGCTGCTCCTTGACAGTGTAATTAGCGGCTCTAACCCTAGTGATGTTAGATCGACTCTCCATATTTCTTTTCAAAAGGCTGGCAATACCTTACCGGCGCCACTCGAATAAGGTAGTTATTTAACCCATAAATGGAGCCCCAACAGGTACTACCACCCCGGGCCAGGACAGACCTGGGAGTCATGACAACTAAGGGGTAACTCCACATTCCCCACTACTCCTGAACTCCCGAACTGGAGCCTCGCCACTGGATGTAGTTTAATGTCATACCCAGGACATGGATATATATATATATATATATATATATATATATATATATATATATATATATATATATATATATATATATATAGTAATAATAATAAAGTTGAAGACTAAAATCCAAAGAGGGCTCGATAAGGATAATAATATATCAAATATATAAGAACCGTAGAGCAAATATTTATTAAAATAACAGATTAAAATTTAAGCAAAGAATCGCTGCTTTCACTCTTAACGGGATCTTCTGAAACTAACAAAGTCAATCTGTAAACGCAGAACTGGATATTTCAAAAAAGGTTGCAACCGGAGGAAGACAGGAAGACGATACTTTGGTTCGTGGAAACGTTCGCTGGCTAAGAACGGGAAAAAACGAATAATACGTCATTAATAGGAGCGGTGAAAAACAATTACGCGCAAAGACTGAACCACGTTTATGGTATAATAGAGGTCGTAGACTAATGTTCTCTTAGGTGGTGCATAGAGACGTTCTCTGGCGATGAACGAAAAAAACGAAGATAATACGTCATATGTGGAGCGTAGAGAACAATAGCACGCAAAGACAAAACCACGTAAATGGTATAGCAGAAGTCGTAGACTAAATTCTAACTAGGAGACCGAATGAATCTCCGCTACGGAGTTAAGAACAAAGTAAATAAATACAATACAGAAGTAATAGAAATAAATAAATACATACACGCAAACAGAAACGTACATACACAAGCATACGTGTTCCTACGGCTAGGTAGTTTAGCTAAATTTGAAGCTGTGATGTTATGTGCAAGGTTAGGAGTCGTAGAGTAAGAAATTTGAATAGTATTTCTATTAATAATTTTACTATATTTATGTGTAGGAACACGTGCAACCCTGTAGTTAGTACTAACTGTAATTGTAGGAATCGGGTTGATTGCCCCCTATCCGGGAAATGCCTCTCTAGTAACATTGTCTACAAATGTAAGGTTGTAACACCCACGTCCCGTAGGGCCTACATAGGGTTAACCGCCAATAGATTGAAGCAGCGTCTTTACATGCATACCCATTCTTTTCGTTACCCTCTAAGAAGGAATATGAGGTCACTTTCAGCTTATATCTGGAGTCTAAAAGACAACCACACCCAATATAAGTTACACTAGGAGATCCTAGCGAGGGCTAGATCGTATAACGGAAATAAAAGACCATGTGACCTCTACGCCACAGACCACATCTTAAACAAAAAATCTGAGGCAATTTCGGCTTGTAAACATAAATTGCACAAAACTTTCCTGTATTACAGCCCCACGTTATACCCTAACGGATAGTACGATCTATACGTGGATATTTTACGTCTCGATGTGGGAGCTAAGTATATGTTTTGTTTATACCTTTACTTATTTGCATAGGTAAGTATATATTATCTGCATGTTTTGTGAAGGTACGTATACCTTCTCATACGTATATTTGATTGTTATGGCGTATAATTTTTTTATATATTCTGGTACATATGGTTCGGCTATGTGTATACGGGAGTTTTGCGTCTGTGTGAGTATGCAGGTTCGTACGTATGTAGGGCGTGTGTATATGTGTACTTCATGTTTTGGTTGACTTACATCTCCGAAAATTCGTGTATTTACATGTAGGTATGTGTGTGCGCTTGTTATATACGTATTTATTTATTTATATACGTTTATATAATTATTTATTTATTTGTATACACGCTTACACACACACACATATTTATATGTGCGTGGTTTTGTTTACCTATGGTAAGTTTTTGCGCATGCTTCTGTATGTACGTTTCTGTTTGCGTGTATGTATTTATTTATTTCTATTACTTCTGTATTGTATTTATTTACTTATGTTCTTAATACAATACTTCTGTATTGTATTTATTTACTCATGTTCTTAACTCCGTAGCGGAGATTCATTCGGTCTCCTAGTTAGAATTTAGTCTATGACTTCTGCTATACCATTTACGTGGTTTTATCTTTGCGTGCTATTGTTCGCTACTCTCCACATATGACGTATTATCTTCGTTCATCGCCAGAGAACGTCTCTATGCACCACCTAAGAGAACATTAGTCTACGACCTCTATTATACCATAAACGTGGTTCTGTCTTTGCGCGTAATTGTTTTTCACCGCTCCTATTAATGACGTATTATATTCGTTTTTTCCCGTTCTTAGCCAGCGAACGTCGCCACGAACCAAAGTATCGTCTTCCTGTCTTCCTCCGGTTGCAACCTTTTTTGAAATATCCAGTTCTGCGTTTACAGATTGACTTTGTTAGTTTCAGAAGATTCTGTTAAGGGTGAAAGCAGCGATTCTTTGCTTAAACTTTAATCTGTTATTTTAATATATATATATATATATATATATATATATATATATATATATATATATATATATATATATATATATATATATATATATATATATATACATATATATATATATATATATATATATATATATATATATATATATATATAATTTTCCTAAGTTTTCATTAGAAGAAGAAGAAGAAGAAGAAGAAGAAGAAGAAGAAGAAGAAGAAGAAGAAGAAGAAGAAGAAGAAGAAGAAGAAGAAGAAGAAGAAGAAGAAGAAGAAGAAGAAGAAGAAGAAGAAGAAGAAGAAGAAGACGAAGAAGAAGAAGAAGACAGTTTCTATCTGTTTATCTATTAGTTTTTATATATAGGTATCATTAAATATAAGCAAAAACGTAAGTGTTTTGTGTCAAGATTAAAAATGTTACTACTTGGACAATTCATTTTTCTTCTTCATTGTTACGTAGTGCACATTTTAAGACATTATTCGGAAATGTTGGTACCTGGTCTTCAGTTATACAGACTTTAAGATATTTGGTTTTGTTTAAAATTTCTGCTGTCATTGAAGGCGTTTGTAATAATTGTCTAAATAGACAATGTGAAGAAAGCATTTGACATTCCTCTTGAACATATGTAATGTCACACATGGTTAAAAAGTATGTGATAGGCATAATCTAAGACCTGTTATGCTGTGTAAAACAAGGACACATAAATTATTTGTTCAGGGCTTGGAAGTTACTTCTGTCCTCTTCCCAATATGGTGTGAGATATGAGCTGCTATTATATCATAATTGAATATACTTAGTTGGATAAACAGTATATTAACTAGTTATTTCAAAGTAATTGCCGTATTCCTTCAGTTTTACTTTCTTAACTTCAATCATCTCGATTGCATCATTTATATTACGCATCTTAAATATAGCTAAAGTAATCCTTATATGGATAAAAAACAATAATAAGGATTTGCCAAATCACTAGTTAGATTTGAAAGCCTGAAATTTCTCTGATATATCTATGAATATTTTATTTTTCCAAAACTACCATTTTATTATATCTAAATTTATTACTAATCTAATAATTTTCTCAAAATATAACATACGTACATACGGATTTAAGAAACACATGTATTCTAAATTCATTGATTATTCTGCTGACATCTCCCAAATGTTCGATTTATATTAGGTTTTAGGTTAAAACCTGATATTTCGTCTAAAAATCTATTGCATGCTAACACGAAATCAATAAATATTCTCTTATTTTAGAGATCATACTGTGCTAACATGAATATATATGAGCATAAATTACCGGCATTTATGGCTCTTTTCATACCATAACTATTAAATATTTACGAAATATAATTTCAAAACATTCAAGTAAATCATGTTTATAAATTCTATGACTAAAAGTAGGATGATTTGAAAATAATTCGCAATCTGGCCCTGTATGAAATTATTATTATTATTATTATTATTTTTTGAGTCTCAGTCATTGATGTTAGTTAATTGGAAAGTTTGTTGAAATGAATATCAAGCCACTACCTGCAGGACGTATCGGAGTGTTCTTGCTGTTCCCAGCAAGCATGCCTTTTGGAGCGTTCCAAAAAGCGTGAAGGGACTAATTTTCTTTAACCATCCCTGGAAACTTTTTGAGATAGTCCCTAGTGCACCTATGACAATAGGGATCACTTTGACTTCATGGCAGTTCCAAATCCTTTTTACCTCCCACTTTAAGTCCTGGTATCGGTTAATTTTCTCCCTCTCCTTCTCTTGCACTCTCGTGTTAAATGGGTAGGCCACATCCACAATTAGGCACGATCTTTTTTCCTTAACCGAAACCACCAGATCAGGTCTATTGTGTTCCAGTCTCTTGTCCGTCTGTATCCTAAAATCCCACAGCACCTTCACCTGATCGTTTTCTATCACCGACTCTGGATTATGCTCATACCACTTCTAAGAATGTGGTAAATTGTTTACTTAGCATAGGTGCCAGTGGATCACCCTGCCCATCACATCATGTCTCCAGCCCTTATAGTGAGTCTGGGCTAGGTGTTTACACTCGGATACTATGTGAGACACAGTCTCCTCTCTCCACAGATCCTGCACAGTGGGCTAGCCTCCTCCTTGTAAATATGGTGTTTCAACCACTTCGTTTTGAGGGCCTGCTCTTGCGCAGCCATTAGCATTCCTTCTGTAGCCTTTTTAAGGTCTCCTCTTTTCAACCAGTTCCATGTCTGTGGATCTCTGAATTCAGTTGTCTCAAAGAAGGTAATATGAAGGGATTTTTCAAGAAGGCTGCTCTTTCTCCTTGTTGTTATTTCCTCCTTGGACATCCCCTGGTCTATTGTCCTCTCATTCAGTACAATTCTAAATTCTGAGCATTGGCTCATTACTATCAGTCACGTATTTGTTTAGGTTGTTTTTCTCCATCTGAACACAGTCCTCTATGCTGATAAGACCTCTTCCACCTTCAGATCTCCTTCAGTAGAGTCTATCGACATAACTCCTCTTGTGGAACATGTTGTAGATAGTCAATAGCTTCCTAGTCTTACTATCCATTTCTTTTTGTTCAGCAACATTCCATCTAAGAATTCCCGCACTGTACCTAATAATAGACACAGCTCGGGAATATACTGCACTTATGGCATTCCTTCTGTTCATATGTGACTTTAATACGCTCCTTACTCTCCGAATGTTTTCAGATCTTATCAATTCCTTCATTTTTTTTGTTCTTGATGTCATCAGCCTCCAGAACACCCAAATACTTGTATCCTTCTTCAGTGTCAATTTCCTTTATCATTTCACCTGTTGGTACCTGGATTTCGTTGCTTCTGCTCAATTTACCCCTCTTCATCACAAAGACTCCACACTTACTAATACCAAATTTTATACATATATCCTTGCTGAAAATCCGGACAGTGTCAACATAAACATCCATCGCATTCTCACACTTCCCGAAGAGCTTAAGATCGTCCAAGAAAAGGAGGTGATTGATGGTAAGCTCTCCCTCTCCCAACTTGTATCCTGCTCTCACTTTTAGAAGTATAATGGTCAGGGGCAACAGGGCAAGGACAAACAACAGAGGGGACATACTATCTCCCTGGAAGATACCTCTCTTGATCTTCACGCCTCCCAAGGATTCTCCAGCTGATGTTACCTCTGTTTTCCAGGTCTTCATACTTTTGCCCAACAACTGTCTGATGTTATCTGACACCTTGAAGATCTCTAGGCTTTTGGTGATCCAAGAATGAGTCACCATGTCAAATGCCTGTTTGTAGTCTATCCATCCCATGGCAAGACCAGTGTGTCTCTTCTTGCAATTCCTCATTACCATCTTATCAATAAGTAACTGGCCCTTTGTACCACGGGACTTCTTTCGGCATCCTTTCTGTTCGTCCGGTAACAAGTTGTTTGTGTGGAGGTGATGGTAGATTTCCTCAGTCATAATGCTTGTCAACAGTTTCAACATTACGGACAGACATGTGATAGGTCTATAGTTGGTAATATCAGTACCCTTGATTCGTTCTTTCATTACCAGAACTATGGTACCTTTTGTTAACCACAATGGTACCTCACCTGACATCAAGCAGTCATTGAACATGGTTGTCAGTTTCGGGTGGATGGATGTTATATTTGTAATCCAATACCCCTGCACACCATCTGGGCCTGGTGATTTCCAGTTGGTTAGTTATTATTATTATTATTATTATTATTATTATTATTATTATTATTATTATTATTATTATTATTATTATTCCTTGAATCTCAGTCATTGATGTTGGTTAACTGGAAAGTCCGTTGGAATGAATATCAAGCCACTACCTGCAGCCTCAGATATTCAGGACGTATCGGAGGGTTCTTGCTGTTCCCAGCAAGCATGCCGTTTGAAGCGTTCCAAAAAGCGTGAAGGGGCCGATTTTCTTTAACCATCCCTGGAAACTTTTGGAGATAGTCAACCAAAATGAACTCTTCCACACCGAACACCACTGACGCCACCACCACCATAACTGAAACTAAAATTAACAATAGCAAAAATAACGATAACAACAACAGCAACAATGAAATTAAGAAAACTACGCTGAGTTTTGCCAGAGTAGCAAAAACGTGCGAAGCGATCCAGGTAACTCAGGAGGAATTAGAAGAAGCCAAAGGAATGGTAAAGAAAGATGGGTACAGGACCAGCCCCCCCCCCCCACACACCTAATAAAATGGAGCAAAGTCGCCTATGCACCGTGTTTTATCGGACAATTAATATACACTCGCGCCGAGTGGAACGGGCATCCGAGTCCCAAATCCCAAAAGCTTTGGGACATGTGTGGGCAAAAAAACCCACATCAGACGTGGGCAGAAGTATGGAACCGTGGACGTGTTCTTTGAAACACCACAAGAGGCCAGAGAACACTCCATGGCCCCATTAAGAACTGACGACTTCACACTCATCCCAAGCTATTGTGGCCAGAGACTTGTGAAGATCAGAGTGACCCACGTTCCACCGGCCATCGAAATTCCCTGGCTAATGGCTGTCGTTCTAGCCGGCATCGAGGCAACACCAAGATAATTGAAATAGCGAGAGAAAAGCAGGAGAACTGGTCCGGATCTGGGATGGAACTCCTGATCCAAGCGGACCATAAAAGCATTGAGGAGATCCCAGAGGTAATAGACCTCACTGACGGCAGCCACCTCACCGTAATTGTGGAGGGAAGAAGACCTAGGTATGTCGTTTGTGGTGAAGGAACCCACCTAAGGGCTTTCTACCCTCAGGGTAAAAGGTTGAGGCCATCTCACTTACCCACCCCAGTGACTCAACCATCAACACCACCAGCAGCGAAAATGGCAGAAACAACTGTAGCAGCAACAACAGAAGCAACTGTAACAGCAACAACCCCAGCAACAGTAGCAAAACCAACAACACCACCACCCAACGCGCCAGAACTAGCACCAGCGCCTACACCATCCACCACGCCACAACCAAAACCAATGCCTGTGGAGGATTTTCCACTCCCCGGCTTATCGCAACTGGAGACAGATTGTGACGACCAGGAGTGGGAAACAGTATCAGGAAAAAAAAAAAAATAAATTAAAAAAAAAAAATTCTGTTCCATCCCCCTCCAAAAAACAAAATACAGAGGGAAACAAATAAATTATCAAACAAAAAAGTTAGGACAGATATGCCACCATCCACACCAGCATCACCAACCACATCACGATAAACAGCCACACCATCACCAACCCCAACAAAACCATCACCAACACCACTAATGTCACCAAAAAGCGTAACAGAAACAAACCCACAACAAACGCAAACAAAACAAAACAACCAAAATGATACACACTACACAGCATTAAATTTGAACAACAACCAATTATTACACTACATGCAACACAACACCAGCATCACAAAAAGACTACACAACAACCCAAAAGTTCACACCACCTCCACACATACAAATCACTCGCATCACGCAGAAAATGTACACGACACTAAAACAACAATTCCCCAAAGACATCGGAGACTTCCGACAAACACTCACCAGGAGGATTTATAAGGACATCCTTCCGGAGGAGACCACAAGCAGTGAAAAGGATGGACAAACCATCCTTCCTCTACGAGAAGTGCGGTAAGTGGTCTTTCCCATCTTTTCCACTCTACGTTAAACATGACCTCACTCAGAATAGGCAGCATAAATGCGCGTGGATTGGGGTCGTCATGGAATCAGGGTCACCTGCTCAACACCTCAGGTCACTAAACATATATGTAGTGGCCATCAGCGAGACCAGAATCTCCGAAGCACGGGCCTTCGCACCGATCTTCTGCGACTACGATGTGTACGCATCTCCCAGCCGTCCTGGATCGGGAGGAGGAATTGCTGTGCTTTTTCGGAGAGGTTTGGATCTTGCCATACGGGCCATCTTCCTGGACCCAGAGAGTAAGTTGGTGGTGCTGGACGTGACCAGCGGAGACTGGCAAGCTTTCAGGCTAGTGACCGTCTATGCCCCGACAGGAGCAGGGCTGCCTGATTTCTTCCGGCGTCTGGAGACCTTTCTTGGAACATCCCGCTCTTTAGTGTTAGTAGGCGACTGGAACGGGATCTTAGATGCACTTTGGGACTGTGTGGGATTGGCGGATAGGGGAGGAGGGTGCAAGAGCCTCACCAACCTGCTCAGGCGTTTTGAACTCTCTGATAGGTACCGATTGGATTTCCCGAATGTGCCAATGTGGGCTTGGACAAATCGCATAGGGTCATCCAGATCATATCTAGATAGAGTATTTTGTAGGGAAATAGATAGGTCTAGCATAGGCTGTCCACAATTCAAGATAGTCAGCGACACGGACCACAAATTCGTGATCTGTGTGCTTGATTTAGATAGGCTTCATAGACGAGGACCCGGCTACTGGAAGCTAAACGCGTCCTTACCAGCGCAAGGTCTACAGAGACCGGATTAGCGAACGAGTTAAGCAGGCGTTAACGGGGGCCATCGTCAAATCAAGTGGTGGTTTGCTCTGAAAAGAGCGATTAGAATAGAATCGATTAGGTTGAGTAAGGCTTTAGCAATAGAGAAAAATAGAGCAGAGGGGGAACTAGTTAGAAAATTAGACGAGGCGCTTAGCAAAGGCATTGCGACCGACGTGCTTGCGGCGAAATTGGCCCTTGACCAATTCTTCAATGCAAAGCACGAAGGCTGCGTTGTCAGAGCTAGGGTGGGTGCTCTCAGACACGAGGGGACGAAAGCCGTTCAATGGGCCCGAGTGGCGGAGGCGCGTCGTGGCAACAAAGCCACGATCCGGTCTTTGGTGGACCACGACGGGCGCATGCTACTCGATCCCGGGCAAATGTGTGAAGCTTTTCAGCGACACTTCGCTCAGCTGTTCGGGGGCAGTGGTGGGCCGGGTCGAGGGATGGACTTTAGTGTCTACCTCGACGGACTGCCGCGGCTCTCGGCCACTGAGGTGGAGTGTTGCGAAAAGCCGATAACAGCCGCTGAGATAAGGGAGGCAATGACTGGCTACACAAGGGGTAAATCGCCTTGTGTGGATGGTCTGCCCTATGAACTTTACGTACAGATGCCAGACTTGTTCGGAGGACTCTTGGCGGAGTCTACTGCAACTGGCAACAGAAAGGGAGAATTCCCAGTTCTGTGAGCCTAGGAGCGGTGGCACTGCTGAGAAAGGATCCGAACAAGGGGGATAACACAGATAATTTCCGGCCCATAACTCTGCTAAACACAGAGTTCAAGATTTTGGCCAAGGTGCTAGCAAAGAGGTTGGCGCTTGTCGTTGGTGGTCTGGTGGGAGAGGCGCAGACATGCGCCATTCCCAACAGATCCATCCACGACAACCTCCACATCATGCGATACATCGTAGAGAGGGTAGCTAGGGAACCTGGCACGGGTGGGTCCTTGATAAATTTAAATCAGTCGAAAGCTTTCGATAGGGTCGACCATCGTTACCTAGCGGCAGTCCTGAGGGCGGCTGGCTTTGGGCCCGTCCTTAGAGGCTGGATCGCTGCCATGCACAGCGACATCTGCTCTGTGGTGAGAGTGAACTGTCACCTGTCGGAACCGTTCAACATCATGCGCTCGGTCCGCCTAGGATGTCTCCTCTCGTCCCTCTTGTACGTATTGACTCTCGAGCCAATACTGCACAAACTGGAGACGTTGAGGGGCGTCCGGCGCGAACTAGGATGCGGAAGATCCGTGTCAGCATATGCGGACGATGTCACCGTAGTGGTGGCGAACGCCAAACACATCGAGGCGATCGGCACTACACTAAGAGAATACGAAGCGGTGATAGGAGCAATGATCAACCAGGAAAAGTCAGTGGGCCTGCAGCTCGGCACCTGGAGAGGCAGGTCCATGCCGTCCAACAGCGTCGTCGGACGCTTTACAGACGGACCGGTTAAAGTGCTAGGGATCCGGTTCGGTCCGGACCTCCAGACAGACAAAAACTGGGACGAATTTACGAGCAGGGTGGATTATCTCACTCAGAAATGGGCCGAGAGGAAGCTATCCCTGAAAGGTCGAGCGGGAGTGGCTAACGCGTACATCGCGTCCTTCATCTGCTACCGCCTGACCGTCGTACCTTGTCCTAAGCCTCGCCTGACTGCGCTGGAGCGTTTGCTCTTTCGCTTTTTGTGCAAGGGACGCGCTCCGATGGTCAGGCGGTCCATCTGTTGTCAACACCCGCTACGT
The DNA here is from genome assembly GCA_964016885.1 of Eledone cirrhosa. Taxonomy (NCBI): domain Eukaryota; kingdom Metazoa; phylum Mollusca; class Cephalopoda; order Octopoda; family Eledonidae; genus Eledone; species Eledone cirrhosa. The sequence goes on from OZ024740.1 coordinate 180,354,523, forward strand.
GGAGGGCTGGGCATGCCGTGGCTGATGATGCGCAGGCACGCGCTCAGGCTACAACATCTCCACCTCTTCCTCGACGGTGATCAGGTGTGGTTGTCGTTTGCTAGACACGTATTTCCCCAGCTCGTTTTCTTGACGGAGCTGCAGTCCTGGGTCAAGCGAAGACGGAGAGGGAGCGCCTGGAGAATGGAATGTCTTCAGGCGCTCACAGCCCTCGACCAATCAGGCAATGTGATCGGTGAAAACTCCACCTCGGCGTTCTATAGAGGATTAGTGGAGGGGAAGAGCGACGACGTACTTGGGGAAACTCTAGGCGTCGACGAAAATCAACTAGCCAATCTCTTCGGAAGAACTTTCGGGCCAGGGCCTATGGACAACTTCCAGAAATCTCTGGCCTGGCAGTGCTACCGAGGAGCCTTGCCAGTTCGGGATAAACTCTACAGGCATGGAGGTGCCGTCACCCGGGCATGTCCGAGATGCGCGCAGGGTGACGAAACCGTCCTGCTCGCACTCGTCCAGTGTCCGAAAATTGCTGACTTGTGGGTTTATGTCGAACACTTGCTGTCGCGTGTAGGACGGATCCGGCTATCATCTGAGTCCATCGTGAGGATTGCCCCGCCCTCCTCCTTTAGCCGGGAAGGGCAGGCAGTTTTTATCTGTCTGGTGGCCATGGCGAAAGAGATAGTATGGTGGACACGTTTGAAAGGGCTGAAGACGAGCACTTACCTTTTTGGTGATGCTCTGATTGACTTTTTCAAATTTCATTTGAAAAGGAAAATCAGAGTAGAGAGGGAAGTGCTCTCTTCCCAGCATTTTGTTGAAAGATGGGTGAGAGAAGCAAGAATGGCCCGAGTGAATGGGCCTACTCTGAGTATGTGTCTGTAAATTAAAGGTGGAAAACTGGGAGAGGGAACTTGCCCTGGTGGTCAGGGTCACTGTGGTCTTTTAATGGGCTTTCTCCACAAATGTCCCTCGGAAGTCTCCCCCCTATTGGGGAATTTTTCTTTGTTATTTTATTACATCCTCTGTTTTTTACACGCAGAAATGCCCATTTGTACCGTCCTGTATTGTCCTGCACTGTCCTTAATGTCTACTTTATGTAAACCCTTGTGGTTAATAAAGAAATCATTATTATTATTATTAGTAGTAGTAGTAGTAGTAGTAGTAGTAGTAGTAGTAGTAGTAGTAGTAGTATGTAGTAGTAGTAGTAGAGCAGCAGCAGCAGCTATAGTATTATTATTATCAGTAGTAGTAGTAGTAGTAGTTCTAGTTGTAGTAGTAGTAGTAATTGTAGTAGATGGTGGTGGTGATTGTGATGCTTGTTTTAATTATGGTGTTAAATGTTTTGTTACTGCTGTTGCTTCAAATGTAATTGTTATATTCTCTGCGCAAGAACAGATATGATTAAACGCATTCCTCACTTAACTCTTTTTCTAAGGATTCCTTCCCGTTATATAACACAAATGTAGGATTTTATACATCGATATTACTATTCTTTTAACCAGTCCTCCCCGTAGAAACGAGCATTTCTTTTTAGTTGTTAATTGACAACTTATAACGATAAAATGTATAAGGTAGAACAATATATTCGACGCTACGGCAAAGATTCTCTCATTCTTTTAGCGCATTTCTATTTAATTTCCTTTCAGGAAATAAGATTTGAACGTATCTTTAAATTGAACACGGAGGCTCAGACAAAATATTAAAACTAAGGTGTTCAGATGATTTATAGGCGAGTAACACCTTAAGGAATATTACAATAATGTATAATTAATTAGATTATACCTACAATGGACAAGTGAAAGAAAATATCAAATAGCCATATTTTGAAATTGTTGTACAGATTCTGAACAGCGCTACCGATGTAAAATGATGTTAGCTGATCACATAAAATCCTGTTCAGATTGTTGATTGGGAAGTAGGTAAGTATAAATACAGTGTGGGATTTCGTGGACAAATCATCGAACATATATTTTCTCTGAGAACAGCTAGACTGTGCTAACGGTACATACAATTGTTGCCTCACATAAAAGTAAGGTGTCATGGAAGATAATAGATTCTTTGAGAATAAAATACGAATGAACACTGCGCAGTCAGTCATTCTCCACCCACCCAGAGAAAATATATTAATAATTTAAAATGATTTATCGTTTCGACTGTACCAATTAATATCTAAGTTAAAATGAATTTAATTCATATAATAGCTAAATATCTATATATTTACTTCTTTAGATAAATAGATCCTCGCACATCAACATAAAACACGCAATCATAATAT
>OZ024740.1:180361797-180431797 GCA_964016885.1 Eledone cirrhosa
TTTGGGCATAGCTATGCGATAGAGTAAACTCGAATCATTGAATTATTGAATTATCTAGAAACATTCATCAATCTAAATCCTAAATATAACTGGGTGTAATCAATAAAGGCTAATTTCCATAGTTAATTAGTTATATATACTATCCAAACGTATCCGGTTGACCGGTAACTTTCAAATCATTTAAGTTAGTTCAGAATAATGAATTAATTAAAGTGTATAATATTTCAGGCTATAAAGGTTTATAAATATCTGTATTAATATTAAAGTATATTATCATACTTAATTCATAAAATTATATTTTATGAATTCATATTTAAACTATTTGCAAACATGTGAGAAAAGACATGCTATTTTTCATCCTCTCGAAGGTAAATCTTAATAATTGTATTATAATACATTTAATTATTTATATTATATTGAAGATAAATCGCATTATATAATTTATAAAATAATTACAGTTATGAATTTAAAAAAAAAATCAGATTAACAATTAGAATGCCTTAAAGCAACAAAATGCCTTATAATTAAACTTAAAAAAGTTTATTATTAAATTAGATATATGCATTTGTCTAAATATAAACTAAGATTATATTGTCTAAATATTAAGATGATACCTATCATTTATATATAACATAATATAATACAATAAATAAGTTACTGATAATATTGTTAAACATTAAGGTTTTAGATCAATTATTATAATAAGGTAACACATATATACTATAAATATACAAGTCATACTTCTTGAATCATACGGATAAGAATCTGATTCAAAGTAAAAAAAGTGAATTGTTTGCGATCTTAGATTTTCTTTATAAATTTATATAGTAGTATAATATGTTTGCAAACATGAGAAGAAGAGAGCCTAAGGGTTTCATTGACTCGAAGGTAAGCCAAATTTAATTTAATTAATCTGAATGTTATAACTGTAATTATTTTATAAATTATATAATGCGAAATATCTTCAATATAATATAAATATTTAAATATATTATAATAAAATTATTAAGATTTACCTTCGAGAGGATGAAAAATAGCATGTCTTCTCTCTCATGTTTGCAAATAGTTTAAATATGAATTCATAAAATATGATTTTATAAATTAAATATGATAGTATACTTTAATATTAATACAGATATTTATAAACTTTTATAGCTTGAAATATTATACACTTTAATTAATTCATTACTCTGAACTAACTTAAATGATTTGAAAGTTACCCGTCAACCGGATACGTTTGGATAGTATATGTAACTAATTAAATAAGGAAGTTAACATTTATTGATTACATCCAGTTATATTTAGGATTTAGATTGATGAATATTTCTAGATAATTCAAAAAATTCAATGATTCGAGTTTACTTTTAGCTATGCGCAAATGTATAGTTATGTATAGATATATATAATTCATCCCTCTCTATAATTATAATTATACCTCTTTGTCTCACTTTCCTTGATCAATTCTCTTTTGCTCTCTATACCTCTTCTAGCTATATTTTCCCCTCATCTGATTCATCTCTGTCTTTTTTTTTTTCATCTTTCTTCAATAATTATTTGAATCTCTAACAGTTATTTAAATTACTGTTATGTATTTTTAAGCATTCTTACACGTACCCTCTGTATTATATGTATTATATGTAAGTGTTTTCATGTATCAATCTTAAGGTATATAAATATTGAGTTTTGTCATATCTTACTTTCTACCATGAATGGATCTTAACCATCTACTATGTCAAGTTATGTAATGCATCATCTTATTTTATCTGATGAGGACGTACTGTTGAAGTTAGCTCAGTACCTGTGAAATATGTATAATAAAATATATTTGATCACAAGAAGTTCTATTTTTGTTAATATTTTGAATTAATATTAATAACTCCCGGAAAACCATAACAGTTGAGTGCTTCCAATCTATTGTAAAACCAATTCTTTGATTTATTCATTGAACCTTGTTGAACCTTTAAATATATATATATATATATTATATATATATATATATATATATATATATATATATATATATATATATATATATATATATGTCAATCTAACTGTCAGATGAACGTGCTTTGCCGAGGAGATATCATAATATTGCATGATGTTTATATATACCAAGCTGTCTAAAAGTGTTATAAAACATGTTTCAATGAAGACTACCTTTGATTTCCCGTTGGCTTGTTCCCTTTATTTAAATATTACCAAAGTGAGTTTCAATAAAACAATTTATTCACTGAAATACATCTCGGAAATTGTTGATCATCATTAACAGCGTGTGTAAAATTTCGGGTATTATTTTATGTAGTTATCATGTGCTGTGATATAACAGACCTTCGGCAAACGTGTAGCTAATATTATAATGGCATTGTGCTGTTTTGAAAACATATAATACTATATAATTGTAAACGATATATATGTAGATATATCAAATGTTCTGAACAGAATTTGATTGAACTTTTTACCTAGAAACATCATTGATATATAAAATTGATCCATCTGAAGCTCTTTCTAGCACTATATAAGGCCTATACTGTCTTGCTTGTGGACACTTCTATAAAACGTCATACACCATGTGGAGATTATTTCAATATTATCTTCCAAGTGTCGATGACTTGAATTTCAATGCAGCATCAGATATATTTAGATCTAAACATATTGTAAAAAGAATCATGGTCGTAATAATGTTTACCAGCATCGATATAATGTGATCGATGCTTATTACGGTAATCAATGGTAAGCATTCTAAACATCTGCCTATGTAACTAGAGTAAGTAGAGTGTAATCTTTATATAAATACAGCACTATTTTAACACCTAAGATTATGTTTTTAAATGTGTATGTAAATCTACCTCTTTTGCTCTCTCTATATGTATAAAATACAAGTTTCTGTCTCAATTGATATATCTACGTTTAAACACACACACACAGACACACACACACATACATATATACATTTGTGTGTGTCTGTCCGAGTGTGTATATATATATATATATATATATATATATATAAGGAGTTGATGGACCCAGCATATTTATCAATGCCAGGACCGGTTGTATCTGAGGGTACTCAATAGGTAATGTAGGATACATTCTCAGAGTATGCACATAATTATTCGCTTCAATACAACACACACGAACGGGTGCCTATGGTATTTCCAGGACTCGAGTTTCGGCCACCCTTAATGCAGCAGTGTGGTGCAATGCACCCTATGTCTGCATATATTATGCAACAATGCATAATCGGCGCATGTGGCTTCATCAGCGGGTATCGCCTAATCAATAACAAATCGATCGACAGAATTCAATCCCAGTCCATGCCGGCTATGACTGTATGTGACGGCCGACACGGTAAAGTGATTACCAACTGGAATCTGATAGAACTCTGTCCCCCGACCAGCCACTGATTTACAAATTTACGTGGTGGCGTGAGATTAGAAAACAAATATTTCCGCTCCCACCAAAAGACTTAGCCAACGTGTCTCAAACACAAATTAATAAGATAGTGAAAAGTTGGTTATTAGTAACAGCAGTACCATATCGACGTACAATAGAATGGTAGCATTCGGCTTAAGTCTCCAAGTCCCATGGCTAGTAACAATGGTAGTGCCAAGAACCTTTATCGGACATTAACTGTTGTGGTTAGCATTTTTAGAAATAATTCTTATATATCAGTATATATATGAGGAAGCATTTCACTAATGGTCCATTACGTAATAGAGACGAAAGGTCATTTCTAGTCATTGGTATAAATGAACGCGACAAAAAGAAAATTAATTGTTTGCACCTGCATTCAACACTCACCTAACTGGAAATTTGCAGAGTGCGTTAAAATTAATGTCATACGAGTAGGAAATATTGTATGGTACATCGTTACTTGTTTCACAGTGATAAGGTTGATAAAGATTTAAATAAATATTATGTTCTCTTGAACTTTTCAACTAATTGCTGAAACAAGCTTTTTTGAAATACATTTATTATGGTATTCTGCCATTTAGGACATCCGATTACCTTCTACAGGAAGGTGCATGGACTATTTAACTGAATATATCACATGTTTGGTGTTTATTAATACTTTTCTGATAAATGCTAAAATCAATCGTGTATAAATTTGAATAGATAATGTAAAACGACCTTTGCCAAATAGTTATATGTATTTATATAATCGATATTATATTTTAAATAAACCAAATGCCAAACATAATTCACATTTTCCATCTATATTTTGTAGTTCAAATAAGTACTTTAAACGCTGTCGATTCAATTGATTATATCACCCCAGGACGGAATGTCTGGCATATTGCCAATCATAACAGTATTTTTATTGTTGGAGGATTTTCTATGCGATAATCAATAATGCATAGTACAAAATGCTTTTGTACGTATTTGATTAGGTTTCATGACACCATGAGTTCTAAACTTACGTAGAGGAGACGTACATATCAGTAAGCTAGTTCACATAATCTAAATACGGAAAGAAGTTACTGGTTGTATGTCTAATCGACTGACAATCTCCACTTAAAATGCGAAGCACAATACATAAAGCCTGTATTAAAATTGCTTTAATAAGAATCTGAATGTTACAACTACTGTTACTGTGGTAAAACTTTAACAAGGTCAACTACAGAACAAAATTGAAGACGTAATTGTGATATTTAGCAGATGTCCAGCGGGGAATTCAGCTAGTCATATATATATTGAAAAGTGAAATGACAGGTGTCCAAATATGGTGATTTTCTTTATTTTTTTATTACTTTAAACACTATGCACATTTCATTTGCCAGGTTGCGTAAGAACCCAGTCATCTCATCAGGAGTAAATTGAATAATAGGTGTATACCAACGGATTGTTTGTAAGCTTTAAGGAAACAAGCAAACAGGTGGGCGAGCAATGTGGCAGCATGCTACTACGTCCGTCTCTCTGTCAGAAGCATAGCATACACATTTTTCTCTCTTTCACTTTTCTTTGCTTGTTTCCTTCTATTAAGCAATTTACACCTTTTCTTGCGAAAGCTGACCACTGAATGTGCATAGTGTTTACATTAATAACACATTAAGGAAATTCAATATATTTGGCCTCCTGTCGTTTCACTTGTTAATACATTTACTCCGTTCAGGCACCACCAAAATGATTCAACATTGAAGATGGAAGAGTTGCATAATGTCGAGTGGTTTTCTCATATTACGTCAGGATTAACACTGCAGAATGATCAATTCTACCCTGACGTGTATATATATATATGGTTTGAAGTACTGCAGGTTATGTAACCTTGAGCTATTTTACATACTAAAATCCCAAAACAAACTACTTAACGATAGAATTGAACGATCATTATACTGCAACCACAAACTAAAAGCTAAATTCTCTCACTATAAAATAACTTAACATTCGAACCCGTAACTACAACACCACTTTCTAGCTAACAACCTTCTCTTCTCCCCCACACTACAAGACAATACACTGCTTATCACTATACATGGTAACTCAGTACAATTCCTAGATTACTACTACAAAACCAAAAGTTCACTCACCACATATACTTTATCTGTCCCCTCTCTACCTATATATCTCTCTCTACATCCATTACACACTCTCTCTCTCACCTTTGACCTACCACCCTCTCAACATCTATGAACCTGACATCTGGGGCAATAAATAATTCCGACCTCAACTATCTACGCATCTCTCCAAAAGTAACTATTAAAACCCCTACCATAACATTTTGATTAAGATATCTATAAGCCACTCTCTCCTACTTCTCCAACCCCTGCATATCTTTCCTTCTCTCTCCTTCTTCCCCACTTTTCTCTCTTCATGTTCCACTCTATCTTCCCCAACAACCCCACTTAAGGGTTTTTACATTGTATATTTACCATTCTGCTCTGAGGAAACAGTGGTCACAGCATTGGATATTCGAGTTCTGCAAATACTTGTGAATTTGCACGTAGCGGAACTAGGCTGCAGTACCACCGTGGAAACACTTGTAAGCACACGGAATAAACTACCTTTTTATGATGTCTACCTGTTATTATTCATTCTTTATATACACTCCGGAATACTGAAGGATCAGGAACTAAGTTTCTTGAACAATTCTTCCATAACTCGTAGAGTAACCTCTTACCGTACGTCAACCATATCCGGTTTAGTAATTAACCATCACTACATCTTGGATAATCCTATACCTAATATATATATATATATATATATATATATATATATATATATATATTGATCATTCTGCAGTGGCTTGCTTGCATAATTGCAAACCAATCGAATATTACTATTAATATTCGAAACACTCAGGTTACATTTATTGTATCAGGCCATGTAGAACGAAATTTTGTTTATATTATTTGAATATGGCAAAGCCGGCCATTGATCGCTCGTATATAGGAAACTGACTGGCCAATCTGCTGATATGCAAATGTGGTTGATCAGTGAATCTGCTATTATGCAGATCTGACTGATCAGCGAATCTGCTAATATGCAATTCAGGCAGATCAGTCACTGTATATTTTAGAAAATATCATATATTTTCATTAGCTCTGACAGTTGGCAGGTGAACAGTGAACTGTACTGATGAAGGGTAATACCAAGAAACATTAGTGTCTGCAGTTCTGTTTACATGCCAACACAAGAGCAGGAATGAGGGGCACATTCTACTGATATGACTTTAACAATTAGGCTTGTTTGCATAATTGCAAACGAATCGAATATTATTATTAATATTCGAACGGTGGATTGGCAGTAGCGGTAAGGGATCGGACGCCTGCTTTGACGCATAGAGTTACGGCCCTTCCCATTCTGAGTTCAAATCCCGCCGATGTTAACTTTGCCTTTCATCCTTACGGGGTCGATAAAATAAAGTACCAGTAATACACTGGGTTTTTGCTGGCCTTGTGCCAAAAGTGGAAACAATTATTTCATATACGAAAAACTCGAGTTATATTTATTGTATTCAGCCATGTAGAGCGAAAATGTATGTATATATATATATATATGTGTGTGTGTGTCTGTGTGTTTATACCTTATGAGAGTTTCATTACAAAAAATAAAAATCTCTTACCAAATTATAGACAGAGTTAACTGAAACCAATGAAGCGTAGTTGAACGTGTACTAGTACTTACACGAACCTTTGATCTTATTAGTGTATTTTGAACCTATGACCGATATAAGAAAGTACTGATTGAAGCATACCCAATTCAGACAATGATGGCAAATAGACGTGTCCGTTGTTAACATTATAATAGTCGGTTATTGATGTTCAAACGAATTAAAGATAAATATTGAGTGAAAACTGCAAGACATTCTAGAACCGATGCCAATAATGCTGGAAGCATTAGAATATTTACTGATTTCCACTATGCTTTCCTTACTTAAGTAGAATCTGCCAAACGGTGTTATATCCAGTCTATAACATCGGATTATGATAAATAACTCTCTTTTATATTAATATAAAAGAAATGTTGGAGACATGCGATGTTACAGAGATGCTCCTGCCTTCCTGAATTTTCTCTTCTATAATTAATGAGAAAATTATGTTGGAAATATCAAGAAATGAAACAAAATTTTAAGTGACGTCAGATTCAAAATTACTATTTCTGTGTATATTATTATAATTATAATGATATGAATAGTGCTTGTCTGTATTTATTTACTTCAAATTCATAGTAATATCATTCATTCATTTCTTCGTTGGTATTCTTCAACTGTAATTAGTTATACAGTTGTTTTTATCATTATTTTAAATATCCTGTAAATATATTGCATATGGAACGTGTCTAACATCCAAATAGTCATGTATATTTTATATATAAGCAATTTCTAGGCACCACTTTATAATACTATTGTATTTATTAATGTATTTTACTACTCGAGACTTTACTGAAAGACGTTTTCATGTATATTATTATAACTTATCATTCACCGGGGCTAGCCTTGCCTTTCACTTTTATGTGGCTTGCCGACAAAATAAAGTGCCAATATTGCATTGGCGTAGATTTAATCGACATTTCTCTACATCACAGATTGTTAGCTTTGTGCCAAAATCATAAACCATTATTTTAACTGAATCCCACATTGTTTCAAGCCCTTCCTCGTTGACGCCAGGGATGCCACTGGTGTTCGATATGAGATTCTGTGACGTCATTGGCAAGGCAATACTTTTTCCGTGTGTTTATTGTGAGAGCTCCATGGGAAAAAAAGCATATTTATACTGATATATTTCTGAGAACATATATATCATATGGCTCAGAATTTCATTCTGTAACGACATGGCTTCGAGGTCGATTTCACTATAGCCATTATAATTATCACCATGCTTACATACATCAACATTTTCAGCATCTACTTTATCATTGGCATTATCATCAGCAGGAACAATATAACAGATTAGTGCTAATATTGACTTTAGAATACCATATTGTATATCATCTCGAAAACACATACTAACACGAACACAACCCTGTTCATCATCATCATCTTCAATACAATTATGATTCACGGCATTATCCTTATACTCAATACAATGGTGATTTCATTAGCCTGTTAGATATTTTTTATTCATATGTCAACTAACAAATATGAATAATAACAGCACTTATACTGAAAAAAAAGCAAGGGAATATCATCACAAATAAGAGAGAAATAAATCGATAGGTTAATTATATTTTCTACTTCTAGTCTTCTCCCTCGTGTCAGGATTTGCAGAGTAGCAGATGAATTGCCGGATGTTACTTATGAATCATCGTTTCTTAGAATATGAGTTCAAATCTACTCTGTGTTGGCATTGGCAGTTATGCTCTCGTGTTTTATGTGAAATTATTTTATTAACATCGTATTAACACACATGTCACAATTCCTACAAACATGAACCAACGGAACACAATCCACAAGCTAGATTGAATTTTGTGTGAATTCAATAACATCTTATGTCATATATATGAGTAGGACATGTATTTTTTCGAAGAATTATGTAAGCAGTTCTAAGGAAGCAATAGCTTCGATAGATCAAAGCAACAGCCGAATGGTTACTCCAGAAAGTTATATATCGAAACACCACTACGATCTAGGCACAGAGACTTTCACACTCTCCGCTTCCCCTCCATTTCTTCCATGGCCGAATAGTCCTTGCTTTTCTCTCCTTTTCATTTATGGCATTTCAATTTTACTTTCTTATATAGCCAGATCTGCCCTTCTTTACACTCTCCCCCTCATTTCATTTCTTAATTTTTGTTTACTTCCTTTTTTTTCTTATTGCCTTAATAGTGTAGCTATTTGTGTCTTGAAAACTCATGAAAGCAAGATGGCGTAGGACAGAATAAAGAGAGAAACAAACGAATAAAAACATAGTCACTGTGGAGATCAGAGAGTGTGTGACGAATGAAATTTGACAATATATAAACAAACATCGGGTTATCGAACCATCAACCAACCGAAAATTTATAATAAATTGAAGTGAAAACCAACAGGTGCGTGTATTTTTATTGGCAGCATAGCCCTCCCATATTATAACAATATGTGTTTCAACACACGTTTTCAGACAAGAAATCTTGCAAAACAAATTCAAAACGAAATATATTCTTTTTATTAAGGATAAATAGTGCGACTTGTTACTCTGGAGGTTCGCCTGGTTATCCTAGTCTCATCAGACAAGAAGTAATACTTCAATAGCAGACATAGTATTAATAAAGGAAGACTCGATGTGATCTAGAGATATCTAATTTAGGAGGGGATAATTAAAGTAGGGTGGCGAGGGTAATGGTGGATGGTAGGTATGCGGGAAAAAGAAGATTATAATGGGTGATAATCAACAAACCCATAGAAGTTTAGGTGGTCAGTTAGAGCCAGGTGGTGGATTTGAATGAGTGTTTATAGGGTGTGTTAGTGTAAATGTCGTTGGGATTGGCAGGATGAATTGGTGTATGGAACATACATATATCTACAATTACACATGTACACACACACATATATATATATATATATATATATATACATAAATACATACAAACGTATGCACACATAAGTAAACACTAAATAAACATACGCAGCTGCAGACATATATATACGGAAGACTTACAATGAAATAAAGAAAACATATTTTAATATCATGAAAAAATTATGAAGAATTATAAAAAAAATTATAAAAAGTTATAAAACATTATAAAAAAAGAAATATGTATATATAAATATAAATACATGAATATAAACCTAAACACACATTCACATACATATGAGCGCCCATATACATGTACAAATATTCGTACATATATGCGCAGAACATTACGCGCACTTATATAAGAAAAGACATGCAGATATGAATATGAAAATACAAATTCCAATACATGTATACATATATACAATGGGAGGATGGGCTTTGGATACTATGGTGGTGGGACGGTGAGGATAGTGATGTTAACGGTGGAGATGCTGGTGTTGTGGGAATCAGTAAAGCGGGATAATTTAAAAATTCAAGTATTAAGTACGATGAAGATTATTGGAACATAAACTTATAGTATAATAAGTGTGTGTGCATATATATATATATATATATATTTCGTTTATGAATTTGTTTAGCAAGATTCTTTATCTGAAAACGTGTGTTGAAACCGATATTGTTATACTTTGGGAGGGTCATGTTGCCAATAAGAAATCACGCACCAGTTATTTTTTTTCAATTTATCATAATAAAGTTATAAATTTAAGAATTTATAAATTTCCGGTTGGTTGGTTGGTTCCACAGCCAGATGGTTGTTTATATATTGTCAAAGTTCTTTTGTCACTCATTATGTGACCTCTTCAGTGACTGGAGATTCTTTTCTTGTTTTTGTGCCTCTAATTCGTTCTGTCCTACGCCATCTTGTTATATATATATATATATATATATATGTTGTTTACTTGCCGCCACTCGCTTTACGCGATTTACTGGTCCCAATAACTTTTTTTAGTTATTGCTCGCACCAACCTGAGGTATATGACTTTTAATGCGATGAAAAATACCAATGATGGTTGGAAAATCACTGACGAAGGACTATTGTTATCATATGTAACCCATGTGCAACCACGCAGTATCCTTCTTTCTTCTCCTGTTTTTTATATATATTTACCTCGGCTGCGTTTATCTGTTTCTCTCTTACTGCGTCCCGCTCTCTCTGTGTCTCTCACCTTCTTTTTCCCCCTCTGTCAGTTACACTTTCTCTCGACAGACCTCTTCCGCGCACTTCCACTCACTCACTCTCTGTTTCTCCCATTCTCACTTCCTCCCGTTTGGCTTGTAGTGCGTCGCTTCTTGCTTCAATCTCACTCACGTCGGACGGTCTGTACCTCTCTTGCTCATGAAATCCACCCAGCTTTCGCTGACCGGACAACCATGTTGCTTGTTTATTTTCCTATCTTTGGTTTGCTTTTATCCTTCTATGTTGTTTACTTGCCCCCCTCGCTTTACGCGATTTATTGGTCCCAATAACTTTTTTTAGTTATTGCTCGCACCAACCTGAGGTATATGATTTTTAATGCGATGAAATACCAATGATGGTTGGGAAATCACTGACGAAGGACTATTTTTTATCATATGTAACGCTATGTGCAACCACGCAATATTCTTATTTCTTCTCATGTTTTTTTATATATATTTACCTCGGCTGCGTTTGTCTGTTTCTCTATTACTGCTACCCCGCTCTCTCTGTTTCTCTCACCTTCTTTCGCCCCCTCTATTCGTTACACCTGCTCTCGACTGATCTCTTCCTCGCACTTCCACTCACTCACTCTCTGTTTCTCCCCTTCTCACTTACTCCCGCTTGGCTTGTAGTGGGTCTCTTCTTTCTTACATCTCACTCACTTCGAACGGTCTGTACCTCTCTCACTCATGAAATCCACCCAGATTATGCTGACCGGACATCCATGTTGGATGTTTATTTTCCTATCTTTGGTTTGCTTTTATCCTTCTATATTGTTTTCTTGCCCCACTCGCTTTACGCGATTTACTGGTCCCAATAACTTTTTTTAGTTATTGCTCGCACCAACCTGAGGTATATGATTTTTAATGCGATGAAATACCAATGATGGTTGGGAAATCACTGACAAAGGACTATTTTTATCATATGTAACCCATGTGCAACCACGCAGTATTCTTCTTTCTTCTCATGTTTTTTTATATATATTTACCACGGCTGCGTTTGTCTGTTTCTCTCTTACTGCTTCCCCGCTCTCTCTGTTTCTCTCACCTTCTTTCGCCCCCTCTTTCAGTTACACTTTCTCTCGACAGACCTCTTCCTCGCACTTCCAATCACTCACTCTCTGTTTCTCCCTTTCTCACTTCCTCCCGTTTGACTTGTAGTGGGTCTCTTCTTTCTTACATCTCACTCACGTCGGACGGTCTGTACCTCTCTTGCTCATGAAATCCACCCAGCTTATGCTGACCGGACAACCATGTTGCTTGTTTATTTTCCTATCTTTGGTTTGCTTTTATCCTTCTATGTTGTTTACTTGCTCCCCTCGCTTTACGCGATTTACTGGTCCCAATACCTTTTTTTAGTTATTGCTCGCACCAACCTGAGGTATATGATTTTTAATGAGATGAAATACCAATGATGGTTGGAAAATCACTTTCGAAGTCCGTTACATGTTCTTGGCACTACCATTGTTACCATCCTTTTCCTCTAGCCATGGGGCTTGGAGACATGAACCGAATGCTACCATTCTATTTTATATCAATGTGAACTGCTATTTCTAATGGCCATCTTTTCACCCGTTGATAATTTGTGTGTGAGCCTCGTTGGCTGAGGGCTTCTGACAGGAACTAAAAGATTGATTCTTTTTAGTTCCCGTCCCCACGTAAAATTTGTAAATCAGTGGCTAGTTGAGAGATAGAGTCCTATCGGGTGCCAGTTGCTAATAGCTTTACCGTGTCAGTCGTCACAAACAGTCATGGCCGGCATAGACTGGTTTTAGAATTATGTCGATTGATTGGTTATTGATTAGGCAATACCCATAGATGAAGCCGCATAATACGATTGTAAATTGTTGCATAATATATGCAGACAGATGGTCCAGTGCACCTTACTGCCGCATTAGTGCGGCGGAAACTCGAGTCCGGGAACCTTATAGGCACACATTTTACGTGTGTAGTGTTGAAGCAAATAACTTTGTGTATACTCTGGGAATTTATCTTACATTGCCCATGGTGTTTGCTATGATACAACCGGTACTGGCATTGATAAATATGCTGAGTCCGTCAAACCGACTTCTTCTTCTTATTATTATTATTATATATATATATATATATATATATATATATATCCGGACTGGTAACTGCTAATTGTTTGGACACCTTCTTGTCTCTTTGGTTTTTCAGCGCCATGGATTGTGTCTATTACATTCCTTTGTTAAATTTCGAATATCTGATGATGTCACCGGTTTCATACTGAACCCGGTCATTGAAATGTTCATAGCATAATAAACCTTCAAGGAATTACAGCAGTCTAGCCTCCTCTTATTTTATAAATCTCTCTCTCTCTCTCTCTCTCTCTCTCTCTCTCTCTCTCTATATATATATATATATATATATATATATATATATATATATATATATATATAAGTAGAAGGGATATTTAATTTGTTGGAAATTCAAAAATATAAATGTTTATAACTGATTCAGATATTTCTTCATTTTCAAATTCAGTTAGCAACAAACTGCTAATTGAATTTGAAAATTAAGTAATATCTATTATACAAAACATTAAATTCAAGAAAAAAACAATTTATAGGCCAGGAATACCTTAACGACATCAAGAATAATATAGACAATCTTGAAATAACTAAGAAGATCCTCGTAAAATCTGATGAAACTAATAATGTATACGGAATGGAAAAGGACGAATATAATAACCTTATATTGAAAGAACTCAGAAAAAACTACAACATAATAACAAATGAAGACCTTTCAACGTTAAATAGAGAAGCTTCTGAAATAATTCATAAATTAGCTACCCCAAATAGGACTGAACCCTTTATACCTAGAAAACAGAAAATGAACCTGAAAGACCACAAAAGGAATTTTGAAATAGAACTGCCAGTCAGACTTATAGCACCATCTAAATCAGACTTAGGCATAATTAGCAAACATATATTAGAGAGAATTATACCGCTACTTAAAGAAAAATCACATCTGAAACTATGGAACGGTACTAACGAAGTTATAGATTGGTTTAATAACATAAAATTTAACATAACAAAAAAATCATTCAAATGGATATTGCAAATAACTAGTCCTCTATAACTCCTAGTTTACTTAATAGGGCTCTTATCGAGGCATCTAAACATACAGATTTATCTAGTGATGAAATGCAAATAATTCTAACAGCACGGAAAGCATTAATAGAATTCAATAATCATCTCTGGACAAGAGCCGATAGAAGAAATCATTTTGATATCACTATGGCATCATCTGACTTGGCGCAAATAAAGGATCTTGTGGGCTTATTTATTAATAATACACTGCATAGGAAAATGCCAGATATGACCGGTCGTTTATATCGTGACGATATGGTGCTTTTAATTGAAAACCATAGTAATTGCTAAATTAATGGGACAAGAAAATCCATAATACAATTCTTCAATAATTATAACCTTAAGTTAGAAATAGAGATTAACAATAAAATCGTTAACTTCTTAGACGTAACATTAAACCTTAGCACATTGTTTTACTATCCTTTCCATAAAATTAACGAAAATCTAAATTACGTAAGTTTTAACTCTAATCATCCTAGATCTATTAAGAACACTATTGTCAATAGTGTCCAACAACGGATTTCACGCATATATGATAATAAAAAATATTTTTGATGATAAGGCTGAATATTATAATGAAGCTTTAAATAGACCAGGGAATTCGAATAAAATTAAATACATTGACGACAATAACATAGCAAATCACCCTAGTATTAATTATAATAATAATAAACAATTTAACTTAAACTCTAAACCAAACAAAATAATTAGAACTAGAAATATTATTTGGTACTCCCCGCCATTCTCATTAAACGTTAAAACACCTTTAGCAAAGCTATTCTTTAAAGTACTAGACAAATGTTTTCCTGAAGCCCACAGATACCACTCAATATTTAACAGACCTACTATAAAACTATCCTACTCTACTAATATGAACGTTGCACGGAATATAAATATAATTAATAATTGAAACTTAAATTTAAACCCTAACCAAAATAACCATAATAGCAATAGTAATATCCGAGCAACATCAACTCCGTAAAATGTAACTGTAGAATCAAATCAAAATCCCCTTTACAAAATAAGTGTTTAGATAAAAACCTTGTCTATAAATGCACAGTTAAAACGAGAGATAATATATTTACCTATGTCAGTGCCACCTCTATACAATTTAAAGATCGCTGGAATAACCATAATCATTCTTTCAGAGGATCTGATAAAAAATCTTCTACTTCTATTTCACATATGGAACTTAAAAAGCAAGAATATAGACTATTCAATATCTTGGAAAATGAGATCGATGGCACCTGCATACTGAAATATGGCTTTATCAAAATTCTGTAAATTGTGTATCGAAGAAATTTTTTATATAATTAACTGTCAAAACTCTATTAATCGCAGGACAGAATTAGTTTCTTATTGCAGACATCGCCAAAATTCTACATTCAGAACTATGTGTAATTTATAATATTCCTATCAATCTTCAAAACAATTTAACAATTTAAATTTTCAATATTTTAATATATTCATATTTCTAAATGGTAATATCTCTAATAGCTGTAGTACTTTCACCTTTCAGCAAAAATGTATTTCAATATATATATATATATATATATATATATATATATATATATATATATATATATATATATATATATATATATATATATATATATATTTATATATATGTGTATTGATATTTATATATATTTATGTATATCTATATAATTTTAATTTTAATTTGTTTAATTCTTTAATTCTTACATTATATTTTTCCAATGACACCCTATAAAGATATTTTTAAACGTAGATTAATAACCATTAACTGACATAAGAAAGATGTATCCTATTCAAGACGATTTAAACATTCACACATCTCTCGACTAAATAATTAATTAATCTACACTAACTCTTTAAAAAATGATCGATTAACAAAACAAAATTGGAGATATCTTTCCTTATTACATCAATATATACGTAACTCAGTTAAATTAAAACATTCTCAAAGCCGAACAAGATATTCAAATATATAAATTCAAAATTTTAATTACCTATTTATTTACATAAAATACAAAATCAACACTTTTCAAAAGTAGAGTTGAGATGGAGGGTCTGTAGTTTTTCTCAGATGTGAGAAAAACCACAGACTCTCCATCTCAACTCTATTTTTGAAAAGCAGAAGAACTGCGAAACCGGTAAAGGAACCAAACAAATATATATATATTTTTTTTAAAATAAGACTCCAGTTACATTTTCGATTTCATCTGTATATATATATATATAAGTATCAGTGCTTTGAAATAGCGATGTATGTATGAATGCATGTATAGTATATTTGATAATATACTGTATATTTATTATACATATATATACATACATACACACACACACACACACACGCACATATATATATATATATATACATATATATATATACATATATACGTATAAGTGAGAACCTGCGTCTGTGTATTAGTGTGTATGTATGTGTATATAGGGTTTCGTGTATGTATGCATGTTTTTGTTATTGTATATTTTTGTATATATAAATATATATATTTACATATATATATATATATTCCATGCACAACTACAAACCTACCCACGTTTACATTCATCACATGCCTTCCACTGAGCAGTTTAAAACCCTATTTCTAAGTATATTATCCCCTACTATATTGTCATATGTTTTACCACAGCCCTATTCCCCGACCTCACTGTCACTACCTCCTATCCACTTTATCTTAATTTCTCACCCTTTGATTAAATCGCCCTCCCCTACCTCCAGTCTTCCTTTATTTGTACCGTGTTAGTTACTGAAACCTTAGTACTTGTCTGGTCACTCCAGAGTATGAAACTTACTATCTCACTTTAATAAAGTGAATACTAAAACTGTACACAGTTATTGAGTACACTTTTCACTCAGCCGTGAACCACATGCCGATATATATATATATACATATATATACTAGCTAGAAAAATGCGTACAGCAAAAAAAAGTAATATTGTTGGAACAAACCTTTAAAAATACAGGACAAGGAAGTAAGATAAACCTTTAAAAATACAGGACAAAGAACTAAGATAAAACTTTAAAAGAATAGGACAAGGAATATAAATTTTTACAATAATATTAGTGGCAAAATTCAATTGGTAAAAAATTGAGTTTCCATCATTACACCAATTACAACTATGATGTTCCGCATGCATCCACTCCAACCATGATCACTTGTCTGTCATCTTTCCCGGTCCAACTCCTCGCGGATGACCCGGCGCAACTCGGACTGGGTCGGAGCAGGAACTGGAGGGGGAGAGGGAGGGGTACGGGTCTTGACTCTGGGACGATGACGGCGAGTGACCAAGGTGAATGGGCCCGTGTTCGACTCGGAATCCTGCTGGTCCTCGATGACACTTTGAGGCACGGTTGACGGTTCCGGACTGGCTTCATGGGCAGTGGTAGAAGGGCAGGTGGATAGGGCAGAGTGCTTCTTCCTGGGAGAGCACTTGAAGCAGGTGAAGCCGGCGCCGGACTCGTTGAACCACTTCCAGACAGCACTGGGCATGTTGGCGCAGCAATGATGAAAGTTGAAGCAGGCGACGAGGGGGGAGGAGGTGGAGGCGTTGGTGCAGGAGCAACAGACTGCTGATTTGGGAGTCATTGTAGCTGGGGGATGCAGGCGCTGAGGGGGCTCGAGTAGAAGGGAAGAACAGAAATGAACCATGATGACTTTTCCTACATTTTTCCTGGCCCACTTCCTCATGAACCAATGAACCAGTTGGTACAACTCGGACTTGGAGGAGGAACACAAGACAGGGATCAATTTCATTGTATTGATATTTCTCATTAAGTAATTTCGTGTTACTCAAATAAATCACTTTTATTTGATCAATTATCTATTTTTCCAATAAAATGTTTGCCACTAATATTATTGTAAAAATTTATATTCCTTGTCCTATTCTTTTAAAGTTTTATCTTAGTTCTTTGTCCTGTATTTTTAAAGGTTTATCTTACTTCCTTGTCCTGTATTTTTAAAGGTTTGTTCCAACAATATTACTTTTTTTTGCTGTACGCATTTTTCTAGCTAGTTCCCTATTTTTCAAGGCAATGCAAACAACAACTACTTAATTAAATAGTTATTACTTTAGTTACTTCTATCAAAAAATCCCAAAAATGATGTTAATGAAAACTATAGGTGAAAGTGAAGCTATTCTTTTGTGACCTCTTAGTTACTTGTACCAATTTTGAATTTAATTCAAGCTACAGTGTCAGCCTGTGCATTGGAGTCACAGAAATAAGTTGAGATATTTTATCTAATTGGTACAAGCATCCACTCCACATGGCGGGGACATAGGTCAGATCGTGGAGCACTCACCTATCTTAAAAATATTAACTTATGATAAATAAGAGTCATTTAAGAAAATACAATTTTTTTAAATTAGTAGGTGAGCATTAACAACTGAATCTAAATGGAGCAAATTTGCACCATTTGCATTTAGTTGAAAATAACATTTTAATTAAACATGACAAATTCTAATGCAATAGAAGGCAAATATCAATTTTCACATGCAAATTTTTTTGGGATTTTTTTCACGCGCGCCATTTTTGGTCGATTTTTTGTCAATTTTTCACATGCAAATTTTTTTGGGTTTTTTTGATTTTTTTTCACGCGCGCCATTTTTGTCGATTTTTTGTCAATTTTTCACATGATAATTTTTTTTTGGATTTTTGGATTTTCTTCACGCACGCCATTTTTGTCGATTTTTTGTCAATTTTTCACATGATAATTTTTTTTGGATTTTTGTATTTTCTTCACGCGCTTTTTGGTATGCATTATTCATATGTTTTGCTTGTTCTGATTGTCTTTTTTCTTTTATTTCAGCAGCTTTCCGTTTTTTATACTCCCTATTCCTAATGGCATTTTTTCTCCGTTTTTCATTCTCTTTATGAATTTTTTGATCTTTGGGACATTCGGAAGCACTATCAGTCTCATTGAATTCAAATTCAGGTCCAGGATTTAATTCAACACAACCGATAATAAGCAATGATAAGATCAGTGCACGTGTTCTATATTTCTGATTGGAAATCGGGTAAATTCGTTTATTGGATTTGTAAAAAGCCGCCTGAATGTGAATTTCATCATTCGAATTGCCCGATTGTGGAATTGTTTCATTCGAAATGGAAATATTGCATTTTCGCGCCAGGCAAAAAAGTAATAAGCCGATCAAAAAGCCGCGAAACGTATATGGTGACTTTTTTCGAAAGCCGCGAAACGTATGAAGTGACCTTTTGCGATTTTTTTTGCGACCATTTTGGCGAGACTTTTGCAGGGAAACAAATTTTTCATTTGTAATAGTCAAAATAAATAAGCCGATAAAAAAGCCGAGAGACGTCATTTTCATATGTCAAATGAGCACACTATTCGCACCTATCGCAAATGAGTTCACTACTCGCACCTATCGGTACAAAAAATAGCACAACTATTCACAACTATTAGTACAAATCCAAATGATTTTCTGAATTTCTAGTATATCAATCAGCGACTGCTTTGAAAGAGAACAATGCAGTGAGTGATTACTCATTTGAATATAAATAGAAGACAACCTCAACTAGTTTGCAACGTGTGACCACTTATCGCGAGATAGGAGAACATAATAGCTCCTAATTAGCTCAATGATTAATGTTTACTGCCACATTGTATCAACATTTAAAATTCAAATTCAAAAAAATAACCGCAGTCACTGGGGGGGGGGTTCAAATAACCACCGCACCCCGAATAACCGCAGTCACTAGGGGGGGTTCGAATAAGACCCTCACCCCAAATAACAGCAGTCACTGGGGGAGGGTTCGAATAAGCGCCTCACCCCGAATAATCGCAGTCACTGTGGGGGGGGGGGTTCGAATAAGCGCCGCACCCCGAATAACCGCAGTCACTGTGGGGGGGGGGGGGGGGGTTCGAATAAGCGCCTCACCCCGAATAATCGCAGTCACTGGGGGAGGGTTCGAATAAGCGCCGCACCCCGAATAACCGCAGTCACTGGGGGGAGGGTTCGAATAAGCGCCGCACCCCGAATAATCGCAGTCACTGGGGGGAGGGTTCGAATAAGCGCCGCACCCCGAATAACCGCAGTCACTGGGGGGAGGGTTCGAATAAGCGCCGCACCCCGAATAATCGCAGTCACTGGGGGGAGGGTTCGAATAAGCGGGGGGGGGGGTTCGAATAAGCGTCTCACCCCGAATAATCGCAGTCACTGGGGGAGGGTTCGAATAAGCGCCGCACCCCGAATAACCCCTTATCCTCCTCTGACCGGTCCCAAGAGATGCATCAAATGCACAGAGCGTCACCCTTACTCACTCACTTACTCACTTGAACACAGTTTTTTTCAGCAAACTTTGATCATAACTTTTTTTGTGCTGAACGAAATTTCGAGATTTTTAGCTTAAGAGATGTGCAATGATTTACTCTCCATGCTCATATAACTTTCATGTGATTTTGATAATCGGAAGACATTCTAATAATGCTGTAAAGAGACGATTGCCAACGAAATCACTAAGACAACAATATTACTAAACCGACTACCGTCGGTTTAGGATATAAAGAATTTGACGGCACTAGCAAAACGTATATATACTATATATATATATATAGAAATGATTTCTACAAAACTGAAAGACTTAGACGTATATGAATTCATACGAATAAGACAGTTCTATTCCTGTAGAAAATAGTTCTATATATGATAAAGATGTTTGTACTCTACTCACATATTGAGGTCCTTCCTTCGTCTGTGGACACCTCCTGATGTCCAAAGATGATAGGGTGGTGCATGTGTGTGTGTGCGTGTGTTTATGGGTGTGTTTAAACGGATTTTTTAAAGAAATTGATATTCGTAACGTTATTTTACTAAAAGGATATGACCCTGAGCAGTCACCTCTTTTATTCTTGATTTGTTTTGCAGCTATATTCAAGATGCAATTCCATCCTTTCCCCATAGTCTACGTTAGTGTATAAATAAGTGTCGCATT
The DNA here is from genome assembly GCA_964016885.1 of Eledone cirrhosa. Taxonomy (NCBI): domain Eukaryota; kingdom Metazoa; phylum Mollusca; class Cephalopoda; order Octopoda; family Eledonidae; genus Eledone; species Eledone cirrhosa. Next base: position 180,383,040 of record OZ024740.1, read on the forward strand.
TTACGAAGATCGCTCCACAGTATAGGGTGGAAAATGTTAATATGACGAATATGCTATTCATCTATAATCTATAATTCAATCCTGCCACAGAAGAACTTGACTAGAAATGAATTCAGGCAAGTTTACTTGTCCTTAATTCACTATGCAAAAGCATTTTATTTTGTAGATAATTTATGAACCGATAGGTGTAGGTGATCTACTGATTAATCTTATAACCATTTATCAACCTTATTGGATTAATCATATTTGTATTGACAATATTAGGGTAAACATACATAAATAAATGCAGAATTTCGTATCCAGATTCATATATGCAAGACTATTTTAAAAACCTAAGTAAGGATCAGGCAAGTCTTTGCCTCCATACATCCCATTAAAATATAAAAACTTCCAAGTTTATTTAGAATCATCAGCAAACAAATTCACAAGTAACTATCTCTTAAAAATGTAAATAACCATTCCACATTTCATCGCAATTATTATACAGCACATTTTCCAATAATCAAATGATGCGAGATTCTATATTGGTGAAGGCTTCCGAAAACAAACATAAGTAGACAGTTTATGTTTATATGAGACGGCAAAAGTTAGTTTCATGTGCCAGCTTGCCAATTTTTTGGCAAACTAGACAAGATGGGATTATTGGATCTGTCACCAAGGAAATTAATTGGAATATGATACAATATATATTCAGAAACTGCAACGTATCTAGCGGTAATTAGAAAGAATATACATAGAATATATGTTCACACGCAAACAGACGTTGATGGATCTCGATACACATAGAAACAGTATCTTACTAGCACTCTCATAAACATACAGTTATCCGGAATAAACATTAGGTTTATACTAATATATATATATATATATTTATATATATATATATATATATATATATATATATATATATATATATATATATATATATAATTATGAGGGGCATTCAAATTCAATATATTCATTTGCTCTGATATTTGTGTTATTGTATACCATAAAACCTGTTGTTTTGATCACAATCGCAATATATCTACATATGTACGTGTTCATTTAATAAGGCTACGGCATCAAAACATTTTAAAGTAAGCCGTATATTTACATGAACTTAAGCCAACCATAAAGCTCTTGATTTACTTTATTTTCTGTATATTTGAACACTTTATTGACGTAAATACACAAAACTATGTACACCAGTCTCTTTTGTATAACTATCCCAGACTCTCTGGTGCACATTTTCCATCGTTCTAAAATGGTTATCATTAATTATATCTGTTTCTACAATTCAACTCATCTAAATCACAGTTATAGAAAAGATACATACAATTAATATCTTCATACGTGGACTGACGCACAGTGAACCGTGTTGCAAGAAATGTGTAACTACTGCCGTACACATTCACTTTTGTATCAAAGTAAGATACTAACGTGTTTCATTTACTATTATTTCACATTTCCTCCCAAAATAATTCATAATTTCACACAAATCTGAAATACATACACGAAATCCTGGCATATAAGCATTTAACGTTCTATCAATAAAAGGACGTCAACACCATATAATTCTGCTTGTAAAAAACCTCCACAATCCTATTATATTCAACGTACAGCATACATAGACGTATATAACATTTGTTAATTAATTTGCTAGAAATACTCAGATCTCATTTCTTCATAAATCCACTATAACATTAACTTCACACCTGTTGGTACTTGATTCAGGCTACTGACTTTCATTACTCATAAACACGACCCGGCATACTTCATCTTCTCTATCTCCTTCAGTGGAAATCCATTCACACTTAGAGCGTCACATTTTTCACATAACTGATTTATTCCAACCATGTAGCATCAGGCATAAAACCAATCAAGTGCAAGTTGGAGATCACCTTCTATTTACATATTTACAATACGATATCATCTGCAAATTCGAGCCGACTGACTTTACACATGCCAGTCTTGATACCACTTACAAATCGCATGTCAATCGTGTTAAAAAAAAATGAACATGATAGGTCACAGTACGCACCCTGGCAGATGTTGATTCCCACATTTATTGGTTTCGATATTTCAACATTTATTCGAACAAACATATTCAGGTATTCATTTAGAGAAAACAGAGCTACAGAAAGCTGACCAGCGATCTCACACACCTGCAGAACATTCCAGAGCAGGTGCCGAGAAGAGAAACGCGCTCATATGCCTTTGCGAGGTCTACACAGGAAGAATCAATCTGTTTGCAATAATCCTACGAGCTAGCAAAGGCCTGAGGCAGTGTGAATATTTGATCAGTTGTGCTGCATCCGGGGTGAAATCTACACTGTTCATCAGCTAGCTTAAAGTTGACAATCTTCCTACATCTTTTTGCCAGACACTTAACTTAGACTTTAGTGGGGAGGCTTAACGAGGAGAACCGTCTCTAATTGAAGCAATCTCTCTTGTTTCCCTTTTTGAATATTATGATTATCATTTCCGATAGTGGTCACTTAGAAGCTTTTCTGGAGATACAGGCCACCCAGCACAAATTTAAAGATGGTTGGATAAAATCCATGAGCTCGGCTCGTCTCACATTCAGATCCCCGTCACCTTGATTGTATTTTGAGCTGATCAATATCGAAACAACTGTAATATGTAAATACAGTTTGTACATGTGCTGCAACACTGACTTCGATTCTTTTAAAATCTATACACACACACACACACGCACACACACACAAACACACACATAAACACACATACATACACACACACACACACATACACGCACACACACACACACACACACACACACACACACACACACACACACACACACACACACATACATATATATATGAAATGAGTTGGGAAGTCACTGGTGGCAAGCTGTTTAGGCCATTGCACAACATTGATGGCACGGAGAGAGGAAACTGTTATGCATGGGCGACTGCTGGTCTTCCTCAAACAACCTTGCCCGGACTTGTGCCTCGAAGGGCAACTTTCTAGATGCAAAACCATGGTCATGTGCGAGTGTTAGTGTGTGTGCATATTTCCGTTTATTTGGTCTAAGATGTACATTTGATACAAAATGGATATTGATGTGGGCTGCAGAGAAACTCGATTATTATGATAGTAATGCACAATAATACATTTGTAGAAACATTATTTCACGGTAGAGGGTCGGAAACCATGCTCTCCAGCAAAATTGCGTCTCTTTACGATCTGAGTTCAAATCCCGCCGAGGTTAACTTTGTCTTTCATCCTTACAGGGTCGATAAAATAAAATACCGGTAATGCACTGGGCAGATGCTGGCCTTGTTCCAAAAGTAGAAACAATTATTTCACTGAATAGCCAAATGCAATCTATGTTATTAAATGTGAGTTTCAGAATCTTATTTTTATTACCCGGCAAACTAAGTTTCTTTAAGATTATAGGAGCTCCTCGTGTCTCTCTATCATTACAAAAACGCGTTGGTCTAAACAAGTGTATATATAGCTCTGATATTTTCCAACACGAGAGGCTTCAGGCACAGCTAGTATTTACAAGGAATAATAAAGCTAGATGGGGCTGGATGAAGTAGTTATTTTTTTATTTTAAATTCAATGCATTCTATTTTTCTTATTTAATGAAAAAAGATATATATTGATTTTTTTCCTGTTGAGTCAGATGTATGATTCTGTCTAGGTAGTTTATTGTTTGATATGACGGTCACACTAATCTTTCTGTGACAGATATCTCAAATGCAATATATACAGGAATGTTATGCGACGTCTATGAGAATAGATTGTGGCTTTTAAAACAACAATAGTCTTGTGAGATTGAAAAAAGTAACGAAATTATAAAAGTGGCAAGAAGAATAAAATTAGATATCCTGTTAAAAATGTAAACCATTGTAATTATTGAGGTAAGATGATTGAAAACGTTCGTCACAGATGAACAATCATAAAATTAGGATATAGACAACGAACGAAAACAAGGCCGAACAAAACACATTATATATATATATATATATATATATATATATATATATATATATATATATATATATATATATATATATATATATATATATTATATATATGTGGATATATATATATATATATATATATATATATATATTATATATATGTGGATATATATATATATATATATATATATATATATATATATATATATATATATACTGGCAAATTTAGATCAATATAGCCAAAGGCAGAAATGTTGGGGCATTCTTTCAATGTTGTTTCCTATAGAAGTGCTCAACGTTAGCACGTGCATGGATAATTATTTTCTTTATATGTTTCCCGTTGTGATTCAAGTGAAGTACAGCTTGTAATTTATTATTTGCTTTAAACAATTTATAATTTCACATCACAATATTCCTGTTCTATATGTTCGATCCATTCTATTTTTGTGTTTGCTAGAAATATATTAGATAACATTGGATCCTTTCAGTTTAGAAGTGGTGTAAAGAATAAATTGAAAACCCATTTGATATCGGTATTGTATATTTGTGTTTAGTAAATTCGACCCTTGCGGAGCATTTTTATAGTTATATCATTAGATATAGTGTTTATATCTATAGGTAATTTATATCAACTTTAAGTTCTTCCAATTTGTATGTTCGTATAAATGACAAATATGCCACATTAAAAGAAGTGAAGTGGATACTTAATTTTTTTCAAAGCTGTTCCCGCTGAAAGCTTGTAATAGTATTACTTAATCGGAAAAAATCGTCGATCACAATGGAAATATTCTTCATGGTGAAGGAAATTTATATTCGTAGGTGGAGAGAAATATCATTGCACAATATGACGCACAGTCAAAACAAAATGCCTTTCTTTCCTGGTATGTTTTATAAATACTGGTTTAGAATGCTATCTTGTCTTTTCGTTTCTACCGCGTAGCAGCAAACATGAATTTTATAATTTCATATATAAAACAGGTTAATATATGTAATAAAAGAAGACAGCTGGTATTTGTTTTTATTTTATCAATGTGATAAATGAGAAAGGAGCATTTTCGTTTTTCATCTTTTTAATACTTTGCTAAAAAGGAAAATCCATATTTTTCTTCTTACTGCGCTATGTAATTTCACTCCTGATATGTGAGCAAAATATTGTTGTGATGAATGATAAGAAATGATCGCTTGAAAAAAGGATAGTTATCCCAGAAATTAAGATTGCTGCATACAGCATAGTACAGAAAGAAAATGATTCATTTAGATTGATGGGAAATTAGAATTAAAACCATTCCTTTACAGTTCTTTTGTGTTTTTATGTTACTTAGAATATATAGTAACAAGTTTGGCAATGATTTAGTCGAATGTCCAAATTTGTAGCAAAGAGTTATTTATTCTAATACAACCCACGTCGGATTATGTTTTATACATTGGCAATGTCGTTAGATCATCAAGCACCCTGCTTCACAGCAAAGAGTTACATCCCTCTATGTTCTGTTTTCAAATCTTGCCGAGGTTAGCTTTGATTTAAAGGGTCAATAAAAAAAATAAGCAGTGAGACATTGTGGGCGATTGAATTGAATTTCCCCTTCCCTCAACATTGTTTATTTTGTGCCTAGATCAGAAACGTTTATATGTTCTACATATATCAATTTTTTAAACATATTATATATTGATTTACTAGGAAACGAAACCAATATTGTACGATTTCAAATATGATTAATTTTTAAGAGGACTCTGGTGTTTATTTAATGTGAAATGCAGACATGTTAAGGTCTTTTAGAACATAAATTATTTTATTGGAATAAAAGAAATGATTTAATTGTGACACTAAATACTACAAAGTTACTTAGAAACATGCCCTGAACTCTATCGTAAACCACGTGACTGTAGAAATGTCTAATTGCAATGGCAATATTATGAATAGAAAAGGATTTAGGCGGGGACGCCTCTGCATCTCAAAGGAAAATATTTCAGATAAGGAACATTAAGATCTCCTTCATAAATTAGTATGAAAAAAGTAAAGTGATTGTTTTTAAATGTTGATGAGCGCCGTGATTGTCTTGGCCGGGCATTCAGTTATAGTACTTTTGATAACAAAGTGACGATATAGAAGGAATATGGAGTGTACATTATGGGGGGTAATATTGAGCGGCTAAGTAATTCAGAAGAGCACAAATAGTTTCATTGGGATGTAGCTCAAGTCGGATTGCCAGTTGAAAATATCATTGTTATTTATGAAACAATAAACCGTGACATTCGTGTAGGAAGAGTTAAAACGTGACATTCAACAGAACTTATTTGAATACGCTATTGTTATATCAATGAAGGAAACGTAATTTGAAAATTATTTATTGAATTGAATGAATAAACAATTAAATACCGTGACCAGCGTGGTCACCGTTAAATAGGAGAATTATCAAAATAGTAAAGGAATATAGCTCTGAATCGTATAATTATTTGCTCATTCAATATCAAGAAATATAAAATTACAATAATTGCATTTATTTATTACTGACCTACTACAAAGAAACCACAATTTTATCAAAGTTTTGATAAGTGAGTAAGAATAAAAAAAGTTATACATTTAGAAAGAGAACCATATCTTATTCCTTGCTTTCATTTACTTCGTTTATTTATTTATTTATGTGTTTATTATCACTAATATTACAATTATTATTGTTCTTTGTGTTTTTCTTTTTCGTTAGTTTTGTTTCCATTTCTTGACGAGTGTCTTCTCGACACCTTGGGCAGAGAATCTCAATGAATACATTGATAAACTACAAACTAAACACAGCAGATTGTTCGCGTCGCGCATTTTACACAGTTATAAGTATATCATTTCTATGTTTAAAATCATAATTACAACAGAATCATGTTCAATCGTATAAGAGCGCTCAATTATGCACAACTTACATAATTAGGGAATATAATCTAATAAAGTTATGTAAACATGTGAATAAAAATTACTTAGATGATTATCTTTCGCACAGCGATAGTGCTCTTCTCAATACATATACCGTAATATTTAAAACATTGTTGTTGTTGCTGTTGTTGTTGTTGTTGTTGTTGTTGTTGTTCTTCTTCTTCTTCTTCTTCTTCTTCTTCTTCTTCTTCTTCTTCTTCTTCTTCTTCTTCTTATTATTATTATTATTATTATTATTATTATTATTATTATTATTATTATTATTATTATTGTTATTACTACTACTACTACTACTACTACTACTACTACTACTACTACTACTACTACTACTACTACTACTACTACTACTACTACTACTACTGTTATTATTATTATTATCATCATCATCATATGTTACTATAATTAATGCTGAGAACTAAGATAGCAAATCCAATTCAGAATCAAAGGAGGCAAGTGCGCATATATGAGTATATAAATATATATATATATATATATATATATATATATATATATATATATATATATATATATATATATATATATTTATATATACATAAATACATACATACATATATATATATATATATATATATATATATATATATATATATATATGCGGGAGTATGTTTGTGCGAAACATATTTTATCTGATATATATTCCATTTTTCTATAATGAATTTGACCTATCCTACAAATAAAGGCTACATATAATAAATGAACTCAATTATATAATTTTCTACTGATTCGATTCGTTATCATTTGGTGGAGATGGGAATGCTAGTTTTCTTGTGTTTAATATTCTCTGTAGTTATTGCTTTATTGTTTGTATTGTTTGTGTTCTTAATTCAGTCAGTCATTAGTATTGTTTTTCTGTGTTACTTATATTTCCCTAGTGAATATTGTTATTTGATTTGCATTTATGATTTTCTGTTTTCTTCTTATGATAATTTCCTGGAATAATTATATTGTAATTTCACTTTCTTGCAGGCAGTAAACAAAACAGAAGTTATGTTTCAGTAAGGTAAAAAGACGGGAAACATTTGAACATGTTCTAATCAGCAGAAAGTTTTAATTATACACTGTGACTACTGTAAACATGGTAGTGAAACCCTAATGCATAACTAAGTCGTATATCTAAAGAGCTAAGGTACACACACAAGTATATTGGTATGCATATGTATATATATATATATATATATATATATATATATATATGTGTGTGTGTGTGCGTGTGTGTGTGTGTGTGTGTGTGTGTGTGTGTGGTGCTTGTATAGAGATTGTGTGGACGGTCACTTCCAAATGAAGAACTTGCAAGCTTATGGAATCACCTAAGAAGATGGTGGACCGGATATCACTGCTCTTCACCAACACCAGAGTCTAAGTCATTACACCTGATGTGATAACGGAGTTCTTTGAGATACTGACTGAAGTGTTCCAGGGAGATACATTGGCTCCCTACATTTTTATCATCACAGTGAAATATTTTGTGCGTCTTGTGCTGGAGAAACACCATGATTATGTGTTTGCTGAACCACTGGCTCAGAGCAGGTGAGTTAAGGCTAAACAGATATCAGATGCTGAATTTGCGGACGACATAATTTTGGTGACAATCACAGTGAAGGAGGCAGAGTATTTGATACAGGAGGTGGAGACTGAGGATGAGTGTGGGACAGAGAATCAATAAGATTACGATGAAGTATCTGGTAGAGAACATTAAGAAGCCAGAGAAGATTATGAATGTACTCTGGAAGCCGCTAGATTCGGTTGAGGAAGTCCTGTATCTGGGCGCAATGATTGGAATCACGGAATATGATATGTTTGAGAGGAAGAGCAAAGCCTGGGCGGCGTTCAACATTTTGAGATCAGTTTGGAAGTCAGACCTTCGTAAAGACGTGAAGATCCATCTCTTCATTGCTACAGTGGTGTGTCTGATACTCTACAGGTCTGAGACTTGGACACAGACCAGAAACTCACTCAGATTGTGGATGGGTGATACACGAGAATGCTGAGAATGGCGCTGAACATTAATCAGTATACAATGAGAATTAAGAGCACAGAGTTCTACGGGAGATCCCCAAAGTCATCTCGAAATTAACACAGAGGATACTGAGGTTAACTGGACATGCTCAGCGACACTCAGAATTGACACTGCACTCAGTGCTCCTGTGGGGAAACCCCCCAAGGACACTTTAGAGGAGGGAGACCAAGGTTGACAGTTATTGATGCCCTAAGGAAGGACACTAGACACCGGGAAACGCAAGACCTGGCGTTGATAATGAAGGACAGAGACCACTGGAGAGAACTCGTCCATGGATCTCGGTAATTTTACTCGCCGTAGATAGATAGAGATGTATAAAGAGAGAACTAAAGAGATAGAGCCATGAGAAGGAGACATAGAGAGATTAGAATGTGTTTGAAAGAGGGAGTGAGAAAGAGAGGGAGATAGGGGAAGCGAAAAAAATATATATGTATATATATATATATATATTTATATATATATATATATATATATATATATATATATATATATATATATATATATATATATATATATATATATATATTTATATATATATATATATATATATATATATATATATATATATATATATATATATATATATATATATATATATATATATATATATATATATATATAGAGAGAGAGAGAGAGAGAGAGAGAGAGAGATGGCAGAAACTGTAAGGGAGAACATAATACGTTGCAGAACGGAATCTGATATATAATAAATTAGTTGTTTCATGAAAAGTGATAACCTTATGTCAGTTATTGACACACAGACATTATTACTGGACTCTATAAATTACCAAAAATAGGATATGATACCAAACTATCCTAGACAAAAGCAGACAAACATGCCAAAATATCAAAACTCTTTCCTGCTCTCATTCTTAATGATTTTCCTCACTACTTCAATGATGCACTGGTTCCGTCATGTTTGAGATTTGAATCCATAAATCGACTCACTACATCCCTATCATCTGACATTTATCGAAACCCTCAAAGTTGCCAAACATTTTTCTTTTACTCTCTCTATATTCTTTTCCTTACCATAAAATATAAAAGCAAATCACCTAATAATGAAATCAAATAAAAGCAAAAAACCTAACTCTAAACTAACTGAATAAAAATCAGTATTGTAAAATTTCACAGAATAAGTATGATTCTTCTGTTATAGTTTTTCTGATAATCTCTAAGAAATAAATGGAAAAGATCGATGTGATGTAAAGCAAAAGGTGCGGTCCAAATTTGTCTTTTGTTGTAAACACGTTGCCTTCAATTACATAGGCACATATTTTAAAAAGTGATGTTATTTTATTAAAGTCAGTATGTGGTCCGAAAAGATTTAGCTCCTATGAATTAGACTAACAATGCAGCAAATCGATACAGATAATTAGCGTTGACATGGTACTTCTCAAAAAAATCTTTCAAATGATTGTTACCAGTGATAATTTCGACTGTTAAAAGTATCACGTTGTACGTGGTCGGCGAGAAGCGTAATAAGGTTAGACTATTGACAAATAACAGGATTACTAGAAAAAGCGGTCCGTTCCAGCCTACTTTCGTACTCTAACGTAATGGCGTATAGAACAAATGTATGGAAGATGCACGCACGCAGGTACATACACACACGCACACACACACACACACACACAGACACACACACACACACACACACACACACACACACATATATATATATATATATATATATATATATACGAAGGAAATGTGGTAAGGAACCAGGTGGGCCATAACTTGTTGTCAACTACCCCCCGAAATCCCCCGCACCTGACCGCTCACTTCTCAGTAGAGACCTGTCGAGCGGACGTCGAGTGATGTGTGCGACGCACCAAGCTACAGACACACATCTACAACACACCACCGGCTCCGGACGCCCCAAAGCGATTTCTCGCCCTGGGCCGACGACCATCTTTTTGGACGCCGGCACCCGGGAAATTTAGCACCCTGGACGTGTTGGTTGATGCCTGCCGTAGCGCAGTAAATCGCTTCGACTTCCGCCACCGCTCAAAACGGAATAACATCTCACGGGTCGAACTCCTCGCTCTCCACTCCCACCATAGCCGCGACAACATCGTCAAACCGGCGACAATGGAGGCGCTGTGGTGGTGTGGTGCGCCGACCTCTACACGGCAGAGACCCTCAGGCAGCTCCACCAACCCCTCTTCTAGAGTGCCATACCTTCGGACCCCAACCCGCTCTACCAACAACAAGTTTCCTCCTCGTCACCTCCTCTCTCCTACCGTCTCCCACCTCATCGTCCGCACCCCCACCATCTACTTCCTCCCCAAATCCACAAACCCGACAACCCCGGCCACCCAACGTTTCCGCTTGCAACTGCCCCACCAAAGTCATCTCCGCCTTTCTCGACTCCTTTCTCCGCGTCTTCTGCTCCATTTGCCCTACCCTCCAGTTCACCACCTCTATCTCCACAACCCACGCCCATTTCTTGGACATCTCCGTCGCCATCGACAACTTCACCTCCGCCTTCTTCAAACCCACCGAATCCCACTTCCACCTCGACTTCACCTCCTCCCACCCAACACACGCCAAACACTCCATTCCCTACTCCCAACTCCGCCGGATCAACCGCCTCTGCAGCCGAGAAGCTAACTTCGAGACTGAGGCCCTGTCTCTGATCAGCCATTTCATCCGGAGAGGTTATTGTCCATGCTACGCTCACCCGTGCTCACACAGTTCGCCGCTCCACCGCCCTCACCCCATGCCCCCGCGCACCAACCCACTGTCCCGACTTCCTCCTCACTTATCCCCCTCCACTCACCCCTCCACCGAACCATCCTCCGCCCCTTCCGACGCCTGCAGTCCGACCTATGTTCCCATTCCCCCCCCCCTTCGCAACCTCCTCGTCCGCAGCTCCCTACTCCCTAACAGCCTCCCCGGTTCCCTTTCCTGCTCCAAACACCGCTGCCACACCTGCCCCCTAATTACCAGCACCACCACCTTTCAGGGTCCCAACAGCAACTCTCTCACTGTCCAGCATGCCTTCCTCCAACCTCCTCCAACCTCGTCTATGGATTTCGCTGCACCGAGTGCAGCGCAAACTATGTCGGACAGACCGGTCGTTTCCTCACGGAGCAGCTCGGAGATATTCGTCTCGGCGGGAGTTTGCCCATCTCCCGCCACTTTGGTTCCCCTGGACACTCCGCCAACAACATCACCGCCTGTGGCTTGATTGAATGCCAAGAGACCACCGCAAGGAGTTAAGACCAAACAACACACCATGTTCACCTTACAGACATACACACCACTTGCCTGAACCCCCAATCATCTTCTTCCTTTAACCTTCGACCGTTCCCCTCCACCTGCCCTACACACACCGTCTCCTCTATTCCTGTCAACCCACTCCTTGGTTCACCACTAACAACCCCACCCTTACCGCTATCACACACCCATCCACACCCACAACACGCACACACACACCAGTACATATATACACTTACTCACAATATTCACACACACTAATACCACCCCTAACACGCACCCACATATCCACATCCGACCACCCCACCACTAATAATACTAAACATCCCCCCAACCAATCTGCCCCCTCACCACGCACACACGAACACACACCAGCATACATACACTCACCCACACCCACGTACACACCTATACACAAATCACTCTACTATTAACCCCTCCCCACACACCCGTATTAGACCCCCCAACCACTAATAATACTAACACCCACCTTACCACAAACACCCGCACTCACACCCAAACACGTACACACACACACACCAGTATATTACACTCAGTCATAATGTACCCAACACCTTCTCTCTCCACCCCGACTACGCCACCCTGTCCCTCAATTGTTCACACTAATCCACCTTCTCTCCTGCCCACCGCACCTGCGCAGACACATATACACTTGCCACACAGACATACAGGCCAAACCTGCCAACTACCACTCGCCTGTCTCTCACCCTATTAACTGCTATCTCCTCTCTCCCGCGTCCTTCGCCCTGCTTTCTCCACCCCCTGCCCCGTACTTCTTGACCACTTCCTGTTGCGCGCGCGCCCCACAACTTTCTACTTCCTTTCACCAATTCCACGGATCCTACACCACTGGTCACATGCTCTGGACATCCACCCTATTATACCCGGATTTGTTCACCATCTGTCCACACACTCACCGGGAAAACGTTCAGGAACACACGCACACACAAAGGCTTACAATGTTTTGGCACACACGCAACCATACATTCCTACGTACCCACACCACACACAAACACGTGCGTATCCTCACATACACCTACACGGCATCCGGGCACCGCATGCCCCCTCTCAAACATCCTTTCCGAAACCCCTCCTTACACACGCACACACACACTGACTTACACCCCGCCGCATGTCCACACTGGTTTTCCTATTACCCGAATATTGAACCACGTTCCTCCCCAAACTCTCGCATTCACATCCACACATACACACACACACGTACACCTAAACACACACATACACACACACCACTTCCCGCCCTCCCCGCTCGGAAACCCTGTTTCCTTCTCCCTTCTCCCCTTCCATCCAACCATCACCAGCTCTACACGCCTCACACCCTTTCACCAATATTTTTTATTTTAATTTTGTTTCCTTCTTTTTAATTCCCCCCCTTTTTAATGTCTTTCCACCACTCTCCCTCACATCCTCGGAACTGTTTTCCTTCCCACTTTTCTCCTGATGAAGGGCTTATCCCGAAATGACGCCCCCCCCCCCCTCACACACACACTCTCAAACATGAAGCTAATACCACACTGTTCGTACTGACATCTTTGTTATTGTGTTTGCTTCTTTATTTTTTAATTTTATATATTTATATATATAAAAAAAGTAAAAAACAACGTTTTTCGAAATATTTACTTCTGCGTTCACAGATTGATTTTTTAGTTTCTGAAGATCCCGTTATGGGTGAAAGCAGCAATTATTTGCTTAAACTTTAATCTGTTATTTGAATATATATATATATATATATATATATATATATATATATATATATATATATATATATATATATATATATGAGCAGTTAATTTTATTGATTTTTTCAGTTACTTATATTGACTGTTGAATTGCTCTGTTATATTTAACCATTCTGTCGAGAGCTTTATTCGATTTGTGATATTTTGCATTCTCGCAATAATACACAACTGAATCATTCGCTTAATAGAGGTGTTACCTCCCTTGCTGAATCCCACGAGGGGTCAGTAATAGCCACACTATCTATAGCATCGTGGAGCAAAACCCGTTGATAACACGACTGCCTTGTTCATCATCTCACCAGAAGCCCAACATTCTTTATGTAGGCGGACAGTACCTGATTTGGAGTCGCAGAAACCAATACTGGATTTTACCATCAGTCCAGGGTCCGGGAAAGTATCAACACATATATTTTTATTGTTTGACCCGAATTACTTGGTCGTTTTGTTTTGGCTGTGAGGATGATATGTTTAACCATCATCTCAGTGTGTTTGGCCCTTAACGTATGTTGTAGCTCTGATTCATATGATTCATCGGGCGCTTGCCACACATATCGGACGTTGATTTTCGTTAATTCCTGAGCTGAAAACGATTCTCGCTAATTTATATTTATATATATATATATATATATATGTATATATATATATAAACGGAAAAAATGAAACAAAATTTCATTTCCCACTCGATATGCAAATTGGGCTACTCAGCCGTTAATATGGATAAGGTAAGTATATACGTTCAACAATCTGGCAGGAAGGTATACGTTGCTGACGATAGCTAATAAGCTTGAAACTAGTACAGGGTTCCTTTGTCAGTGTTGAACAAACGAGCAAAGATTGTTGCTGGACACTACGGCTTAATACGGGATGTTTGTTTACAAACGCACCGAGCATTATAATGAATGTTCGGTGAATCCATACGTACATATATATATATATATGTGTGCATGTATGTATATATATGTACATACTACTGTACGTCTGTATACATATATGTATGTGCGTGTACATACTTATATTTAAGTAACAGCCGTACTAAGAATGGGAAATAACATTTTGTTTCATTTTTTCCGTTTATCGTTTTTGGTGCACCCGGCCGATTAACCCACTCGATATGCAAATTGGGCTACTCAGCCGTTAATATGCATGAGGTAAGTATATACGTTCAACAATCTGGCAGGAAGGTATACGTTGCTGACGATAGCTAATAAGCTTGAAACTAGTACAACGTTCATTTGTCAGTGTTGAACAAACGAGCAACGATGGTTGCTGGACACTACGGCTTCATACGGGATGTTTGTTTACAAACACACCGAGGATTATAATAAATGTTTGGTGAATCCATACGCACATATATATAATATGTGCATGTATGTATATATATGTACATACTACTGTACCTCTGTATACATATATGTATGTGCGTGTACATACTTATATATATATATATATATGTATGCATGTAGGTAAACAAAATAACAGCACAATTGGTACAGAATATAGAAGGGATATATTAAGTTAACGCTTGATATAGCAGGAAGAGGGACTTAACGTTTCTGACGCTAGACCTTCATCAGAAGAATGAAGGAGAAATAAGATAGATTGAGGGTACGGATGGGATGGAATTAGAAAAAATGTATTTAGATAAAAATAACAGGTCCATTCATGTTGACATCTCTAGCAAAACTGTTGGTGCTGGCGTTTTGTGTATGATTTATTTTATACATATATATATAATTTAAAAAAAGGAAAAGAATAAATTCAATTGTATCTCTAAACAATTTAATTTAATCTTACAATATTATAAATTTACAGTTTGATTTTGTAGATATGTGCTTAATTCGGTGGGGAGATTTTTTAAAGATTCCTGGTTATCTTTCCTGGAGTCCTTTCTTGGTGACGTGTGTCAACTGATCTAATGTTCTGTTGCGTTGTGTACCTCTATATGAAATAGTTCGATGTGTCTGGGTGTGTGTAGGAGGTGTTAATGAGTGTGGGAGAGAGTACACACCGCTACTGAGCACAAAAAGAAAATTGTATTCCTTCTTCCGATAATGGGATTCTCTCCTTAAAAATAAAATCGCATATTGGCTGAGAAACATATCCAAATAGAAGTGGATGACAACCGCACTTTAAAACTTTCGATCATTAAGAACAGCCCTCGGAAGTACTTTACCATTTTACTAATTACCCTTCCATTCCAATGTGAACCTAAATACTTGAGTTGATGTGGTGTGTAGGTGTGCATGTATATATGCATGTATGTGTATATATATATATATATATATATATATATATATATATATATATATATATAGTTAAAAGAATAGAGGTGTAACACACAAGTTATTATATAACTTGAGATAGAGTGTCCGTGTTGTTTGCTCTGATTAGAGCAAACAACACGGACACTCTATCTCAAAATTATTTTTGAAAAGCATTTAGAAATGCGCAACCGGTAAAAACTTAAAAACTTAAAACCACCACTGAATACTAACCCATACAATCACTAATACTCTTTTATTCCTAGTTAAACCATTTTTCAACTGTGAACAATTTGTCAGAATTTTATATTCCGTTTACCAATATACACATATATATATATATATATATATATATATATATATATATATATATATATATATATATATGCTTATATATATATATATATATATATATATATATATATATATATATATATATATATATATGCTTATATATATATATATATATATATATATATATATATATTTATATATATATATATATATATATATATATATATATATATAGACATATATATATATATACATATATATATATATATATATATATATATATATATATATATATATATATATATATATATATATATATATATATATATGCATATAGGTGTGGATATGTGTATGTTTATGTGTATGTGTATATATATATATATATTTATATATATATATGTGTGTGTATATATATATATACATACGTATGAGTATATATATATATATGTGTGTGTGTGTGTGTGTGTATGTATATGAGCTGTTTGTATGTTTCCAGATAGGGAAGTAAATCTATAAGCTGGCATGATTACCCCACCTCACCTCCAAACCAATATCAACAAAATACATTTCTGTCAACAAAAATTCAAAAACTAACATTATTTTCCTCTTTGCTGTCAATCTATTGTTAAGAAAATACATGTATCTTACACCTCATTAACCAGATGCAAACCCAAATTCATCGTTAATATAGAACAGTTATTTAATATAGATTTAAGATAGTTGATTCAGCCATAAGAAAAGAATTTGAAAAACATCTTGCCATTATATTGGATTTACTAAAGGTCGTCTATTGCAATATAACCAGCTGGAGGGTACTTTTACAACTCCTTTCTAAAACACACCTTAAACACCTCAACACATCCACTCCACTCCCAATCAATTATCTTGCTATTCCCATGCACTATTTTCTGTATATACATATGTGTTTTAATTTCTTTAAATTTTCATCAATACTCCTTTACTTCTACACTCACTGTCCTATATATAAATTACACATCACAGCACAACCTGGTCTCAGTTTGACAATCACCGCCGACGAATGCGAGAAAAGTCTCCTGGAAAGTTAACCAGGAATCTTTGAAAAAAATCTTCCCACCGAAGTTAACAAATAACTTACTAGCTCTTGAAACCCAAATTGTAAAATTATATTATAAAATTAAACTAAATTGTTTAGATCTACAAGTGAAGTCATTATTTTCCTTTTTTTAAATATAAGTAACTTTACGAAGGATTTCACACATTTTCCGATATATATATATACATATATATACATATGCCTTATTGACTGTATTGACTTCTGCATTATACACCCATTTTCCTTGCTTATAATTGTTCTGCCTACTTTTTTAGCATGTGCTTTTTTGGGGTCTTGTGCCTTTTTTTGCTTGTGCTTTTTACTTATACCTATTACACTTCCAACCAGTGCTGCCTGTAATTGTGTTCTTTCAAGCAGAACATCTTTTTAACTTATGACTCTCCACATGATGCCTTTGACACTAATAACAATTATGTACCCTAAATGTTCTAAATGACTGGGATTTTAGTTACATGTTTCGACATTCCTTATGCTCCGATAATTCCAGACTTTCTTCTGGAAGAAACAATTGTCAGCTAACTTGATCGTTTTAACACTGTATATATATATATCAAGAGAAGTGTACATCATTTATCAGTTTTACTCATTGAATGATTATATTAAGTAATCAATTATTCAGAGCTTTATAGAATTATAGATGTGAAAATCAAACAAAAAATACATTTTTTTTTTGTACTCCGATGTCATGGTTGTAAGAAGCAGCTTGGATGTACCAATATTTTAGGATATCTGTCACTTTCAGATATCACAACGCATTAGTGATCTTCTCAATCCAAGGAAAATTCCTTCAAGTGAGTCTAACCATTAATACTTTTTAATGGGAAAAATATAACGGTGTTCTTTTTTGTGTATTTGTGTGTATGGGGATTTGTGTTTGTGTGTGTGCATTTGCTTCTTTATTTGTGTCTTTAACTATGTGTCCAGTAAATAGGATAAATAAAGAGACTAAAACACAGATAGTATTTTATATATGCCTATTTGATTTACTGATTATGAATTTATTTGTTTGGTGTATGTTTACTGAGAAAAATATATTACCGAGGGAAATTACTAAAAACTGCAAACCGCCTGATAGTTTTTATTCATTTCTGATAAAGTAATTCTGTACATTTAATTAGTGATACGTTGTTTGGTTGAGTGTGAATCTTGACAATGACATTCCACGTTTCAATAAATAATAATTTCAAGTAGATGAAATACGTGACATATATCATAAATTCATAGAGTTTGCATTTCACTAGTTTTCATTGATATACCCTCACTTATGAAGCGTGCTCATCACCATATATATATATATAGTCTTCATAACAATTGTCAACTTCATTATATTTATATTGGTTTACTATAATAATTACAAATGTTTTCATTGTCGTAGCCATTAAATTTGTTCTCGAAATCAATATTATCATAAATATGACGGGGGAGAAAACAGGTTGGTCATTGCAGCTAAACATCTACATCATCCTAGATAATATCACCATCATCACCATCATCATCATCATCATGATTACTATCATCATCATCATCCTAATCATCATCATCACTATTATCATCATCAACTTCTTCTTCGGTATCATCGTTAGTTTTGTCATTCTTATCAACATCATCATAAATCACTATCATTATCAACACTATCATCATCAACAGCAACCTCACAGTGCAGTGGTGTCATTCTTCTTACCGCAACCTCTACTCTAACCAAATTAATTGTAGTCAACATTGTCATAAACCTCTCTATCATCATCATAGCCTAATCCACGTCACTATAAACGCATTTCCCCAGAATAATTATATTAGTTCTAAACAATTCTATTTAATAATATAATATTACTAACAGAATGGCCCAGCGTTGCTCGGGATTTGCTCTAGAGTTCTTATATATTTGATATATATTTATCCTTATCGAGCCTCGTGAAATAAATACGTTCCTTTATATTTTGTTATTGTGTATGCAAAAATATTGTACACGAACATATAATTATATATATAATGGAAAAATTTGAACAGGAACAAAACAGAGAGTCAGTACAACGAATGTTTATTAATTTCACGCTCTGGAGAGTGGGGTGGTGGTGGGGAACGACGTTTCGGGCATAAGCCCTTCCTCAGGTGAGAAGTGTGTGGGAACAGAGTTCAAAGGGTGTGTAGGAGAGTGGTGGAGAGACATATAGCGAAAGGAAACGGTGCGAATGAAATGAAAAATAAAAATAAAAATAAAAATAAAGCATGATCAAAATACAAGGAATGAAATAAAATTAAATATAAAAGCATGATCAAAATAATCTGAAATTAAAAAGGGGGTAAAACAGGTGGTGGAAGGGTGTGGGGTGTGTAGGAGTGGTGGCGGGTGGAGTGGGAGAGGGAGACAGGGTGTCCGAGCGGGGAGGGTTGAAGGTGGTGTGTGTGTGTGTATGTGAAAGTAAGGGTTGGGGGAAGAACGGGGTTGCATGTTCAGGAAGAGGTGTGTGCGGGGGGGGGGGTTGTAGGTCGGAGTGTCTGTGCGTGTGTGCATAGAGGGGTCGGGGGAGAGAGTAATCAGGAGGCTGAGGGTGTAAATATGTGGTGGAAAGCACGTGTGTGTGGGTTTTAAGCGTGTTGTGGGTGTAGGTGGCGTGTGGAGAAAAAAACATTTGTTGGATGTGTGTGTGGGTGAGTTATATAGGTGATCCCGTAAGAGGATGGTTGAAAAGTGGGTAAAATCCTATGATGTTTAGTGGATTCCGTGGTGGTCAAGTTCCGCATACGAGTATTTCATGAAGAGATGGTCGGAAGAGGAGAGATGTGGGGTGCGCGCGCAACAGGAAGTGGTCAAGCAGTGGGAGTGCTGTGTGTCTGTTTGTGCTGGGAGGTGGTCAGAGGGCATAGCAGCAGACGGTGGAATGGTAAAGGGGCGAGGATGGGTAGGTGTGAAAGTTGGAGTGAGGAGGGTGTGTGTGTGTATTAGTAGAGGTGTTAGTGGGATGAGTGAGTGTGGAGCGAGGGTGTGGGTGGAGCGGGGAGAGAAGGGTGTGTGTAGTACTATGGAGTGAGTGTGGTGTACTGGTGTGTGTGTAGTTTGATGAAGGGGGTGTTAGTGGGTTTTAGTATACGGGAGGTGGGGAAGTGTTGAATGCAGGTGTGAGTAGGGTGTGTGGGTACGTGTGCGTGTGATAAGGAGGGGGAGGAGGAAAAGAAGGGAGGGATGTTAGTATGTTAGTTGGGGAAGGGTGGTCGGATGAGGGGTGGAGTGGATGTGTTAGTATTGTTAGTTTTGGGGTGGGCGGTGAAAAGGAGGGGTGTGTTAGTGGTGTTAGTGGGAGATAAGTGTGGGGGAGGGGGTGGTCGAAGGCTAAAGGAATAAGGGTGGGGAGTTCAGGCCAGGGGGAGTGTGGGTCTGTAAGATGAAGATAGTTCTTTGTTTGACTCTAAGGCGATTGGCGGGTGTTCCCTGGCATTGGAGTAGGCCACAGACTGTGAGATGGCGTGCGGAATGTCCAGGGCCACCAAAGTGGCGGGCGATGGGGGAACTACCACCGAGACGAATATCCCGGAGGTGCTCAGTGAATTGGTCCGCCAGGCGACGTCCCGTCTGTCCGACATAAGTCCGTAGACTAGGTTGGAGGAGGTGCAGCGGAAGGCATGCCGTACAGAGAGAGAGTGGCCGTTGGGACCCTGGAAGGTGGTGGTGTTGGTGATGTGGGGACAGGTGTTGCAGCGGGGCCTAGAACAGGAAAGGAACCGGGGGGGGGGAACATAGCGTGGGTTGGGGGTAGGGAGCTGTGGACGAGGAGGGTGCGGAGATTGCGTGTGCATTTGAAGGAGGGGAGTGGTGGGGTTGGGAATATGTGGGAGGTGGAGGGGTCGGACTGGAGGCGTCGGATGGTGCGGTGGCGGGGTAAGGTGGAGGGGTAGTAGGTAATGGGTATATACATATATGTATATATATATATATATACATATATATATATATATATATATATACATATATATATATATATATATATATATATATATATATATATATATATATATATATATATATATATATATATATATGAAGTAATTCCATCGGAAAAGTCCAGGAAAAAAGAGTGCTCTATGTAAGCAACAGAGCTTAATTATTATTATTATGTAATAAACAACATAAGGCAATTATTCCATTTACCAGTGGTTTCTTAAAAGCAAAAGGTTTTGCTTTCAATCCTCAGAATGAAAAATCCTGGTTTGTTTATTGAATATGGATTCTAAAAACAAAAATGCAATCTATATGAAAGTGAGGTTCCAGCCTCACTTTCATATAGATTGCATTTTTGTTTTTGGAATCCATATTCAATAAACAAACCAGGATTTTTCATTCTGAGGATTGAAAGCAAAATCTTTTGCTTTTAAGAAACCACTGGTAAATGGAATAATTGCCTTATGTTGTTTATTACATAATAATAATATATATATATATATACAGTTGAAGAGTAACCAATCGTAAAGAGAGAGATGGAGATAGTGGAGGTGATAGGAGAGAAGAAGAGAGCTTGGTGAATTAGTTAGAAGCCAAAGCGTAAAGGCATGTGCTCAATGTGCAATATTCAGTGGAAGGCAGCTAGGTGGCTGGGTTCATGCAGAGGTTTGGTGGACAGAGCTGGAAATATTCATTAGTTAAGCGAAACAAGACCAGACATTTCACAAGGAAGACATTATTAAAAGATTGTCAACGTATTTTATTTTGATGTAACGAATGTGTGAGAATAATAATAAAAATTGTTTCTACTTTTGGCACAAGGCCATCAAATACCCAGTACATTACTGGTACTTTATTTTATCGACCCCGTAAGGATGAAAGGCAAAGTTAACCTCGGCGGGATTTGAACTCAGACCGTAAAGGGACGTGACTATGCTGGAAAGCATAGCGTCCGACTCTCTACCGATATTGCCAATCCACACCCGGAGAATAATAATAATAATAATGTCCGTTTACAATTGTTTCGCTACTCCATATAGATATTTTTGGATCAAATGATTATAGATCATTATTGATCTGGTTCAGTTGAAAATAATTAATAAATGTAAAATTAGAGTAGCTCATCGGAACTTCAAAAGGAATATAAATTAAAATAAGGAAAGAATGCTACATGAATGTAATGTTCCATATATTGGTATTTCACTATTTTACCTAAATTAATTATTTTCAACTGAACCAGATCAATAACGATCTCTAATCATTTGATTCAGAAATATTATATGGAGTAGCGAAACAATTGTAAACGGACATTATTATTATTATATTATTATTATTATTCTCTACATTCCTTACATCAAACTAAAATATGTTGACAATCTTTAAATAATGTCTTTCTTGTGAAATTTGTGGTCTTGTTTTGCTTAAATAATGAATATATTTATATATATATATATATATATCTATCTAAGGCGGGTAAAATTCCCGAGATCCATGGACGAGCTCTCTCCAGCGGTCTCTGTCCC
This sequence comes from Eledone cirrhosa, assembly GCA_964016885.1. Classification (NCBI taxonomy): domain Eukaryota; kingdom Metazoa; phylum Mollusca; class Cephalopoda; order Octopoda; family Eledonidae; genus Eledone; species Eledone cirrhosa. Next base: position 180,406,053 of record OZ024740.1, read on the forward strand.
TCATTATCGCTGCCATATCCTGCATCTACAATAGACCAGTGTCTGTCCTTAGGGCATCAACATATGTTAACCTTGGTCTTCCTCTTCTAGGGTGTCCATGTAGGGGATCCCAAAGGAGCACTGAGTGCAATGTCAACTCTGGATGTCGGTGAGCATGTCCAGCCAACCTCAGTCTCCTCTGTGTCACTTTTGAGCTGACTTTTGGGATGTTCCCATACAGCTCTGAGTTTTTCATCCTCAGTGTATACTGATTAATGTTCAGAGCCCTCCTCAGCATTCTCGTGTAGCACCCATCCACCATCTGAGTGAGTTTCTTGGTCAGTGTCCAAGTCTCAGACCCATACAGCAGCACATACTCTACTACAGCCATGAAGAGGCGGACTTTCAGGTCTCTACGAAGGTCAGACTTCCACACCGATCTCAAGCTGTGGCACGCCGCCCAGGCCTTGCTCTTCCTCTCAACCACATCATCTTCCGTATTCCCAATCTTTGCTCCCAAATACAGGAAGTCCCCAACCAATTCCAGCGGCTTCCCGCCTACATTAGTGATCCCCTCTGGCTTCTCAACATTCTCTACCAGATATTTTGTCTTATATATATATATACACATATATATATATATATATATATATATATATATATATATATATATATATATATATATATATATATATATATATATATATATATTAAAATAACAGTTTAAAGTTTAAGCAAAGAATCGTTGCTTTCACCTTTAGCTGTATCTTTTGAAACTGAAATATAAATCTGTGAACGCAGAAGCAAATATTTCGAAGAACGTTACACACACACTATATATATATATATATATATATATATATATATATATATATATATATATATATATATATATATATATATATATATATATATGTATACATACACGCAATATATATACATATATACACACACACACACACGCACACACACACAGCTACGTCGTAGTTTTGTAATGCAGACACACAGGCGTACAGACATATATTATAAGGGCGCAACGTTATATCTATATATCTATCTAAAAAGAGAAAGGCTAAGAGTTATAGAGCGAGATCGCAAAATCGCCTAATGCGGTCCGTAGGGCATTGAACATTTGAACACTCACAGGACCATAAGTATTACATGAGTAAAGTTTGAAAACAATTGGTTGGGTGGTTGTCGAGTTTTAGTGATCGGACAGCCAGACAGACAGACAGACATTCTGAGTTGGTATATCTAATAAGTACTTTGATAACTCCGCTGGGAAGATTTTTAAACATTCCTGGTTAACTTTCCTGGAGAACTTTCTCGCATTCATCGGTGGCGATTGTCAAACTGAAATCAGGTTGTGTCGCCTTTATATAAAAGAGAGATTTGGATGTGACTGTAAGGATCTTAATGGGTGTAGGAGCGAAGGATTGTTGACGGAGAATTAAAGGTATTAAAACAGACATATAGACACACACAGATATATATACAAATATATACACATATATAAATAGAAAATAGTGAATTGTAACAAGCTAATTGATTGGGGGTGCTGTTGGGGTTATTTACAAAATGTGTTAGAAAGAGGCTGTAAAAAGTGCTCTCCTGCTGGTTCCATTTCAATAAATGATATTTGGTGGTGGTGGTGGTGGTGGTGGTGGTGGTGGTGTGGTTAATGAAGTGTAAGTTCCATGTCTTTTGATGAGAATGGGATGACAGCAAGGAGAAGAATAAGGAAAGTTTTGGAATATTTGTCAGAAATGTATATTGTTGATTTTGATTTGCGAGATGAAGTGTGTGTGGTGCAGATGGGGAATGCTAGCACACATATTCACTTCCCTAGATGTAAACATACTTGCAGCCCAAATACATTACATTCACACACATGCACGCACGCACGCACACACACACACACACACACACACGCACACACACACACACATACACACACACACACACACACACATATATATATATATATATATATATTGTTATACTTTGGGAGGGTCATGTTGCCAATAAGGAACACACGCACCATCGCCTTCACTCCAATGTATTATAAATTAAATTTATAAATTTAAGAAATTTGTAAATTTCCGGTTGGTTGGTTGGTTCCACAATCAGACGGTTGTTCATATATTGTCAAAGTTCTTTCGTCACACATGCTGTGACCTCTTCAGCGACGGGGGATTATTTTCTTTGTTTTGTACCTCTCCTTTGTTCTGTCCTACGCCATCTTGTTTTTGTGTGTGTTGTGTGCTTAGTTTGCGCATGTGTTACATCCGGGTGTCTGTGTGTGTTTTTATTTGTTTATTTATTTTATTGTTTATTTACATGTTACTAGTTGGTTGTTTGTTCTATGTGTGTGTGTTTTCATTTTCTCCTTAATTGTTAGTTCTGATGTTGCTATTACATTCATGTTTTCTATTTAATTTTCGTTGGAGTTCATTTACGTTTATTGCCTCTGTGATTTCTCTAAACATTGCGTCTTTTCTGTGTGTAGATTTTATTTTTATTTCTATGTTCTCTAATTTGTCCTTGTATTCTTTTTGTGGAGGTACCTGATCTTTCCACTATCTTAATATTTAGTTTATGTTTATCTAGGGCCCTTCTAAATGTGTAAGCTAGTTCACCTCTAGGTGTTGTATTGATGAACATTACACACTGGTATTTATTGCTATCATACCATGAGTTTATTCTATTAACCTTATTACTATTTCTTTCTATTCTATTCCAAAATGTTCTCCTATACATGGGGCAGGTCCCATTTGTATCATTATTTACCATTTTTTCCCATTTGGTTCTGGCTCTTCTATATACTTTGATTTTATCTCTCTGATTGTAACCAGAGAATTGCAAAGCATTCTCACTAAATTAATACAACAAAAATGCTTATCAGTCAAGCACTAAATGAATCTCCGGTTTATTGCCAATGTGTCAGACTTACACCACACGCATATACCTCATAAATACTGACTCCAAGTACATTTTATTAGTTATCTCTTCACTACCTTAGCACTACATCTAATGTACCCTATAGCAGTTTTCAAATGTCAATTTCATACATCTGTATCATATCAGTTCGTTTTAATATGCTAGATTCTTCATTATACTCTATTTCTTATTTATATTGATGTTATTTTAACTATTCAGTATCTAGTTATTTTATTATTGATATTATTGTTCTGGTTTAATAAAAGCCATGCCTTGTATATCTTCATCACTTTCGCACGCTCTGATGAAAATGACTGGTTATAAACAAAGATTTCGAGTTCATTTGACGCAACACCAAGCGAGTAGCGAACTCTAGACCTACCAGATCAAAGAACGATTTATCAGCAATGTGAATAAACCGCTTATTGTTTAGCAAACCATGTCACTCTTATTTCTTGAACTATTATTACTCCAAGTATAAACTAGATAGAAATGACCGTGAACTCGCAGCATCACTATGGAAAGTTCTTGTTGAGTCAAACTAAGCCATACGTTAATACCATCCACTACACAGAGTACTCTAACTGGAATACATCTAAGTGGACTGCCTACAACGATAACCTGTTATCCCGTATATATATATATATGTATATATATATATATATATATATATATATATATATATATATATATATATGTATGTATGTATGTTTGTATGTATATATATATATATATATATATATATATATATATATATATATATATATATATATATATATATATGTATGGATATTCAGAGAGAGACAGGGACAGAGAGAGAGAGAGAGAGAGAGAGAGAGAGAGAGAGAGAGAGAGAGAGAGAGATAGAGAGAGAGAGATAGATAGAGAGAGAGAGAGAGTGAGAGAGAGAAAAGGAGAGAGAAAAGTGAGAAATAGCGAGAGATAGGTCGATCGATAGATATATAGATATATATTTTGATTTCACAAAAGAGACAACAATTAACATTTTCCATCAAAAAAAGCTGTAGAGAAGTATGAATACATATTACGTACATGAGCGATAATAGATCGGATTCAAGTGAAGGTAGGTAAATATCCTTTTTATAGTTTATATATATATATATATATATATATATATATATATATATATATATATATATATACAGACACATATATATATATATATATATACATATATATCTGTGTGTGTCTGTGTGTGTGTGTGTGTGTATGTGTTTGTTTTTGCACGTGGGTGTGGGTGTCTGTACGTGTGTGTATAAGTGTGTGTGTATTATTAAGTATATCCATTAAGTATATCCGCAAATCGAAGACCAATTATTATCGGAAATGTCATGATTTCGCAAAATGCCGGAAAAGAAATTCATTTCTTTGTATTCTTTTTTTTTCTTCATGATTGATTATACATACGTAGATTGACACAGACATATATAAATATATATATAATATTTATATACATATATATATATATATATATATATATATATATATATATATATATATATATATATATACTTAGGGTAAATATTGATGCAATTCAATTCAAGCACTCAAGGTACTTTTTCCACATAGGAGTGACGGAGTAAATATCGAATAAGGAAAAGCGAAGTAGTTTTAGATGTTCAAGTCTTTTAATAATTGTTTCTCCTTTAGGCACAAGGCCAGCAATTATCCAGTTCATTACTGGTTCAAGTCTTTTAATAATAATACTGTGATATATATTTCAATGGTGACACTGGCCACACTATTCTGTGTGCCAGGGTCGCGATATTGTCAGACAGTTTGTTACATAATAAGGTTATGTTTCCGAGGCAATCCAAATTGAATGGACATGGGAACGGATGAAGTGTGTGCTTTTGGGTTCTTCATCCGGTCCCCTGTGAGTAACAATTCACGCCCCACCGGTCTGCGCAGGCGCATGTCCGAAGGAAGTTGACCATTAGCTACCGTAGATTTCAACAAAATTCGCTTAGTCAGTGCCCCCTCTCAGCCAAACAATCACCCATTCAGGCCTGTACCATAGTTTACTGCTACCCATCCCGTCTGTGACAGTCAGCCGAAAGCCAGAGGGAATGGGAGAGTGTTAGTATTTACAGGTACCAATACTACCTCTCACCAAGCATGGACAGTACAACTGACCATCAACCCCTAAGAGAAAATATACTTAATTCTATGTTAAACACTGTGGCCACCTGTGGCTTGTATGTTAACTTGACCACTCACCTCAGTCTGTGCCATGATTCGGTCTTGTTTAATGTTTAATTTCTATTACCAACCCACCTAAAAATTTCCCTACTATATATCTGTTGAATTACTATTCTTGGTGTTTTTATTTATTTATTTTTTTATTTATTTTATTTATTTATTTATTTATTCATTTATCTATTTATTCATTTATTTATTTATTTACTTATTTATTTATTTCAAAAAAGCACTCTGGCTAATTGACCACTCCCCCAAGAAAAAACGGCCTGTGCCATGTTGTGGTCCTGTGTATCTAAAAACCATCCTACACCCACCCCTCCCTTACCACTATATAAATGTATAAATACCAGAACTTAATATGACACCCAGCTTCCTGAAGATTTCATCTGAATCAAACAGTACTAGTCCTGTAGAAGCTCCTTCTATAAAATATATATATATATATTATATATATATACAATTGATATTAAATAAATGGAAACTCTATTTATAAAACCATATATATTCTATTATATATATTTCAAGGTTACCAAAAATGTTGGTACGCTATCATCAGATAAAATACAAAATGTTTTATAAATATTTGACATGACCAAGGATGATATACCTTAACGGTTCAAGTTATCCCTGGAAAGTAAAGGGAAGAGAGGAGAAAAGTAAGATATTTAAAATTATTAATATGATTATGCAAATGATGTGTATATTAAAGGGCCGAAAACACTTTATTTTAGACGCTATGGAAAATTTAAATATTTATGATAAGTAAAGTAGAGAAAGAGAAAATAATAACATTAATTGGGGGGAAATGATTTTTGTTACTTATATTATGACTTATAAAATTATATGAAGAATTATGGTTGTAAGTATTTTATCTTATTACATTAGGATAGTTTATATGTATATAAATAGCTATATGTATATTAATAATTTGCATATGCATTGATTTTTTATATGAACTGATATGAGTTACGAAGTATGTTGAACATTTTATTTTCAAGTTGTGAGATTAGAATAATTTGTGGAATCAAAAATGTTCAACATTGAGAATGTTTTGAGAATATTGTTAATTTAACGATAAATTATCAAACTAAAATTGTTAAAGAAGAAAGAAAAAGGTAAAGGAAGACGACTTGAACGTTAATTTAGGGAAAATATATTCAGACATTTATCTATATTTATATGGAGAATTATTTAGCTTATTATAATAATATATAAATATCTATATATGTATTTTAATAATAGCATATGTGTATTTTTTAAACGATCGTTTTTTAAAGGATATGAGTTACGAGGGATGTTGATTTATAAATAAATAAATAAAATAAATAGGTGCTTGTTCCTAATATAGGTTACTAGGGATGTTGATTTTATGTAAATAAATAGGTTGTTACAATTTATAATGTGAAATTAACGGAGCTATGTATAAAAAGTTTTTATGATTGAAAGAAGGAAACATAACTCCAATTTTTTTTATTAATCGCTAGTGTGGGATTAATTATTTATTCTAAAGAAATATGATAATTAAACACCATCCTGAATAGGATATATTTTACTAAAAACAGTTAATGGTTTTTAATCTACATTTAAAAAATTGCTTTAGAGTGTGTCATTGGAAAAATAAAGCTTTAGAGGGTGTCATTAGAAAAATAAAAAAAAATAATAAAAAAGAATTAGAGAATTTAGAGAATTAAACGAATTAAAATTAAAATTAAAATTAGAATTATATAGAAGTACATTATGTAGAAGTACATAAATATATATAAATAAATATATATACATACAAACATATATATATATTATAAGAAATTTAAAAGATATTATGATTTAGAGATATTAATATATTAAACTATTAAAAATATAAAATGTTAGAGCAGATAGGATCGTTTTGGAGATTAATAGGAATATTATAAGTATATTATAATTTACATATAGTTCTGAATGTAGAATGTTGGCGATGTTTGCAACAACTAAATATTTCTGTGCTAAGAGTAATAGTGTTTCGGTAAGCAGGTGCTTTCGAAATCGTTTTTCAAGATAATGAATAGTCTATATTCCTGCTCTTTAAATTCCCTATAAGATGTAAAAGAGAAGTAGAAGATTTTTTGTCAGATCTTCTAAAAGAACAATTGTAGTTATTCCAGCGCAATTTAAATTCTGTAGAAGTGACACCGACATAGTTGAATATATTATCACTAGTTTCAATTGTACATTTATAAACTATGTTTTTATCTAAACACTTATTTTGAAAAGGGCAGTTTGATTTAATTCTACAGTTAGATTTTACGGAGTTGTTGTTACTCAGAACTGTACTATTGTACTGGATATCGCTAGAAATATTATTATTACTGTTATGGTTATTTTGGTTAGGGTTTAAATTTAACTTTCTATTATTAATTCTATTTATATTTTGTGCTATGTTCATAGTAGTAGAGTACGATAATTTTATAGTATGTCTGTTAAAGATTGAGTGGTATATGTGGGTTTTAGGAAAACAGTTGTCTAGTGCTTTAAAGAATAGCTTTGCCAAATGTGTTTTAACGCTTAATGAGAAATAATATTTCTAGTTCTAGTTCTTTTGTTTGTTTTAGAGTTTAAGTTAAATTGTTTATTCTTATTATAATTAATAGCAGTGTGATTTGCCCTATTATTGTTGTCAATGTATTTAATTTTATTCGTATAGCCTGCTCTATTTAAAGCTTCATTATAATATTCAACCTTTTCCTCAAACATATTTTTATTAGAAGAGATGCGTGAAATTCGTTGCTGGCCACTATTGACGATAGTGTTCTTAATAGTTCTAGGATGATTAGAGTTAAAACTTACGTAATTTAGATTATCATTGATTTTATGGAATGGATAGTAGAGCCCTGTGCTAATGTTTAATGTTACGTCTAAAAAGTTAACGCTTTTATAATTATTCTCTATTTCTAACTTAATGTTATAATTATTGAAGAATTGTCTTATGGATTTTCTTTTCCTATTAATTTCACAATTACTATGGTGTTCAATTATACGATAAAAACCACCGGTCATCCCTGGCATTTTCCGATGCAGTGTATTATTATTAAATAAGCCCACAAGACCCGTTATTTGCGCCGAGGCTAATGATCCCGTGGTGATATCAAAATTATTATTCCTATCGGCTCTTGTCCGAGATGATTTTTGAATTCTATTAAACTTTTCCGTGCAGTTAAAATGATATGCATTTCTTCACTAGATAAATCTGTATGTTTAGATGCATCAAATATTTATGAAACATTTTGTATTTTATCTTATGATAGCGTACCAACATTTTTGGTACCCTTGAAATATATATAATAGAATAAATATGGTTTTATATATATAGTTTCCATTTATTTAATATCAATTGAATACTTACTCCTGAAACTGTCGAGTGCTTTCAATCAGTTATAAACATCTATATTTGTTGCATTTCCAACAAATTAAATATATCTTACACACACACACACACACACACACACACACACACACACACACACACACACATATATATATATATATATATATATATATATGGAGGAGGTTATAGTTCACTTGAAGCATTGTGTAATGAGGTATAAACATTTGAATATGTATAATAAAGCCAAAACAATGCAGGTATGGACATAGAAAAAAGTATGAAATTGCAAAAGATATTGTTGACAATTCGTCTTTTACCTTAGATTTATTTTAAATGTACTTAATTTTCGAGATAATATCTCTTCTTCAGAGGGAAATAAAGGTCTCAAACCAGCGTTCTAAATATCTTGCCAAGCCATGCTGACAGGAAATAGTATAGAGTATCTGTTCTATCTCTAATGTCAAAGAGTTAAAATTAGGTGGATAAAGAGTAGTCTCCCTTTAAAAGGGGTTTGTTTAGGTTTTTTTAATTATTTTTTTATATACATGCCTGTTTAAGTGTGTGGGAGATGCATGAAGGTGTAAGTATGTGAGTGTGTGTGTGTGAGTGTGAGAAGATAAGTCTATTCGTAAATGTGGGGGATAGGTGTTATCTGGTGTTAGAACTGGTTTTGTGTATGTATGTGTGAGAGAGAATAAGTGGAGGTGTAAGCGTGTGTGTGTGTGGAGTGTGTAAATATGGGGCTAGAAGTGCTATCAGGTTATAAATTGGGTGTTGAGTTCTAGACTATTATTGACTGGTGGTTGTGTTTTATCTACAATTAGTGCTTCCTTAATTCTAAGATTGCCGAGGTTTCTTTCCTTAGTTTCTATCCTAACTGTTATGGTTTTTCGGTGTTTCTGCATTTAACTAGGTGTTTCTTAAATGAGGAAGCATTAGTATTGAGGTGTTCTTTTATTCTTATGTAGAGTGGTCTGGTGGTGCTACCTACGTAGAAGTTGTTGCATTTGTCACAATCTAGTCTGTATACGACGTAAGCCTGGTGGCATAGGTCTGTGTCGTTGATGGGGCAGTTGGCTAGTCTGCAGCAGTTGTCATGTCTGGTGGAGTGTCCCGTTTGAGACCTTTATTTCCCTCTGAAGAAGAGATATTATCTCGAAAATTAAGGACATTTAAAATAAATCTAAGGTAAAAGACGAATTGTCAACAATATCTTTTGCAATTGCATTATTTTTTCTATGTCCATACCTGCATTGTTTTTATATATATATATATACATACTAGCTGAGGTACCCAGCTTCACCAGGGTTTACAAATGATAAGAGAAGATCGGCAAAAGATAAAACGTCTGTATTGAATGCATTGTCTTGTTTACAGTGTGTGTGTATTGTGTGTGTGTATGTTTGTGTGTGTTTGTCTATATATATATATATTTGTGTGTGTGTGAGTGTTCCTGTGTGTGTGTGTGTGTGTATATATATATATACACACACACACACACTAGGGATTCTCTCTCGAGTTCGTTGTCAATGATGATCGTGTTTCGCGGCCTATGTCTCCAATTCCAACGGTAGTTTACACCCCCCCACACCTACACGCACACGCACACGCACATACACGAACATTCACACAGGCACACACACGAACACTCACACAGGCTCACACACACATATATATATACACACATATATATATATATGTGTGTGTGTATATATATATATATATATATATATATATATATATGTGTGTGTGTGTATATATATATATGTGTGCCTGTTCCTGTGTGAGTGTTCGTGTGTGTGCCTGTGTGATTGTTCGTGTGTGTGCGTGTACGTGTATGTGTGTGTGTGTAAACCACTGTTGGAAACGAAGACATAGGCCGCGAAACACGATCATCACTGATAACGAACTCGAGAGAGAATCCGTTATGGTTGATTCCCAACCTGCTAGAAATAGCAGTCAGTTTGGTTAGCATACGTGGTATGTCTTTCTTCTTCTTTGGTGTTATAAAATTAGTATCAATAAACTTTCCTGGGTATACTCTTATCCCTATCTTGTACATACTTTCCGATTGTCACTTCGTTTTTTTCCGTGTGATACGCGAAGGAACCAACCAACAAACATCTCTCTTTTATATCTCTTTTATTTGTTCATTCAAAATATTTTTCAGCTAATTCTATCGTACAATATACATCAGAAATCGTTATCTAATGTTCAAAACATATGAATAGCTGCAATAAATGCACCATATCAATCAAAAACAATATGAGAATTGAATACCATACTAAAGCGCCAGTAAGCTTGCTAAGTACCTGCAGATAGAAATGTTAATAAATACAACATTTGGCTTAGGTAAACTTTAAGATGTTTTTTCATTGTAGGTTTCTTTTCTCAGCCAGTACCTTAAAGAAAATTGATAGTTACAACAATTATGGTTGAACAGAGAACACATTTTTTAACAAAGTTTACCATAATTTGTACAACCACAATGGAAATTCCAAGCAATAACATTGTTAGAGCCTCAGAGTATACAATATATTTTTTCGGCTCTCGGGAGCAAAGATGAAGAGATTGTTTAGCGAGCTCACTCTAGAGCATCCTACATACAATTGACCATGGTTTTCCCAGATGAAGGCCATCCACATTTAGGGTTTGACCCTGAGCTTTGTTGATGGTAATCGCGAAGCTTAGTCTCTCTGTTGCTCTAGAAACATTTTTTCTTCTGGAAAATCTGATCTTGCGGCCAGGCTAGGACTTTTTGGGTGGCATATCGGCAGTAACAATGACGATAAGCCGTCTGTACTTTCCTGAAATAAATACGCTTGTTTATATTTTATTTTTGTGTATGTGAAAATATATGTACACGAATATATCATTATATATATATATATATATATATAAAAATAACAGATTAAAGTTTAAGCAAAGAGTCGCTGCTTTCACCCTTAACGTTATCTTCTGAAACTAAAAAAATCAATCTGTGAACGCAGAAGTAAGTATTTCGAAAAACGTTACAGCCGAAAGAAAACAGGAAGAAGACGTTAGGAATGTCGTATAACCGGAAGTGCTGACATTTGAAAATTTTAAAGAAGTGAATATTTAAATAGTGTCTTTAATCTTTTATCAAAATTCAGTAGACAGAAATACCCTCACTTTCTTAATTGGAGAAAGTTACATCTATGGTGCAAATTTGTTGCCGCTTGTTCCAGCCGCTTGGCGGAAAGTTTGTTCCTTACATACGGCTGTCAGCTTTATAGTATAGATATATATATATTAATTGTTTGTTAAAATTATCAAATTAAACTAATTCAACAGTTAAACACACGTAGGAATAATAAGCTTATTACCAGAGAGGAAGGAGATTGACAAGTCGAACCTAAATATGACTAATAACACTAGGAAAGCCATGAACGACACCACTTCTTTTAAACTTTGATTTCCAAAGTAGGTTTATAATTATTTATTTTCATTATACTTTTAAAGCTGTCTCGGCTGCTTAGATGGATGGACCGGCGTAGACGGTGGTGGTCCTGTTCGGGAGTAGGATTCCCGGTAAACTTTTTCAGTTTTGTTTTTCTATGGTTTGTAAAATAATAAACTGAATATGATTACTTGCATCTCTTGACCAGGATTGAAACCAAGACCATGATCTCCACCGTCTTTTGTATCTACCGCTAGACCACTGAGACAGCTACGAAGATTATCTGAAAATTCATACTTATAAACCTACTTTCAAAATTTCCATTACAGAATGATGTTGTGTTGTTCATGTCTTTCTTATTGTTACTGTTCCTACTTAAGGTCGACTTCTAAGCCATTTGGGTGTTCCATAAACTACATCCTCGTTTTGTATCTCATCTAAATATAGTCTAGATTTTAGACTATATTTTAACATGTAAACAATGTTTCATTTCTGCTGTACCTAAATTCTCCCTCTCCCCTCTCTGGCTATGTCACTTTCTCCGTAATATTTGAATCTTCTATGATTTGTAGTTACCTTATTCATATATAAATATTTTTGTGTGTTAGTTAGATTCAAACTTACACTGATTGGCAATACTTTTCTCCTGATGAAGGGCTTATGCGCGAAACATACCCCTCCCCACTCTCAAGCGTGAACCTAATACTAACACTTTGTACTGCGCTTTCGTTATTTTTTTTGTTTTTTGTTTTATCTGATATATATATATATATATATATATACAGTGGCGGATCTGGTCTGAAAATATTGTTTGCCAGGAGATGAAGGGGGCTTACCAACATATAGAATGGTATCATTTAACTTTTGTAATGAATAAATAGCATTTAAAAAAAATACATAAGTGGAAAGAAAACAGTTTAAACAAATATTTGCGGAAAAATATCTCCCCTTCTCCAATAAAATATATTATGTATTTTGCGAAATCCAGAAACTATCAGTCATGACCCGGGTCTTTCCAGTCATTCCGCAGGGTGTCCAAGCTTGGTGTGGTTGCCGATTTAGACACCGACGCACCGACCATGAGACAGATTATATTGGTTTACATATTAGCAGTAGCACTGTAGAACGACCTGACACACACACATACACACATACACACCCATATATATGTATATAAACACGCAACCTTCCCTACTAATGGATTTAACAGATGTTATTAACCCCTTGATACCAAACATTATTTGGTCGGATTGGCAGTATCACTAGAATGTCGGACGCCATGTCCAGCATAGTTACGTCCCTTTACGGTCTGAGTTCAAATCCCGTCATGGTTAACTTTGCCTTTTATCCTTACGGGGTAGATAAAATAAAGAACCAGTAATGTACTGGGTAATTGCTGGCCTTGTGCCAAAAGTAGAAACAATTATTTGGTCTGTAGTTCGTGTGTATGTGTAACTGTATATATATATATACATACACACATATATATATATATATATATATATATATATGGTTGTGTGTGTGTGTGTCGATATATATATATATATATATATATATATATATATATATATATATATATATATATATATATATATATACACACACACACATATATATATACACACACACACACATATATATATATATATATATATATATATATATATATATATATATATATATATATGTTTGCAGACACGAATGAATACACTAAGCTTTAGATTTAGTAGAATGTACAACCACTGACTCCAGATATTTGCACTATCAAATATTTTGGTTTCTAGTAATTCCCCGGGGAATTGGTTGACCAAATGATTTGCTTAATTGTTTTATTTTTTTATTTTTTAAATATTATTCTTTGTTATAGACTTTAGGTATCTTTTAAAAGCAAATTATTGGCCCCTAAAATATTACGCTGGGCCATGCAATTCTACCGTGGGCCCCTGCAATGCAATTGGGAAATCTGGTAACCTGGAAAGTCCACCACTGTATATATATATATATATATAGGCAAAAGGGATATTTACTTTGTTGGTAATTCAACAAATATAAATGTTTATAACTTTATAACTGATTCAAAGCACTCAACAAGTTTTCTGGAGTATAATATTCAATGACATTAAATAAATGGTAACTACATCCAGGAATAACTTGAACCGTTAAGATCCTATTCCTGGATATGTCAATATTTATGAAACAAACTTTGTATTTAATCTGAAGAGAGCGTACCAAATATTTGGTATTGTTTTATAAATATAGTTTCCATTTATTTAGTATCATTGTATATATATATATATATATTTGTATATAGATATTCCCACATGATATCATCTAAATGCAACGCAAATACGCGTGCACCTGCACATGTCTCATGCATAAGCCTCATCTCTCATGCATAAACCTACAAGTATACACGCATGTATACTTGTAGGTTTATGCATGGATATGCATATGGGGTGAGTGTTTATGTACGTATGTCCATAGGTTCTTTAGAGCACGCGTTACAGACTTATAATAGTAGGGGTCCCCGAAATGTGACCGCCACCACCTCATCGGCGTGTACACATTCAGTGACCTATACGTAAGTATGACGCCTGTATGGGTCGATGAGTCCAACAATACATACAGGGGTGTCCAGGATCAATGATAAGGCATACACATCTGAGTCTTCATAACCCCCACGCACGCCTGTGTGGGGTGATGTATATATAGGAGCGCGTGTGTGTAGATGTGTGTATGTATGTATGCGTTTTAACGTTTGTGTATATATGTGCATGTATATATATATATGGGTGTGTGTAGATGTACATAAGGCCGTGCGTGTATGCATGCATATTTGTATGTATGTGTATGCCTGTGTGTGCATGGATATATACGTGTGTATCTGACTGTGTGTGTGTTACACCCATGATCACAACATGTTTCCTCACTCGAGTGTGTGTATATATATATATATGTATAGTTTCATATGTATATGCTTTGTATATACACAATTTATAATATTCTTCTTTGTGTATACAGATTCTTACATATGCACCCCCCCCCACCACATCATTAACTCCTTATAACACAAGTCATCTTAACAACCCCTTACCACACCCAATACCCAACTATATAGTGAATCACCGTAATCTTTCATCCAGTATTATATGCCGCACCTCCACCACATCAACACCCCGCACAGAAAATGAGCCTGAACATACACGCCAACTTTTCTAGTGACAGTCGAAAGGGCATGCACCGCCACTCACATCAACCTCTGCCCCTCACCTCTTACCTACATTACAGTTGAATATATTCCTCGTAACTAACCAACCAATCAAAGCAACTTTTACTGATCAGCATATGAATATTAGACTCTTTCGTACGCCAGGTATATTCATTCAGTCATTACTATCACAGAGGTCCGACGAGACATTGATTACAGAGTACGGCTAGATCGATAGAGATCGAACCTTGAGGTGACCAAGGGCGAAACGGGAGTCACCAACAATAAATGTAATTAAGGACTAAACATTCGTATGTATATATATATATATATATTGGTAAACGGAATAGAAAATGCTGACAAATTGTTCACAGTTGAAAAATGGTTTAATTAGGAATAAAAGAGTATTAGTGATTGTATGGGTTAGTATTCAGTTGTGGTTTTAAGTTTTTAAGTTTTTACCGGTTGCGCATTTCTAAATGCTTTTCAAAAATAATTTTGAGATAGAGTGTCCGTGCTGTTTGCTCTGATCTGATTAGTTTTGGGAATTCTACCTGTTTTTATGTTAAAAAAATGGCTCCAGCGTTATTTTTGTGTTGCAAAAATGCTTGTGGTCAAAACAATTTTGATTGGTCGGTAGAGGTCATGTGAATGTAAAAAGTTGATTTTGCGCCAAGACTGTTTTTATGTTAAAATGTTAGAAAAGTGGCTCCAGCAAAAATTATTGGTCAAAACAAATTTGATTGGTCGGTAGAGGTCATGTGGATAAAAAATTGGTTTTGCGCCAAGATTGAGAAATGACTCTTTCAGAACAAATATGTGTGTGTGTGTGTGTGTGTGTGTGTGCGTGCGTGTGTGTGTGTGTGTGTGTGTGTGTGTGTGTAGTAGTAGTAGTAGTAAGGTGTCCGATGCTGCGACAATAGCCACCAGCGATGTGTGTCAAATGGCTATTAAGATAAGTGTGTGTGTGTGTGTGTGTGTGTGTGCGTACATATACACAGCAGAGTCATTCGAAGGTCAAAAGATATTTTTCAGCTTTTGTCTTATACGGAGAAGTGCGTGTGTGTGTGTGTGTGTGTGTATAAGTCTCTTTGTATGTTGATGTACGCGTGTGTATGTGTTTGTGTATATATATGTGTGTGTGTGTGTGTGTGTGTGTGTGTGTGTGCGTGTGTGGGTGGACCAGTATTTTTTTCCCCCTGGTAAAATGGTGTACATTATTCGATTTTTTCAGTAAAATCGGTTCTCTTAATAGAACATCAACAATCTTAACAATAAAAGGTGTGAAATGATATTCACTATATATATACACACACACACACACACACATATATATTTTCACTACATATATATATATATATATACATATATACATACATATATATGCACATATATTTTTTTGTATTGCACCATAGAGCATGTGTGTTTACGTGTGTCATTGTGTTTATATGTGGGTAGAGATGTGTGCTGATGTAGGTATGTATGTTGACGTGTGTATGTTGTGGGTTCGTCTTAGGGAGAAGTGTTTAGAGAAGTGTTTAGAAGTGTTCGTCTTAGGGAGAAGTGTTTAGACAAAAGCTGAAAAATATATTTTGACCATCGAATGACTCTGCTGTGTGTATGTACGCACACACACACACACACACACACACACTTATCTTAATAGCCATTTGACACACATCGCTGGTGGCTATTGTCGCAGCATCGAACACCTTACTACTACTACTACTACACACACACACACACACACACACACACACACACACAAACACACACACACACACACACACACACACACACACATATTTGTTGTGAAAGAGTCATTTCTCAATCTTGGCGCAAAACCAATTTTTTATCCACATGACCTCTACCGACCAATCAAAATTGTTTTGACCAATAATTTTTGCTGGAGCCACTTTTCTAACATTTTAACATAAAAACAGTCTTGGCGCAAAATCAACTTTTTACATTCGCATGACCTCTACCGACCAATCAAAATTGTTTTGACCACAAGCATTTTTGCAACACAAAAATAACGCTGGAGCCATTTTTTTAACATAAAAACAGGTAGAATTCCCAAAACTAATCAGATCAGAGCAAACAGCACGGACACTCTATCTCAAAATTATTTTTGAAAAGCATTTAGAAATGCGCAACCGGTAAAAACTTAAAAACTTAAAACCACAACTGAATACTAACCCATACAATCACTAATACTCTTTTATTCCTAATTAAACCATTTTTCAACTGTGAACAATTTGTCAGCATTTTCTATTCCGTTTACCAATATATAATAACTTGTGTGTTACACCTCTATTTTTTAACTATATATATATATATATATATATATATATATATGAATTTCAAGTTATCAATAATGTAGTGATCATATATCTTCACATTAGAGATGAATAGCGTACGTGTAGGTTTGCTCAACGAGTATAAATTATATTCCGGATAAAATGTAGAAAAGATGAATATAAAATGAAAGTGCTTTTATAAAGGAATTTATTATGTATTGACATATGTTTCTGTAACTGATGGGATACCTATGTATCGCTGCTTGCGTAATCATATAATTCGATAGCAAATGTATAATCAGTTGTCACTTCTTTAGAGATATTGGATAAATTGGAAAAAATCAGAAAAATCATAGTATTTATATTAGTTGTAAGAAAGGAAGAAGAGAAGGGATAGTATATGACAGATGGCAATTCAATTTGCTCGTAAACAAGTATATAGGAGGTTTTTAATGAGAATACAATGAGTATATGGCTTATTTTATCTAAATAAGAATATTTGGGAGTGCCTATTTTAATCTATATTAGACCAGTTGAACAATGGACAGGGCTGGTCGTTTGGTGTAGATATAAAGTGTCAAGTAAGGAAAAGAGAGATTTTCACTGCTACTGTGTAACAACAATGCTGGTAGCCTGCTGGTATATGCATTAGGGAATTGAATTAAGAAATCTCATTTTATCAATAGCAGTTTATATTAAATGGTAAAGATTAGAAGAGTTGATAGAATTAAGACTAATAGAGAATGTTAATATGTATTTTGACAATCAAACGGAGATGGAGACAGGTGTTCAATCCTGCTAGCGTCTGTAATATGAAAATGTAGATTTCAAGCGATGGTTACAGTATAACGATCGCTCTATTCTGTTATTTAATAAAATATTTTTGGATTCATAATACAGAATATTTCCATATAACACAATTCACAAAATTCCTGTCCTTGGAAATCTGCAGGGAAAGATGCTATTATATCCCATTTTAGGTTAAAATGTTGGTTATTTTCGCGCAGCTGCCAATCCTTGTCTGCGAGTGTTGTTACACACCGCTGGTTCTCATGTTTTATCAAGTGACGTTGTCCATAAAGGCGATATTTGAAGGAGGTAGCTGTAGACCCCCACATAGTACCACTTCTGGCTACCCGATTCGATAGTACATTTGTATATGATGTTACGTTCAAGACACTGATTGTTGAACGGACACATTCCTGGTTGGACAGAGTTGCAGTTATAATTATGCGTTGTTGTATTACAATGGACGGGATGTTGTTTGTTGTTTTGTGATGTTATAGCCGATGTTTTACGTGTATTGTTATGTGTTGGAAGACGTTTATACAACCGTTTTGCGTTAAGCTTTTTTTATGTTTTTCAATATTAGGGGCGGTTGAATATGAAAGTCGAATAGTGCTAGGGTTTAAGATTTTATTATATTTATGTGATGTTGGAAAATGTTTTTTAACTAATGGAAAGAATTGTGAGGGTAGATTGGTTTTAATAGAGTTGTTATAGACCAGGTTGTACCATATATACTCTTTACATCGCCTTCTGTTTGGTGGTGTGCGACTATTAGTGTGTCTATTGCGGTATGTATGGTGGTGATTCTATGCTATTTCTGCCTCTATGAGATTTATTTTGGCTGTTTTGGTAATCGTCAACTATATACTCGATATTATCTAGGTGTCCAACCTTCCTAAGTGCATCATCATAATATTCGGCATGTTCTTTGAAAGTTTGCTTGTTGGACGACAGGCGGGTGATTCTAAGGGAAATATTTCTAGGGATGGATTTAATTAAAGGTGGTGGATGGTGAGAACCCGCATTTACATATTTAAGGTTCTCATTTAGATTATGGAACGTTTTAATCGTTTCTGTATTGAGATTCAGAGTAACATCAAGGAAATTAACCTCTTTGAGGTTATATTCAAACGTAATATTTAATCCTAGTTCCTTAAAAAGTGTTCTAATATTTTTACGCATCCTTTCTAAATTCTGGTTATTCATATGCTTAAGTAATAGGACCGCATCGTCACGGTAGAGTCCACCGTGGAGAAACTTGATTTTTCCTTGTAGTCTGTGGGTGATATAAGTTCCCACAAGATCAGTTATTCCGCCGAATCATTGGAACCCATAGTTATATCAAAATTAGAAGGTCTATCTTTGCGAACCCAGTAGCTATCATCAAATTTAACAATAGTTTTCCTCGCTTCCATAATAATACTAATTTCATCATCCGTAAGGTCGGAGTTAGCCTTAGCGAACGAAAGGGCTTCATGCAGAATATCAGGTGAGATTGAGGAATAATACTGATCAATATAGAACTGAATAAATTTTGATTTCTTCTTATCAGTTACGCTATTAAACCATCTTATTGCCTCATGGCTGTAACCCCATAGTTTAATATCTACTTTAGCCTTAACTTGGGGGATAATTCTGTGTAGTATATAATTGCTAATTTTGCCTGTATCAGATTTAGAGGTGCATATAATTCTAATTTTAGGGTCAGTATCGAAGTTTACCTTATGGTCCTTCAGGTTGAAGGATGGTGTAGCTGGTGTTAAGGGTTGCGTTCTATCATCAATACAAAGTTTTTTAACAATTTCACATGCCGAGTTGTTGATGTTTCTAAGTGTAGCTTCATTAGTTTTCTTGTATTTTTCGTGCAATTCTTTACGGATGAAGTTATTGTAAGTATCCACATACATGGTATATACGTTTGAAGTTTTGTCTGCTCTAACAATAATTCCATTGGCGTTTTTTAGATTATTGAGCAGTGCCGTGATGTCATTCTGTAGTTTATTGTTTTTGCGTTTTGTAAATTTGATCTCCATGAACCTATTCATTAGGTCCTGTTCAAATGCTTCCAAAAGTGGGTTTGACGTTGGGTTTTTGTAAGATTTAAATCCAAATTTATCTTTGTTATGATCCGATGTTTGGTTTATACGGCTTTTGTCAAAATGAAATGTTTTCCATCTGATTCGTCGAATTAAATCATTGGTATTCGTATAATACCTAGAATTTTTGCCTGAATAGGTATATTTTTTAGCGACATATCCAATTGGTGCCTTTCCATTTTAGAGACGCATGCTGAATTAGTTGCTCAAATGTATAGTAGATTATTAAAATGTCAAGTTATCAATAATGTAGTGATAATATATCGTCACATTAGAGATGAACAGCGTACGTGTAGGTTTGCTCAACTAGTATAAATTATATTCCGGAGAAAATGTAGAAAAGATGAATATAAAATGAAAAGTGCTTTTATAAAGGAATTTATTAGGTATTGACATATGTTTCTGTAACAGATGGAATACCTATGTATCGCTGCTTGCATAATCATATAATGTTAGCAAGTATTCGATAGAAAATGTATAATCAGTTGTCACTTCTTCAGAGATATTGGATAAATTGGAAAAAATCAGACAAATCAAAGTATTTATATTAGTTGTAAGAAAGGAAGAAGAGAAGGGATAGTATATGACAGATGGCAATTCAATTTGCTGGTAAACAAGTATATAGAAGGTTTTTTAATGAGAATACAATGAGTATATGGCTTATTTTATCTAAATAAGTATTTTTGCTAGTGCCTATTTTAATCTATATTTAATCAGTTGAACAATGGACAGGGCTGATCGTTTGGTGTAGTAGTATTAATACAGATATAAAGTATCAAGTAAGGAAGAGAGATATTTTCATTGCTACTGTATAACAACACTGCTGGTAGCCTGCTGGTATATGCCTTAGGGAATTGAATTAAGAAATCTCATTTTATGTATAGCAGTTTATATTAAATGGTAAAGAATAGAAGAGTTGATAGAATTAAAACTAATAGAGAATGTTAATATGTATTTTGACAATCAAACGGAGATGGAGACAGGTGTTCAATCCTGGTAGCGTTTGTAATATGAAAATGTAGATTTCAAGCGATGGTTACAGTATAACGATCGCTCTATTCTGTTATTTAATAAAATATTTTTGGATTCATAATACAGAATATTTTCATATAACACAATTTACAAAATTCCTGTCCTTGGAATTCTGCAGGGAAAGATGCTATTATATCCCATTTTAGGTTAAATTGTTGGTTATTTTCGCGCAGCTGCCAAGCCTTGTCTGCGAGCGTTGTTACATAACGCTGGTTTTCATGTTTTATCGAGTAACGATGTCTATAACGGCGAGATGTGAAGGAGGTAGCTGTAGACCCCACATAGTGCCACTTCTGACTACCCATTTCGATAGTACATTTGTATATGATGTTGCGTTCAAGACACTGATTTTTAAACGGACACATTCCTGGTTGGACACAGTTACAGTTATAATTATGCGTTGTTGTATTACCATGGATAGGTTGATGAGGTTGCTTAGGCAGGACGGGATGTTGTTTGTTGTTTTGTGATGCTATAGCCGATGTTTTACGTGTATTGTTATGTGTCGGAAAAGCGTTTATACAACCGTTTTGCGTTAAGCTTTTTTATATATTGTTCAATATTAGGGGCGGTTGAATATGAAAGTCGAAGAGTGTTAGGGTTTAATATTTTATTATATTTATGTGATGTTGGAAAATGTGTTTTAACTAATCGAAAGAACTGTGAGGGTAGATTGGTTTTAATAGAGTTGTTATAGACCAGGTTGTACCATATATACTCTTTACATCGCCTTCTGTTTGGTGGTGTGCGACTATTAGTGTGTCTATTGCAGTAGTGTATGTATGAGAGTGGGTTTTTGTAAGATTTAAATCCAAATTTATCCTTGTTAAGATCCGATGTTTGGTTTATACGGCTGTTGTCAAAATGGAATGTTTTCCGTCTGATTCATCGAATAAAATCATTGGTCCTTCGTATCATACCTAGAATATATTCCTTTTTTGCCTGAATAGGTGTTTTTTAACGACATATCCAATTGGTGCCTTTCCATTTCAGAGACGTATGCTGAATTAGTTGCTCAACTGTATAGGTGATTATTAAAATTTCAAGTTATCAATAATGTAGTGATAATATATCGTCACGTTAGAGATGAACAGCGTACGTGTAGGTTTGCTCGACTAGTATAAATTATATTCCGGAGAAAATGTAGAAAAGATGAATATAAAATGAAAGTGCTTTTATAAAGGAATTTATTAGGTATTGACATATGTTTCTGTAACAGATGGAATACCTATGTATCGCTGCTTGCGTAAACATATAATTCGATAGCAAAAGTATAATCAGTTGTCACTTCTTCAGAGATCTTGGACAAATTGGAAAAAATCAGACAAATCAAAGTATTTATATTAGTTGTAAGAAAGGAAGATGAGAACGGATAGTATATGACAGATGGCAATTCAATTTGCTGGTAAACAATTATATAGAATGTTTTTAATGAGAATACAATGAGTATATGTCTTATTTTATCTAAATAAAAATGTTTGAGAGTGCCTATTTCAATCTATATTTGACCAGTTGAACAATGGACAGGGCTGATCGTTTGGTGTAGTAGTATTAATACAGATATAAATTATCAAGTAAGGAAGAGAGAGCTTTTCACTGCTACTGTATAAAATCTCTCTCTTCCTTACTTGACAATTTATATCTGTATTAATACTACTACACCAAACGATCAGCCCTGTCCATTGTTCAACTGGTCAAATATAGATTAAAATAGGCACTCCCAAACATTTTTATTTAGATAAAATAAGCCATATACTCATTGTATTCTCATTAAAAACCTTCTACCAGCAAATTGAATTGCCATCTGTCATAAACTATCCCTTCATTTTCTTACAACTAATATAAATACTTTGATTTTTCTGATTTTTTCCAATTTGTCCAAGATCTCTGAAGAAGTGACAACTGATTATACTTTTGCTATCGAATTATATGTTTACGCAAGCAGCGATACATAGGTATTCCATCTGTTACAGAAACATATGTCAATACCTAATAAATTCCTTTATAAAAGCACTTTCATTTTATATTCATCTTTTCTACATTTTCTCCGGAATATAATTTATACTAGTCGAGCATACCTACACGTACGCTGTTCATCTCTAACGTGACGATATATTATCACTACATTATTGATAACTTAAAATTTTAATAATCATCTATACAGTTGAGCAACTAATTCAGCATACATCTCTAAAATGGAAAGGCACCAATTGGATATGTCGTTAAAAAACATACCTATTCAGGCAAAAAAGGTATATATTCTAGGTATAATACGAAGGACCAATGATTTTATTCGACGAATCAGATGGAAAATATTCCATTTTGACAAAAGCCGTATAAACCAAACATCGGATCTTAACGAGGATAATTTGGATTTAAATCGTACAAAAACCCACCCTCATACATACACTACCGCAATAGACACACTAATAGTCGCACACCATCAAACAGAAGGCGATGTAAAGAGTATATATAGTTCAACCTGGTCTATAACAACTCTATTAAAACCAATCTACCCTCACAATGCTTTCGATTAGTTAAAACACATTTTCCAACATCACATAAATATAATAAAATATTAAACCCTAACACTATTCGACTTTCATATTCAACCGCCCCTAATATTGAATAACATATAAAAAAGCTTAACGCAAACCGGTTGTATAAACGTCTTTCAACACATAACATTACACGTAAAACATCGGCTATAACATCACAAAACAACAAACAACATCCCGTCCTGCCTAAGCAACCTCATCAACCCATCCATGGTAATACAACAACGCATAATTATAACTGTAACTGTGTCCAACCAGGAATGTGTCCGTTGAACAATCAGTGTCTTGAACGCAACATCATATACAAATGTACTATCGAATCGGGTAGTCAGAAGTGGCACTATGTGGGGTCTACAGCTACCTCCTTCACATCTCGCCTTTATAGACATCGTTACTCGATGAAACATGAAAACCAGCGTTATGTAACAACACTCGCAGACAAGGCTTGGCAGCTGCGCGAAAATAAACAACAATTTAACCTAAAATGGGATATAATAGCATCTTTCCCTGCAGAGACCAAGGACAGGAATTTTGTAAATTGTGTAATATGGAAATATTTTGTATTATGAAATACAAAAATATGTTATTAAATAACAGAATAGAGCGATCGTTATACTGTAACCATCGCTTGAAATCTACATTTTAATATTACAAACGCTACCAGGATTGAACACCTGTCTCCATCTCTGTTTGATTGTCAAAATACATATTAGCACCCTCTATTAGTCTTAATTCTATCAACTCTTCTATTCATTACCATTTAATATAAACAGCTATAGATAAAATGAGATTTCATAATTCAATTCCCTACTTGACACTTTATATCTGTATTAATACTACTACACCAAACCACTAGCCCTGTCCATTGTTCAAATGGTCAAATATAGATTAAAATAGGCACTCCCAAAAATTCTTATTTAGATAAAATCAGCCATATACTCATTGTATTCTCATTAAAAACCTTCTATATACTTGTTTACCAGCAAATTGAATTGCCATCTATCATATACTATCCCTTCTCTTCTTCCATTCTTACAACTAATATAAATACTTTGATTTTTCTGATTTTTTCAAATTTATCCAATATCTCTGAAGAAGTGACAACTGATTATACATTTGCTATCGCATACTTGCTAACATTATATGATTTCGCAAGCAGCGATACATAGGTATTCCGTATGTTACAGAAACATATGTCAATACCTAATAAATTCCTTTATAAAGCACTTTCATTTTATATTCATCTTTTCTAAATATATATATATATATATATATATGCGGCTAAAGTGATAACCACCAGCAACAACCTAGCAGCCACCAGCGAACGATATGTGGGTATGACACAAGAAAATTCAAAACGCGTTATTACTCACATGTCGCATCTTTCCGTCATCATAAAAAAAGATTTACAACAGCTATGGCTAGCAGAACATGGGATTTGAAAGACCAAGTTATCCAATATAAATTAGATTGGTCAATTTTGAACCAATCTAAAGAATATGCAAGCGGAACAAGAAGATGCGCACTCTGCATAAGGAAAAAAATATTGGATTTTACAGAACCTTATATCACCAAAAACCTGCCTAAATGCAAAAATAGAAATGTTCACCAGTTGGCCACACATGAAATCACACTTGCTTTCCAGTTAATATAAACTTAACTCACTTTCAGATACTTATCCTCCATAAACTCTTGGTCTTCACTTTCCTGAAATTACCCTCTTTACAGACTTCTCTTTCTGATTTACTTTTATTTTCATTTTTAACTTTATTTTTACTTCACATCCAACAGTGACCCCCCATCCCCCTGCTTTTAGATTCACTTACCTTATATCTTCA